>CM026066.1:26479922-27079922 GCA_014839685.1 Anableps anableps
TACACCGCCGGTTCTCCCATCAACAACCGAGCCCTCTTCCCCTGCCAGGAGCCGCCTGTTGCCATGTCAACATGGCAGGCGAGGATACGGGCCCCCAGTGAGTGCGTGGTGTTGATGAGTGGGGAAGAGAAGGCTGTTCCAGCTGAGGATGGGGACACACGTAAGCTTTGAGACCCAGGAGAAGTCAAGTTAATTTTAACAATCAGAAAAGTTTCTCATTTGTGTGATGAAATATGACATCCCTTCCAGTCTCTTACAAAAGTATTCATGACTTTGAATCTGTCTGGTTGAAATACAATTACAATTGCAAACTTTGGTGCATTTTCTGGGGATTGTGTTTGGTAGACCAGCACAAAATGGCTCCTGATTGTGAAGAGTAAGGTAAATGCCTCAGAGGTTTGTTAGAAAACTTTAGTGAACAAAGTGGAACACTTAAGAGGGGTCAGTGATGAAATTGTGGATAATTTTAAAATCAGAGTTGGGTTATTAATCAGTGTCCTAAGCTTTGAACATATCACAGGGAAGGAAAGGGTGGGCAAGGAGAGCATTAAACTGAAGAGCTCCTTCAGTGACACTGTTGCATCCTAGGTGCATAAAAGAATGTTACCACAGATCCTTCCTCCCAGCAGCTGTAAGACTTTATTACCATCACTCCTCTCAACAAACTCAATAAGTCTTTATATCTCTGCTGTTATTTGTACATCCCTGTTTGCACAGTTTTCCCACTTCTTCTAGTCTGTTAGTTGTTGTTTTCAATGCACTTATACGGACCCATTCAATAAATTGGAATATTATTGAAAAGTCCATTTATTGCAGGAACATTATCACCAAATGAAACACATTATATAGATTATTTACACATAGATGGATGTTTGGATGCCTTTTATTGCTGTTAATTATGATGATTTTCCACTTACAGTTAATGAAAACATGACATTTAAAATTAGAATATTACATCAGACCAATAAAAAACTATTTTTAAAAACAACTGTGGGCTTAATGAAAAGTATGCTTAATACCTGCTTAAAGGTTGTTATTTTCAAAAGGTATTTTTGATCTGACAAAAGAGACTCACTATATTCTAAGTTTTTGAATATGTCTGTGTGTCCATGCACACCTCCCTTTTTCTTCTCTGAATTAACCTGTTTAGATGCACATTACTTTTAATCTCAATATGGCAGTATGCTATGTTTTAATAACTGCACAGTGTTATTTTTCTTATGTTGTAAATTTGTCCTTACTGTACAGTCTTTTATTCTTATTTTTATATATTTTTGTGTCTTTGTGTGAATATGCTTGCCCCCACTTGCTGTGATACCTGATTTTCCCCACTGTGGGACAATAAAGGATATTTCTATCTTGTATCTAATTTGGAGATACAGCTAAGAGGCCCATAGTAACACTGAAAGAGCTACAGAGGTTCACAGCTTAGGTAGAAGAATCTGTTCGCAGGACAACTATTATTAATGCACTCAGCAAATCTGGTATTTTTAAAAGAATAGTAAGAAAAAAGTTGTGGTTAAAGTTTGCTGTAAGCAAAATGGAAGAATATTTTCTGGTCAGATGAGACAAACAGGAAACTTGCCTGCCAAAATGCTATGTGTAGTGGAAATCTAACACTGCGCATCACCCTGAACGTATCCTCTCCACCTTGAAACTTGGCAGTCCCAACATCATGCTGCAGGGATGCTTTTCTTCAGCATGGGGACCTAGTCAGAGTTGATAGCAGGATGAATGGAACTAAATACAGTGCAATGCTGGAAGAAAACCTGTTAGAAGCTGGAAAAGACTTGAGACTGGGTACTTGTTCACCTTAGATGGCCCAGTCTAAGTTCAGTCCTAAATCAAATCAAGAATCTGTGGCAAGACTAGAAAACTGATGTTAAAAGATGCTCTTCATTCAATCTGACTGAGTTTGAATTATTTCACAAACAAGAATGGGTTAAAATCTACTTACTTATCTTTGAATGTACACAGCTGGTAGAGACATATGACACATTGTGTTGGTCTATTGCTTGACATCCCTTTAAAATGCATTGCAATTTGAGGTTGTAATGTGGTAAATGTGAAAAAATTCAGAGGATAGAAATACTTTTGCAAAGCACTGTATACTTATATGTTTCTGGAACATGTGGGATAGTGTAAACTGACTACTTTCAGAAATCTGGGAGATCATTTTTATGTTTGGATGTGACTGTCAACAATTATAGATTATTTGTCTATGGACCACCTTTTCATTGTATTAAGACATTAATGACAAGGCACTAATCCCTTTACTCTAAATGTGAATCATTTAATATTTTGAATGAAGACAGAAGATTGCAAACAGGAAGGAAAATCTGAAACTTAAAAATGGCATTCTTTTATATAACTTAAAGCTGCAGTTTGTAACTTTTATGAAAAAAATATTTTTCTACATATTTGTTGAAACTGTCACTATGTCGTGACAGAATGGTATGAGACAGATCATCTGTGGAAAAAATTGAGCTCCTCTGTCTTCTCCCAGAAACAATTAATCAGAGCCAGGAGGATGGTCTTAGTGCTGTCAGTCATCATCTAAGTGGTGCTGCTCATCCCCCCCCTTGCTCTTTGCTGCGCTGTAGTTCGCAGTGACTGTTATGAATACTCAGGCTGGTTAACATGACCACTAATGACAATGGATAAATGGTTTTCCTGTAATGGTAAGTTGTTTCTCCACTATTAGCACATTTAGCAGTGACTAAATGAAATTGTCTGACAGCGCTAAAACCTTCCTCCTGACTCTGATTGGTGGTTTTTAGGTCTGGAGCAGTGCAAAGTTACATACTGCAGTTTTAAGGACATATATTTTAAAAAATGATAAAATAAGCAAATTTTCATATGCTTTTACATCAGTTCTTCTATACTTTTTAACTTTGGATATTTTCATTCTTTGTACCTCTTTAGATTTCCTGACCTGGAACTATTACGTCACAATGCCCATGCCTGCGTCCACTTTCACTTTGGCTGTGGGACACTGGTGCCAGGTCCCTCCAGAAACTCTTTCAGCTCTGGAAAAAGAGATTGAAGACCGGGTGGGCTGCAGCAGCCTCAAGACTGAACTTGCGTCAGGACTTACAAAGTCCCTTGGTGAAGTAGTAAGAGGCTCTCCACGTCAGATTGTCAGGTATTTTAATGGTTTTTCTGTGTCCTCCTCTTGTTGTAGGACCTCCTCTTCTCCAGACTGCTATTAACCCAAGTCTGGCCCTTCAACATTGCTTGTAGAAACTTTCCTCTCACCAGCCCAAAAATGGTCCAGTTGAAGTTAGGGTGATGAATAGTGTTCAGAACACAATTGGGTTTTTATGAGAAATGGGTTAAAGGTGGCGCTGCAGATCATTTCATTTACTGACTAGGGGAAATTATCTTTGGAGAGAAAAAAAACTAAAGACATTATTTTTTTATAGCAGTACAGCAAATAAAATGTAGGTTGGAACCATTAGACAGGCCCAGTTCCCATTGGGCAGGGCAGGGTTGGGCCGGTGTTTCCCTCTCCACTTGCTGGCAGGTTGGCAGATCTGCCAGTAGTTTCCAGTAATTCTCCCCCTCTACTCATGGTTTTTCCTCCAGTAAAAATGTAGCCATAGCACCGTGAGTCTCCAGCTACTGTACAAGGGATGTCTTTATACCCTTTTAATGGCTGGAAGGAAACTTGGCAGTAGCTTGGTACCAGTGGAAAGTTTCTGAGGACAAGGACGAAGTGCTGAATATTGGATTAGGGTGAATGAGATTGCATGTCACCACTTAAATATTTTGACATATTTGTGGTTTGACTTTATGACATATTCTATAATTTACAGTGCTTTTTAAAAATATCCATACCCCTGAAACTCTTGCTATATTTTGTCGAATTAAAATCAGAAGCTTAATTACATATTATTTGGATTTTATTTAAAAGACCAACACAAAGTATTGGATAATTGCACAGTACATGTTTTTCAAATTTTTTTACAATTAAAAATCTGAAAAGAGTGGTATTTGGTTCTATTCTGCCTCCTTTATTCTGATATTCCCAAATATACTCCAGTATAATAAATTGCCTCCAGAAGTCATCCAACTAGTTAATAAAGTAAAATGGGTTAATGTGTATTATTTAACCACTGTATGAATGCAGTTGTCTTAGTGAGGCCTCAGAGGTTTATCATGAAGAGAAAGGGTGTTGGAATGTTACTCCTTGGCCATCTCATTGAGCAGTCCGTCATCACATGCAGCCCCAACCACGACATGGCTGTCCACCTAAACTGGCAACCTCTGCAAAGAGGGCATTAATCATGGAACCAGCCAAGGAGCACCATGGCGACTCTGGAGGATCTACAGAGATCCACAGCTCAGGTGGCAAAATGTATTGACATGACTACAGTTTGTTGTTTGGTGTTTCTCAGACTTGGCATTTATGAAAAGAGTGGCCAGAACAAAGCTATTGTTAAAATTGAAAAAAATTGCAAAAAGTCCCATTTACAGTTCACCACAAGACATGTAGGGGACACTGCAAATAGTTAGAAGAAGGTGCTGTGGTTGGATGAGATCAGTATGAAATTTCTTGGCCTTCATATAGAACATTATATGTGGGGGGAGAATAACACTGCGCTTGATCCTGAACACACCACCCCCACTGTGAAACAGGGTGGCAGAGGCATTATGCTGTGGGGATGCTTGACTTTCACAAGCACAGGGAAGCTTGCTTGAGTTACTAAGAAGATGGATGGAGCTGAAGTAATGCAAGAAAACCTGTTAGAAGCTGCAAAAGAGTTTGGGTTTTGGCCAACAAACTGCAAAGGAGTTTGGGACGACATTTGTTGTGAATTGGCACTATATAAATAAACTGAATTGAACTGAATTGAATTTTGGAAACCACATATCTATTTTCTTCTGTTTCACAACTACACATTAATATGTATTGATCTATCACATAAAGTCCCAAATAAAAACATTGAAGTCTCTGGGATGTGACCACATTTTAAAACGTTTAAGGGGCGTGAGTACTTATGCAAAATGGTCCACGTTTCCTTAATTATTTTTAAAGAGAAACTCCACATTGTGTCGTAGGAGTTTCATCACTTTAAGATTTGTGTACAGTTAATATAATAAATTAAAATAAATGGTTATTCATTTTTAGATAAACTTTTTTTTCTCCTGTTCTTATGTACCTCAGCAGAGACGAGGCCACCAGCTCAGACACTACATTCTGTCGCTCTTCCCTTGGGCACGAGGAGCTCTCTTTAGCTGATTATTCAGGCATGGTGGATGACGGCATCTCTTGTTCCCATGGTGACTACCCCTGTCGGTTTACTGAACGGTCGGCTTGGTCCCAGCGGGTGGTTCCACACCGTGTATTTAGCCCTGCCTGCCTGCTCCAGAAGGCCCAGGTGGGGTTCTGACAACTAGGCTCTGAGACTTCAGCTAATTAGACTCTAACAGATTAGGGACAGTTACTGTTAGTTAATGTTTATGTCAAAATGTGATGTATTTCTAACTTTTATCCTGTCAGCAGAAGTGTTACTCATTCAACACATTAATTTGAAACAGTCTTCTTAGTCTAGGTGTGTACACAAATCAATAGAGCTGACTTGACACAATGTTTTTAAGAAGCTTAAGTAAAAGATGCTGGTAAAGGAGAAACATGTATTTGCAAACTGTTGCATGTCTTATCCATCTTTATTTGTACATAATTGAGACTGAATGAAGCTTGGATTTGAATGTTTTCTTTGCTACTATGGTTAATAGAATTTGTGTTTTTTGGCAGATGGGAGTCCTCAAGCTGCTGCCCCAATGCTTGGCTGCAGCCCATGCTGTACTAGGGGTGCACCCATTTCCCCGCCTTGATGTCCTCATCGTCCCAGCAGGGTTCTCCAGTCTTGGCATGGCCAGGTATTCACTTATCTGTCTTTGATTAAAAAGAAGGAAGTGGAAAAAATATAATATGAGCAGTTAGTACGCTGGTATATTTGAGCTTTATTGTATAGATAGGTTTCCTACACAATCACTATTTTGGAGTTATGGGTATGGAAACCAGACCAGATTCCTTTGTTTCTTTGTTTCTTTCTTTCTCTCGCTCTCTTTTTTTCTCATCATTCTTTTTTCCTCTTGTGCTCTTTCTCTCTCTCGTCATTCTTCTTTCTTTCTACCTCACATCATTCCTTCCTTCCTTTTTTCCTTGTGTTTTTACTCCTATTCCACCTTGTGTCTTTTGTGCTGTTCTTCTGTCCATCCATCCTTGTCCTACCTTTTTTCTTTGTGTCCTTTGTTAGTTCTTTTGTTCTTTGTGTCTTACATCTACGTACAACTATGTTTTTTTTGTCTTCCCTGTTTTCCTTGTATCATTTCTTCATTCTATGTTGTGTTCTTCATGCCTTGTCATTCTTTTTTGTTTCCTTTCTTCCATGTCCCACTTTTTTCCATCTCTCTTTCTCTTCCTTCCTTCCCTCCTTCCTTCCTTCCTTCTTTCCCTTTGCAGATTCCATATTTAAAATGTCTAGACTGTAGAAAACTCTCCTATAAAGAAATTTTAACTTCAGTATTCTATGTTTTTAAATGAACATAAAAAAATTGAGAACTCTGAAAAGTTGAGTCTCATTAAGTATGACATTTTATACATGAAAATGTGTGGGAAGCCTGTTTAGAACTAGCATAGAAATATACTGTAGATTATGCATGTTTGGATAATCTCTTTAAACAGAAATCCTGTCAGAAGTTTACATACATTTCTCATTGACTTTAATGCTCTATCAGTTTTGGGGGTTTTAAGAGTTATTTAAGCTGTTCTTTAACTGATAAAGTAGAAAACCTATGACTTAAAATGAAATCTACAATTCCTGCCAAAAGGAGTGGTTAAATATCTAGATAGAACTATACTAAAACTTGATGATGGCTATAAAAAGTATGTGATTTCTCTCCAGCTAGCTAAGGGACTTTTGCCCAAATATTAGTGGGGGTGTTCAGGCGCATCTGGATTGTTTATGACCCAATGCCTATAAGAGCAAATCTGCACCAAATTCTAGCTGTTGCATCATATTTGTTTGTTTTTATTATTCATTGAAGTTTTATTAGATGTGTATGACATTTATGTCAATGATGAGTCAACATAAACTTCCAACCTCCAATGTATGTGCACATGAAATTGCAGACTCTGAAGCCAATAGTATCCCACAATCTTTTGCATCCTTGTTAATAGTTGTGCAGAAAGAAAAAGAGGCAGAGCTCATCAACAGAAGCAGTATATCGAAGCTAAACCACTAAGCCTGCTGAATATGGCCACTGTTCCTTTAAAAACCAATAATAAAAAGAGGCAATACTACTAAAGTCTTTTAACTTAAGTGTTTTGTTTTTCAAGATGTTTTTTGTGTTTGAGACATTGGAAGAGCAGAACTTTACAGTTACGGCAGTCATATTACGCTTTAAGTTGGGTTTGTATGCATTTGGCAGATACAGACTAATGTTTGGATTGTGATGTTGTGGAGTAATGAACATAATCTGAAGTCCGGTATTCACTCTCTTTTTGGCCTTCATCGATTCCTGAGGGGAATATCTGACTCATAACTGCTCAGTGCTACAGAATGTTTACCAGCTATTAACAAAATTGTTTGCTAAATAGTGCATGGTGGTTTGTTTACGGGGGATTTAATGGCCTTTTTTTCTGCTGAAAGCCGCTACCTTCAGCATTTGTAAACAGCTCTGATAAAAGCAGTAAGAGTGAACCTTAACTGCTAAGTTGCTGTGTGAGTTCGGTGAGCTGAAAGATACTGAAAATGCTCTTCATCGGGGATTTGTGGAGGTGGCAATTATCCGGGGATTGAGTGCACTGAGTGAGACCTTTCACTGTGCATATGGTTATTTTATCTGCTGCTGAAATATTGATTTTTTTTTTTTTTCTTTTAGCTGTAACTTTGGTTTAGCTAATTATTTTTATTCACTTCTGCTGTTATTTAAAGAAGGTATTTTAAACTGTTTTTTTTTTTTTTTTTTTTTTTTTTTTTTTTTTTTTTTTTTTACCAGAATCTGAACTTTATTTTGCATACCAGAGACACAACCTCGCGCTTGTTTTTAAACTTCCTTCTGCTGAGTTTTAGATAAAAATCTCCAGACACTTATAATTAATGGCACACTTTACATTTCAGACCCTTTTTACTCTGTCTCACTCTGCTTAGTGGGTATCCTCCTTACTGAATGTCTTTCTGCATATCTCCTCTCTCAGATGTCATTTCCACTGTTTCCCAAGAACATAAATGCTTATAGTCAACTTATGCTGACTATAAGTTTATTGACACTGCTGCTGTTATTGTTAGATAGACATAATTATAATGATAGTGTGTAATACATTAAAACATTTGAGCAGAATTAGATTGAAGCAAAACAAAAATCCTTGTTAGAAGTTGAATGAATTTTCAACTTCTGCTACCACTGTTTTCCACACATTATTCTTGTGTTCACTCATTGTCTCCTGATTAATCCATAATTAACCCCCCCTTGATCATTAACTGTGTTTTATCTCCATACTGTGCCTTGGATAACCATAAATGTCAATGTATTTTATCAAGATTTTATGTGATGAACAAACACAAAGTGATGCCATTCGAAAATATTACATCATTGCTAGTAAAAAACTAAAAAGTGTGCCATTTATTTATATTTGTTCCCATTTATATTTGCATCATCAGTTCTGCTATTACAGCTCTTTTGGGGTACGTGTCTACCAGATTCATCTTTGCAAAACATCTCATGCTCAGTGAGATTAAATGGAGAGCAACCGTAATTTTAATAATTGGATTTAGGTCTAGACTTTGAGTGAGCCATTCTAACACATGAATATGCTTTGAACTGTCTCTGGTTTATGGTTTTGTCTTCCTTTATCAGCTTTTCTTCTTGGTATTTAGCTTCACTGATTTTCCTGTCAACTCTGGTGAGTTTCACTTTCCCTGCTGAAAAAAAGTATGAAGCAACATGAGACTTCCACGTCTAGGTATGTAAAGATAAGATAATGTTGCATTACATTTTTTGTTCAAAAACAGTTTTGAAAATATGCTAATTATTTTACAATATGAAGTCATCGCACAAAGTGCACGCAAGTAGCAATATTCAGTTTTCCTGCCCCATAAATGAACCATAATTTACTGTGATTATTAGATTTAGAAATGTTAGACTTGTGAGGTGCAGGAGTAATAGCTGTCTGGCAGAAACATTCTCCTACCTGAGCTATGGCTCTCTGCAGCTTCTCCAGTGTTACTGTGAGCCTCTCAGCTCCATCCCTGATTATTGCTCATCTTCCACAGTTAATCAGTTTAGGTGGATCAGCTTTGGAGTTGTGTCATACTCTATGATATGCTTTTACTGTTACTTAGCATGCAAACATCATCTTGAATTCCAATATTCACTAAGAAATCTCAGAGGCCTTTCCAGAGCAGCTGTATTTATACTGAGATTATATTACACACAGCTGGACTCTGTTTAGTAATTAACTAACTTCTGATATCAGTTCCTTACACTGAATTATTTAGGGGCATCGGAGTAAGGAGGGGTGAATAAAAATCCACCCCACACTTCACATTTTTATTAGTAAAAAAAGTCAGGAAAATTATGCATCATTTGTCCTCCACTTAACAAATATGCACTAATATGGGTCAGCCTGTCCATTTAAAATCCCAATAATACACCTTGAGATCTCTGACTGTAATGGGCAAAGGTATCTTTTATCAACTAATTTCTTATTTTTATTTATTACTATCTTTTCCACAGTTTTTTAACTCTGATAATCTGTATAAGCTGTCTACTCTTGTTTTTTTGTTTAAGCATAGCATTGGTCATGGTCATTTCTACATACCTTCTTTTACTTAAAGCTTAGAGTTTTACTTCTTGTTTTTATCTGCAATGCTTTAAGCCAACAAAACCTGAATACCAGACCTGACATTATCTTTAGTGTTAAAGCAGTTTGGAAGCTGATCAGCTGCTGTAAACACTGCAGCCCCTGCTCTTTGTATGTTTTTCCTCATCTTATCACTCTTCTTTGCTTTGTTTTGCCATCTTTTTTGTTTGAAAATCATCACTACCCTTCTGTTCTCCCCATCTCTTTATCCTTCACCAGCTCTACTCTCATTTTTTCCACTTTTCATCATGTTTGTAGATGGGGAGACTTTCTTTTGTGTCGTGGACCTTCGATATTCCCAATTTTCCATTTTTTTCCCTTCACTTCTGTATATAACCAATAACTTCTCAATCTAGCCTCCAGCATTCCAACAACATTGACAACTTCTCTGGAAATCATGTCTTACTTTTCAACATGATTCTCTCTGCTTGCATTTGGCTTCCTTGAAGATGTAACTTAAGGTTTATTAATCAAGATAATTTGCAAATTGATGCAAAATAAATGCCTTTGATCCCTGGCCTTTTTATTTTAAATGTTACTTATAAAGCAGTGTAATTAGAGAGGCCCATTAAACATCCCAGTGTCTGTGGTCTGCAGCCACACTCTCTCCCTTTTTTTTCCTCCGTCTGGCTTTCTCTTTCTCCCATGTTGGTCTCCCTGGAGAAAAGTGTCCCAGACAGGATATGAGCTCATACGAGAGTATGTGTTCCGCTTTTCTGACGTCATGGCTAAAAGGGGTCTTTGTCAGAGATATTTTGAACAACAGAGGGCGAACTCGGTTACAGTTCAGGCATCATTTTCAACCAAAATACAGTGTTTCCTTTGATCTAAGTAAACCTTTTCCCAGTGTTGTGAAAACTTGCCTCTGCTATGTTTGCTTTGAATGGATTTCAAGTGCTGACACAGAGGCTGCTGTCTGACGGATGTTTTCTTTTCCTTAGGAGGAGAGCTCCCAGGCAGTTCTCCTTCTTTCCTTAGCTCAGTAGGCTCCTTTTAGCCACAGATGACTAAGAAGAGATTTAGGACCTTCATTAAGCTTAGTATAGCACCTGCACTGACTCCCTATAAAACTGTTCATGGTTCTGAGTCCAATATCAGCTCAACTGTATCCTCCCGTCAATGCTGGTGGCTCAGTTCTGGATACCAGTGCAAGAAACTGCAGGGCTGTGCCATGGGAAGGCTGGGAGGTCAACCGAAATTGAAGGGTAGATTAAGACGGAGATGAGAGAGGGAAATTAAGAGGGCAAAGGCGGGGTTCACAACAGGCCAGCGGATCCCCAGGATGTGGGAGAGGATGTGTGGATTATTCCCAGCAACAAAAGCCATTAGCCCCTGGAAGGACTTCAGAGGCTGGTGCTATTTAATCTAGAGATTGGGAGGTATGTGGGCCCCAAATGTTGGGATGGAGCCAAGTGCTGTTTTTTTGTGCAGTGCCCCAGTAGAAACAGCAGGAATGGAGGGGGGCTTTGTGGTCTGGGAGCTGCAGCAAGAAGGCACAAAGCCGTTGCAGTGTGATACACGGAGGGAAAACAGAGGCAAAGAAGGGATAAGAATCACAGTGGCGTGAAGTTTTTATGGTGAGATACGTGAGGAAAGGCAGTAAACCGAAGATTAAGAAGTTGAGTAAGGACATGTATGCATTCAAGAGCTGTGATACAAGTGCTGTCCACACACAGGTTGTTTTCATTCACACAAAGATAACTAAACTTATGCAACTTCACAGGATTGTGTGACTAAAATCCAAGCTTATGGTGGAATATAAAAGCACTAATGTGTTACCTCTCTCCATGCTACAGTGCCTTGCAAAAAGTTCACATCCATTGAACTTTATCATAACATGTCACAATACAACCACAAACTTCAAAGTATTTTTGGGATTTTACTAGCCTGGCCAATGGCTTCCTACAAAATTCCACTCGATTCTCATCTCCCTTCAGTGCTTCCATTGAACTCGATTTCTCCGGTAGTATTTCAACTGGGCCAATCAGCAAACAGAAGGAGGAGTTGCGAACAATGCCGTTGATTCTCTGCACCTTTTTTGAATTGTAGTCTGCCTGTGGTTGTAGTTGGCAATGGCAGCGGAGAAAGTGAATGAAGCCATTGAGTCCATGTTAGCTTCCAAATATTAAGCAGTTAAAGTCGGAACAAGAGGAATGTTTAAGACATTTTATTGCTGGGAAAGACTTTGTTTAGCTCAGCACTTCTCTCTTCACAGTGGATGATGGTTTACGGCACACACAATTTCCGGTAAGCTTAATGGTGTAGCTTCCTTCATGGTTGAGCTGACACATTACATATGTCACGGCCAAAGCAACTAGGTTAATGACTGGGTAAAATCAGATCCATTCGTTTAAAACTTCAACAGAGTCTACGCCTCTAGCAAGCAATCGTTTCTCAATAGCTGAGGGTCCAGGACCCTTTGTACAAAGCAAAGTGGAGAACAAGGGCTGGTTTTTAACAGGCTAGGATTTTACATGATAGACCTTTTTTTTTTATTACTTATAATCTGAAAGTGCATTTTGCTCCCCTGATTCAACTCCCTGTAGAACCACCGTTCACTGCAATTACAGCTGCAAATCTTTTGAGGTATGTCTCTACCTTGTTTTACACATCTAGAGACTGACATTTCTGCCTATTGTTTTCCAAAATAGCTCAAACTCAGTCAGATTTTAAAAAATCATTTGTGAACAGCTAATTTTTTTTAATGTTCAGCACACAGATTCTCAATTGGATTAGAGCCTTGATTTTGACTGGTCCATTTTAATTAATAAATATCCTTATGAACATCATTTTATTGTAGCTCTGGCTGTATGTTTAGTGTCATCATCCTACCTGAAAGTGAACTAGTCTTAAGTCGTTTGCTGCTTTTAGCAGATTTTTTTTTTTAATTTTTTTATTTTTTTTTTATTTCGCTCATCCATCTTCACATCAACTCTGGATAGCTTTCCTGTCCCTGCTGAAGTAATGTTGGTGCCACCAACAAATTTTAATGTGGGAATGGTCTGTTTAAGGTGATGTACTGTGTTAGTTTTCTTCTAACATACTATCCTCCCTGCAAAGTTTTAACAGGACTTCTTTCAGCTTTCTTTGAACAGGGACTTTCTTCTAATGTGGGCAGCTTGATTCCTTTTCTTATCAATAGTCTCCATGCTCTGTCTGTCAGTTTAGGTGAATAGTCATGTATGGATAGGTTTGCAGTTGTGCTATACTTTACACATTTTCAGGTTGATGACTTTGCAGGGCATTGTATTAAGAAAACTTAAGAGAGAGGAAAAAACAGATGGGCGGTTAAACATTAATTGAGCAGCATGAGCATGGCTTAAAGTAATGTCTGACACAGATGGGGAATCCCTTACAGATAAATCTACCACCAGCTTGTATAAAAAACCCCATTGTCCTGGATGATTGAAGGACATGGGAATGATGTGAGCCAAAAACTTAAATACAATGAGTTGGTTCTTTGTTTGTCATACTTTGACCGCCCACTGTTTTATGAACATAACCAAGTAGTAATTATATATTTTTGTTCATATATGTGCCATTCTTTCCTTTACTTTTATGTGCCTTAGCACATACTGTTTCTTCCTTTTTTGAATGCGTAATCTTTTAATCGCATCAAGACCACGTCATTTGGGTCCGACTGGGAGTGACAGGAAGGGCACGGCATTTCCTTTCGCTCTTTGAAACTGACGTCTTTGTATCCCAAAAGTCCATCCAGGACTGATCTTAGATCAATGTGTACCCAAATGAAGACATGTCCAACATCCCTGAAGAGTGTGTCAGTTTTCCCCAACCAGCACTACAGCCGTTTTCTAAGTGGTGTGTGATGTGGGGATTGTTTTTGTTTCACTGCTGATTGACAGATTCCTGTGGCTGTGTTTGTGTTGTATGAATGTGTGTACTGTTTAAATAATTGTGTAGACGTGTATTTTCTTGCAGTGGCATCATGTCGAAGGAATGCTACACAGCATTTGTGGTCTGCTATTAACAGAGCAAGGTCAGTGTTGTTGCAGATAGCATGATGAACAGTTACAATTGAAAAATAGTCACTCGGCAGATCTGATTGATACCTTTATTCACAGTTTCCTCAATCATTGCTTTTTTCAAGCTGAATAAAAAACACATCACAAGGCTGTTACACTTTTCCATCTAAATGCAGGATTTTCCCAAATATGGAATTTCTCATCCTGTTCTTTTGCCCCTCTTATCTTATGGGAAGAGGCAGTCTTAAAAGATGGTGAAAAAAACAGGATTAGGCTGCTTAACTGCTAGTTCCACATGCAGTACAGCACAAATGAATGGCCATAAATTTGTCAGTGGTGCAGGTAAAAATTATGGCTGGTATATACCTCTTGACCTCTTAAGTGACACAAGAGGATTTTCAGCCTGACTGAAGTTGTTTGTTTATGGACTAGCAGGAAGTTACATCGACTATTGCTCCCTATTGGGAGGAAGTAGGGAGCAGAGGAGTCAGGGTGACGGAAGGTAATCTACTATTTGAGCTCTTTAGTGTCATCTGGGCTTTTCAGGACCAGAAACAAGAGAACCAAATTGTCCCAATCAAAGAACTAAGTGATGGACAAGTTAATGGTTTATCAACGAAACCCAGTGTAAATCACATATTAATCACTTAGTCATTCTGACTACTCCCAAGAACGTAACATTAGATTTTGTAATTCATTCTAATAGACTCATAGTATATTGCATACTTCCAAACAGTGGAAGGAGCTTTTTTTTTGGATCTCCTGAATCCAGTATCCATTTCCTCTGTGGAGGAGGCAGAGTCTGTGGAGTCAAGGGAAGGTGAGTCCTTAACCATGGCAGAGATTGCTTTAGATTGGAAAGCCCCCTCCCAGAATGGGTGAGCAAGTTTTGCCCTTTGGTTCTAAAGAGGCAAAATATTGTGGGGGAGTCGTGGTTGAGAATGAGATGGGTTAAGACTATGGTCCTGGATAAAAGTGTCTGAAATTAGCTTAGACAGTAGGGTGTCTAGGCACACTTTTATTTATAAGGTGAGGAGCTCTATCATCTTAGGGGAACTTGTAGTAGAGCCACAGCTCCTCCTCATCAAAAGGAATCAATTCAGGTGATTCAGGCATTTGAAAAGGATCCCTCTTGGGCACCTCTTTAATGAGGTTTTCTGTGTGCGTCCCATTGGGCGTAGACCTTGGGGAAGACCCAAAACATACTGGAGGCCTTTCTGATATGGGAATGCCTTGGTATTTCCTAGAACAAACTGGAAACGGATGTCTGGGTTTCCCTCCTGAACCAGTTATCCCTGTGATCTGACCTCAGATAAGCATTGATGGATGGTTGGATGGACGGACGGACGGACGGACGGACTCACTCAAATCATCCAACAACTTGGGGATCTTGGGGACAATGGAGGGAGTTTGGTATATTTTCCAACATTTTGCCACACCTCAGGGACCCTTGAGTCACATCACCATGTAGTATTACTTTGTCTCATCTGGAAGATAGGTTGGGGTGAGCATAAATTTTTGGGATGCCCTGATCAAGATTTTTTTATTTATTTTTTTTTTTTTTCCTTATACCCATTGCTTTAAGTGGGCCTGTACAGACCGGTACGCAGTACCACCTCTTCTAAATTGTACCCCTCAGCGTACCAGGACTTATTTCCAGCGTTCAGTGCATACCGGGGCTTATTTCCACCGTTTGGTGTGTACCAGGATTTTTTCCCTGTGTTGTAACAGGTGTTATATCAGTCTGCATTTTCCCATCAATGCTCCCCCAAAGCTCTGCATGCATAAGCGGGAAAAAAACCCCAAAAAACAAAAACGTGTGCTTGCTCTCGGTGTGCAACCGGTGCTGTCCTTGCACTCAGCCCATCAAGTTTTGAGGCAGTGTAGGTGAATGGCATTAGTGAGGATGACTAGTGAGCGTGAATACAATAGAAACTGGAGGCAGACTAATAACATGGGAAAAACTAAAGAGAACATAACAATAAACAAAAGAAAACTAATATAAGAAAACTAAATAGAAATGGACAAAAAACAAAATGCAAGAATAAACAAAAACTAAATACAAGTCAATAAATATGTATGGCAAGACTTTTCGAGCAATAATAAATACAGGGGACTGAACAGAGTATGACAAAATCTGACCTGAAGTAAAAACAGTAGGTCGTGATAGGAAAAAATATGAAAGAGATAAATATTCAGAAGGGGTAACACAACCATTAACTATGAAATAGACCTCAATGAAAGAACTGATATGGCAGAAACTATGAAGCATGAATTACCCACAAGCAGAGGTGGTTACAGTACGTAAAAATTGTACTCAAGTAAGAATAGCACTTATAAAGTATCTGTTCAAGAAATTACTCAAGAATAAAAAAGTATTTGGTAAAATGGCAACTGAAGTACTAACTGATCACAGCATTTGATTTAATTTTTAAAAATGATATTGTCAGACAAAAAGTGTAAAGTTATGTGCAAAGTTTGGAATTTATAATGAAAGTAGTGTTTTTTCAATGTTATTCTTCATGGCCACATTAACGCCATGAGGCTTGAAGTTAATAAAAGTGGCTCCAAGACACTGAATTTGACTCAAGTGGATTTAATTTAAAACTGGCTTTGTTCTTTGTAATTTCTGTACAACAAAACTACTGAGTTATAGATTGATAGACAGATCTATTTAAAAATATCATCCATGTTTATGTCCCATATTTGTATGACATTAAGGAGAGTGTCAGCACTTCTTTTTTTCCCACTTAAAGCACTGCTCATAGCGATTAGGGTCATTTAAGTTTCACCCACCAATTACAGTACATTTAGGATACTACAGTATTCACTTTTCCTGACAGGCACATTTATTTCATCCCGTTTACAATTTCTGCACAGGAGCTTTTAGCACACTAAAACATGGAGTTAATGAGGTTGAGATGTGTGTCAACTGCACATTAACACCAATGTTATTTGCAGTGCTCAAAGGATGATATTGTCTTGCTCACAAGTTAGAGAAGCCTCTTTTTCCTTTTCTAAACCTATCTTCTTGCCATGCACTCTTCTATCCTAGCATGGTAAGCATATGTTTATTCAATTATTGTTCCTGCAAATCAATTTAGTTATTAGCATTATTATCAGTGTTCACAGGTGGGAGAGGGGAGAGGAGAGATTGCAATACTTTTTTTTCCCACAGGATAATCAAGGACACCAACTGAACCAGTCAGGGGCAAGGTGGGAATGTCATGCATGCTGTTATTGATGGATGCTTCAACTTCACAAATTAGAGGTTTATTGAACAGAGATATAACAGTCAGGATTAAGCCTTAATAACCATCTATACTTTCTGAACAAGACTAGAAAAGTCTTTACCCAAGACAATCTATATTTGCGAGCAAATTTACAGAAAAAGAAGCGCAGAATCATTTATAATCAGCAGACTTTGCAACTGTGATGGCTGTCTGAAACCAGGGTAGAGTAGGTCACTTGACCCAGACAGGAATATAATTGCAGCAGTCAATACAGTCTCTCTATCACTGTATGTGATGCCATTGTAAAGAGTTAACAACACTTTTATTCATAGGGAAAACACAGATTTGCTAAATCAACAAAATGATGGACACAACCTAATTATAGAATTTCGTGATTTTTAAACCTTGTCCGCACAGCGACTGACAGAAAAATCAAAGACAGCATAGCAACAACCGGTATCTGGAGTTTAGCTTAATAAGAGACTCAGATATTGATCATTCAAAACTACCTTGATCCATCTCAAGTATTGGATTAGGACATCATTTATCATTTATCAGTTACTTTGAAAAAACAAAATGCAAAAGAACAACTGAAAACAGTCATGAGAGCATATGCTTCTAATCCCAAAGGCAAAAATATATATTTCTTAAAAAGTTTTTTTCAAATACAAAGTCTTAATTTAAATTAAAAATGTTCAGAAAAGCAAAATTCATATGGCAGTTTTAAAAACCTCTTCAAGGATAGACTAAAATCAGTTCCCACTTTCAGTCTGTTGGTTTAAAACGCTCAACACTAGAACGCTAGAGGTGATTAAGAATCCTGATCCGAGTATAGACAATCACATCAAATTTATCATAGAGTCAGCATATTACCACCTAAAAAATATTGCCAGACCAGAATTAGATAGAAGAGGATTCTGAAAAATTAGTACATGCCTTTGTTTGATGACTCGGTTATTGCAACACTGTTTTCACAGGACTAAAAAAAAATCAGTAAGACAGCTTCAACTTCAAAATTCTGCTGCTAGAGTCCTTACAAAACCAAAAAGAGATCAGAATCCAGTTCTGAGGTCCTTACACTGGCTACCTATTGCTCAAAGAATAGAGTTTAAAATATCACTAATAGTTTACAAAGCCCTTACTAGTCAGAGCCCAGACTGTATCTCTGATCTTCTTCAGTGCTACATATGATTAGGACTTTTAAGATCATCTGAATCAAACCTGCTCACTATTCCAAGAGTCAGAATGAAACAGGCTGAAGCATCCTTCAGTTTTTATGCACCAAAAATTTGGAAAATGCTTCTTGTACACTGTAGGACTGCTCTCACCCTGAACTATTTTAAAACAATGTAAAAATCTTTTTATTTGCTGTTGGCTACTCTTATTTTTATTTTTTTACTTTATTTTATTTTTAAATCTGTTTATTATAAATCTGTTTTGATGTATTTCATCTTAATGTATGTTGCTATTAACCTCTATGTATACACACTTTGAGTTGCCTTTGGCCAAAAGGTGCTATATAGATAAAGTTGCCTTGTCTTCAAGATTAGCCATCAAACTTATTTGGAATTGATAGCAAATGGCTCTAAGTCTTCAGCTATGTCCTGTTAAAATTTAAAGTGCCTACGTTATGCATGGTAGTTTTTTAATGAGTATTAAAACTAGTAGATTCTGATTAATTACATATATTTTACTGCTAAGGAAATTAACATAAAATGTCAAGAATAAAAGGATCACTCATGCAAATTCAGCAACTTTGAAATGCTTGTTAAGATCTTTAACAAAAAGCACAACCTTTTCTGCTTATTACCACCTTTTTGGCAAACTGCAGATCAAAATGAAATCTTAGCGCATTACCACAACCTGCCCTATATACTATTGTTTTTAACCTCTCCATTAATTTGCATAGCTCTTTTTATGTTTTTAAAGTTCTTCATTTGCTCATTTGTCTCCCTCTTCTCTCTGTTGTCTCGGCAGATATCACGTCTTTTTTGCTCTCTTCTCCAGTTTTATCTGTAGAGTAACCCTAGAAGTGTGTGACACAGACCGGCTCTTTCAGGAGGCTGTCGAGGAGTTCAGGGAAAAGAGGGCAGTATCCAGGGGGTTGAATTCTTTCGGCACAGAGTACACAGCTGTTAATCAAACGGTCAAGAATAAGGTGTTTCCTTTCTTCCCACCTTGTGTGGATCTCCCTTTTGAATGTAGCCACACAAAAGCTCCTTAGGAGTTTTTTTTTTGTTTGTTTGTTTGTTTTTTAAAGGGACAGAATATGCATGCTTGCACCTGAACAGAAGGCCTGAGAGTGTTCTGTGTGTGCTTTTAAAATGATTGCAAGAAGTTAATATACTTAGTTTAGCTTCTTTTTTCTGTGCTGTTCTTCCACTCACTTCCTGTAGACAGCACACAGGAAAGCTCCTAACCCCCATGGAGAGGCTGCTGCTATCCATCTCGTTTTGCTTCCTTGCTCCTTTTTTTTTCCTCCTTGGTGGGACCGTCCTCTGTACACTTAATGAAGATAGCAGGAGAATGTTTGGAAGTGTTTTCATATTGGGGCAGCATTCCTTTCCAGTTATCTCAGGCTTCACCTTTCTCTGCCTGTCTGCATTGTAAGTTTACCTCTGTTCCTGTCGTTTCCCCACCAAACTGAAACAGCACTCATTACGTTGAGAAGGGGTAGTTTTTGTAATACACACAATTCTCTCTCGTTTTAGTTTGCAAATGCCTCTATAATATATATGAAACAGTTGCATTGTAACTATTGAGCTGTCATCAGATATTGGTGAGAGATTGATGTGTTATTCTGAACCGATCTGAGATGAGAACATGCAGGCAACAGCTGGTGTGTACTAATACATTTAACACTAACACAGACAG
Source organism: Anableps anableps (assembly GCA_014839685.1). Lineage (NCBI taxonomy): Eukaryota > Metazoa > Chordata > Actinopteri > Cyprinodontiformes > Anablepidae > Anableps > Anableps anableps. The sequence goes on from CM026066.1 coordinate 26,499,887, forward strand.
ACTCTGCCATAACTCTGGATTAGAGTCACTGGAAAGACAGGCTTGTCACTGCACTCCCATTTCACTAAGGCAGGATACATTCCCTGGATTGATGGATAGTTCCATTGTATTGAGTGTGGGGGGGAAGGTGCTGCTGATCTGTGAATGCATCCTGAGGTGTGTGATAGTAAACCCTAAGGGCTAAGGGTAATTTTATTTATCTGTGAAAAGCCAGACACTTCAAATGTCCATGGGTCATTTGCGCTGAACCGAACAAAAAGAGACATCTGAAATGAATGCTGGGAAATGTTCACTGGACAGGTTTAGATGTCTGGGGAGGAATTATGCTGACACACGTAGTTTTGTTCAGAAATTATGATGAAAATGAAAGTATTTAGAAAAAATGTTTTAAACCTACACTGGGGAATAGTGGTAGCCATTGTAACTGTGACGTATATTAACAGTTTTGAGTGTAAAAATCACAACAGGTTAATTTGAACTTTTGGGAGGTTTTCTGCCTTTTACATAGGTTCATCATTAGCAAATCCTCTTTGATGTACAATGCAGTGAAAAAGTATTTGCCTCCTTTCAGATTACAGATTCTGACTATTTTTACATACTTAAATGTTTGAGATCATTCAGCAGATTTTAATATCAGAGAAAGATAACCAGATTAAATTCAAAACACATTTCTTAAATTATGATTTCATTTTTTAGGAGTTAGTCTAAACCAGACTGGCCCTATGTGAAAAAGTAATTTCCTTCCAAACATAATAACTAGTTGTGCCACCCTTGGGGCCAGTTGTGATTTGGTAATGTGTCTTAAACATCATTTTGAAGGAATTTTGCCCATTCTTCTCTGCAGAATAGTTTTAATTAAGCTTTTCAAGCATAGACAACCTGTAGAAGGTCATGTCATATGATCTTGCTCAGATTTAAATTCAGGCTTTGACTCGGCCACTCCAAAACCTTTGGACTTGGTGGTCGGCCTTGGGTCACTGTACCGCTTCATAACCCAGGAGCTCCTGAAGTTAAGGTCATAAACTGAAGGCTATCTCTCTCACCCATTGAAGTCATTTGTGCCCAGCCTTTTTCTTGTAGTTGAATCATGACCTCTGACCTTAACTGAGACAAGTGAGGCCCTCATGCATAGAACAAATCAATGCTTGGATGTGCTATAACTTTCAGCTGAATAGAAACAAAGCTGAAGTAATTATTTTTGGACCTAAAGAGGAACGATCCAGAGTCAGCACACAGCTTCAGGTATTACAGCTAAACTATTTTTCAGGCCTTAAAGGTGGGTATAGTGATGGACTCAGACCTGAACTTTAAGAGACACATAAAGACAATTACAAAGTTGGCCTTCTATCACCTGAAGAACATTTCTAGGGTTGAAGGACTAATATCCCAACAAGATCTAGAGAAACTCATCCATGTGTTTATCTTTAGACAAATTTATTACTGCAACAGTGTCTTTACAGTTCAGCCTACAAAATCAGACAGCTGCAGCTGATCCAGAACATTGCTGCTTGTGTCCTCACTAAAACAAGGAAGATAGAACACATCACCCCAGTTCTAAAGTCCTTACACTTGCTCCCTGTAGCTCAGAGAATAGATTTTGAAATATTTTTGTTAGTTTATAAATCACTGAATGGCTTAGCACAAAAATACATAAAAGATCTGTTGTCATCATCATCATATCAACCTTCCAGACCATTCAGGTCTTTTGGTTTTAGTCTACTCTACAACCCCAGAGTCAGAACCAAACATGGAAAAGCATCATTCAGTTTTTATCCTCCTCTAATCTGGAACAAATTTTCAGAAAACTGCAAAAATGCTGAAACACTGAGTTCCTTTAAATCAAGGCTCAAAATCCATTTGTTTAGAGCTGCCTTTGTAACAAATGGAACATCATAAGGTGTAGTCTGTTTTTCAACCGGTTATCGTTTTCCTTTACTTTGCCACTCCAGTGTAATGTTTTTTGCTTGTTTGTGGTTTTAGTTTTCTTCTAATCATGTAAAGCACTTTGAATTTCCTTGTTGCTGAAAATGTGCCATACAAATACAACTGCCTTGCAATTATCAAAGTGTCAAAAGTTCACTTTTAGGGCATAAAAGTGTTCATGCAATCTATTTCCTAGTGCTGCTATTGCATGAACATGTAGCTGGCAGCTGTGCCTCATCTTTCAAATTTAATCTAGAACTAGCATCAAGTTCAAGTCAAGTTTGCTTGCAAACATCCCTGATACCGTGATGTCAAAATAAAGGAAGAATCGTTTGCTTTGATTGACTCCTCATACATGTTATATTTACAGAACCTGACAGCCAGTGAGTATCCAGCTTTACATTGAAAACACTTTTTTGTTTTTGTTTTCTGGGATATTATTAGTGCTTTTAAAGAAACTTGACTTTGTTCTGTGTATGTTGTATAGGTTAAAACACATTTTTAATTAAAAAAGAAAAGGATATTGAAGTAAGAATATTTTGCGTTCAAACATCTGTAATTCAATTCCACTAAAATTTACTATGATTCTGAGTCTTTAGAAAAATATTATACATTTACGTGTTGGGCAATTACACACTTGAACACCTTAAACACTAATTGTATCCATCAGCTACAGTTCAGTTTTAACCAGCTGGCAGCCCAGTCAGGTGGCAGCCTGAATTCTCCGTTTGAGGAGACATCTCTACTCACTGGCTAATTTCGCTTCAATCCCGTCATCATCCATCTTTCATTTCTGTCAAACACTTCTCATATAGCCTCACTGCACTGAGACGTCGCAATTTCCATCTCCTCACCGTCTCATTCTCTCATGTTATGTAAGGGAGAGAAAATAGTCTATTTATTACCCTAAAGGCAAGAAAGTGTCTCAAATTATAATCCTGTGAAATAGATTTTGTTCAGTCCTTTTTATTAGGGGGTATAGTGGAAGCCAAAAGAGGGCTCAGAGTGCCGTATGATGAGTGATGGGGTTTGCATGCTAATGGCGGCAGTGATAGAGGAATGTGGGTTATGAGAAATAAATGCCATGTCTACGTCTCCTTTAGGCTGATTGATGAGGGGCTTGCTGTTGCCAAATCTACTCATACTGCACTGGATTAGTGCTCATTAAGGCACATTCTTTTCAAATTAATCCTATTAAAATGTGCTGTACTGGGACAGTATAGGACTGGGTTTGAAATATTTTGCATTTAGGTTTGGTCTTTTCTCTGAAGTTTGAGCACTCTGCTGTGTGTCACTGATATTTTATTGTTTTTGGTTTCTTAACCCTTCTAATTCTCTGTAATATTTTTAAAATTTTATTTTTGTATTACTTTTGCTGTGTTGATGCCCATGGCATAAAATATGGGCAGATGGTGTGAATTTGAAATTTCCATAAGTTTTTTCCTTCCAGTCATATATTCATATGCCTTTTGAATTAAAAAGAGCAATTTGTGTTCTTTCTGCACTTTTTGTGGCCCTAACTCTGATTTTAAAAAAGCAGTATTTGAATACACTACCATTTGATTATTTTTTTTAATTTTTATTTTCATCCATGGTGTTCCCATAAAAGTTCATCATTGTATTGTTTATCATTAGGTGAAGGTCAATTTTAAGTTTTGTAATTCTACCAATTAAAATATGAGTGATGAAAAAAATATTACCCATCATAAAAATACAGCTTGAATAACTGGGATGGAATTATTCAAATTATTATTTTACTTTAAGTGAAATTTTAATTACTAAAACCAGCATTTCAGGAGTTAAAATTTAGGAAATTTATAAAAGGGAGGGTATTATGCAAAATCAACTTTTTTTGAGCTTTATATCATGTTATAAGGTTATTTCCTCGTCAAAAACATACCTAGAGAGTTGCTTTGACTCATTCATCCATGTGGAGGCCTACACGCCTGCTTATACAATGTGCCGGCTATCTACCCAAAGCTCCGCCTTGGAGCTTTGGTCCCCATCCGAGCTCTGGTCACCCACAGCTCCACCAGACTAGTGGCAGCAGCAATTAGCAGACACCTGGTGGAGCTGCGCGGCCACTGAGCTTATCATACAAACTGCAGTGCTCCTAAGAACGACTGTAAATGGAATGGACAAGCATTGTTGTGATGACATGCTGAAGAGGGAGTGTCGGAAAGGGTAGGAGGTTCTTAAAGAGACAGAGGCCAATTTCAAGGCTTCAGATACGGCTATGATGTGAGGTCAAATTTCCTTTAAGTTTTTGACATATACAGCATTTTTATAACAACTGAAGGTAACGTTGTTATTTGATTGTGCTGTAAATGTGCCTATGTACCTGGAATATACATAATCCCCTCACCCCTTTAAGGTTTGTTACATATAGTGAAGACTGAATCTAATAATGGCATTTAGAAAAAGGCATTTAAGAAACAATATAGATGCCTCATGTTTGTAAGACAATTCGTGGAAGATCACAGGTTTCAAGCAAAAGGACGATCAGATAGATGGAAGTCTTGACAGAGCAAATGAGCTGAACACATTCTTCAACAGGTTCAGTTCAGGAACAAGCTCTGCATTGTCCTCTGCTGCCCCCAGCCAAACAGACATCCCACCCTCCTTAGACCCATAGCTTTACTGTCAAACCTCAGATGTTTATCTTCTACCTCAGACATGCACTTTTCTTTTTCTACAAATTTGTCTCCAACCAAATCAGGAGATGCTGCCACTCCCTTTGCCGGTCTATCTATATCTATCCTGTCTCCCAGAATGAGCTTGACTATGCCGCCGAGGTGAGGGATGTCTGAGTTTCCCTCCAGGATCTGTTACCTCTGCAACCCTATCTTGGTATAAACAGAAGGCAATGAAAGGATAGATGGATAGAATCAGTGTTGGTGCAAATATTTCACACTTCCAGGCTTGAGAAATATTCCACCAAAAAACTTATTCACATGGGATGGGAATTAATCAATTTTAAGATTTTTCCTAAAATAATAAGCTAAAACTAGCATTTAAAAATGAAAAATTCTGAAAATTCATCAATATATATTATATATTTGTTTGTTATTATGGTGAGGGCTTAAAGTCATAATGGCATTTAAAAAGAAAAAGGGAAATTAAATGTTCAAACATAATTTTTAAGAGCATTTTTGGGTTCTAAGATACACAGGTAGAGCATAAATTGAAGGATCCCCAGCATAAAGAGTTAATATTGCTTTAAATACAGTTTTTCTAGTATCCTGTGCACTCACAGTCACAGTCAATGGGACATTCCACTTGTATGCTGTAAATGTTTCTCCAAACATCACAGCTGATTCAAATTGAATGTAGGCTTTTGCTCAAAGCGTATGGGTGGGTTTGGGTACTCTGTCATGCTTCATCTGACAGTTATTGCAACTTGGTGAAGTAATCTTGTTCCCATGATGACATTTACCTATTTAGATCTTTGTATCAATGAATCCAAGAACAGATCAACCTCGTGATGCACTACAAAGCCTCAGTTTCTCCAGACTTTAAGAGCATAGACCCCTCCTTGTTTGCTTATGTCCTCTGATATCTTTTCTGCAATTTATTTTCAGGCGCTGATGCTGTGAGGTGTGTGGGTGGGGCTGCTCTCTAGGGGCCCCGGCCTGGCCCACATTGATGTGATCAGGCCCTACATGGTGTGGCATTTGGACTAGCCCTGTGGGTCCCTGTCTGGAAGCAGGGAGCTGTTCTGCAGCCAGTCTGGAATGCCAGACATTTGAAGTCAGACTTGTAAAAAAAAAAGAAGAAGAAGGGTGGTAGGAGTTTGGTCAAACCAGCTCCTGTGTCTAAAATAGCCCACAGATTCTGGCTGAGTGGGAGGGGAGTGAGACAAAGCCTATTCCCGTAAACTATGAAAGGACACTAAAACCTTTGTGTGAACAGAAAGGAATGGATGTGTTCTTTTGAGTTCTCGTTTATTACTGTTTATTACTGCCTCTTATTCTACGAGACACCTGAAACTGTGAGCAGGAAAGAAACAGAAGCATGAAAGATGGCATGAGATCTGTAGTGTCTTCTCTCATTTCCAGGAAATAAGAGCTTATCTTGACACGTTATGGGGAACAGATGATGATGATAATGATGTGATCTTGGAAAGGAATAAATAGACAGTCGTTAGGATTTGAAATTTGACATCTTTATCCTGCTTAAGATGTTCATCATCAGTCAAACAGGTTAGGATTCCATGAACAAGAGCTGTTTTTTGGTTTGAGATGCTCAGCATCTGCAGTTATGGTAAAAAGAAAGGTAACCCTTTGTCTAATAATTCAACTGATATTGCTTTTAGCAGTTTAAGTAATTATGTAAATCTAACCTCAAATGTGCAAAACCTCACTCTACATTTTGCAAGATGTCATTATTTTTAAAAGAAACCAAGAGCCAAAACAGAATATTGGGTAACAAAAACCAGCACACCCCACAACTCTAGATATGTACAAAATACATAAAATCAAGTTATGTACTTTGTTTTTGACGAATCATTGCTCACTGACCTTTTATACAAGAGGTGGATGAAGTGATAATATTAAATTATGAAAAATTAAAGCATGTTCTCTCCCAAGCTCAGCTATGTGGCACATTCTGGCACATTCTGCCTATTCTTCAAAGGTCTTGTGCACATGCAAAGTTAAATTTTCCTCCTTCTCGTTCTCTATAAATTAGTTTTTATGTAGCCACAGTAAACTTGACCCAAGTGTCTTTGTTATTTACCTTAACGGTTAGGCAGAAGAGCCTAAGATTGAGTGTACTTCAAAAACAAAATATGCTGTGTTCATTTGGCAAAATTGCACATCCTGATTTAGAAATGTTCTTTAGCCTAAATGCTAGGAATATGATTTTTAGGAGATACCTTTGTATGTAGGAAAATTGTGGTAAAACTGTGATTGTAATTTTACCAAAAAGAACATTAGAAAGTGATGTTTTTGTCATATTGCCCACTCCTATTTACAAATGTAAGAATATATTATAGACTTGTCTTGAAGGAGAGTACATTTAAAGAAGAAAATATGATTTAAATTATCATTAAATTTTTTAAATTAATTTTTCAGTCCACCACCAAATATACACACAATATAATGTGAAAGCCATTCCTTAATAATAAATAATAAAGCTAATAATACTGATTTTCATTTTTTTCCACGAGTCCACCGTGGACAGCTGGGCAAGTTACAACAGTAAGTTCCTTCCATGAATAATTTCTTTGTGATTCACAAAGCAGATTGCAGTTAATACATCCAGAAGGAAACTGGCCAATCAAGCCATGCAGATAGTAGTCATTTGCACCTTTTTGTATCCCGTTGCTTCACCAGATGCAAAAATCATCAAATAGAAAAATATTAAAATTTTTAATTACTGTTTTGTAACAAGAAGCTCCAAGACCCAACCTGAAGAGGCATTCCACAAAACTTTGAGAACAGCATCTGACTGGAGGAATCACCTAGCAGTGTGGAACTTTTGCATCCTTTTAATTGATTCATACATACCTAAAAAACAATGATTGAATGTAAAAATGTATCGGATTATAAAATTGTTGTGCTCTTTACAAAAAATGGCATAAGTAATAACTACTGTTGTTATGGCAGAAAAGACACATGATTGCATTCTATTTATTTCCACTTAATATGTGTGTTTAAATATGCAATATATTTTAAGATAGGAAAATGGCACTCTCCAGCACCCTGTTGCTTGTAGACCTCTTTATTTGTCATACTATCTTGCAAAAGGATTTTGTGCATTTGTCTAGTCGGAATTTTTATTTTGACAAGAAAAACATAAACTCAATATTTTAAAAGGAAAAAGTTGTGCACCCAATAAATTAACCAGTTAAAATTAGCTTGCGGGAGTAGGGCATTACAACAATAAAACCTAATTTATTTAAATTTATTTTAGCAATTCTTATATATATATATATATATATATATATATATATATATATATATATATATATTTTTTTTATTTTTTATTTTTTTTGAGCTGCTCTGTATTGCTTGATGCGTTGCATTTAGACAAATTAGCATCTCTCTATACATCCCAAGAGGTTGGTAAAAATAAATTTCTGCTTGCAGCTATTTTGTGCTTTGCTATCTTGCATGGGACTTCTGTAGATCTAGTTACTGTTCTGTCAGGCTTTCTTAATAGGGGTATGATTCTGTATCGATGTAGTTCTTTGCTGTTTTTGTGTTATCGTGGTTCAACAATTACACAGTAATTACACCTGGGACATGACTGTGCTCTCTGGTAGAGAGGGAATATTATCATTCAGCATGGAAAATGCCACAATGCTCTTCGTTTACCTTTCTGGGGTTTCCCAGTCTATTATAGCATTTTATTTAACCTCTTAAAATCTTTTGGTACTTTGCTGTCCTTAATATGATGTTGTGCATATATCCATTATTGTTTTCCTTGTCCTTTCCTTGTCCCTCTCGCTCATGGGGCTTTTTTATTGGTGTCCCAGCACTGGTCTGAGCAGGGTTGTGGATGTCATTTACAGGACTATGATAGGGCCCCTGCTGCATTATGCATGGAAGTGTCCCACTGGGGGAAAAATGGCCTACAGCCAGCAACGATGGATTGAGGGATGAATAATGGATGGAGAGATGGAGCAGTGAGACACTATTGCAATCTGTTTCTTACTAAATTGAAGATTTGCCCTATCTCACACCTCTGAAGCTCAGGGCCAAGTTACCCGCTGTGAGTGTGAGCTCTGAAGCAGTGATGTTTGAAAGTACAGGATGGTTTTTATCAGTGTTATATTTTGTGTATGAAAACCCAGTGAGATTCTGCTATCAGAGGAATATCCATTGGCTGTTTTTTCTCAGTTGATTCATGTTCAACCAGTTATTCTGTGTTTCTGGACATGTAAAATTTGTTGTATGTATTTTGTTTTTTACCAGACTTTTGCAGAGTTTTAGCCTTAAGATCCATGTCACCCTTAACAAAAGCTAGTGTTATAATAATAAAAATAATAATACGTTTTATTTACAAGTGCCTTTCATAGCACTCAAAGTCACTTTACAAAGAAAGTAAAAACAGCAACAAACATCAAAGAAACATCACACGTAGCATTGCATTCACAAGGAGTAGGCAGTCTTGTACAGGTTGGTTTTAAGTCTGGATTTAAACAGGGCAAGAGTGTCAATGTTATGGATGTCTGGTGGGAGAGAGTTCCAGAGTTTGGGAGCAGAGCGAGATAAAGGTCGGTTCCATATGGTGCTGAGGCGAGCAGAGGGAACAGTGAGATGGATAGATGAGGAGGATCTGTTGAGTTCACAGAGATTAAATTTGAAATTAATGTTCATAATTCACCACCTCAATATTTTGAGCTAAACCAGGGTTACAACATGAACTAGTTCTGGTTGACTTATAATTAATAATAGAAAATAAAGTTTTAGCATGTGTCGTTAATGTATTAATCGTGTCAGTACATTGCCTTTATTCATTTTCTTATTTAAGCTGTCAAACTAAAATCTGTGGAAAATTTTTAAGTATTACAGGATTGGTGTTTGGGTTAAAGAAGATCCTCATGTAAATTCAAGACCTCTGTGCTGTGATTGCGACTTTGCTTACCTGAATGATTGCCAAGTAAAAAACAGCATGACTCATGACAAAGTTAATTTGAGTGCATTCATACACAACACTTCTTGAACCCCAGAAATCACCACCATGCACCCCTCTACAATGTGTTTTTGTGTGTGAATTACAGTTCTGTCACGTTGAATAGTTTGTTCTCTTCTTTTGTCAAAAATATATGAACAAATTAGACTAGATAGCTAAACACATCCTGAGACTGCAGAGGGTTGAGAAAGATGTAAATGGTACCAGAATGGACCATATATAAATATAAGCTGTATTCCCACATATTAAATGTACAGATAAGGTAAAACAAGGTTTTGAAAAAAAAATAGAGCTTAGACTAGTACGATAAAAAAAAAAAATGCAACTATATAAGTAAAATATCAAGAGTGAAGTATATAGTTTTAGTTGTTTTAGGAGCTGATTGTACCTGCTTTAAAATGTGAAATGTTCTGTTACAATTGCACAACAATCTCTTCAACAGATAAATGATGACTCATATTATTATGGAGCATCATGAAAGTTTTGTAAAGCTGGTGACTGCTGCCAGCGAGTTGCTAGGTATTTTGTTGCTGTGGAACTCATACTGCTAAAGTCTTTGGTGTCTTTGCAATGACCCTGAGCTCTGTAAATTCACTCATTACTTTTTCTTCTTTACTTATCTTTGATTCATAGTTGGCTTCTAAAGAGTTCTGTTGCACAAATGTCACAGGTAAATCTCAGCTGAGTTAAAGTCTAAATAAAAAGATATTGACTGAATGGATCTGTGATGTGGCTTAAGCTTCTGCAAACTTGTTCATATGCTGTTGCAATTCTGTCTCTATTTCTATTTTTCTGTGTTATTATTGCATGGAAGATATCTAAATTTGTAGTTAAGGGTTTTAATCTTCATGATGCTATGAAGACAAATTAAAGAAGCAAATAAAATAACAAAAATCAGGTTCATAAATTTAGACATGGATAGCCTTAACAAAAAGAAAAATCCCACCTTTGACCTCAGGTAAGCCTTCTCAGAGAATCCAGTCCAAATATGACTTTTTATTCCTCCTTTTATAAATATTATGCATTAAGATAGTACATGTTGAAAATTAAGATATAAATTCTCCTCTAGATTTCCATCTGGGTGCAGTCTGTTGAAACTTAGGATATTTAATTTTTTTTTAATTTCACAACTTGTATGTGAATTGCATTCCAGATACATTCACTCATAGTGTCTTTGAAAAAAAAAAAAAAAGTATATTTTTCAGTGTAATACGAAAAAAGAAATAAGAAAATAAATACTGAGTGATGTTAATTTGTTGAAATTATGCATATGAACCTTTTCTCAAAGGTTCATATGCATAAAGAATTCACAGTCTCGTTACAGTTTTCAAACACACTTCAATATGGTGTATCCCTCCAGTCTCAAAAAGCAATTGTGAAGTGGAAAAGCAGCAATAAAAAAGTAAAAAAAAATAGGAAACAAGCTCCTGTTAGCTACAGAGTTAGAATATCAGGAAATTCAAGCTTTATTTAAAGATTGCTCCAGTCACAGCTCCTTACAGCTCTCAAGGTTACCACATATTAGTTCTGAAACTCTCTGAGTGAGCCTTAATGTGTGGTGTGTGTAGTATACGCATGCTGACTGACACCAAGACAGCGATTTGAACTGACAGCTACATTTTAAATACACTGACACCCTTCAGCTGCTGCCAAAATATTTAAGCTCAAAAATGCTATACAGCACCATCTGACATCATTGGACTCACCTGTAAAAATGTTTGCAAAGTCTCAAAAATTTATATATTTTTTTTATTGCAGTAGCATAATTTCAAACTGAAATGTTAGTTTCATTAAATTTATTCAAGCCATTTCTGCAGTTATTGATATCCCTGCAGTTAATACATTGCCAGCAGGACAGCACTTGGTCTTCTACTTTAACATTACAAAGCTTGAAGCAAACAGACTGTTTCTTTTTGCACAACCTCTGCTGATTATCCAGAGTCCTGGAGTCCTTTTTTTATGTGCCAGCCTCTTCAGCTTACCTCCCCAGTAATCATTTTGCTGGATTTATTTCAGGTTAGTACGGTGGTTAAGAAAGAAGGATGATTTTGTTTCTGTTGAATAAAAGATTTTACCACATGCTGTTATCCGGCTAAAATGCCTGATGATAGTTTCTGTCTGCACATTGACAGGTCCTCCGTTATACCTGACAGTGGGCATTAGGGGATTTTCCACATATTCATTCTATTTTACACCTCTTCCACCTGGAGTATTTGTTGGTCAAAGCTCAAAAGTCATATCTGACCAAAGCATAGAGTTCCAGTTAAAGTCTCCATAGAGTTTAACAAACCTTTAGATGTTTACTTTTGTGGTGGTGGGACAAAAAACATATTTTCTTGCATGCGTCCCTGACTACCCATTGGCATGTAGATAACATCTCATGGTTGTTATGGAGATTTGGTGAAACCAAAATGCCACTTTTTGCTGCAGTTCTCTAATGGCGAGCTTTGGAGCGTTTTTACTTCTTTTACCATCCTGCTCATCGTATTTGGTGGCAAGACAATCTGTGCTTCTTTCCCATTTTCAATAGTGGTTAAGAAGCCTTTGTGCTTATCATATTTACACCCAAAAGAAAATGGAAGTAATTCCTTATCAAATAAAAGTTTCAATACACTTTGATTAAAAAGTAGAGTTTAAATAAGAATAAATATAACATTGAGTCTTATTTATTTCATATGAATTGTTAAAGGGAGGAGTAGTTGTTAATTTTGAAGAATTTCCAGGATTTTCCCCACTGCTTCATAATTGTACTCAAATTAATGTTTGACTTTCTAAAGTTCTCAGTGTGAGCTAATGTTACTGGGGGTCAGTAATTTTGTTGTAAGTATGTTTGGACTAAAACACAGAAAAGACCAGAAGAGAGATATTTGCACACCTATTGCTATGGGATTTATTTTCTGGTTTGAAAGCTTTGTTCTTGATTTAGATATTTTTTTTTTACTCAACTGCTTCATTAAGTAAACCGTGAGACAAGTTGGCAAATTTGAATTGGCAAATTCAGCAGTGAAGTTTGTGGTTTTCAAACAGGCTTGTGTTGTATAGATGGATTTATGAAACAACACAGACATCATAGACTGTTTGTTGGAGAACACAAAGATGATGGTTATATAATCATGAAAGGCAGATGTAAACAGTTTTTAATCTGTATATATATATATATATATATATATATATATATATATATATATATATATAACAGAGGAAAGCCGTTGTGGTGGATATAGCAATACCAAGCGATTGCAACATCAGGAAAAAGGAACACGAGAAACTGGAGAAATACCAGGGCCTCAGAGAGGAACTGGAGAAGGCCTGGAAGGTGAAGACCACAGTGGTGCCTGTGGTCATCGGGGCCCTCGGGGCAGTCACCCCCAAACTGGAGCAGTGGCTAAAACAGATCCCAGGAACAACGTCAGACATCTCAGTCCAGAAATGCGCAGTTCTCGCCACAGCCAAGATACTACGCAGAACCCTCAAGCTCCCAGGCCTCTGGTAGAGGACCCGAGCTCAGAGGTTGAGAAAGACCACCCGTGGAGGGTGAGAAGGGAATTATTTATTATTTATTATATGTGTGTGTGTATACACACATATATATCGAGATATATATATGTGTGTGTGCATGGATCTGTAAAGTGTTCGTCATGCATGTTTCCCTGGCAGATCCCCGATGTCAGCTAACGCCAGTCAGCGTGTCAGTGAACGTGAAAGATGCCGTTGTTATTCATCACCAGCATGGTGGGATGACACGATTTGTCACTGTAGTGATGGATTCCATCTCCCTCAGAGGAACATGTGCAAGCGCCGTCTCTGAAAAGCTGTCTTTGTGTTTCACACTCGCTACCTCAAACACACAAGCGCACCCAGACACACTGCTGAAACTGACAACAAAGAACTGCTTATCCAATTGTGCACAGACAAGATTACGCTTAAAAAAAAAAAAAAAAAAAAAAAAAAAAAAAAAAAAAAAAAAAAACTTATCAGACTAATGTTGGTATCCTGTGCTCCAGTGAGAGCCTTTGTTTGTGTAATGAGGAAAAACAGGGAATTAGATCGGAGGTGCCATCTTAGAAATAATGCCCATAAGACCCTCTTTCTATGATGCTGACATGTCTCTAAATAACAAAAAGCTCTACCTGCTTTTTGTCTGATGTAAGAGTCCTGAGGGAAATAAAGAGTAGTGGTGTTTCTCAGATATCTGATTCTGTTTTCCCTCCAAAACAGGTCTGTAGACCAATCCTGACCTGTGTTTACTCACTTCTTTTCTTCTATAATCAACTTATCTTGTCACTGGAATTAGGTTATGTCCAGGGCAAAATAAACCTCTCTGCTGGATGAAGATGCTGATTTTAGCTTGATGACAGCAAGCTATAGCTAACTATAATTCATCAGTAGTAAGAGTACGTAAGCTTAATTTGTCTCTGATAGTAAACTGGAAGTGAGTCGGTGAGGTAAATGAAGATCTCAGGAGTTTACATTAGAGATGCACCAATTTTGTGACCAATTTCTGATCTGAATTTTTGTAAAGCTTTGGCTGACATTTTAAAATGTATGACTGATATTTTAAAATGTATGACTGATATTTTAAAATGTATTTAGCATTTTGTATTTACAATCAGCATGGCTAGCACAGCTTACATTACAAAAATCTGTATTTCCTAGAAAAGATTCTTACTTTAAATCTGAAATGCTGTCCACATTTTTAAATCCATGACAGACAGGCACTGATTGAAAGCTCAAAATGATAAAACAGGTCAAATTTACTGTTTTCCGTTCAGCCTTCCTGTTATTTGCTAATAGTGTCACTCTTCCTCACTCTCTTGCTTGATCCACACACATTCCCAGCATGTCGCAAATAATGCTGTTTCTCATAATTTAGCTTCTTACATGTCTGTGCTTTCTTCAAATTAGTTTTAATCATCTTTAGGAAACAAAAAAATGTTAACTTTGAGTTGTTTTTTTTTTTTACCTTAGCGACAGTGTCCTTACCAAAGAGTGTCAGCACATATCTTTAGCTTTTAGGTAGGAAGGGTCAGTCACCAGTCAAGGCCGGTCGCACAGAAAATCTGTTGATTCCATTCAGCAACTAATTTCTCAGTGTATCTCTAGTTTAAATTGCAACCACCTCATGCTTTTGTTTTGCATGGCCTAGAGCTTATTGCCAGATTCCAAATGTACTCTTTCAAAAATCTTCTAAGTTGTCTTCAATAAACTGAAGACATTTTTAACATGTTGGTCAATGGAGTTGGGTACAATACCCCTTTGAGGCAGAAAAACGCTTACAGACTTGCAGTTTGCCATAAATTTTCTCACATATGTCATGTCAGTGTTTGTGACACTGAAGGTCAAGGGAGAGTAAAATATCTTTCGGCAGTCCAGTGTTTTATATGAGCCCAGAGAGAAGGAGGAGAAGGAGGCCATTCATTTGCACCTCGGTGACCCCTCTTTCCCATTCCTTTGTTGAAGAATAGCCTCCTTCTCATGCACAGGTGGCCCTCTACCCTTGAGGGTCCTCAGAACTTGTTATGTAAGAAAGCATAAAAAACTCCTGATGAATTTTCAAGCAAGAGCTTGCTTTAACAGGTTTTTGTGATTGACACCATTTTATTAGCACATTTCAGAGATAAAAGCTAAGAGTCTGGATTTCTAACTAATAATGGCATTCATATGAGGAATGATATGAATGTTGAATTTTCAAGATGTTTTAAAGCATATTTCGTTGAATATTATTGCTTGATAACTGGCATATCATTCCTGAAGATTAAGTCCCTCACTTTCCTGCTTTATTCTTGATGTAGCACAGCTATTCTGTAGATTATTATATATATTCCAAATGATATGTTATGCTGCTGGTGATTTCCAGGCTTTTCATCTTGTGCAATCAAAGTAACTTTTCTGCAGCAAAAGAATTGGCTACTGCAAAAAATATTTACACAGTATTTATAAACTTCTCAGGGGTCCTTGTATTTGTATTAGTTATTTATCAACTTTTGATCTAATGCTCCTTTTGCATTTTGGGTCCAGTAACTGAACAGCCACTTAACCTCTGACATTTGCTATTTCTTGTCATCTTGTTACCTTGTGCAAAGAATTGCTTAGCAGATCCTTACTGAATTTCCAAAACTGTTTGAGACCCTTAAATCTCTCAGTGGTTGATGTGTTTTAGATGCCTGTCTGTATCTTGGCCAATTACTCAGCGTCTGCCAAGTTTAGTTTCACAAAAATGAGACTGAAAGGTGGAATTTGAATTAAGGAAGAATGCATTAAATGTTGGCTTAGATCTGGATCACTGAGAGCTGTCAGTCAGCATATTTTCACAGGATTTTTAAACCTTATTTTAAATATTTAGCAACGAAGCAGCTCCTGGGTGACTCAGCAATAAGATGAACTAAGAATCAATAGTATATGTGTTCTTTAAAATTAGCGGTGTAGGACAATAATCAAAGTACCATGTAAGTACTTAGATCTGTTATGGAGTAAACTTAAATTAGCCCACATCATTATATTACTACTTATACATGTTTTTCTATTGTAGATTTGAAGATAAAAATACAAAGTTATCCCTCCAGAGAAACTTAACACAAACTATTCTAAGAATGGGGTGTGATCCTGTGTTTACCACTGCAGTAAAGCGCTTGCTGCAGGCAGGCATTTAGCAGTGAAAACGCATTCCCTGTCAAATCTAAAGTTTAGTTGCTTCAGTTGCAATAAAGAGAAGGCTGATGTGAAGAATAGCAAACAGATTTTTGGACATGCAGCACTTTTGAGAATTCTCAAGACCTGTGGAACTATCCCGTATTTTGTTCATAATAATCACAAACGTCATTATATTTTATTGGGTTTCATTTGATTGACCTACACAAAATAATCCATTACTTTGAAGTGGAAAGAAAAATATAAATAATTTAAGATTTTTATTTTTTGTTTTGCAAATAAAAATTTGTCTGTAAACTCATTTACTCTGTTACCTTGAAATAAAATCCAGTGCAATCAATATCCTTTTAAAAAAATCCAGCAATTTGTAAACAAAGTCCAGCTCAGGTGGACAAATTAGTAGTCTGTTGACATGACTACTGTTATGTATGGACATCACAAATCTGGTCTCTATGGAAGAGTAGAGTAGTAGAAGAAATTCACTGTTGAAACAAAGCCTTGAAAGATCAGAGCAAACATAAGGAAGATGCTCTGGTAAGATGAGACCTAAACTGACATTTTTTTGCCTACATGCAAAACACACCGTGCTCACTGAGACACAGTGGAGGCAGCATTATGCTGCAGTGATGCTTTTCTTTATCAAGTAGAGGGAAGCTGGTCAGAACTGATGGGAAGATGACTGGAGCTGAATACAGGGCCTAGAAGAAAACCTGTTTGAGGACGCAAAAAGATTGAAACTGGACAGGAGGTTCACCTTACAGCAGGACAACAACCATAAACATTCAGGCAGAGCTACAATGTATTGATTTTGATCAAAGATGAATTTTGATTTACAGACATTCTCCGTTCAGTCTGATTGAGCTTAACATGTTTTGAAAAGAATAATTGGAGAATATTTAGGTCTTTCAATGCACAAACCTGATAGAGATGTACCCCAAATATCTACAGCTGTAATTGCAGTGAAAGGTGGTTTTACATATTGTTAAATCACATGGCTAAATAGTTGGCATGCCATACTTCTCAGATTTGTATTTGCAAAACATTTTTTAAAACTTTACTTTGTGTTGGTCGATAATAATAAAAAAAATCCTTAAAAATGTACTAATTATTGTTTTATTTGACAAAATGTGCAAAAGTTCAACATGTGTTAATACTTTTGCAGTGCAGTGTAAAGTGAAATTTCTCTGTAATGTAGTATTGCATTTTCTAACTCTCCTTTTCACTGGTTGACTCAGAGTTTTCTTTATAAACTGAGCTTTATGACTCAGTGTTAACTGACTAGACCGTCTCTACATGTGGAAATAGTATATTTTCTCAGCTACATATTTTAAGTCTTGTGCCTTTCAGAGTGCATGAACGAAAACGGATAAAGAAAAATTGAAACCCACTTTAGATATCTTCTGTAGTGTCAAACTATCAACATGAAAGCTGCCCACAGTACATTGGCAAAATCCGTTTATACAAAGCAGTTAGCTTTGGCATGAATGCCTGATGAGTAAGCTGACCACTTCTAAATATAATGTAGAGGATTGTGTAAAGAATGGGGCAGCTTGCAGCTTCTGTGCTTGTTAGAACACACACATGTATTTGTCTTGCATGACGTGCAAAGACTTAATTTACTGTAATCCTAGGTGTGGAGCACTAGCTCAACAACTCTTTGATTGTCTTGGAGGAAGACTCATTATGTCCTTATCTGTCTTTACGTTGTATTTCTCCTCAACCAGTAATTTTCTTTGGTTTGTCTTTCCTCTTACTTCCTTAATCATGACACATTTAATTCTCGGATTTCATGTCCTTTGTCTCCTACAGCCCCCATATAATTTTCCTTTCCCAGAGTGTGTTGTGCAAGGAATGTCCTGGTTCTGGACTGGACAGGCTGTCTTTGAGCGGGTCCAGGATTTGCCATGAGATAGCCCACTCCTGGTTCGGCCTGGTCATTGGAGCCAGAGATTGGACAGAGGAATGGATCAGTGAAGGCTTTGCTACTTTCCTGGAGGACATTATATGGGCCCAAGCACAACAAGTACAGTTCCCTCAGTGATCATGTTTTTTGTTCCTAGTCATAAATATTTTCTTTTTATTCATTTTTATTTTTGTTTTAGCTAGAAATATATTTTAAATATTGTTTTGTGCAAACCCTATTTTCACATAATTTTGAAGGTGTTTTTTAAAATCCAGCAACCAATTAAATCTGTAATGTTCCATATAGTTTAAATCTTAATTTAAAGGGTTTTATCTTTTTTGAAGTAGGGTGCTGTAGAGAGGCTGTGAGCAGTTAGAATCCCAGCTGTAGTAGCTAGGTGTCAAAATTACCTCAGTTTTGAGAAAACATATATTCTTTATTGCGTACTAATCAGAGTGGGGCTAATTCCTTCACATTTTTTTTTCCATTTTAAAATAACTTTAGTCTCATTTGCAGTTGATGCTAGTTTTTCACAATCAAAAAACCACCAGTGGATAGTGAATAATTGCCTAAAACTGAAATTTTGGAAAAACCTTTTTGCTACAAGACAGCAGTGCTAACTAACTGTGCCACCATACAGCCTTGTTTGTCTATGTGTAAGTTAAGCTTATTTGTAAAGACACTCAAAAATAGAATTATTTGCTGCATTTAATTTTGAACATTGAACTTTGTGGTACCAGGGTTTTGTGACTTTGATTATTTGACTTTAACAACAACTGAAACACAGTTTCACATCACATTTTTTCTGTTCAACTGATTTCACAATGTTCCAAGATCTCCACATTTCACATATGTGGTTGGAATGCATCTTGAATACTGCTGTCAAAAACATACCATAGTAGAACCATATATCAGCTATCTCACAGGGAGACGGTATGTAAAAGAAGCAACCAGAATGCAGAAGTGGCTGAAACTCAAATGAGCTGGCCAAGTAACATGAAAGAGGAAGGAATTTCCTAATCTAACCACAACATAAATTAACTAATGTAAAACCTACAGAGTTGTACAGCAGCAGCCCCTCAAAAATGTGCGTTTTAGGAAATAGTAACAAAAAAGCAGTGCGTGCATTTCATGTATCTGTATGTAGATGCAGCACTTCAGTTTTAATGCAAACCAATCTTCCTTCTTGTATTCTTATACCAACGATTTTTTTTTCTTTTCTTGTTACGTTTTCAGTCATCTCACCCAACATCTCACTGTCCAGTTTCAGTCACCCAACAAATTTACTCAATATTAGGTAAATTTGGCATTGTGAAATTTATTCTGACAGACTCACACCTTCACATGGTCAAAACTATCCATATACAGTATTAGAAACAATAAAATTTCAGTCTGGTAAAAATCTAAGTTTTAGGAGGTTTTATTTGGCGGGGGGGGGGGTCTAATATTTGTCAGAATCTGACATGTTCTCTATTCTCTCTATTTTCTCTGCAGCTCCCTTCACAACAGACAGCAGAGCAATTTGACCTGAAGGCATTGCTGAGATGGAGGCGACTTTCAGATGAGTTGCAGAACTCAAAAGAGGAACTTCAGATTCTTCGGTGTGTACCTCTGTCAATTTATCATTGCGTTGCTGCTGCTGTTTTATGACGGAATTGGGAAACATTGGTAAAGAACAAAGAATGCTTGCATGCTTCTTTTAGATGTACATTTACTTGACCCTAAACACATGTAAGATGTAATGGTACAAGTTGCAGTAACATTTTCTTACAAAGTCAGGGTCACTGTGTTCAATATGCTAAATTTCTTATGTTAAAACCTTGACCTGAGAAAAAACTTGAGCTGAGAGAAAACTGTCTTCTGTATGCCTTGTATGTGTGTCCAAACTACATGCATTCCAGTGAAAAAGGTGGGGCAAGAAAATATATATCAAGGTGTGGTGCACCATCATGTCTTAGAAAAACTCAGCCCACGGAGACAGCAGGCATGCACTAACTCTTCATCTCATTCTGACAGTGTGGGACCTACATCTTGTTTGTTTTATCCTGGGTGGAAGAAAATTGTCATTGGACGATTACAGCTCTGAAACCCTATCTAAGAGTTAACTCTTTAAATATCCAGAAATACACATATGAATATTTTATATATTGAATAAAAAACCTTTGAAATAGAGAGATCGGTTGTATTTATAACAAGCTATTGACATTCATGCTTGTAAGAAGCAGTAGAATGTGTAACAGAATGTGTTTTATTGACTTCATCGTGCCTCTCTGTGAAGCTTCTGACTGTATCACCTTAATTATAAAATGTTATCATCATACAATAAAACAACAGTCAGAAGTCAAATGAACTGCCTTTGAACAGTGTAAAGTGCATGAAGAATTTTTTAGAATTATTTCACTTATAAAGGGTTTAGGTCAGTCAAGGCAGACTGTGTTTAAATCAGAACCGTCTTTCATTCCTAAATAATTATAAGATTCAGTGACTTATATGGTAACCATTACTGTGGAATGAAGGTTTTCATCCATGAAATCAGGATAGCATCTAACTCATGTGCATAGAACTACAGAAGCCCAAAATTGTTGGCAGCCCTTGTAAAGAATTTGGAAAAAGCCTTTACATAAACACCACATCATACCGTACCATTTTATTTAGAAAGCATTTTTTAAAAAATGATATAAGCTGACCAGAATATTAAAGGAATTAATTGTTTCTTTTATTGCAGTAGCTTAACACACACCTTTAATACGTTAGTTATGTAATGTATTAATTTGTTAATTTGTTTATTATTTTATATATTAAATAAAGCCAAGCAGTTAGTTAATACAAAGCACTGCACATTCTTTACTATCCCCTAGTTTTACCCTACCTCAGTCATTGTGCAAAGATATGGGGTAACAGTTACACAATATTACATTCATTAATTAAACTACAAAAAATAGCAATAAGAATTATCAGTAAGGGTGACGGTCTGGATCACACAAACCCATTATTTCTAAATTCTAAATTATTAAAACTTACTGACTTAGTGAATATTCAAACAGTCTGTATCTTATTTAAAGCCCAAAATAAACAGTTACCAGAAAATATTCAAAAAGCTTTTATCAAAAGAAGGACTTTATAATCCTATGAGGAAATGCAAGTTCAAAACTGGTAAGGTCAGAACCACAAGAAGAATCTGTGGTGTGAAACTATGGAACAGTTTGACCGAAGAATTAAACTAATGTCCAAACATTAAGCAATTCAAATTACCATATAAGAAAATGGTCTACACTTAATACGAAAATGTTTTATCTTGACATATTGTTATTGTTGTTGTTATTAATATTATGGAATTATTAGCATCAATATTATCATTATTATTGTTTTTATTATTATTATTAGAGCTACAGTTAGTAATACTCTTACCTATAGGAATATTGTAGGCAAATTATTGAATATACTACATTAATAAAGAACCTGACAGTAGAATGAATGTATATTGGTACAATACTTATAAATAGGAAGAGATCATAATTGTAATGTTGCAGGAATAATAATAATAATAATAATAATAATAATAATAATAATAATAATAATAATAAGTATTTAATGTTACCACTGTTTGTTCCATGACATTTTCATACATTACAGTTCGTGTCTAAAATAAGATACAGGTTTAATCTTTAAAGTTAAATGATGTTTCAGTAAAAGGATTAAATATACAATTAAAATCACTCTCTGTCTGGCTGTCTACAAAGGTGTTCCTCTACAGGGCAGACATATGATTAAGTTGGATTAGGTTTTTTTAGGTTTTTCTTTTCCTGCAGTGTTAAATCAGTGTTACTTAAGTTGCTGTCACACTGCTTCTTATCTTGCCAGGTATGTTGGTGTATTTAAAAAAAAAGGTTTTTTTCTTTGCTTTAAACATGAAGAAATGAAGCACATTTTATGAAACATCAAGTCCTGTCGCATCTATGTCAAGTATTTGTGTTGCTTAAGATGTCGCCAGTTTTATACAGTACATGTATATTAGGATGAGGGGTGTAAAATGTAATGTATCAAACTGTGTCAAGAGTAGGTAAATTACTATTCTTTTCTCTTGATAATCACATGACCATCTTGTGCTGAAAGTTCATTGTACTATAGATGATCTGAAAGTGCCTCTTAGTCACTAAATAACCAGTGTAGAGGTCGAACTGCCCTGCTGGAGCCACTTCAAACATTTGACATTCTTCATCAGTGCAGGCAGGACATCTGCATTGTGCAGCATGAGATTAAGTAATATTATTGGGCAGTTGGTCAGACATTTAAATTGTTCTTTTATACATTTTGTAGCAGTGGCGTATGGATATATGTGCATTATATAGTACATAAATGGAGTTTCTAAGTTGCAGCGCTCATGACAGATTTGTTGGGATCATTTTCAAATGACAAGCCTGGAAAGTACAGGAGCATGCCATCTTTGATACTTCTGCAA
Source organism: Anableps anableps (assembly GCA_014839685.1). NCBI lineage: Eukaryota > Metazoa > Chordata > Actinopteri > Cyprinodontiformes > Anablepidae > Anableps > Anableps anableps. The sequence continues at coordinate 26,522,461 of CM026066.1, forward strand.
AGCTCTCTTAAGATCCAAAATTGGTCTTGGCAGAGCTGGATTGCACTGCTGAGTTACAGCGGATCTGCTGGATTGATATAGTCAGCAGGTTCAACCGATGTTTCTTTACTTAGAAACGCAGCTGAACAAAATAGCACCAAACTCAAAAGCATTGTGAGCATATAGACCACTGGTCTATAGTTGTGTAAAACTATAGACCAGTGGTCTTCAACTCCAGTCCTCAAGGGCCGATGTCCTGAAACTTTTAGATGTGTCCCCTGGTCCAACACACCTGAATTAAAAGGCTGAATTACCTCCTCAGTATGCAGTAAAGTTCTCCAGAGTCCTGCTTATGACCTGACTGTTTGACTTAGGTGTGTTGAAGCAGAGATACATTTAAAAGTTGCAGGACACCAAGCCTCAAGGACTGGATTTGAAGACCACTGCTTATAGACTGGTAATATCCACAAGCATAGCATTCTTTCCCAATAATATGGCCACATTCATGAGTTGTTTTAAATTGATAAACTGGCTAAAATACACTGTGTATGTCTGACGACTTTGTTTTCCATTCACCAATCCAAGGATTTATTACATTTCCTAAAAACTCATTGCAATTAGACATTTTTCTATTCCAGGTAAGGGAACCATTGTCTCTTACTTGTCAAATTACTGATAATACATTTCTGAACCTCACTCCAAACAAATTATTTAAAACTAAATACCTTCGTATCTAACTGAACCACAAGGCTGAAATGAAATAGGCTGACTGTATTCTGTTATGTTTGAAAAGTGTAGAAGTTTCATGTGCATCAAAACAAACTATATGATTAGTTGTCTTACCCAGACAGATACTGCATTAATCTCTAATAAAAATATATGCAATACAATTGCATACAATACAATATATACAATACAATTAAAAAATATATCCCAACCCTCACATTACCTGATAATATTTAAAGAAGGTTGAGACAAAAAGGAAGCGTTTTTGCATATATTATTATTAGTTATAGTTAAACTAAATTATTTTTTCTACTCTTGTCAGCTTGTGGATTTTAGTATTTTTGAAAATATGATATGAAGTATGATTATGGAATTCTATTCTGACAAATTTGATAGTGTGACATATTGGCAAAATTGTTGGGTCACCCCTCATATTATTAACCTCAGGTCTTCCAATCATTTCCATGGCCACAAATGTTTAAAATCTAGAACCTAGGCATGCAAGACTGTTTCTACAAGCAGCTTTCAGGAGCTCATTGAATTCCAGTGTGGTACTGTGCCTGGATACTACCTGTGGAATAAGTCCGGTCATAAAATTCCATTACTGCAAACTATTTACAGTCAACTGTTAGTGGTATTCTAGCAGTGGACACAATGACAACACCTATTTAGCTGTGATTATGTTAGGGCACATAAAATCATAGAGTGGGGTCAGTAGAGGCCAGTAGTGAGCAGAGGTTGCAAGTTTCCTTAGAGTCAGTAGCTACAGACCTCCAAGCTTCATGTGGCCATCAGATTAGCCTAAAGTCAGCACCTAGAGGGCTTCATGGACTAAGTTTCCAAGGCTGACCAGCTGCACCCAAACCTTCCATAATCAAATGCAATGCAAAGTGCCAGATGCAGTAGCTGCCACCGGAGAGTAGTGGGGCAGTGTTCTCTGGAGTGGCAAATTATACTTCTTTGTTTGTCTGCCCAGTGGACCAGTCTAGGTTTGGGAGTTGCACTTGCCTGACAATATTGTCGAAAGTGAAAAGTTTTGTGTAGAGTGGGGCTTTTTTTTCGGGAGATCATCTCAACCCCTTAGTTCCAGTGGAACGAGCTCTTAATGTGTCATGATACCAAGGAATTTTTGGACACCTTAATGCTTCTGACTATCAGAACAGTTTGGAGATGGCCTCTTTAGCTCCACCGGTGCACAAAGCACTGCTCCATAATGACATGGATGAGCAAGTTTGGTGTGGAAGAACTTGACTGGTCTGCACAAAGACCTGACTTCAACCAAATGGAACAGCTTTAGGATGAGTTAGAGTGGAGACTGTGTGCCAGGCTTTCTTGTCCAATGTCAGTGTCTGACCTCATAGATGCCTCCCTGGAGGAATCGTCAGAGATTCCCATAAACAAACTCTTATATTTGTGGACAAGCTTCCCTGAGGCGTTGAAGCTGTTGTAACGGTACAGGGTTGAGATAAAAAATTAAGAGTTACTGAAGTTCACTAGTGAGTAAAGCCCAATGCTTTTGGCATTACAGTGTCTGATATTTTTGTAAAACTTCTTTCAGTGATTTCCAGTAACCTTAACTTTTATTTCCATGAGCTTTCCTTAAAAACACACCATGAGGCCCTAGTAAGATGGACAACAAGCTATGTATATTTGTCCAGTTAATTGGTTTACAGTCTGTAGGTCAGTTGAGAATGCAACAACACAATACGTGCTCACATTTTTACATTATTTTGTTCTTGTAAATAGAACAATTTGAATAATAAAAGACAAATCTCTGAATATTTACTATGGATGTAATCATTACCCCAATAATTGCTACCAAATTACATTGGGTTCCTTCCAGGAACTCCTCATTAGAATCATAAAGACATTAGAAGGACATTAACATCCGAGGAATACATTTTGCTGTTTTAATTAAAGATTTATAGGATACGTAACACATTGCAGAATCTGTCTGATGGATTGGATAACTGTAATAAGTTCTGCCTTATGCTTGTGGGTGTACATGGAATATTATTCTCTGTTTTGTAGAACAATAGGGGGAGTGTTGAGGATGGGAGTATGAGGAATTGTAATTAGTCTGTGGAAAATGTTTTATATCAGTGTAACATTAATGTAAAACAACAGACGAAGATTTTTACAGAAAAAACAACAGATGAGCAGCATTACTTTGGTGGATCCTCTCAGGCTCATAATGATACGGCCAATCAGTGTAGACAGAGATAAAACACACCATCCTCCAAGCTCACACGAAAAACACACAAAAGCTTGATGGCAGGTTGTTCTTTTCAAGTTCAGTAGGTCACAATCGACAGCCTATGATCCAGCAGGGGCCCCAGTGGCCAGTGTTTATCAGACCATTTCAGATGAGTTATATTTAGGGCAGCCCGGGCCAGACGCCATTCTCCCTGCTGATTTACTGGGCTGCTGGAAGCACTGCTCTACCTTATCCGGTTTCCACAGTCAACCCAGTGTAATTTGTCAGGATATGGCTCACGGAGCTATAAACCTCTTTGTGTTTGTGTGCAACTGTGTGTGTTTGACATTAGGTTATGTCAGTAATAGCTCCCGATTTCCTCTCTCCCTCGTTCTCTCCTTCCCCAAACCCAGCCCCACCCAGGTGTATGCAGGACAACAAATGCACAGACAAACAGCCTTCCCCTTTTGCACACACAGCTACAAGTCAGATATGAGCACTGTTTATTCAGAAATACATTGATGGATTGTGAGTTTTTCAGCACAGTGATTGTTTTTTCAACCTGAAGCTTAGCTAATCCTATGTGATAAAAAGAGGCAGAAAGTGAGGGATTTACACGTCTATATGATGGAGTCAATTTGTGTTATCCACCAGTGACAGATCAACATTTTTCTCCTTTGTAATGTGCACAAACAGTGGACCTGTTTTCTCTAGAAATACATGTTCTGTCACTGCTTTTCTCTTTAGCTAAAGTCCATCTTTTTTCTCTGTCTGACACACACATACACACACACACACACACACACACACACACACACACACACACACACACACACACACACACACACACACACACACACATTCACCCATGGATAAAGGATCCCCTGTTGTCTGTAAATGAGCCTATGTTATCTTATCATCACTAACCGACTGATATGAACTCTTAGAGCTGGGAACTAAACAGAAAGGAAGTCAAAAAATACAAGTGCATCAAACTGGAATAATCTAAAAATTTTATTTCAGTAATTCAATTCAAAAAGTGAAGCTCATATCCATTGCACAAAGAGATGTGAGTTTGGTAAAAATGTACTTTTAATACAGAAATCTTGGCCAACTAAAAGTCCATATGCTGTAAATGCAGTCCATATTTGGTTGAGGCTCCTTTTGCATAAATTACTGCATCAGTGTAGTATGACATGAAGCTTATCAGCCTGTGGATCTGCAGTGGTATTAAGGAAGCCCAAGGTGCTTTCATAGCAGCCTTCATCTCATTTGCATTGTTGGGTCTGCTGTCTCTAATGTATCTCTTGATAGTACTGCATAGCGATGCCATGGTCATTAAAGCAGGTATTGGTACTTGTGGCAGCGTGGGCAGGTACGAAGTCCTGCTGGAAATTTAAATAAGCATCTCATTAAGCTTGTTAGCCGAGGTAGATGGCTGTTATGACTTTCCACTAATAAAATACAGTAAACCAAAACCAGCAGATGACATAGCTTCCCAAATCATCACCCACTGTGGAAACGTCACACTGGACCTCAAGCAACTTGGTTTCTGTACATCTCCACTATTCCTTCAGGCTCTGGGACCTTGATTTCCAAATGAAATGCACATTCACTTTCATCTAGAAAGAGGACTTTGGACCACTGAGCAACACACTAGTTCTTTTTCACCTCAGCCCAGGTAAGGCAATCCTATCTGTGGCTCTGGTTCAGGAGTGAACTAGCAAAAGGAATGTCACATTTAAAGATGGGCTACAAGTCCTGGATATTTCTGTGTTGTTCTTGAAACTCTGAGTCCAGCTGCGGTCCAAACCTTGTGAATTCCCCCCAAACTCTTGAATGAGGTTGGCTTCACAATCCTCTCAAGCCTATGGTTATCATGGTTGCTTGAGCCCCTTTTTCTACCACACTTTTTCCTTCCACTAACCTATCCAATAAATATGCACAGCCAGCTTCTTTAGCAGTGGTATTCTGTGACTTACCCTTCTTGTGGGGCTTGTGAGTGACCGTCTCCTGTCACCAGTTTTTCAGATATTCCAGCTTATTAAGATATACCTGTATTGTTGGTTAATAAAAAAGAAAACACTCTAAAGTCAAATGGTCCCTCCATAATTCAGTCCATCTCAGACTGAAAATATTAGGGCAAACTTTGAAGGAAAATTGGCACAATGTTACCAAAATCTCATCTCGAGTAGAAATACATCCTCGAATGCATGATGAAAGCTGTTGTAAGTGTCCAGTCGAATTTAGAAATTCCAGGAAGCTGATGACTTCCTTTCTCAGTCTGTTTAGCAAACCAAACATTCCTGTCTCTCTGCTGTCCTCACTTTCTCCCACACCACTTGCTCCTGCTGCCAGCCGCTGTAATCTACTTCATCTCCACCCATACTCCACTCTTCTGCTCATCGTGTGGGAGACACAAATGAAAAGTTTGACCATTGACTCATTCTTTACACCCGAAGCCATACCTGGTTTATCTGAATCTCCGATTTGCGTGGTCGATCTCACTGCTCATCTGTGCTTGTGCATGCATCCGCCTGGTCTTGTCATGAGGCGCTCCTGTAGAAAAGTGCTAGGCAGTGATGAAGGAGATATTGATCGCTGGGCCAGGCGCCTGCTGTATCGACTCGGTGGGAGGGTGATCCTTCAAGGCCTTCCTATTGGCACACGGAGTTAATCTGCTCATCCTGATCAATACCAGCTAACTGAAACTATCACTGCACATTGTCCCATGTCAGGGCTTTGTTTGCCCGTTTCTTTATTGGTTTTATGTGTGTTTGTTAGTGTGTTTATGGAGGTTTAGGCATGATTTGTGCTTAGGTGACATAAAATGTTAAATGTAGAGATCTGGTTGTCAAGAGTGCTTTATTTGTGGAAGTGTTATATGTTTGCATCGTGACTCATTGGCAGTAAAGTCCAAGTGCAACATTGTGAGGTCATATAAAGTCTATAGTACTCTATTATAAATCTGAAGCTTGACTTCCAGCCTGCCTCAGGCCATGCATGGCAACTTGGCAATCTCTCCATTCATGAGTGAAAGATTACCTGACTGGCTGGATTTAGTGTTGCTGACAGTGTAGTCTCAATATGTAGAAACTGTGGCTTTCCTGCTACTGAAATGTCCCTAATATTAGCATGAAATATATGTTCTATCCTTAGATTTTTCAGAGTCCTAGTTTTCATCTTCTGTTTTTTGTCCCTGTACTGTTTTTCTGGACTTCTTCCTACTATTTAATGATTGCTAGTGATGATTATAGGTAGATGACAAATGCATAAATCTAAACCATTCAATTTCAACCTCAGCTATCACATTTAAGGTGCCAAAACAAGCTATTTACCACAATAATGTCTCAAACAGTGCTCAAACATGTGGCCTTTAACATAAGACTCTTTACCGAAATCATCACTGCTGATTTTTCATCAAAGTTAGCCAAATCTCTACATAAAAATCAAACACATAGAAAAAAAAAACGTTAACCAAAAAAGGAAATATACAAGAAGAGCCAAATATATGCAACATGAATTAACAATGTGACAATGCGTAACAGTGCAATTACTTTATGTATGCAGATGATCTACAAATCTATCTGCCAGTCACTCCAACTCCTCACTCAGCCTAAACTTGATTGGCAGCTGCTTAAATGGCATGAAGCATTGGCTGTCTCAAAATTTTCTTTACTTAAAAAAATGACAAAACTGAATGGATTTTGTTTGACTCTTTCAGTAATTCATGTAACATCTCTCCTAGTCTAGACCTTTCGCTCCGCCACTTCAACCAGGTGGTCAAAAATCTAGGCGTGAAGCTTGACTGTATCTTAAAACTCGATAAACAGATTGATTCAGTTGTGAAAACAAGCTTCTTTCAACTCCTTCTGCTTTCTAGGTTCTCCTTAGCCATGGTGATCTGGAGAAGGCCATCTATGCCTTTGATGAGCGCTAGACTTGATTATTGTAATGCTTTATACGTCAGCATTAACCAGTCTTCCATCTCCTGTTTACAGCTTATACAAAACTCTGTCGCTCACTTATTTACTAACAGATGTAAATATGAGCATATCACTCCTGTCCTTTCTTCTCTGCGCTGGCTCCCGGTTCAGTTTAGGATACAGTTCAAGCTGTTGTTTGTTTTTAAAGATTTGAATTGGAGATCAATCGATACAGGGTTTTTTAAAGACCGGTACCGATTATTTTTACATCAGTCTAACCGATCCCTGATATGTGCTGCTGATTTTTTTTTTTTTTTTTTTTTTTTTGGGATATTGCTTTTTCATGACACATTGATAACAAATATTACACATGCCTCAATTTCAACAAAAAATAATTTATTAACAAAACAAACAAAACATATTATAAATGGATGGCAAACAATGTAAAACATTTAAATACAGGGTTTTCCCCAGAAAACTTGGTAAGCCCGGTGGTAGGGGTGCAGGGGTAGTCCACCAATGGCTCACTGTGTTTTTGTGTCAAAAAAAAATAAAAATTTTGAGAGGAAATTTAATAATATGACTAGGGTAGCTATATGTTATTGCAAGACATTGTTGACAGTTTTTAAACACACAACTATCGAGTGTTAAGTCTTGGCTCGGTCTTAAAACTAGCTATGTAATGCTGGTCACATTCAGAACCAACCTTAGGCAGAAGTGGAAGTGAATTTTAAAACAGACCCTAGATCTAGAATTTTAACGTTTATTGAGAAAGACAATTCCAATAAATCTGATGTAATAGTTTCATCAAAGATAAATTAAAAGCCTTAAAATGTTGGCAAGTTTACTTTATAAAAGTGCCAAAAATAAATCGTCATAGTTTGTTTGTTGTGTTACCATAGCTAGGAGCTGATGGTATGAGTTTAATCTTTGTGTTTGAACTTGGTTTGTTAACAAATACATCCCAGCAAATAATAACCAATTATCACTGATTGGTTTTAAGCTCGTCCAATTAAACTTGGCTCCCTCTTCCATATTCCACCAAATCTGTACTGAAACACTATTAATGGTGGAGATGTTTTTAACTGGAAGACGGGGTCTAAATTATATTCTGTTTAAGGCCCCATAAAATCTTGGCCCAGCCCGAGTCACAGACATGAAAGACATGAACAAGTGACTTTGTTGCAGAAGAACTAGACTGACTTACACAGGGTCCAGTCCTGTACGAAGGCAAAGAAAATATTTTTGGCAGTATAGTGTATATCATGCAGCCCTACTTACATCTTCAACTCTTCTGAGCTGTTGTAAGGGTTTATCCCCCTTTTCATTGAAGTCAGGTGGATTTGTGGATGAAGGTTGCATTCAGTCTGTTCATCCTTAGCTGGGTTTATGCTGGGTTTCCTCCATAGAGTAAAAACAGGAAACAGAAGAGAAGTGACTGCTTTGCTATACTTTGTTACAGTTATTGTTAACCAGTCCTTTTGTTGAAGCCAAGGTTTATTTTAATGTATTTCAAGATTGTTTAGTCTGTGGCCAAAGCTTCTTCATTTTTAGTTTTCTTCTAGAGACATTAAAGAAAATTAATAACTTCATTGATGCTGATGCTTGCCATTGCTTTGTTTCTCTGCCCTCTTTAACATAAGTAGAGTCTCACTTCATGCTTAATTTCAGTGACTAAATTTATGCCTTTGGGCTAAAGAAATGTAGCCCAAATAAGCAACAAATGAATAGGGCAACACCTGCCAATCACTTGAAAAAATAAAGACTAATTAATCCTTACTATTGTACTTGGGTTGTAAAAAATTAATCCCTTTAAAAGTGATTGTGAAGTTTATTGTCTTGTGCTTATTTGGAGCTACTGCTTTTCTAGTTATTAGTATTAAAACTGCAGTACATAACTTTTATTAAAAAAATATATATTTTTTTACATATTTGTTGAAACTTTCACTATGTCACTATGACTTATGGTATGAGACAGATAATTTGTGAAAAAAACTGAGCTCCTCTGCTTTTTCCCATTGCTCCCAGTACTATCTTGAAACAACCAATCAGAGCCAGGAGGAGGGTCTTAGAGCTGTCAGTCATATTGCGTGTGGCGCAACTCACCCCCCCTCCCCCCGTTGTTCTCTGTCGCGGTGCAGTTTGCAGAGACCGTTGTGAATGCTCAGGCTAGTTAGCATGGTCACCGATGACGGTGGATAAACGGTTTTCCTGTAACAGTAAATTGTTTCTCTGCCACAAGCACATTGAGTACATGAGGTTGATTGACAGAGCTAAGACACTCCTCTTTGCTCTGAAGGGTTGTTTTTGGTCAGGAATGGTGCATTTCTTCAGACGGCAATAGTAGCTCAGAGGGGAGGTGGAGGAGATTGATTTCTTTCACAGATTATCTGTCTTGTAACATATTGTCATGACATGATAACATTTTTAACAAATATGTAAAAAACATATTTTTATAAAAGTTACATACCGCAGCTTTAATAGGGGATGGTTATCTATGTTTGACTGTTTAAATCATCCATATCTCTGATGCTGTATGAATTGAAAATTATCTTTTAAAAACTTTTGTGGGATTTTATTTTTTTCATCTTATTTGTTTGTTTTCCTGTAGACCGAACATGGAGAGAACCGGTGAAGTCAGTGATTCAGTCTCCTCCTCAGTTAAACATGCTCTTAATCCTGACAAAACTTTCATGCAAGTCCACTATCTCAAGGTAAGAGACTAATGTGTTAAAGGCAGGAAGGAAATAAGAAAATAGAATTAGGGGTATACAGTGGAAAAATACACACACAAAGAACTGGAACTGCAGTGTTGGCATTATATGATAAGAGTGATTCTAGATTATCATTTCAATTGTCCTGCCAAAAAGCTTCAGTGTGCTTGGAGCTGCGATTAAGTTTATTTGTGTTTTTGTGATGGATCATGTTTTGTTCCTTGTCTAGGGCTATTTCCTCCTCAGATTCTTGGCCAGTGAAGTTGGGGACCAGCAGCTAATTGACTTCTTCAGATTATTTGTAAAGAAATACCATGGACAGCTTGTTTTGTCTCAGGTGAGACTGAAATACTTCAGAGCAATATTTCTGTCTGGTACCCTGTCTGTACTAATATGAATGTTTTGCAAAATTGTGATTTTTATGCAATGTTCACACTTCCCATCCACTCGCATCCATGAGTTTTTGGTTTTTAAAAAAAATCTGCATACACACACTCTGCTGAATTTCAGTCAAAAACTCTATAATGCCTATACTCTTCCACCAAGTGGTGATATTGTCAACATTAAAGTACATCAACACTGATGGAGAAATGCATCAACTCAATAGCTCATGCTCAATAGCTCGATAGCGACGCAAATGCACAATAGTCCAGTAATTTCCAGTAATTTCCGAACTGTTGCGCGCACCTGAATACAAACCACACCCCCTAACTTTGAAAAAAGTTAGTGGGTGTGGTTTACTTGTATCGGTTGCACATTTTTATAAGCCGCAGCTGTTTATGTTGTTACATGAGATACTTACACAGAAAGATTTTTTTTTACTGGTAACATACACAAATGCCATAAAAGCTTTTACTGAACAGTGTCTGTAGCATGGTTGCATAAAAAAAAGAAGAAATACAGTAGCCTATCTGGAAAAGTCATTGATTGCTATCCTCATCTTCCTTCTGCTCACTAAAACACTAAAGTTGTCATCTTCAGTGTCAGAATTGAACAGCCTCAGAATTACTTAGTCACACAATTCCTGAGTCTCTATTTCGTTGTCGCTCTCAATGTCACTTTCGTCTTGAGACAAATTCACCTCTGAGCTTGTGTTTTCCTCTTCAGCAGCCTTTCGAAACCTGCTGGTAAAACTCCAGATATTAGCCGCATCATTGTTTAAGCTGCAGTGTTCAAACCATATGAAAATAGAAGCAACTTAGAGTCTGAAAATTTTAATAATTTGATGGAATTATGGAAATGGTAAAGACAGCCCAAATGGGCATATGCAAAGTGGATCTCTTAGTCATCTTTTTCTGGATAATGTATCTACTCATTTACATCAGAGAGTTTTTAAAAAAATTTCTACTTCTTGTTTGTTTATCAACGGCACACAAGGCAGGAACTGTTAGTTTTGCCAAATATCGAGATCAGTGTTAGCCTGGGAAAACCACCCACTTGCACTACACTTTGCTTCGTACAGTGTGTCTGGCCTCTCGGCTATTGAGAAACGATTGCTTCCTGGAGAGGTGGATTCTGTTGAGTTTTTAAATTTTACCCAGTCGCTAATGTTTGTCCATAATGTATGTAATGTGCCAGTTCAAAGCTATGAAGCTTACCAGAAATTCCCTGCTCTGTAAACAACCATCCTCCACTGTGAAGAGAGAAGTGCCGGGCCAAACGAGATGGCTACTGATGTTAATTCAATATTTGGAAGCGTGGTGAACATGGACTGAATGGCTTCGTTCACTTCCTCCCTTGCTAAAACTACAGCTGACTACAATTCTAAAATAGCGCAGAAAATTGACGTCATCGTTCACAACTTCTCCTTCTGTTCACTGATTTGGCCCAGTTGAAATTCTACTGGAGGAATCCAAGTAAATGGGAGAAAGCCCAGACTAAGCTGTAAGCAAGCTCTGAATCAAGCGGAATAGCACAGGAAGGCAATGGCCAGGCTAGGTTAGTGTAGCCTTAAAAATCCTTTCCAAAGTTGAACTTTTAAACATCCATTTGTGGTGTATATTTGTGGTTGTGAAGCAATCACAACGAGTCGTTTTCAGGTGTTATTTTCACACCTGTCACACTTCGTGCCGACTGTTTCCACAAACCTTCAGTTTATCTTAATGACTAGTAGGAAATAGTAAATGGTGTCAAGGAAAGCACAAGATACAATTGAGCTTAGAAAAGCTTGAGCCCATCACTCCTTTAGCCATGCTTAGGATCTTCTTTTGAATTATGATGTCATTATTACCACCTGCTGAAGCAACGTTTGTATTGTAGCCTATGTAATTTGAACCCCACAGCCCCTGTAGATGCAAATAAAAAAAATGTAATAAAAAAAAAAAAAAAAAAAGGATTAAAAGATATTCATTAAAAAATTATTTCAAGTAGTGAAGCTGATTGAAGACTGATTTTATTGAGAGAATTCAGAGTTCAGCTCTGTATTTAAGCTCAGATTGACATTAATGCTGCTAACACCATGCAATTGAACAGTAACACCTGGGAGTCTGTATATGTGCATGTGTATGCATGTGATTCATTCCACCTGGCTCCTGCGTCTGCAGTGGCAGGTTGAATCTTCTCACTAAATAATGGATATAACATAAACATGCACTGACCTTGCACACTCGACTTAACATCAGGTATGCCTTCCTGTCTCTTATGTTCTTCCTCCCACATCTCACTTTATGTCTCTCATTTCTTCTTGTCTTTTTGTTCTTTTTGAACAGGATTTCCTGCAAATGTTCCTGATTACCTTCAGCCAGAAGTATGTAATTGCCTGCAGTTACAGTTTAATTCATGAATTATATAAAGATATGAATTACATTCACTTGCAATAAAGTAGGGGATTTCCATTCCAGTCAAATAGGAGAAACCTTTAATAATCTTTTCTTTTTTCCCCTAAAATAGCTTTAACATTTTAGTCTCAGGCGATGATAATAGCTTAATGTGAAATAGGCAAGCTTCTGTTGATTTACTCTCTGTGGAGGTCCTGGTGTGGAAACAATCTAACAAAGCTCCAAACACCAATCTGGTTAACTGAACAGTCTCATCCACTCTCATATTAATTGAAGTGTAAAAGGATAACTGCTCCTCCTGCTCTCCTCCTCTCTAATTTTCTCTCCCTCTCTGCTTTATCATTCAATTCTCCATCTCTTCTGATTGCCTCATTAACCTCTTCCTGCATCTCCCTGTTTCTCTGTCTGTATTTCACATTACCTCTCCCAACCTTCAAACTTTCTGTTTCAAGCGCTCTTCTTCCTTACCTTTTGTCTGCCACGAATCTTGTCTTGTTGCCTTTTCTGTCAGGTGGAGCGTGCTGCTAGACCAGCCAGTAATTGATTGAATTAGACAGAGAGAGTTGGGCACAGTCAATATTTGGATGTGATCCCTGTGTCAGTAAACAACGCAAAAAGACGAGATGGATTTAGGAGCAAAGTACCATTTGTTGAGGGTCATGGCTACTTTTTGCATTGGTCACACATTACCAGACAAAAATAATCTAGATATAATCAACATAACATAGGATTATATAAATGTAAAACAATTTTTAAACGAACCATTACTTTAAATAATTTTGTTTAATTAAAATTCAGCTTTTTCCAGACATCTCCCACATAGACTCATTTCTCTATTAATGACCAAATAATAACCAGGAAACGGCAATAAAGTTGGCTGTCAGGTATATGAAATATGGGTAAATTTGTGCCTCAAGTGCTCCTGTGAGGCAGAAAGCTTATGTCTCAATAGCCCTATTATGGGCCAACTCCTCTTGCCAAAAGGCTGAGGTTTTTCTTGTCAAGCTTTTATTGTATGTGCAGATTGAAACATTTTTGCTTATTGTACACTTCTCCCCAGTATATGGATTTAGTAATGATTGTTAAAAGGCATATATCATAATGTTTTTTTTATAACTTTTCCTTTTAAGCTGTGCTCAGACTTATTCCCCATGGTAGTTATATTAAGTTCCATATCCAAATTTGAAAGATATGTAAAAAAGCAATAATGGGGAAAAAATGAACACAAAGCAGCTGGTAATGCTAAAGAAAGTTGTCGAAGAGTCATGACGTTACATACAAGACACCACACTCATGCGTCACTGATGAACACAGTGGCTACCCAAGAACAATGTAGTGATACCAAATTCTCTTGCTGGAATCTGAATTTTAAAGGGGAGGACTTCTCTTTTGACTTCTTTGGTAAGGACGATGAAGTGAGGGGAAATGTTTTCTGAGAGCCAGTGGCTGGGAGACCAAACAGACTGACACCATATCCATGAAACTAAAAGTGTTTTATGTCAAACCTACTACCTATTGTTTGCCATAGTATTTAGATGGTCATTCTGTTTTCTAATCTAGTTTTACCCACATTGCTACACTGATGTGCATGAACATTTACCAGTGCTCCAGTGACACAGTTGAGTGGTTTAGGAGTTGTGTGAAAAATATTGTTGTGGCAATGAATGGATACCTCTCACTCCACTATAACTCTAAGACCCTCGACAGTTATTTTTTGTCACTGCAACATGTTTAGCACAAGGAAGACACTTCAAGCTTATGCTTGAAAAAATGTGTCTGAAATGTGTTTTTAAATCATTCTTTGGCTTTGAAAAACAATGGAAAACATTAATGTAATTTATTTGTTTCATACGTTAAAGATTTGTTTGTTTTCAGGACCTAAAATATTATATTACTTAAAAGTTTCCATCGTTTCTCTGTATTGTTAACAAAATAACTAAAAATTGTAAAGTCGAAGTCAGCCTATGTTAGTGAGCAAGAATGTCCTTATTAAGTGGCTGTGTGCTTAAATTATTTTAATCGCACTAACTGTGGTGTGATTGCTTTATCTGTTGACCCCTTATCCCTGCATAGACATATTTACAACCCTCACCGACATGTTTATTTTGCATGCTAATATTACTATTTTGCATAGAGTGCTGGAAGTACAGTATAACTGATATTTGATAAATAGTGCTGGAGTTTAAATTCGAACCTGGAAGATGGATTTTCAAATAGCTAAACTAGAAATTCAAATAAGAAAAAGGATTTTTTTTTTTTGTTTGTTTTTTTTTGTTTGTTTGTTTTGTTGTTTTTTTTTACCTGTGTCTGTGTGCAAAAACAGCCTCTTTAGATTAATGTTGAAGCACTATTTAATGTCAAATACTGTAATTCTGTGTGAACAGTAAAACTTTTTTTTTGAAAATGGTCCTATTGGAATATATTTGGCAAATGTATAAAATCAGTAATTGAGTCTCAGTCAGGGGAGCGTAGCTGTAAAAATAAAGATCCCAAAATGGAAATGAGAACATTTCATTTAAAAAATGGCCTCTTTAATGGACTGAATCTCACGGTACACAGTAAAAGCTTCATTGCAAGAGAGTGGAGTTTTTTTAAACACAGCCAGGAAGATTAATAGTGTGGTGAAGGGTATGCCGTATGGTTACTCTTCCACTCTGCGTATGCTTTACAGTTTGCATACTTACTGCTGACTGCTTGTGGAATGTTTGTTTGCACACACATTTGTCTTTGTGTATCGCTTCGGTCACTGTGGTGGTTCTGTGTGAGACAATTTTCATGCACAAAACTTATGCTTTGTCTCATGGACATAGCTACACTTTTCCATATGAATGTTTGTCTGCATGACATGCATGCGTCTAAATCCATTTCATTGTCTCAACATGCCTGTTTACTCAGTCTTGTATAGGAAGATGGGTGTGTCCCTAATTTTTTTTTTTTTTTTTTTTTTTTTTTTTTGTTTTGTTTAAGGTGTTGACCCAAACTCATGCCTGTCAGGATCCTTCTAGTATTTTCCCAGAGACGTGTTTTTAAAGGGGTTTCTTGGGCAATAACAATCATCGCTGCAATAATAGGAATAAAACTAACACTTGTGCCATTGTGTTTCAGAAAGGGCCTCACCCTCAGTGCTATTTACGCCGATTGGCTCGATCGACCGGGAATTCCAGAGGTATGAGAAGTCTTTCTGCAATCTTCCTTTTTATTGAATGAAAGTCTAAATTTCAAAAGGATGCTTCTGTGTATAATGCTGAAAATAAAAATTTGAGAATTTACTGTATAAGCTCTATAAGCTACAGCAGAACTAGCAGGATTTTAAAGACACAGTTCATTAATATCAAAGCAATGTTTTTTGTGTGTTTGGTCTCCCATTTTTTGTACTATTTATGCAAACATGCTCTACAAATAGATAAGGCAAGACATAACACTTGTGCGTATCTTTTGAACATCTGTAAACAGCTGTGTAATACAGCTCTCATAATCAAAATTATGTTCCCTAATAGACATAAATAACTGTATAAATACTCCAGCTTAAATGTGGTGTGACTGTTTGCCAGAAGGCATTTAATAACTGCTTGATGATGATTGTTTTCTGGATAACAGCTTCTCCTGGCAACTCAGTCACCAAATGGAAAAAGACACTCTGGATATATATCTGAAAAAGATCTTTACTTCATCAATTAAATTGTAGTTCATTCCTAGATGTTTAAGATTACAGTACTGTGAAAAAAGTATTTGCCCTCTTAAAGTTTCTTCTGTTTTCATTTTTATGTCAATCCTAACTGTTTCAGATCAGATTAGACACAGATAACTGAATACAAAATGCCATTTTCAACTAATGATTTCATTTATTTAGGGGGAAAAAGCTATCCAAACCAGCCTACGTGAAAAGTAATTGCCCACCTTGGTAAATCATGAATTAACTATGATCGTAGTTTTAGGGTTAGATCACTTCTGACCAAAAAGACCACAAGGATCCTGTGACTTGCTGTAACTGATGAAAAAGTTTATTTTGCTCTCTACTTGGAAATTCTGAAGGAGGATATCCACCCATCAGCTCCTGACGGATTTGCTCCCACTAAATACACAGCCAATGATTAGGTTTAATTCTCACAAAAGAACCAGGTTGGTGTGGTTTGGACTGCTTTTTTTCTCTTCATAAATTAAATAATTATTTGAAAACTGTATTATGTATTTACTTAGGTTACCTTTGTCAGATTTTAATATTTACTTCATAATCTGAAATAAGTAAATGTGACAAAAAGGCTAAAAAGAAGAAATCTGTGTAACTGTGAGTTATAGACTGTTATTTTATCTGAGCAACACCTCTCCTCCACTGGCCTCTCGCCGGGAAAAATACCCCCAGTCATAGATTATTGGATTACAAATACACACCCACACAATCAATCCACTTTAACGGCTTCTTCAGTTCTCCTATTTCTATGGTAACTGATCTTAATTACCACACAGCGTACGTGCAAATTTCGTGTGTCTGTGTTTTGTCCGTTTTTTTTTTTTTTTTTTGCACGGCTGTCTGGGAACATTCACCTTCTAGATTACGTGCTGATGTAACTGGAGACTTTCAGGGGCCTCTGAGTGTGGGAAGGACACTGTGGAGGGGACTTCTGTTTTCTCCTACCTGATTGGATAAGGGCTGAGTGCTTCTGCACAGGCTCGCTCATTTATTTATTTATTTTTGTTTTGATGTGCCAGTCACCGGCTAAGTAGATCAGCCAGATCGATTAAAACCTCTTACAAATGCGAGCACTTGTCCATTGTGTACACTAGACACAAACACATTTTTTAAAAAATCTTCCCCGGGTTGCTTCTCTCTTTATCGCCTCAGCCTCCCATGTGTTGCTCCACAATCTGCTCGGGGAAAAAAAGAGGCAGGAAATGGTTTTGGCCTAATAATAAACAATGACATACACCAATCCTGGAAAAAGAGATGAGGAATGAGAGAGAGCCTATTTTAGATATTTTAGTTTAGATGAGTAAGCACTCTCTTTGGAGGGGAATAGAAGTAGACTGAGATACAATGTTTGAGCAAAGGCCACGATTGACATGCCAAAGCTTTCTCTCTGATATATTTTTCTCCAAATTTTAAATCTACTTAATTATTTATTAATATATTTTGTTTTGTTTTTTGTTACAGATTTACCCTGCAAAAGTGTTCATATCCCTCTGAACTTTTTCACAATTTGTCACATAACAACCACAAACAGGAAAAATCATAACGGGGGAAAAAATACTTGGCTTTTTAAAACTATTAAGGTTTGTGCATCTATTCAACATCACTGACATCACTGCTATCACAACTCAACACAATTTAAAAGCCAGCTTTTTCTGCATTTAAAGCTGCAAGTCATTTGGGGTTTTTCTCTACCAGCTGGGCACTTCGGGAGATTGACATTTCTGTCCATTCTTCCTTCCAAAAAAGCTCATGCTCAGACAGACTGGATGGAGAGCATCTGTGAACCTTAAGTTTTAAATCTTGCAACATATTCTCAGTTAGACTGAAATCTGGATCTTTGATTGGGCCATGCAAACACGTGAATATGCTTTGATCCATCTCCAGTTCTCGACAGGGCCCAACAGGGGCCAGTGCCCCTGTAGAACTGGTCCTAGCCCCTGTAATGGCTCTTGTACTGAAGAGATATTAGTTAATCAGTATCTTATGATCATATGTGCTGGCACAGAAACTGTAACTAGTTGGTCTCTTGGGCCAGTTAAATTTTTTACCTTCACAGTTTTACTTTAACAGTGACTTAAAAATTAAAGTGTTGCACTTTTTGCTTCAGCCATATCAAGATAGGATCACAGTTTTCATCTGCTAGATCAGGGAACTGCAACCTGCATCTCCAGAGTCGCAAGTGGATCTTTAGCTCTGTGGCTCACTTAATCAGACAAAGTGCAAAAAGACTTCTGGAGCACTCTGGAGCCAGACCTGGAGGTGGGGCATGCTGGCGAGTGCCCGGTGGCCAGGCTTTCACCCATAGAGCGCTACTGGGTATGGCCCTTCAGGAGACATGGTTCCCCCATGGCTCACCTTTGTGGGAGGGGCCAAAGGGATCAGGTGAAATGGGGGATGGGTGGCGACCAAAGGCGGGAACCTTTGTAGTCTGCTCATCAGCTACAGAAACTAGCTCTCAGGATGTGGAATGTCACCTCTCTGGTGGGGAAGGAGCCTGAGTTGGTACACAAGGTTGAGAGGCTCCGGCTAGATATAGTTGGACTCACCTTGGTGCATGTCTGTGTCTCTGGAACCATGAAAGGGGTGGGACACTCTTTCACTGGTGAGCTCAGAGGCGCCTTAAAGCCACTGCTGAGAGGTGCCAAGCAGGAGTGGGCATACTTGTTGCCCCCTGTCTTCCTGCCTGTACGCTGAGGTTCACCCTGGTGAACAAGAGAGTAGCAATCTTCCGCCTACATGTGTGGGACGGGTTCTGACTGTTGTTTGTACTCATGGATGTAACAGCAGTTCAGATTACCCACCCTTTTTGTAGTCCTTGGAGGGGGTGCTGGAGAATGGTCCTTATGGAGACTTCCTTGTTCCGCTATGGGACTTCAACCCTCAATGACTGACTGTGAGGACTGGAGGGGTGTAGTTGGAGGACACCCCCGCACCCCCTTTTTTAGGCCTGTAGAACCCTGGAAGCTGCTGATGGGTATCTGCAGTCCAAGCGGAATGTGGTTTGGGTGCCCACTGAGGAAAAAACTCGGGTGTGGGTGTAGAGGGGGTGGTGCATCACCAACACTGTTCATGGTAGGGATGATGTGCTGTTGACCTCAACTCAGGTGGGCAGAATACTTCAAAGACCTCTTCAATCCCACCAGCACATTTTCCAATGAGGAAGCAGAATCTAGGGACCTCGGGGTGGGCTCTCCAATCTGTGGTGCTGAGGTCACCAAGGTGGTTCGCCGGATAGTCGAACTTGAGATTCAGGAAGAGTATTGTGGTTTTCGTCCTGGTCATGGAGCACTGGACCAGCTCTACACCATCAGCAGAGTCCTGGAGGGTGCATGGGAGTTTGCCCAACCAGTCTACATGTGTTTTATGGACTTGGAGAAGGCGTTTGACCATGTCCCTCAGGGAATCCTGTTGGGGGTGCTCCGGGAGTGTTGCGTACCATGCCCTTTGATATGGGCTATGAGGTCCCTGTACAACTGGTGTCAGATCAGTGCCTCCAAAGTCTTAAGCTGGAAAAGGGTAGAGTGCCTTTTCCAGGTCGGGGGAAGCTCCTGCTCCAAGGGGAGGAGTCTTGTTCATGAATAAGGGAAAAATGAAGTGGGAAAATGATAGGTGGATTGATGCTGCGTCTGTAGTGATGCAGGCTCTGTACCAATCTGTCGTGGTGAACAGAAAGCTGAGTCAAAAGGTGGAGCTCTTGATTTACCGGTTGATCTACATTCCTAATCTCATCTATACTCACAAGTTCTGGGTAGTGACAAAAGAACACAATCACGGATACAAGCGGCCAAAATTAGTTTCTTTTGCAGGGTGTGTGGGGTCTCCCTTAGAGATAGGGTGAGAAGATGGGTCATCTGGGAGGGACTCACCTGCTGCCTCTCCACATCAAGAGGAGCCAGTTGAGGTGGCTTGGGCATCTGGTTAGGATGCCTCCTGGATGCCTCCCTGGTGAGGTGTTCCGGGCATGTTGCACCGGGAGGAAACCCAGAGGATGACCCAGAACATACTGGAGGGACTATGTTTCTTGGTTGGCCTGGGGATGCCTTGGAGTTTCCCCAGAGGAGCTGGCTTAAGTGGCTGAGGAGAGGGAAGTCTGGGCCTCTCTGCTTAAGTTGTTGCCCCCATGACCCGACCCCAGATAAGCGGAAGATGACGGACGAGTGGGCGGGTGGGCTGGCTGGCTCACTTAATATAATAAACTATTAAATATTGGCCTGTTTTTTGTTTAATTTTTTTGTTCTTTACCCCCATAAATATACTGCCCCCCCCGGTATATTGCTATATTTGGTCTAGAATCGTCACTGCTTCGATCCACACCACTGTTGTAGCAGAGGCATCGTTGTGCTGTTGAAAGGTTCACCTTTGCTACAGTCTTAAATCTTTTGCAACCTCTTACAGGTTTTCTTCCAGTATTTTCCTGCATTTAGCTCCATCCATCTTTACACTAACTCTGGTCAGCTTTCCTGTCACTGCTGAAGAAAGTATTCCCATACAGCAAAATATTGCCACCACCATGTTTACAGCAGTTCAATTTTGGTTGCATCTGACCAGGGGACCTTGTCTACATGTTTGGTGTCCCCAAAATGGCTTATCCTGATCTTTGAATAGTATATGTGGCTTTCTTTTAACAATGGCTTTCTTCTTCATTCTTCTATAAAGACCCATTTTCTGCACTAATAGTTGTCCTGTCAGCAGGCTCTCACACTTGAGGTGCAGCTTTCCAGAGTTACTAAGGGTCTCTTCATTGCTTCTCTTATCAATGCCAATACCCCGCCTGTCAGTTAAAGTGGACGCCTTTGTATTTGCAGGTTTGGCCAGATTCTTTCCATTTTCAAGTGAACAGTACTCAGAGAGAAGTCCAAAGTTTGGAATATTGTTTTATAACCTAGCCCTGCTTTAAACCTTCTCATTTCTCCCTGGCTTTTCTTCTGTTTCTTGGTCTTCATTATGCCTTCTGGGGGCTTCTCAGAATAGCTGGATTTATACTGAGGTTAAATTAGATACAAGTGTTGACTGATTAGTAGTCTTCTAATTTTACTGGATTTTATTTAGAGGTATCAGGGTAACCAAAGCTGAATAAAAATGCTCCCCACATGTTTAACATTTTTAAAGCTCAAGGGGTATAAATATTTTTGCAAGGCACTGTATTTAGGTGGATCTGCTTTTCCTAGTTCATAAGCATTTGAGTGAATACTGTACTTTCAAGCAGAAACTAGATTGGATTTCCCTCAGAGAAAAGTCAGACTAGGCAAACTTTTATAAAAGTAGAAAAAATTCCTGGAGCTTAGATTCCCTCTGTTGAATCATTGCTGTCAAGCATCTTAAAATTAAACACTACAAGTAAATTTTGATGACATATATTTTTATTTCTACCCTAAATTCTTGTATTTTATGTTCCAAGTTGTGCATTTTGGTCTAAAATGTTATTTTTTTCATTTTCAGACTGTAATTTGTTTCTTTATTTTAAATGAACCAACTGAAAAGTCATAACTTGTTCACAGTCATAAAGTCATAAAGTTCACAGTTTTTCCACAATAATGTAAAGCTTCCTGCAGATACTCTACAATTTTAACTGAAAGGAAAGCTCTGTAAAATGAGTTTTTTCTACAGCTTTCCATTCAAATCGCAAAGAACACAAGGGCATGTCTTGGGATGGTGCCTGCAGAGGTAATACATCTCTTTTTCAAACAAAATTTAAAAAAACCCTTTGGATTCTTGTCTACTCTCAGCAAGAACTACAGCTGCAGTTTCTCAAGGTTTTCTCAAAGCATGGACCTTGTAGAAAATCTGAGATAATGAGTCAGGTAGGATATAAAAATGTTACCACAGCTCATCTTTTTTTAAAAATATTTTTTTCTGACAACAAAAAATCTAAACCCTGCCACTTGTTTGGTCTCTAGATTATTTTAAATTCAGGTTGAATTGCTCTTGTGGGTCTTAAACTCCATCTAAAAATGCTCAACAAAGCACTAAAAATGTTTTTTGGATGTCTACAACCAAAATAAAGGTACCAAAGTTCCCAGGCTATGAGGCTAGAATACTCCATTCCTATTTAAGAGTCAAGATTTTAAAATAGAGGTGATCTAAATCAATCCAATAACATGCCCCTCTACCATTATCCAAAAATCAGAACCCAGTTGTTTCATTACTTGTGGGACCTACAGAAAATAAGATCCAAAAACTATTCAAGCAAGTAAATGTTTTGTTGTTAAAAAACTAAGAATGCAGTAAGAAGTCCAGGAAAAAAACTGAGATGAAAAAATGTTGATTCTTCGTAAAACATTGAGTTTTTTTCTGAAAATGTTTACAAGCCCTGTAAATAAATAAATAGCCTTCCCCCCCACACACACATGGGAAGTTCAGCAAACATACATAAAATGACTTATTGATACTAAGTCTGACTATAAACAGTTTTGTTTTGCCAGCCTATACAGTGTGTATTTGTGAAGAATCTGTACCCAGAACGATAAAATTTGAAAGGTTAGGGCTACACAGTATTAGGAAAACATCAGTTTCGATCAACCCATATTTTCCTCACTCAGATGTTTCTATTCCATGTACTCAATGGTCATACCAGACCTTTACTGTGTGGTAGAGCAATAATAACAGACCAAATACAAAATGCATGTAGTCCTATGCAATTGCAATAGTGTACATATTAATATTTGCACTGTGGATTATAATTAGATTTATTGTGCTGCTCTTCATTTGGTCTGTTTGTTTAATTATACAAAACCTCAACCAGTTCATATGCAAAAGGGGTCCTATTATAAAAAAGTATTTTTTTTGTGCTGATAGTCTATATTTGGGTGTCTGCCAATTCAAAACCTCAGAAAGAACCCAGACCTGTCACTTTTTGAGACCTTAAGGTTCAGCAGGCTGTTCAGACTTACAACAGAAATTTATGTCATGTCTTGTGCTCAAAGGAGAAAAACATCCTGCCTTCTTATTTTTATCTCTTTCCTACATTTTTACTCTAGAAGTCACACCACAATGACCATAACTAAAAAGTGAATACTCCAAATTGTCTTTACCGTTACGCTTTGTTTTTACTAGAGATGCACTGTTCAGTTTGTGGAGGATTTTCAGTCTTTATAAAGCTGTGAGCTGATGATATTAATTTTTATTTATTTATTGTTGATTCCAGTTTCTTTTTAAGAACCAGTATTAACTGTAAAATATTTTTTTCAACCTTCCATGCCATGAATGATAATTAATTTTTTATAGTAGAAACAGAGGCAAGGTCATACAATGTGTTAGAGATGCGTTGCTGCAAAACAGTGTTGTGGTATTTTAAAACACAAACGAAGATTGAATTGACATTTGAGAGTTTCTGTCGCATCTTATTTTAGAGATGAGCAACTGTGCACTAAACAGCAGTCTCTGTGTGTAATCCCTACTGATCACAGATCCCTCATTTACCTCTCGAGTTTTCCAAAAGGTGCCAACATTTCCACATCTAGCATGTTCAACAACAGAGACTGATTGCTGAAAAGGATAAAACAGATAAACTTTTCTATAAGATGTTTAGCCTACCTATTTTGTTTAAATTTAGCAGCCTAAATGAACAGCTAGGGTTTCAATAGAAACAGTTTCCTTTTAAGTCGCTTCTTACACTTTTTATGCTTCCTCTGACCTCATCTTTAAATAACTCACTGATCATGAAAATGGCTAACTTTGAGTCTTGTTACTTTAATAAGAACTTCCACACCAAAGACTGCGAAGGTTGTATGGTCTAGATTGGCCTTTCTGACTCGCTGATCAGAGGTCAAGGAAGGTCAAGCTGATAATCATCTGATTCAGGTCACCAGTCAATTTTTATATGCACCTTTAAATGTTCATTCTTAACTGCAGATTATCATCAGAAGTTATATATTCCATATAACTTTCTACATCAGTACACTAGTAATGCTGTTTTCAGACTGCACGCATTTCGCCTCAAGTTAGCCTCAAGTTGGACGCTTGTGCTCTTTAGTCAGATGCTTCAATCGCACTTGACGTGCGTCTGGAGGAGCCTCTTGATTTGACTCTTGGCATAGAATCTTCCACCATCTACTGCACATGTTCTCTGAATAAATGCATTAATTCTTCAGCGTAAAACTAGTAGTGGCTCAACGGTGTGCTGGACGGATTTGGCTAGCTCAAATAGGGGGAAATGTTTACCATAGTAACAATGTTTTGACCCGAGATCCCGACTCCTCACTAATCCTCCTCCAGGCAAGGTCCTTTCTATTCCTGTCTCTGTAGTGATAACTCGACTGGTCGTAGATGGGCTCCTGGTCCTTCATCTTGTCGGAAAATGTGGCACTGTGTCACATAGCAGAGTCTCTCTGATTGGTTGACGATCTGCGTCTCGGGTCGAAAATTCAGATTTTCCAACTCCAGCGTCTACCATGCTAGAAACGTTTGACATGTGTCAAATGCTCAAAGCACTTCCAAACGCAATACACGAGACACACGAAACACGCCACAAGACTTGTCGACGCCCCTAGACACATGTCCACCATAGACTTTGCATGTAAACCCAGACGCTCCTGAAGCTCAAATCGCATTTGGTCTGAACGCAGCATAATGCTCTGTCAGTGCTTTGTTAGTTCTTTTTGTTCCATGTAGATTTGATAAACCTAGTCGGTGTCTCAACAGAGGTGCAATATTTTACCAGTGTGGGTCTGTTAAACACATGACGTCATGCACTTTGTCCTAAAACAAGGCACCATCACCACAGTGGCTCTATTTGTTCTCTATAGACGCCCTACTTTAGAAATTGATCTGTCACAAATTACAGTTTTGAATCCAACAGTTGACATGATTTATCGCCTCCTTGTTTGCTAAAGGAACGTGAGATGAGACCTTTAGATGTTGTCTAATATTGATCCACAAGAGAAACACTGCATAGACAAAGAAACAGGACCAGGGTGTTAGATTTAGACAAAGGGCTTTCTGTCCAGAGAATAGTTGAGATCCAAGCAGCAAAAGAGCTATGTGTGGTATCCTGTTACACAATGCCAATTTACTGCCTCAACACTCACTACATTCTATACTGCCCACTCCAACACCTCTCTCTCCCTCAGCACCTCTGATGCTGCTGGAGTACTTTTGTTAAAAAAAAAAAAAAAAAAAAAAAAAAAAAAAAAAAAAAAAAAAAGTCACGAAGTACTCAGGCAAGCAGTTATACTACTGCACTTTGTGTGTGTGTGGCTATGGTAACTATGATAGGTGAAATGCTGCACAAGCATGCGTGTGGGAACATCTGTGAAGTGTGTAAAATGGGCAGAGGATGCTTCTTCCAACTTGCTTATCTGATTGTTTTGTGAGACACTAAACCAAAGATGCCTTGATTCCATGCACTACTTTTTGTCCCCTTAATTTCTCAATCACACCAGTACAAACACACAATGTTATAACTGAAGCTCAATAAATTCTAATCAAAAATCTAATTTATTTCAAACAGTGAAATCAGACATACTTGTTCATTACACACAGAGCGATATAATTTAACGATTTATTTATGTCTTTCCGCTGATTAAAACCCAATACCAAGTTACTTACAATATAATGTAGGACTAATAAAAAACATGTTTAAAACATGTTATGTTATGGCCTACAAGATCACTGGGAGGAATGCTGGCCTGACAGTTGCCCAGGAGAAGGTTATTGACACCCTCCACAAGGAGGGTAAGCCCACAAAGGTCAGTAAACAATAAAGCTGTTCAGAGTACTGTATCTGAGCATATTAATGGAAGGTTGAATGGAAGAAAACATGTAATAACAAAGGCCATTCAACAGTGTGGGGAAGTTTCACAAGGCATGGATTGCAGCTGGAGTCAGAGCTTCAAGTGTCACAACACACAGATGTGTATCCAGGGCATGAGCAATACCTGTTGCATTCCTTGTGTTAAAACCACTCCTGAACCAGAAGCAACATCAAAAGTATTTCAACTGAGCTTTGGAGAAAAAAGACAGGACTTGAGCCCAATGTCATCTTTTCAGATAAAAGTAATTTTTTTCATTTCATTTGGAAATCCAGGGTCCAGAGTCTGGAACAAGGATTAAGATGCTTAAAATCCAAGTTGCTTGAAGTCCAGTGTGAAGTTTCCACCGTCAGGAATGATTTGGAGAGTCATCTGCTGGTGCTGGTCCGCTGTCTTTTCTCAAGTCCAAAGTCTGAGCAGCTGTCTTGTAGGAAAGTTGAGAGCACTTCATGCTCCTCTCTCCAGATGAGCTTTATGGGAACTATGATTCAATTTCCTAGCAGGACTTGGCACCTGCCCATATTGCCAAAAGTACCAGTACCTTCTTTAATGACAGTGGCATCACATAACTTTTGGAGAATCATCAAGAATAAGATGATAAACAGCAGATCCAAGAATGTAAATGAGCTGAAAACCACCATGAATTCAACCTCATGTTAAAATCTGTTGAAATGCAGCTGTATAATTCATATAATGTACTAAAAACCTAAGGCAAGACAGTAGAAGCTGTTATCTGGGCTCCTCTCTGTACGTAGGTGTTTGCATGACCAGTTTGTAGGTGAAATTACGGCTGAATGAATGAATGAGAAAAAAGGAATGAGTTGATTGTCCGTTCCACCTTTCTCCTTGTTTTTCTCTCCTCTCCTTCACTTTCCCTCCGGAGTCAAGTAGCGAGTTTCCGTCAGAGGAACAAGTGATAGCGCACCCACCTTCTCTCCCTCTCCTCCCACCTCTCCTCCCTCCCCTTCCTGCTTTACTCGGTCTCTCTCTGCCTCTGCAAAGCATTCCTCTCCGTCCCGATCACTTGCCCCCCTGGCTCACTGCTCTCCCTTTTCCTCTGTCGTTCAGTGGCTGCATGAAAGGGGCGCAGTATGGTCACAGGCGAGGCTGGTGGAAGAAGTCAAAGCAGAGGTAGGCACACAACTCCTCCGCTTCTCTCCTTTTCTCTCTCTCTCTCTCTCCTCTTCTTCTCATCTTCAGGGAGTGGCAGACAGTCTTCAAGAAAAGCGCTCTGAGTGGAAATATTACACGCTTGATATGATTATCATCTGATTTTCATCAGTCTTTCTCCTTCACCAAGTTAATTCCTCCTTCTTTGCTTCCTCAGTGCTCCCTTTGTTAATTTCTTACCTTTTTATTAATTTTTTCCGTTCTTTATTTCACAGTATTTTGATATCATCTCTTATCTCTATCTCTTTTGCACTTTGTTTACCTCTCTTTTCCACATTCACTCCCCGCTTCAGTCTCTCCCTCTCTGTCTGCCTCTGAGTGGAGTGTGACACGCACACACACACACACACACACACACACACACACACATAGCACTGTGCATCTGTTGCGTGTTGTACTGTGCTGCCTATCAGATTTCCCATAATGCTCCCATGTTGTTCTTAATTGCTTTGCCTATATTTTCAAATCCTCGCATTTATCTTCCTGTAGGGAAAGATAAAATGTGCACTTTAACGTCTTTAAAGCACCAAAATGGCTTTAATGACTGCATTTAAAAAAAGATATATCATCTTTAGGCCTAATTGTTCATAGATATTTCTTTATTCTATATCATTTAACTCTTCTTTTTCTGTAACATGAGATGGCAATTGTGCGAAATGAAAGCTGCTGTGCTCTGTTTTACCCATTTGTCTTTGCTAGTTGTTTTTGTTAGTTGAATGAGTTCAGAAAAGTTACAAATGAATGCAGGACTATTTTCACTGTCTGTATTTTAGTCCACTTTATGCTCTGATTAGCTTTCTGATTCCTCAGAGTCGTCTTGTGAGCTTTTTATCTGAGGACAGAGTGTCTAAGAGCTTTTTTTCCATTTAACAATGACCACGTTCCTCTTTGTCTGGTGTTCCACTCTCACCATTATTTAATCTTTATCATTTTTTTTATCCTCCATCATCACACTGTTTTCCCCCGGCTACTCTGTCTGTTCTTCCTATCTTTTTCCCGCCTTCACCTCCTCACCCCCACCATCGTCTCTCCTGCAGGTTGTAAAATGGATTCTCTCCAGTCGAACTCACCAGGCGAAGGGCAGAAAGCGGAAGAGAACAGAACCCAAGGTGAACTACAAAGAGGTAGGCACTCTGAAGTATTAGGTCCTTTATCTCCTTACTCTCCTTCTTACTCTTCAGTGTGTGTCCACTTTTTATCCTTTGAAGACCTTTCTCTTCGCTAGCTGTTGTGGGTTTCTCTTTAAACATTGCTGTGATTTTTGTAACTTTATTTATTTATTTTTTTGAACTTCTGAGTAATTTTGTTTGTCGTACAACATGGTTATCCCCAACTCTGTTGACGTGTCGTGTCTGAAAGGACAGACAGCCCTGTACTTTTACAGTCTGCGTTTACGTCCTGTCCTCCGCTGGTGTGTGTTTAACCTTTTAAGAGCTTGTATACATCACATACTGTGTGTGTGTGTGTGTGTGTGTGTGTGTGTGTGTGTGTGTGTGTGTGTGTGTGTGTGTGTGGTCGGTCATGGTCAAAGTGATGTGGTGTCTGTGTTTTCCTGGGTGGTAGCCACCATTAAGCTTTTACACTCAAGACGTAAAGTAATATTTGAAGTTTTTGAAGTGTAATTGTGTAAAGTTGTTGTAGAAAAATATTATATATTATTTTGCTGAAAAGTGTATACATCTTTAGATCAGTGGAAAACTACGAGCTAATGAGCCACCGTTTTAACAGCAATTCAAAACAGCTCAAACCGATTATGAGGTATTAACATTTTGCAGTTTCACAATTCAGTTCAGTTTTTTAATATTGTACCAATTCACAACAAATGTTATCTCAAAGCACTTCTTAAGATAAATAGGCCCAATTTATATACAGAAAAACAGTTAAGCCCCAAATTGTTCAAACCCCTGGCAGGTTTATGTTAAAAAGAATATTTTAATTTGACCAACATGATTCTTCTGGCTGGAAGTAATAATTACGTTTTGGAGCTGCTCAGCTAGAGTTCTGACCTAAATCTAATAATAGAGAATCTGTGGAGAGAGCTAAAGCTTAGGGTGATGGCAGGAAGGCCTTCCAACCTGAAAAAATTTGGAGCTCAAAAATACCAGTGGATGCATGGAGTAAAGCTGGTCAGCACTTAAAATTTATGTTTTCTACTGATTATTGGGAGGTATAGGTAATATTCAGTATGGGATGTTTTGTTAAACACAAATAAAATTAGAGAAATTTTTTTTTTACATAAATTATATCCCTTATTCATAGTCTTAATATCTTTAGGGAAAGGTTTCTGTCATTTCTTGTGAAAAAAAACTACTTTTTGGTTGAATGAACATAACTTTAAATCTAAATCTAAATCTACAAGGAATGTGAATAAATGTGGGCCTAACCATATTTAATAAAATAAATGCAATCATATTGACAGTTTCAAATTTAATTACATATTTCCCAGCTGTTGCTGCTACCAAAAAACACAGAAACACTTGTTTATGAGCATTTCCTATGTTAAAGAAAAAGTAAACAAAGTTAATGGGTACAACTGTTTTTGTTGTACCCATTAACTTTGACATATAGTCAGTTTCCCATACTGACTATATGTCAGTATGGGAAACTGACATATAGTTATTAGTAGCAGTAGCTTCTTAAGTGGTTTTCTGTCCACTAAAAGCCAAATTTTATACTCCATAAAAGAGAACTTGAAGTTTAGCCTATAGCCAAGAGACATTTTATCACTGTTTTCTTAGTCATGCAATGGCTTGATGGCTTGAATTCTTGGGGAAATTATGTTTTAGTATTATTGTTTTAGGCTGCTGACTGTATTGATCCGCCTGACTGACTAAATTTGAGACCACTGGGATAATTTTTCAAAAAACTAAAAAACCTGGAGAAGCACAGGAAACCACCATCTTTGACAGCGTTTTGCAAGAATGGGAGCCTAACATTGCTTCCAGTCTTTAAGGGAACTCATGAGTAGCAGCAGATCAGGCGGATTGATACAGATGGCAAAGTCAGCCACTGTAACACAAGCTTTTCAGCTGAGAAAATTGCAGCAAATCTAACAGTGTCTTATAAAAGTATAAACCAGGGCTGTTGCAGTTGGCTTTCCGCAAGAGTCATGTGTGCAGCTGTGACTTGTTGACACAAGCGTGTTTCATAAATAACCGTAAAAATTATATATTTTAAAATTTTCTTTCAGCAACAGAAGACATTGCAACTGAACAATCAAATGTTACCCACCGTACTGACAAGTGAAATGTTATATTTAGTTTAAGCTATATAACTATCTTTAACAGAAACTGACCAAGGTCTCATATTTTACTGCATGTTTAGTCTGATGATTAAAGTTTAAGTTGCAAATTCTAGGAGAAAATCTCACCATGTTTTCCACAAACTAAGCACATCACTTGAACTCTGACCTCCACAAATAAACTTTTTTTTTTTTTTTTTTAGCCCACCAGATATGTATACATAGCTTTTGAAATCATGAAACAAAAGTCAAGGTCTTTAGGATAAAAGACAGTTTTTCAAAATAAAAGCTGCATGTTTGGATTTGTATGCAAAATGAACACTTTATGCATGTATGTCATCCAATTTCCAATTTCTCTGAATTTTTCTTTATTACTCTACACACTGGCTGAGATGTGACATCTATCCACTGGTACTCATACTACTGTCAGAGAAATGTACTCAAAAAAATCCAAGCTAACTCTTTACTGATAGCCTTTATTTTCTCTAAGGATCCCCGACCTCTCCATACTTCCTGTCAGTTTAAACTTATAATAACTACATAAAAAGGTAAAAATTCAGTGGAAAATTGAAAAAACCCCTACAGTTTTGCTTGCATGTGCTGTGTTAATTAGGAATCTCTGGAGACCGCTAATCCCCTCCACCCACTAATTGACACACACACTTGCGCGCGCCTGCATCATTAATGAACACACACTGATCTATAAGCCACCAAGGGCCAGAAGTCATTAGCGAGAGTAGAGCGGCTTTTATATATCACTCACAATACGCTCAGATGTGGTAAACTGTTGAAAACCTTTCCGAAACCATTCATCTTTTCTTTTTTTTTGTACAGCACATTTTATCTCATGAATAAGTTAGGCAAGCACTCACAGTGTCATGGAATAAAATCTTGCCAAGACAGCTGCCTTTTAGACTTTTTTTTTTCTTGATCACAATGAACTCAAGCCTCTGTAACTGAAGAAATATTAAAATGATTATTTAAACATGTCTAAGCTGATTCTTAAATCCATTAAGCATCTTATAAAATCCCATGTTGGAACATGATGAGATTACCTTAAATTCCTGAGTTTGCTGTGAATGAAATGCCAGTGCAGCCCCCCCCCCCCGAAAACCACCTGATACTTAAATGTCTGGCGTATTTTACAACACACACATATACACTTACTTCTAAGAGGCAGCTAAAGGGCCCCTTCCTGTTGGGGTGTGGGGGGCTGCTGAAATCAGCCTCATGAAAGAATAGCCAATTACTATCCACTTGGCCATACACAATAGTGAAAAAGAGGAGGGAGGCACAAATGGACGGACGAATGGAGTGAGGGAGCAGCGGGGTGGGTGGGAGGTCAGCGTTTGAAGTAACACCATAAAAGCAAATCTGAAAGGAAAAACGGAGAGACCCCACTCCCTCCCCTGCGGACCGACCCTCTCCACTCTCCTCCACTGTGTCCCCCTCCCCTTCTTTTGTTTCTAGGAACAGTGAGTGCCCCGTGGATGGACCAGGTGTATTTTATATTACTCCTTCATGTACTTCAAACACCCCGACAACCCTGTTCCTGCTAAGCTCCCTCTCTCTTGATCCTCCTCTCCTCTCTTTCTCCTCCCTCCATCTACCAGCCTGTTGCAAGGTTTTAAATCAATCAGCAGAAGTGATCACAAAAGCCGATTGAGGATGCTTAAAACGAAAGAGGCAAGACAGTAGAATAAGATGGGGGAGAAGAAGTTAGAATATGACAGACATGACAAGAGGGAAATATGAAAATCTCTTGATAGAAATTTAAAATGGAAAAAAAATTGACAAGATGAAAACAAAGATTGTGGATAGAGTTCTAGGAAAAAGGAAAAACAGTTGATGAAATGGAAAAACCCTGAATAAACAAGGAGAGTTGTGGAAAAATAATGAACTTTAAGGAAGGACACTGGTAGACTGGTTATTGTGAAATATTGTTAGATCATGAAATGCAACTGACATAACTGGGAGAATTACAAGAGACACTTGATTTACTTTTTTGTTTTCAGTTCAATTCAGTTTATTTATACAACCTCATGCCCCAGCAATTGTCATCTCAAGGCACTTCACAAGACAAATGGGTCCAATTTTTATCCAATTATATTCAATCCAATTTGCCCCTGATGTAATTTGAATCTATCCAATTCTTTTCAATGCAATCCATGCAGCCCAATTCAATCTAAATTATTACACAATATAGCCAAATTCAGTTATTACTTTTTGCAAATTGATGAAAGTTTTCTATCTTGGGAACACCCCCTTATTGCATTGAGTCATTGACTTTGCAGTAATCCATCTTCCTGAGCAAGCATGTGGCAGCAGAGGAAAGGAACGACTCCCTTTTAACAGGAAGAAACCTCCAGCAAAACCATGCTCCATAAGAACAACTATCTTCCATTATTAGCTTAGGGTTGAGAAGACAAGAAGGAGACATAAAAAGCATAGAAGCTCTGGGCCAGGAGTACTTTCTAGGTGAAGATAATGGCAGCAAAGCATAAAATCCATAAATGACTATCTATGAAACAAAGACAGCAAAAATAGAAAAGCACTGAGCCAGGCGTACTTTCTATGGGAAAGAGAAAAAAGTGACAAGGTTGTGGCAGGCAAAGCTCCATTCAGGATAGCATTTTAAAACTGGCATTAATAGGTCTAGCAACGACTCCATTCAGGAAAGACCCACATAATTACAGAAGCTTTGAGACAGCAGTACTTTCTATATGATAGAAAAACAAAATGAATTCATAAATCTAAGCCATGAGACTCGTCAGGTGGGTAAAAATGGTTAGACAGGGAAGGAAGAGATGGTGAAAAGGTATCATGTTTTGAGTAACTGTGTAGACCGAGTCAGTTTTGTGTTTCTCATTACTGACGTCAGGGACCATTAGGAACATGCACACATGCAGTCTAACAGAGACCTGTATATGCACTCCATAGTAGGTTCCAGACACCCCCCACAGAGTAGCCCCAGTCTGGTCAATATTACAGAGCCAAAGTTTATTATCAACTTCCCCTTGTTTCAGTTTCAGTTACCCTTATTCTTATTGATTAACGAGCATCATAATGTACACATCTGGCCTTTCTTCTTTGCATACAAATGTAACTTGGGTGTGCTCGAGATACGTGTGCATGTGAGCAGAGTGTGTGGAGAGGTCTGCAAAAGGATATTAGTCACGCCCGCATGGTAATGGGCCTCATTTTGCTTTCATTTTCAACTGCGGTCACTTTAATAAGAGGGTCCATCTGCCCTTGCTGATCAGGACAGGAAACCCTGTGGGGAAAATTTGTGAGTAGCAGGGGATCTCGGGTCAACTAATGACATACCTTTCTGCTCGGTAAAGATTTACATTAGGAGTTGTAATTGACCCGATTTTTACATGTATTAAATTCCCTGTTGTGACACCTGTGTGTTCAATAATCTCAGGCCTTCATGGAAAAACTGGTCTGTAGAATAGGTTTAATGGCTGGCAGATGCAACAAAAGCATCATGTATTTAGGGTTTAGGCACATAATAGGAATAAAAACATAAAAACTGTAGTAATCTGATCATACATGAAGTCTTTAATGTTGCTGAAAGTAATGATCTACATATTTTCAGTCTGTATTGTTCTGATTTACACTACATTTGGTTCAGATATGATAAGGCTCTGTATGTAGAAGGTGTTTACACAGCTCTTATCCTGGATAAACAAATTCCAGGAAATGGTGTAATCCTGAATTCTTGTCATTCCGTTTTAAGTTGCTCTGTGGCACACTATTATTAACTTCACACCTTTAATGATTGCAGAAGCCTTCAGAGTCCATTTACACCAGACTAATTCATATTAGCTACATAATATAGAAATATATTAGGACCATAAATCATGAGCTGCTTGATTTAAATTTAGAAGTCCATGCCCCTATATAGTTTCAAACCTCTTTCTCAAACTTTAAAGTGAATTTAACATGTTTTTATGTGCACTCAGTTTCTGCATAGACAGATTAAGTAACACTCAGGTTATAAGGATCCTTTTGTGTACTGTAGATGCCACAGAATAGTTCGAGAATGAGTCAGCTCCCAGTTCATTGTCTTCTGGTCTGCTCAGGAGGATGGAAATCTGCATCATCCTGATCGATAGGATCAGTTTCTGTACAGATTAGTTACAGCAGCATCTAGTTTTATTGATATTCTTTTATTGATATTCTTGAGATATATATATATATATATATATATATATATATATATATATATATATATATATATATATATATATATATGTAGTCCAGAACCTTTAATTCACCTTTGATTTCAATTTCACACTAAAAATTATTATTGGTGGCACAACTAGTTGCACACATTACAATTCCTATAGAAATAAATGTAACAGAAACTTTTTATTTGATATTTTACTTATTAAGTTGCTTAGAATGTCTATAAACATTGAATTAATTATCAATAGAATCAGTTTCCCCTGTGATATACACATGACATGAAACAGAGGCCTATTCCTCTTAGCTGCTTTTCAAAATTGGACAGACCAGAGAACATTCAAGTAAGGCATATGTATGTTCCAGGAATGGCTAAAAAAAACCCAGTCTGCTTACCTAAAGTTGCCAATATGTACAGTCAGAGCAATAATCAAAAAGTTGAAAACAGCCAGAACTGTGATTATTAAGGGTGGATAAAATCCAAAGTTTATCTTGTGATCAAACACGTTTGATGTTTAAAAGAAAAAAAATCAAAATTTCCAAAGTTCAATATTTTTTCCTGTGTGAGAGTACTACAATACTAGATGCCTCTGTACATACCCTTACCATGGCTACGAAATAAATGTGGATTAGCTTTAAATCAAGATTTTTCCTGTTAGATAACTTTATTATAACAACAATAAACTCTTATTTGCTGTTAGAAATATTTAATAGTATGTACTGGAATTTATGTCCTGAAGTAGCCTTTTTTGTAATGTTGGAAAATATTTAGTTTTAAAGCTGTTTTGTCAAGTTGAAGCTGTAGGATGGGAGAAAATGGTTGGTAACAATATAAATGAATAGTAACTTAAATGAACAAATAGTTTCATCCACTGTGGAACTTTAATCTTGGCTCTTTTTTGTGCAGTTTTTTTTTTAGCATTTTTTCTAGCTCTTGATTTTTTATTATTCCCCTTCAAAAGCTATTTTGTTTTTATTGTCACTTCTATTGTCATCATGGGGTATACCTGAAAATATTATGAAAAAATATGTCACCCATACTTAATGTTCCATGTGTTTTGTTATCAGAAAATAGGATTTTTAAATGAATATATTGGAAAAAGGTATTGTTTTCCCACAAGCTCCATTAAAATGACTGTTGTGGAGTTTTTGTGTTTGCCCAGTCATCATGGCATCGTTCATTTCTATTTTGGAAGGCAAGCTATTTGGATCAAAAGCTGCAAAGCAGCTACTAAATGGACCTTGCGGTGCTGGTGTGCCGCAGGGACAATGTTGCCAGCTTCTATTTTTGTAGACAATGTAAAACCCACAAAGAAATTAGCTATGTTTGAGTGCTGACTGAAACCTCTTGTGTTGTAATGAGGTGTGATGCTGATGGTCGGACGGGGGGGAGTGGCTAACTGGAGCCTCTGTGTAGGAGAGCGAAAAGGCCCTGATCAAAAGGTTGTTCACTTGGGTGGGGTTTGCAGGTGGTGCACATTATGAATCTATAAGTAGAGGATTTTAAAGAATGAGGAGGCCAATGTAGGCAATTGTTTCAGCCTGTTTTACTTGCTGTTAATCTATCAGTTTGAAGTAGAGATCATCAGAATTTGGCATCAGATTTTAAAAAAACTTTTTCTTTTTAATTGCTTATCACACCTCTGTGCTTCCTCAAACTAAAAATAGCTACATTTGAGGCTACTTCACTAAGTAACAGTGTCCATACTATTAAGGGATGCTGTTACCTCAGTCTGGTAGTGCTTAGGTATGGTGTGTCCCATGTGCCCTGATAATGTTGTAAAATGGGAGGAGCAAATTTGGAAAAACATGAGCATGATTATTTTAGTGTCCGACTGGCCAATAAAACTAAAAATCTCCCAACTCTGGTCACTTTCACAGTACATCCCTACTTTGAAAAGTGGAAATCAAAGTTTTCAAGGTGAATTAGACAAGTAATGTAATGCCAGCATGGTGTATTTCTTTTAAAAAAATTAAAAAAAAAAAAACATTTGGTAGTCCAACTGTTTTGTCCTTCTATTTCACAGTCTACCTGTTCTTTTAATCAGTACCCCTAAAATACAGAATCCATAAAATAAACAATATCAGTTCATTTTTGTTGTTGCCGTTGTTCCACTCAAGACTCAGCCATACTTGGCATCCTCTCAGTTTGTGAAGTGATGACACTCACACATCTGGTTTTCCCCCTCCATCTCCTTTTTCTCCAGTGCACTATCAACTGTTTCATATTGTCGTCCATTCTTCCTTCTCCACTTCTCCTAATCTCTTATGCCTTTTATCACAAAGTCTGTCTCAGTCTTTCTGTGTCTGCCTCTTAGTGTGATTTATTGGCAATGAATCAGGGATGAGGGAGTATGCCGGAGAAGAGATGGGAACATTCAGGGAAATGGCTGTTTCCGGCCAGACTCTACATCAGGATGGGAAATGGTTGGAAGAAGAATGTCTGTGTGTCCATGTGTGTGTGTGTTTCTCCATCAGTAGGCTGACTAGAGAATCAGCTAAGGGCTGATCTAGATCATTATTACTATCAATGCACCCGTCTTCACATGAAATGCATTCGATTTTTGCTCAAAGTCGGTAGTCTATATGTTCAACTGTATAAATTGGAGCATAAATAATGGGAAAAGACTGTCAGGATAAACAGAGGTATATCTGTTTTAGTGTTTGATTCATTTTTATGTGCCAAGTTAATTAAGTTTTCCATCAAACCTTAATATGTTCTGGGATGTTTTGTGGTTTGTGATCCATAAAAAAAAAGAGAACTTTGTGTTGTGCAGCTGTTTGCCAGGCTTCTGTTCAGAACTGACATTGCCAGATTAAACAGGTGGAAAGTAAAGTGACCACCGGGAAGAGGAAAACAACCTGTACTGCTCAGTTTAATGCGTGAAATTTTGCTATGCTCAGAAAGGATGGGATTGTGTGCTTGAAACTGACTTCTCATCAGGTTGTCAAGTTTCTTTTCAGTTGTAGGATGAGAAAACATTCTGGTAGTTTTATAACAGATATGTGTTGCTAGAGCTGGCTGCTAAAGCTGACATCCTGGCACATAATTTTTGATGAAAACATTGCTGTTAGCAGTACAAACCTGCAATCACAAGAATTTTAAAGTAACGAAGGCACAAATCAGTCACTTGTAGGTTTGACTGCATGATATTTGACTTTATGCATCCATCCATCCATTCTCTATACCCTCTTATTCATGCAAGGTCGTGGGTGTGTGATGCCAGTCCATCACTGGGCAACATAGACACACAGGACAAACAAGCATGTACACACACAATTTAGAGAGACTAGTTAACCTTGTAGTCATGGTTTTGGAAGCTAAAGTATCCAGAGAGAACCTTCACATGCAGAAAGATTCAACCTAATGACCTTCTTTCTGCAAGGCAACAGTGCTACCAACTGTGCAAGCGTGTAGCCTTTTATGCAGCTGAAACACATCCATGATATGGAAACCTTTGAGACCTGTAGATTTATCAAACTGGTGCATTGAACTTCCAGCTTCCATTCAAAGATGGTCAGGTCACCATAAAGTATGGGGAAAAAAAGAAAACAAAATGGTGACATCACTACAAAAATGTAACTTATTGATTCTTATGTAGCTGCACAATGTAAATTTCACGTGAGCATGATTTGTTCACATTTGGATCCACATAAAAAAAGTGGTTTATGCAATATATGTGGCAAGGTGAGAAACAGCATGACTGCAGCTTTAGTCTCTCTAGTACAGGACAAACCTCTCTCAAGGATATGTAATAGACAACAGGCAGCAGAAGTTAGTGAGAAGGTTTTAGTAACATACGTTTTCTTCTAAGCAAAGTAAGGACTTGAACTGAATCGAGTTGGCTAACGTTTTAAGACAATTTTAAAGAAAGGAATGAATTGCAGAACAGTTGCAGAACCTTGGACATAATGCATTTCTTCACAAGCGCTAGAATCATGAGGGGTTGTGCACTGGACAGATAGTGAAAGATATTGAAAGCAAAAGGAAGAAAAGAAAATCAAAGGGAAAAAAGGGTAAGTCCTGGACATCTAAAAAGTCAACAGAACCAGAGAAAAACAACAGATCAATAAAAGCATCCTGGTGGCTTCATCAATTTCTGCTGGATCTTTCATGGAAAGTGCTGACCGGGATACAATGTGTAGGAATCAAAGGATCAGTGTAGCAAACAACAGTTGTTTGATTCACTGGCCTCTTCAAATCCAAAAGCTGTTGATCCAGTTTTAGCAGCAAATTAAACCATGCAGGTCGACTGTGTGATTGAATAAATAAATATTTAAAGATGTCCCTTAAATACGGCCATGCAGAGCACATGAACAGCTGTGTGTCCATCTGTGTTTCATGCCAGCTTCTCACCAGCATTGTGTAGTGTGTACCACATGTGCATTGCTGCAGCACCTGCTACAACCTCCACAGTTTTTCTACATAGTGAACTTTTTGTGTTTGGTAAAACAGACAATTTTGTATAATCAGATGTTATGATTTGGAAAGTTATGATCAAAATACTGACTGAAATGCTGATTTCTAAAGATATTCAGTGTCATGGCATGATCTGTTTTATTTTACACAGGTAGAGTTGATATGCCATGTTAATGTGTGTAAATAAATCAGTCTCATAATCAAACTCAGTCTGGGATTAGTTTTTTACCAATCCACTGAGCAACTGTTGTCACCAATTTAAAAAGTCAAGAAACTGTCTGCCTCTTTCCAAAAAGTATGGTTTACCATTTAGAACCAAAGATAATTCTATTAAAAACATAGGAAGCATAAAAAAAACCAATTGGCAATTAAATGGTGTCAGGAATTAATTTTCATAAATTAAACAAAGACCTAATTCATAATAATTTACAAAGCTAAACAAAGATGCTAGTTCTGTCACACACTGCTTATTACATGCTAAAAGAATGAGTTTATGGTTGGGGAACTGAACGTTCAAAATACTAATTAAGGTGATCAAAGATTTAACTTTTAATAAAAGTTTATCAATCTCTCAGAAGCTGAGAGAAAGGGGATTATGGCCTAGTTTTTTATTCTAATACCAAAGGTTTATCAGAGAGGAAAGGACACTAATTTCAAAGTCCACATCAGACAGCCTACAACAACCATGGTGTCTATTAATATTTTCACATTTTTACACAAAGATACCAAAATGTTCACAAATTATAATTCTAGATAAACTGTCTCTTGACTGGAGATGTTTTTACATTCAAAGTTTCAAAAATTTCATCGATCTTGTCAATAAAAAAGGCTCACAGATCATTAATCAATTATGGATTAATTTAAAGCTCTTTGGATTTCAAAATTGCCTTAAGATAAACTTTAACGTGAATGGACGGGTATTCATACAGAATAGTTTTAATCAAAATACTTTGAGCTCATAAAAACATTAAAATGTAATATGAAATATAAACATAAAAACATTCATATTTTGGAGTTTTTTTGGATGCCATCAGCAGGAATAAGAGGTCATTTAGACTTGTTTTTAGAAGACTGATGTTGATTTTTTTTGAAGTTACCTCAAGAAGCGATGTTTTTCTTGCACTACACATTCAAGTCCACTTTGTA
This sequence comes from Anableps anableps, assembly GCA_014839685.1. Lineage (NCBI taxonomy): Eukaryota > Metazoa > Chordata > Actinopteri > Cyprinodontiformes > Anablepidae > Anableps > Anableps anableps. The sequence continues at coordinate 26,562,385 of CM026066.1, forward strand.
GAAAGATTTATACTTGGTTGTGTCTACCCAAAATTCAACAGATTTTTGGGTTTTTTGGTGTGTACTTTGATTTGAACTTTCCTTATAACCACACTTCATTTGTGAAAACTAGGCAAAACATACAAAACTCAGATGCGCGTGACAGTCAGCTTATGTGGAGGCCCTCATCTATCAACACAGTAGTTAAAATGCAAGCAATGGTGCTCAGCACATGCAGAGCACATGGTGTAAAACATACCTAAAGCTTCCCCTATATGTCATTTTTATTTCATGTCATGATCTCAAAAGATATTTCTGCATGACTTGAAAGTACAAGTCATGAGATTTGTCTCATTAGCTGATTGGATTTCTTTCTGAAACAGATTGAGAAACCAATGAGAGTAGTGAATGTTAAAACTGAATCTAACAGTTTTGTGCAAATGTTGCATGAAAAGATGTACATTTACCTTCAGGTGTAGAAAGGAGACAAGTCTACTTGTGTCATGTTAGTTAGGTATTGCAGATATGGTAAGAAAGTTAGAAGAAGAAATCTGCAGAGTATATTTATCTCATTCATCACTCACCAGCAGTTCTGTGTTCAGGGTCATTTAAAGCTCATTGCCTGTTTCATCTTTTCCAGGAACTCCCTGTCCTCTCACTGCTTATGTGGGTAAATAATGAGGTATAGTGGGGAGGGGGTGTGTACAGACATTTCCATCCAGAGTTTACATTGCTGAGAACCTTGATCACGACAGATGTGCCTATTAAGAAATGCCGATCAAGCTTTTGTGACTCTGAGAAACACACCTTCATGTACAGTATATTTATGCAACACACTGTGCATGTCTATTTAAAACCTTACAGTCCAAATGGCTTATGTTGTCCAGCTCGCATTTAAATGCCAAGCTTAAATGTCTCTATAAACCTTAAAGCCAAATGTGAGCTCAAAACCAACCCTTTAAAAGGTGTCTCTGAAAAACAGCTTATTGTTGGGTTCAAAAACTCAAGAGGTCTAGAGATTCTATTGACTGTTTTCCTTCATGAGCTTTTTTTGTTTCCTCATCCATTTGCACCACAAAAAAGGCTGAATGATATAAGCTGGAGGAGTGCTTTCTATTTAAAAGAAAAAGTAAAGAGTTAATGACACAGATCAACATATACATTGTGACCTATATAGTCAAATCTACGAGATGAAAACAGAGTCCACGTAGTTTGTGGCAGCAATAGCACATTCAATGGCTTAGTCCAGAAAAGAAACAGCAACTTTTTTGTAAGGCTGTTTGGACATAAGAAGCTGGTAGAACAATGTATACTGCTTTCTATGTGAAAACAGCCTAAAAGGTTGGGCCTTCCTGGTATCTGCTTAAGTCAGCTCAAAATCAAGTTGCCTATTTGCCATTTCAAAGCAATGTCCTTAAAGTTCATTCCATGGCAGATGGCTCCTTTTTGTACCAGAAAAGGTCAGATAAGAAACAATTAAAGCCACAAAAGAAAGAAATGGCAAAAAAGTAAAATGAACACCATCTGTTAAAGTCTAGCTCTCTTCTGTACCAAAGAATGGTGTAGTAAAATTTTGTAATCACAATCTAATTAGTACAAGTCTTTATCACTCTAAAATACAACACTGACTGCATACATCCGCCTGTTTTTCTTTTCAGAGTTTTTATTGTTGCATTTTTCTTTATATTACACATTATGATTCTTTTTAGTATTTTACTAGGTCTTATGATGGTGTTAGCAACTTTTACAGTTGACCCCCTGCTTATTTTTCAGTATTCAAAGATCTTTCTGTGGAACTTAACCCCAAATTATTCGTGGAAATCTCTCTATTCACGGATATTTTCACTGAGCATATTTAAAATATTTAAAAGAAAATGCAGCCTTTGTAGCTGAAATACCTAAGCATCCTTTTGGCTGAACCCCCAATACCGGAAATAAGGAAAATTGTAGACGTTTGCTTCAGTTGTAATTCTAAGTTAGTTTCTACTGTTTGTATTAAAGCATATTAAGGTATATTTGGTGTGCAAACTGTTAAAATAGCAGGTATAAGTGTTCTTAGAGGCGGTTTAAAGTATTCACGGATTTTAGCTGTTTATGAGCGGCTTTGTGCTCTACTGTATAGCTAACTTTATGCTTTTTAACTTATAAAGGTCTTTTGTAATGATTTTCAGTGCTTAGACTTTTAACTAGTCTCTATGCATTTTTTTGGCCTGGTCCAATCACTGTGCAATTATGTTCATCTAAGGACTTGCTGCATGTGTGCATCAGAGATCGTTCAAGATAGAAACGTCTCTACTCAGATCCTATAAAGTGGTCCTTTGAACTACAGTTAACTAAAGGTTCTGCAGTCTGAACATTGCTTGGGGGAGTAGCTCAAACAGGCATTTTACTGAAGTGGTCAAAAAGAACAAACATACACATGCACACATACATATGCACTCACGCACGTGCATTCTGAATCCCAAAAGCATTTGAGTGTCATTAAAGTGCAGCTGTGTTTGCCTTTCCAGCACACATGGAAAATACATCAGGGATGGAGAGAAAGAACAGCTTTCTAAATATGTTGTCGACAATACGAACAAAAACTAGTAGCGAGAAAACTCACAAAACTGCACATAATTCTTTCTGGAAACCATTCAAACACAAATTTGGACATTTGGTGTAATGCAGTGCAATAAAAACACAGAGCAGTGTGTAGGTCACAGTGTTGAAGCTGGTGGCACTTTAGACACATAAAGTGGAGAGTCATAGCAATATTGGGCTGAGCTGTAAAAGGGAACTGGCTTTTTAGTGGTGTGAAATGAATCAATACTTTTCCCATAAAACCTGATTTAGGCGTCACCCAGTCGTTTTAGAGGTACTGTATGTAATGTTGTGTCTGCGCACGCCTGAGAATGCTACGTATTGAGTGCTTTAACATCTGTCTTTTCTGGTAATAACCGGGGAGCCAGCAGCACCCTCAGACAGACATAACGCATTTAGCCTCTTCAACAACACACACAGGCCTCCACACAAAGTGAAGCCAGTCATATGTGCCAGTGGATCAGCTCCTACTGAGTTTACTAATGTAATGTAAATGTCCCAACAATATCTTGAAAAACTCTTCCATACATTTATCTTTAGTCGAATTGATTACTGCAACAGTGTCTTCATCAGTTTGCCTAAAAAGTCAGTCAAACAGAAAGTTGCTGCTCACGTTCTCACTAAAACTAGGAAAGTAGAGCACATCACCCCCCTTCTAAAGTCCTTACACTGGCTCCCTGTAACCCAGAGAATAGACTTTAAAATACTTTTGCTGCTTTATAAATCACTGAATGGCTTAGCATCAAAATGCCTTAAAGATCTGTTATCGTATCAACCTTCCAGACCACTCAGGTCTTCTGGTTCTAGTCTACTCTGCATCCCCAGAACCAGATCCAAACATGGAGAAGCAACATTCAGTTTTTATCCTCCTCTAATCTGGAACAAACTTCCAGAAAAATGTACAACTGAGGTTCAGAAGCTTTGCAGAAGTAAATCAAGTCTAAAAACCCACTTATTTAGAGTTGCCTTTGACTGTTCCATTTATGATATTAATGGAAACATAATAAATTTTAGTCTGTAGTCCAAATTTTCTTTACTTTCTTTTATTATTCCACTACAACGTCCTTCTTTTTTATATTTTCTTCATGAAAGGCAATTTGAATTCTCTTGTTTGTGCCTAGCTGTTAGTATAACCCAAACATTACAGAGTAAAAATATGCTTTACTTGTAAATCGATTTTTTGTGTTTTTATACAACAAAATTTCTAATGAAATTATGTTTTAAAGATTATAGAAAATTTTAGCATTTGTAATTCAGGTTTGTTTGCCTGTAGACAAAAAAATATCTGTTGAAAGAGTTTGATTTTTTAAATAACTTTTTATTTTATTTCTCTCATTAATTTTTTGTGTTCCTTTAAATAGCTTTTTTGACCCATGGAGAGAGTTCATAATAGTCCAACTAGATATAATCATATAAAAACACCATATTACTCTGAATGTTTTACTGCAGGTAGTGTGTGTTCCCTGATTGTGCTCAGTTTTTGTTTTTTGTTTTTTTTATTAAACGATCATTTGGATTTGAAAAAATATAGAATCAAATTGGAAAAGGTCATTGTTACCAATGACTCATGACGTAGAAATTCAACAAAAGTTGGGTGTAAATCACCTAATTTTACAGGTAGATTTCTGCTTTTTTTGTACAATCAGATGTTCACAAGCTACAAACATCTTACTACCATACTAGTATTTTAATATTTTTGCTCAGACTTTCGAGAAAAATCTACTTCAGAAAATTTATATTTTTTGGCAAAAAACAAACAAACAAACAAGCAAAGAACAGTCAGTCAAAGACAGATTTTATGAAGAGCTCATATTGTTGCCAAATATGGTGTGCAGAAAACCCTGGACTAATACTACAAACAGATAACCATATAACAAATTCCCTCCTATAAATTCCAACTTATTTTTTTTACAGAAATGTATTTCTTAGCAACTAGTACTTTTTTACTTTGCTAAATCTGATTCAAAAGATGCCAGAACAGTGAAAAATGCATTTAACAGTTTCATAAATCAAACTGATATGCTTTTATTATTTATTTTTTGTTTTAATAGCAGGCAGAAACTCACCTCGTTTCTATTTTCTCTCATATCAAACAATGAAAGCGGAAAATCTTTATAAATGAAAAATAAGAATGAGGGAAACCTTTCTATTATTGCTTGAAAAATAAAAAGACTGAGAACAATTAAATTATTATATCATTAGAATAATGCCATTTATTAAATCATCATATTATGAATAAATAACTGTCTGTTTAAAGTTAAAGCATCAGCTGCATGTCAGGACGGTTCCTCTTGAAGCTGGAGTTATTTCTGTGGGTGTGGTGAGATGATTGATTAGGTTAAAAAGGGAAAAACAGTCTCTGCAGCTCTTTAAGTTCTTTAAGTTTAGCCATAATTGACGTATAGACAGAAAATATTTTGTAGTTATAAAAAAAAACTTCATATGTAATCAAAAAATGTAAAATCTTACTCTTAAAAAAACTATTTTTAAAGCTGTGAATTGGAGTAGAAAGTGGAACGTTTTCTTTAAGAAGTTTTTGGTGAGGGTTTCAGATCCAGAAAGCTTCTTGCAACTAATTTCAAGCGGTGGCATTTAAAATATCTCCTGCTCAAAGGGGAAAGACTCCCATAAAACAGAGGTCATACAACACTTAAACAAAAATTATTTCTGTGATGAACTTGTCTAATAATAACAGAGAGGCAGTTCTATTAACATGACCCAGGGGGACAGCACACTATAGACTTACAACTTTTATCTTTATAAAGATCTTCTGAGATCCAGTTTAAGACGAAGAAAAGAAAAAAAAAAGGCCATCAGCAATGCTCCAGGCAACATTTTCCACAAATTCCTCAGACTGGGATATCATGTCCTGCTAAGCTTGCCATAGGAAAAGGAGAGATTATCTTTTTGTGATATGAGGCCATTTACAGTGCCTTGCAAAAATATTATTACCCAATGAAGATTTTTTCACATTTTGTCGCACTACACCCCAAACCTCAACGTATTTTAACTCAAAGATCTGCATAGTCTACAGAAGTTTGGTGTTCATTTGTATTCAGTGCAACCAGTTGCTTTCAGACGTCGCCCAGGTTGTAAAGAGAGTCTATCTCCGTATAATGTTAATATCAGTATAAATCCAACTGCTTGACGAATTCTTGTTGTTAGAGAATATTCGAGAAAAAAAACATCATTATGAAGATCAATGAACGCAGCAGAGAGGTCAGGAATAAAGTTTAGGTGAAATTTAAAGCAGGGTTAGGTAGGTATGACAGTTGTGAACCCACCAAGACATGCTGGCCTACTTAAACTGACATTAATTGGAGATTTAGTCAAGAGGGTCATGGTAACTATGGAGGTACTGCAGAGATCCTCTGCTTAGATGGGTGCATTTGGGATGCCACACTTTAGAGACTTTTACTTGTAAAGAATCTTGAAAACCACATATGCGTTACCTTTCACTTCACAATTATACACTTCTTTGTGTTGATCGTTCACATAAAATCCAGTAAACTGGCTGTCACGTGACAAATTGTGAAAAAGTTTAAGGGGTATAATTAGTTTTACACGGCTCTGTATCCAACATTCTTTGAGTTTTTCTGCACGTGTGTTTCCATTAGTCTGTCATGACGCTCATCATCTCTTTGAAGTTCCTCCAGTGTTTTCTGCCATTCTCTAACCACCTTCCTCTGCTTTCATTATTGTCTCCTATTGTTTGTGTGTGTGTGGCTCAATGTGACTGTGCATGACTGCACAACTGCATGCATCTGTCAGTCTGTGTAGCAGATATCTGGGTTTAGTCCACCCTGAATACCTCTGTCCGCTCAGAATGCCTAAACCAGGCCAATCTGGAGTTCACGCAAAACAGGACACACACGGGAGTCAAACAGCTCATGCATAGGCGGAAAAGCCACAGAGCTGCAGGGGAATCCGGTCTCCTTCTGAACACAGCGTTTTTCTGTTTGTTCTGTTAGCCTTACCCCACTGTCTCCTCTGCTTGCTGTCACTCCCACTTTGGATCCGACTATGTCATCCCATCTTGTTTTCTTTTTTTTTTTTTTTTTTTTTTTTTCTTCGCCTCTAAGGCTCCAAATCTCTGTATTTTGGTGTATCTTTCAATAGCGGTAGATGGTATCACTCTGTGCTGGAGGTCATCAGCAGTGCATGTTTGTGTTCTTACCCTCATTATTGTTATCATCTAATTTAACGTGGCTTGAATAGACAAATCCTTGCTGCTCGTGTGTGTATGTTCGTGCATTGATGTTTGTTGCATGCTTTTTGTATTCAGTGTGCACGCTGACATTTGTAAGACGATCTGCTGCGAAATGCCATGGATCCGACAAAAGTTTTCTGAGCCTTTATTTTGTACGTGTCTCTGTGCAAGCCCTTTAAAGCCTGGTAATTATTAGGATCACATGTCTTTAGCTTGTTATGCTGATGTCTACAACTCCTTAAAAGAGACTAGAATGAGGCTGAGTCAGTTTTTTATTATTACTTTTATGTGAAACCTTTCTCAAGAGAGAAAATTTAAGCACAACCCCTGGCTGCTCTCACCCAGCCAGAATCCTGACAGAGCAAATGACATTGGGAAATGGAGTCTGGCCTATTTTCAGCCAGTGCCACTTTTCATTCTTCTCTATAAAGACCTAATGTCTGTAGCAAGTGGGGAGTATAAAATCGAATAAAGAGTAAATCTGAAAGTAAAATTTGTGTTAAGAATGAGCGTTCTCTTAATTTCTTTAAACCTGTTAATTTTGTTTTATTATTTAAACACCTAAAGTTTAAAAAGGGTATTTGAGCCATGAAGCAAAGCTTTTGATTTACCAATCCGTCTACTTTCTGACCCTCCCCTATGGTCATCAGCTATTGTATGAAGAACAAGTTCCAAGATGCAAGTTGCTGAAAAGAGCTTCTTCCAAAAGCAGCTATACTCAGACTTAAAGCTCAATCATCCAGAGAGAGCTCAGGGTAGAGCCCTGCTCCCATGCGCTAAAAGGATTAAACTGAGGTTGTTTGGGCACCAGCACATCTCAGGTTTTTCAAACACATCCAACTACATTAGGCCCTGTGGCAGACCCAGAACTTGCTTAAGGAATTAAAGATGTATTTTGGTCTAGAAATGCTTTGGGATCCCCCAACATGAGCCAGAGAGTGTCACTGGGGAGATCAGTATGTCTGGGTTTCCCTGATGAACCTTGGAATCATCAGCCTGATTTCGCTTAAGTGGAAGACAATAAAGATGAACTTTCCCTGTCGTTGTTTCAGAGAGCTTTTAGTATTTTTTGAGACCGTGCAGTATTTCTGATCCGGTTACAAAAACTTTGTTTGCTAAGATCTCAAATTAATGATGGATGATGATGACTCCTAACATAATTTTTTGCAATTGAAGAGCTGTAAATTTTTGAAACTTTGGTGTACCATCCAGTAGGCAGGAAGCAGGGACATTTTTAGTGCTGACACTATAAATGCAAGTAAAGATTTACCAGAAAACAGACTAAACACACACATAAATATGAATGTTTTCTATAAAGGTCATTATGAATATTTTCGTTTGTCCTTAGAGCCAAGATGATAATAAAAATGTTAATTTTGTTGAAGCCGTCTTGTCGATGTCGAAAGAAGCTGATTTACAACTTGTGGAGCGTACAGAGAACTAAATAAACCTTGTTTTGTATATTTTTAGGAAAAATTCTGAGAACATAACTTGTTTTAATTTACAGTTTTTACTGAGGTCCTGCTGTACTAGTGAGAAACCAGGGATTTTCTGGAGGGCAACTTTCAAAAATCAATAGCACTACTTTACAATGTGTGTAATTTACTTCATACAAATATTTTAGTTGTTAATAGCTTGAACACAATATTTCAGCTCTCATACACAATTGGAATATTAATTTTACTTTGTTTATCTACAGAACTGTTTGTTTTCCTGACACCGTCTTTGTACAGTTGTACAAAACAAGCCTGTTCTCCACCATCCTGTCCACTCACCTCGGTCTTTGTTTAAACTGATGTCCAGCTGTTTGGATGTGTCACAGGATTACAAATGCTACAGATTTTTCTCTCTTGCTCACAAACAGAAGTCTCTTTGTTCCAGTTTTGTTTCAAAGGCCCGTCTCTTTCAAAGGCTTATGGGTGGTGGTGGTGCAGGAGGGCAAAAAGGCCACCATAGAAACCTAGGTTGAATCCTCTATTGTGAGTCCTTCCAGTTATAATAAATAATAAAAATAAAAATATTTTTTATTTATTGTGCACATTATATTTTCAAAGAAAATTCCCCAAGTGCTGCAAACGTATAAAAACACAATTTAGAGATCTTTGCAAGGGAAATTAACATGTATTCTATTTGTAGAAGGAGACTCAATTTACCCTTCAGGTGAAAACAGTGGGAAGAACATCCTTTTTATACTTTTATACTTATCAGAAGCACAAATAGTGACCACAACAAACCTATAAAGGAACTTAGTGAAAAAGGTAAAAAGATTAATTTGAGGCCTGTGCCCTTTCTGTTTGAGAAATTGTGTGTTCCTCCTTTGGGGAAGACGCACACCAGATTGTGGGAGGAGGAGGTGGAACATTAAGAAGCAGGCATCCACTGGAGATACTCAGATTTGCAGTGTGTGTCAAAGCACAAAGTGCCATAGATTAATTAAACTTCCCCTGTTTCGGAGGCGTGTGTGTGTGTGGAGTGAGTATGAGTCAGAATGGTGATGAGTAGGAGAGAAAACACGCTAATTGCTCTCAGATCAGTTCCAAAATGCAGGAAGATAGAATTTTACATAACAAACACCCAACTTTTTGTGGGTGCAAAAACAAAAAATAACCGTAAATCCAACCTTCATAACTGCTATTGTGTTCACTCTGAGGGTGTGAGGTGTTTACTTTTTGCACATGTGTTTTACTTGCTAGGTCTGGACTTTGGCTCTGCCGTTCTAGCTGATGAATACCAACATGTTATGGCTCTGGATATAGGTGTAGGGTTGTCCTGCTGAAAGGTGAACACCCATCCCTTTTTGAGTCTTTTGCTGTCCAACAGAGGATTGTCTTGTTTTTATCTCCATCAATCTTCTGATCAGTTTTGATTAATTTCCCTGAAGAAAGCTGAAGCTGAAGAAAGGCTTCCCCACAGCATGATACTGCCAACACTGTCTTTCCATTATTTAGTAATGAATCCCACCAACATTTTTTTTTTTTTTTTTTTTTTTTTTTTTTTTTTTGTTCCTAGCTTAACATCTGATTTGCTGCTGGTTTTTGACTAGGAAGAACTCCAAGACCCACCAGTTAAACATTGTTCAGGTGACCACAGATGGACACAGGTTAGTCAGATGTTATATATTTGGGAAGAAAAGCACATGCTAAAGTGTAAAATGGAATCAACTCACAGAGCAGTCTTTGTTTTCCCAGAGGCCTCTAATGTTTCGCTGTGTATCATTCATGCTCTGCATTTTTATTCCCGTCATGTTAAAAGCTGGAGATCAGTCCTGACAGTCGGCTTATTGTCAACTCGCGTTTATTTGGAAAAAAAACATGAATGAAACAATAGATCCTAAAAGCTATGATTGCAAGGTCAAACTTCTAAAGCTTGTTGTCTTTCACCTTTTGTTTCTCTGTTTTTGTGCTTCTGTTTTGTATGTTTTGATTAAGCTCCAGACTGATTGCAGCAGTTAAGATTCATAAACACACGATCTTTTGCCTTATTCTGCTATCTGCAGCTGCTACGGTTGTTGATTGGAGCTGTCATCAGACTGAACGAGGGCCATTAATGATCAAATTAAAGATAGACTGTCGGAGCTGACGGTCATTGTCGAGGTCATCTGTGCTGCAGCAACAGTACGAGTGACATCATTTGAGAAAACAACATGCAGCTCAGTTGCACAAGTTGAAAGGGCAACATGTGACTCATAGATAACCTTTAAATATCTCCTGTAGGCCTGTTTGCGTTCTGACCCATTATTCGAAATTGGTTTTACAAATCCTGTATGAGCAGTGTGTTTTATGATGTCCTTTCAGACTGTGTGGATCACAAAGATTGCTGTATCATTGTGCTTTGAGGAGTGTTTTCTCCTCTATAACCACTTATCATATTTATAGCGCCCTCACATTACGGCTGTATGTCTGAGTAAAATCTCTCATGGATGTTTCTGCAAGCAGAGTTAACTGCTGTTAGGGCTTTCCTGCTAAAATGGCCCCATGACATACAGTGCTATCGAAAAGTATTCATAACCCTTGAACTTTTTTATGTTACAAACACAAACTGTAGTATATTTTCCTGGGATTTTGAGATAGACCAATTCAAAGTAGTTCATCATTTTGGAGTAGAAGGAAAATGACACCTGGGTTAAAAAAAAAAAAAAAATTCTACAAATTAAATGTAAGAAGTCTTAAATTGCAAGGGTATTCAAACCTTCTTAGTCAATACTTTGTAGAATCACCTTTCGTTGTAATTTATAGCTGGAAGTCTTTTGGGGAATGTCTCTACCAGCTTTGCACCAGATACTGACATTTTTGCTAAATCCAATATGCAAAATAGCTCTAGTTCAGACCAATTGGATGGAAAGCATCAGTAAAAAATCAGTTTGCTAAAGATCAATCTCATTTGGATTTAGGTCTGGACTTTGACTGGGCCGTTCTAAGCCTTGAATATATTTTGATTTAAACCATTCTATTATAGCTATACGTTTAGGGTCATTGTCCTGCCTGAAGGTGAACCTCTGCCCCAATAGCAAGTTTATATTAGATACTGCTCTGTCCGTCTGTCCACCACCTCTGTCATTTTCCCTGTCGTCACTTAAGAAAGCATCCACACAGCATGATGCTGCCACCATGATGTGTCAGAGTGGAGATGGTGAGTTCAAGGCGATGTGCAGTGTCGATATACCTGACCTTTCTGGTGTGTTCCTTGGCCTTCATGATGCTGATCTCTTACACAGCTCTGAAGCCTTCAGAGATGAGCTGCATTTATATTCAGATTTTTTATAATTACAGGTCGACTTCATTTATAAAATGAAATGATATCAGACTTATATAGTGCTTTTCTGGACACTCAACGACGTTTTACAATGAAATCAGTTATTCCCATTAGCACTCACACACTGAATTACTAATTCAGCTGCTGAAATACTTATTAGGTGACACCTGGTGACACATAGGTGATATCTGAAGGCAACTGGGTGCACTGCACAGTATCAAAATAAACGGGGTTGAACACTAATACACACTTCAGATTTTCGATTTTTAAAACCTTCTGAAATACTTTATTCTTTTCCTTCCACTTTACAATTATGTGCTACTTTGTATTGGTCTATTCTATAAAATCCCAATAAAATACACTAACATTTGAGATTGTTATATGACAAGATTCAAGGGGAATGAAAACTTTTGCCAGGCACTGTATAATTTAAAGAAGTAAAAAAATTCTAGGAGTAATTGTGTATCAATAAATTTGTTGCTCAAGAGTTTTTCAGCATCTGTGTGAGCTAATTTAAAGTGGATATTTACACAGGCGTCACATCTGTTTACATACTTGTCCCTCCTCAAGACCTAAGATTGCCTCTACTGTTCCACCTGGTGAGCGTTCTGGGCCCCATGTGCAGAATTAAGACAGACAAATATATTTAAAGAGGGCAACAGAGGAGCGTTTAATTGGCTGAGCCAAACACAAGAGTTTGCCCCATTGAAAAGGTGTAATAAAAAGATCTGGAATAGAGACAGACAGGAGACAGCCTTGGAGACAGAGGCACCAGAAGAGAGAAAAGAAAGGATCTGAATGAAAGAAAGAATGAAACCTTAGTACCTGAGGGGCGGGCCGAGTCCTTTGGCTGCTGGTGCCAGAATGTGTTTTTACGAGCCTGCGGTCAGGCAGAAATAAAAGGCAGCTGAGTGACTGAATGGCACCACACACAAACGCACACATGCACAAACGATTCAGCAGCCTCTCAGACATTACAGTTTGCTTTTATAATGTCACACTCAGTCAGTGTCTCCAACCCCCCATGTTGATGCGTGACTGAACAAGAAGGACACCCCCACCCACCCACCCCCTGTAGGTGCAGAGGTAGGGGTACGTATTATGAAAACATCTGTCTTCCTTTAAAGCCAAGTCAATTCTAGTCAAATTTTACTCACTGTATAATGTCACAAGTCACAAATTTGACTCAAGGGGCTTTAAGGATTTTATGGCCTCCTTTTGCCTCAGCAGGGAAAAAGAAGTCATTATTTTACAGTGAATTGATCTACTGATTGACCTTTAGAAGGGATTTTTTTTCCATCTTTCTTTCTTGTGGTCAATTCCTTTGGTCATATCCTTTGTATTGGTCATAAACCATCAAAATGAATGTTATATCTTCAGGTATAAAAGAGTACATGTGATAATTTTCTCCTAATGCCAATGAAAAATTAGATGAAAAGCAGCTAAAAGACTAATCATAACAGCAGGAAAAACAACAGCTGAACACATCAACTTTTTTTCAGTGAATACATTTTTCTATTGGTATTAAATTCACACCAGATGTTTGTAGCAATACAAGGAAATCCACACATCCAAAAAAGCAAATTAATCCATAACTTATGTGTAATAAAGCGGAATCTCACAGGGAACTAGTAATAAATATGCTTGCTTAAGTTTATTTATTGCTTAGTAGAAAAGCCTTTGTTGGTAATGGCAGCTTCCAGATAAGATAGAAGGTTGTGAGTACCTGGGAGCATCTTCTATTCACTCTATTCTTTATTTCTGTCCATAGATTTCCCATTGAGTTCAAGGCAACTGATTGACTGGCTTATAATAGCAGCTATATCTTCTCTCTGTGAAAGTAAGAGTTTTCTTGGCTGTGTGTTTTCTTTCACTTAAATGAAATCTGTTAGCACCATATACTGAAAAATAGCCCCACACAATGTTTTCACCTCTTGACCACATTGTTAGTATGGTGTATTTAGGTGTTGTATACTACCATTTCTCCTCCAAACATGGTGTGTGCAATTGCACCCAAAGAGTTAAATTTTAGTCTCATCAGAAAACTCTCCCAGGATTTATTTTGTTTGTCCTAATGTTCAGCAGCAAATCTTAAATGAGCTTCAGTGTGCTTTTTCTTCAGCTGTGGAGTCTTGCGTAATGAGTGTGCTTAGAAGCCATTGTGGTTGAGTGCATAAGTTGAATTAATTGTTTGCATGGAAATACTTACCTGCCATTTCCAGGTCACTCTGAAGCTCTCAGTTACAGCTTCTTGGACAACTCATCAGAATGTTCTCTTCTCTGTTAGAAATGTTGCAAGTAACTCCTGGTTATGACTGGTTTATGGAGAAATTATGTTTTTTGCCCTCCTGGATAATGTCAACTGTACTTACTAGGAAGTTCTGAAGTTTAGAAACACATCTCTAACCACTGCCAACAACACAACAATAAGGTTCAAGATGTTGATATCTTGGTGATTTGAAACCTTATTATAGGCCACCTATGATAAAGGAAGAATGGACTGATAAAGGGGCAGGAACCCATTCTAAATACAAACAGATTGTAGGTAATTATGTGGCTTTTACTCCTCATTTTGTTTATGTTTTCAATATTTATTCCCCCTGTCAATCTACTCCATTACCTGTTTATAGATTATAATTTATTTTAATTTCTTCGTATATTTGAAATACTTAGTTTGTTACTGACATCTGGTGTGAATTTCACACAATAGGCCCATTATAAATATATTTGAAGCAAAATATATTTGGTTTTTCAACACATTTTTTCTGCTGTATTTAGTTTGTCAGTCTTTTAATGTTAAAGCAAAAACATATGATGATGACAGTAATGATTAATTTAGCTGGGGTGAGCTATGCAGTAATAACAGGAAACATTTGAATTTACTTTGTCAGGTGTTGTGACCTCATTTAGCTAAGGGGATGAAGGTGACAGATTAATATTTTGGGTCAGATTTATTTTAAAATTAGAGCCTCCTGATAGAGGACAAGGTTCTGCCCCCCCCCCTTATACAAAAAAAGAGTGCTGCTAAGTGTCATTACCACAGAAATACTGAAGAAGTGATGGATTGCTGGGGAGAAGTACATCTTTTCACGTTCAGCACTTTCCAGAGAAGGAAGAGTGGTGGGGTCAGAAGCAACTCTCATTCTGTCTGCTGTTCAGCCTGATAGGTTTTACTGATAGAAATACCACAGTTACGTAAACACAGATGCTTTGTATGTGTAAAGGGGCAGATCGGCTCAGTTCTTTTTATGTGTTGAACATGTTATGCAGCAGCCTCACTTCATTCTCACAGCCCCACACACCTGCTTTTTAGCCACATACAGTCACCCAAAAACTCCAAAATTAAAGCTGTCTTCTCATTTTCATGCTTCCCCTCTATCACTCTCAAATTTTCCAAGTCTCCTTTATCACACTAAAAAACACACCCACTGGGTATATGTCTGTCCTTATTAGGACATTGCACTGACTACCGTTCCTTAGGTGCAGTCGATACCAGAAAAGGTCCCTATGAGGTAATGACCAAACACAGTTGATTGTTTTATTGTATTCATAGTTTAAGGCGGGCATCATTTCCTGTCTTTACTATAGTTATGTGACATTGAGCTGTCAGTCAGCTAACCAGTCTGTATTTATACCTACATCCACACACATGGGTGTTTGTGTGCCATTGTTCTATAGAGGTTTAGAGGTCACTGTGTGTGAGGGGACATTTCAGCAGCATATTTCCCAAAGGCCCTAACAAAGTTCAATTCAATGTACAGATGGCGAAACAAACCTCTGTCAGCAGATTGTGTACACTGAGATGTTGACTGTTATTTTGGAAGATAATGCAGTTTGGAAAAGTTTGGAATTTGATTTAGGTGTTTTCCAGGTCTGAGTAAGAATGCAAAAAGAAATAGAGTTTGGGAAACATTTCAATTTCCAGGCCCATTCATTCATTCATTTTGTAGCTTCAACTGTAGGAATATCTGTCTGTCTTCATCTCAGCTCTTGTATTTGACATGAAGACAAATACAGGGTAAAAACCAAAAACTCTGGAAATTTGATTCTGGAAAAAGTATGTTCATTACATGGATTCTGGTCTTAATTTACCCTGCCAGCAAAAAACAACTTTTTACATGGCTTAGACTAAGTAAACAGGTGAAAGCCTCACAGTGGAAATATACAGTAGGGATTAACACGTTTAATTTCAGACAACCTTTAACCCATAGCTTTATCCGTAGCTGTCGCTGTAAGTTTTCTTATTTTTTTTACAACATGAATCATGTCGTCAGGAAGAAGTTACTCTTCTCTTTGAGGTGAGGATCAGTCACCTTTTTACTCCAAAGGGACATTTTGTCTCTATATAAAAAAAAAAAAAAAAAAAAAAAAAAAAAAGTCAAGAGCTGGAAAACCTATTGAGCTTTTTTTCAATAATAATATCTCAGTGAGTTTTCAGAAATATATTTACTGTTTAAATTTTGTTTTAGTGTATAACTATAAAACCAAAATTCAGTTTTGTTCCTTATGTTAGATTTTGCCATAAGGAAACACATAAAGGCTTTACTGGGGGGAAAACACATTACATGACAGTCAATTCTGCAGAAATTTAGTAGAGCTAGATAATAATATAAAGAAGAACAGAATTTGTAGTATAAATTTTTCTCAGTGTTGTTGAGAGGCTGTAGAACCAAAGGTGGCTCTGGAGCCACAAGTTGCAGTCAGATCTTGCACCAGAAGTTTACACATTTAGGGCAGAAGCAGAACAGATGGCCCAGAGTCCCATCATGAAAACATTAATCAAATTTTTACAGATGATATGAAAGTCTGGCACCTGTTATGAACAAATATTTCTTAATGTAATATTTTTTTTCACCATTGCATAGAGATATTTAAACTGAAGGTTAGAGTTTTCTAAAATTCAAGATTTTTTCATTTGTAAAATTCTGCTACTGTCATAAAATTTTCATTTATAGAGGCATTTTTTTAAGGATGTGGAGGGTACTGTAGGTTTCTAGACGATCAGATGTCAGTATAAAAACTATTGATTGAGCAGAATTTAGTTAGATTTTTAAAAAGTAAATCCAGATCACACTAATGGTTTTTGGATTTGTATCTCTCCCAACTTGCTTTGTAATATAAGAACTGAAGGTAATTATTGAAAGAAAAATCCTGGACTTGTTCACAGTTTTAAATTTTTGTCTTTTTAAGTTTGCAAAATAAACACAACCAATTTTTAGCAGCACACAGAAAGAAAATCAAGGTGTTGAAAAGGTAACAGAGCATGTTGAGTGAATAAATAATCTGCTTTGAGGCATGTGTTCTTTCTCCTGAAGGGTTAAGTCAAGTGAAGTGAAGTGAAGTCAAGTTTATTTGTATAGCACATTTCAGCAGCAAGGCAGTTCAAAGTGCTTCACATCATAAAAACATCAATCAAGTATACATCAAAATCATCGAGCAAGTATGCAGCAAAATCATCGACCAAATACACATGAAAATCATCAAAATCATCAAGCAAATATCAATGTATCAAACTCATAAGGATCATCAAGCAAATATAGTTTAATGTTCTACTTGCTACTAATCAAAGGCAGCTCTAAACAGGTGGGTTTTTAGCCTTGATTTGAAGGAACTCAGTGTGTCGGCTGTTTTGCAGTTTTCTGGAAGTTTGTTCCAGATTTGTGGAGCATAAAAACTGAAAGCTGCTTCTCCATGTTTGGTTCTGGTTCTGGGGATGCAGAGTAGACTAGAACCAGAAGACCTGAGTGGTCTGGAAGGTTGATACGATAACAGATCTTTAAGGCATTTTGATGCTAAGCCATTCAGTGATTTATAAAGCAGCAAAAGTATTTTAAAGTCTATTCTCTGAGTTACAGGGAGCCAATGTAAGGACTTTAGAAGGGGGGTGATGTGCTCTACTTTCCTAGTTTTAGTGAGAACGTGAGCAGCAACTTTCTGTTTGACTGACTTTTTAGGCAAACTGATGAAGACACTGTTGCAGTAATCAATTCGACTAAAGATAAATGTATGGAAGAGTTTTTCAAGATATTGTTGGGACATTTACATTACATTAGTAAACTCAGTAGGAGCTGATCCACTGGCACATATGGCTGGCTTCACTTTGTGTGGAGGCCTGTGTGTGTTGTTGAAGAGGCTAAATGCGTTATGTCTGTCTGAGGGTGCTGCTGGCTCCCCGGTTATTACCAGAAAAGACAGATGTTAAAGCACTCAATACGTAGCATTCTCAGGCGTGCGCAGACACAACATTACATACAGTACCTCTAAAATGACTGGGTGATGCCTAAATCAGGTTTTTCTACATGGCTTAGACTAAGTAAACAGGTGAAAGCCTCACAGTGGAAATATACAGAAGGGATTAACACGTTTAATTTCAGACAACCTTTAACCTATAGCTTTATCCGTAGCTGTCGCTGTAAGTTTTCTTATTTTTTTACAACATGAATCATGTTGTCAGGAAGAAGTTACTCTTCTCTTTGAGATGACCAGAACCAGAAGACCTGAGTGGTCTGGAAGGTTGATACAATGACAACAGGTCTTTAATCTGTTTTGGTGCTAAGCTATTCAGTGATTTATAAACTAACAGAAGTATTTTTAAAGTCTATTCTCTGAGCTACAGGAACCCAGTGTAACTTTAGAACTGGGGTGATGAGATTTATCTTCCTGGTCTTAGTGAGAACATGAGCAGCAGCATTCTGATTTAATTTTTTAGGCAGACCTGTTAAGACACTGTTGCAGTAATCAGTGCGACTAAAGATAAACGCATGGGTGAGTTTTTCTCGATCTTGTTGAGACATTAGTCCTTTGATCCTTGAAATGTTCTTCAAGTGATAGAAAGCCGACTTTGTAACTGTTTTTATGTGTCTCCAAATGTTCAGGTCTGAGTCCATCACTACACCCATGCGTGTATAGTGATGGACTCAGGACTGATCCATCACTATACACGCATGGACTGATCACTAGTTTCTAGCTGTAATAACTGAAGCTGTGCGCTGACTATAGATCATTCCTCTTTAGGTCCAAAGATAATATTTTCAGTTTTGTTTCTGTTCAGCTGGAGAAAGTTTTGGCACATTCACACATTGACTTGTTCTAAGCATCTGTTCAGTGCTTGGATGAGTTTGGAGTCACCTGGTGACATTGTGATATGGAGCTGTGTGTTATCTGCATAGTTATGGTAGCTAATCTTATTTCTGGTTATAATCTGAGCTAGTGAGAGCATGTAGATATTAAATAGAAGTAGTCCCAGGATTGAACCTTGGGGTATTCCACGTGTGACTTTTGTCCGCTCCAATGAGAAGTTGCCTACTGACACAAAGAAATCCCTGTTCTTTAGGTAGGATTCGACCCAATTAAGTGCTGTACTAGAGAGTTCGACCCAGCTCTCCAGTCGCTTCAATAATATTTCATGGTCAACAGTGTCAAATGCTGCACTGAGGTCCAACAGAACCTGCACTGTGGTTCTTCCACAGTCTGTATATGTGTGGATATCATGAAACACTTTGACGAGGGCAGTCTCAGTGCTGTGGTGAGCATGGAAACCGGACTGAAAGACATCAAAGGGGTTTGTCATTGTTAAGAAGCTGTTTAACTGTTGAAACTGTGTTTCAACAGTTAAACAGGTAATATAGTTCAGGCCAACTTGGGGCAGAAGCATAGGAAACAAATCACTCAATATTTGACTTAGTGGTGTGGAAAAAAGCTCCTGATATTTCCTGTAAATTGTAGCTAATTGGAAAATTGAAGTAACAGAAAGTGTAGTCCTTAAGAGTTAGTAATTGTACTTTTTGTGTTGTGTTCCTGTTATAGTACAGAAGTGTTTGTGGGTGCCACAGTTAACTGGTGTTGATGTCATGGATGGGTTACACTTGATAAGGGAGACAGTGTGACAGTATAATAACTAGTTTCAAATGTATCATCATTGACCAGGAATTTGTTTTTGGAGACACTGTTGCAGACATATTGATTACCTCCATAGCAACATAAATACATACAGCCAAAACAAGACCTCACAGTCACAGTGCACAGAGAGATTGTGTGAGCGTTCCTGTGAGAGCAGTGCTTTATTGTTGCCAACTGCTCACTTTTCAAGGGGGGGGGGGGTTGAAAGAGATCATGGGTGGGCCCAAATGAGACGCTTTGAAGATGGAGACGTCACTTCTGAACCTTCAGCCTTCACAAAATGGAGGGAGGAGAGATGGAAAGAGGGGAGTCAGTAGAGGGTGATGGAAGCACAGGATGTCACATTAAGCAGAGTTAGATGTATGTGTGTGTGTGTGTGTGTGTGTGTGTGTGTGTGTGTGTGTGGCAGCAGTGCAAGTACAGTTTGATTTGACTGTTTGCCAGAGTCTAGATGTGACTCCCTCAGCTGCAGTAGATTCAGTGCCTCACAGAAATATTCATTCCTCTTAAACTTTTTCAGATTTTTTTACACAACCACAAACTTTACTGTATTTTATTCAGATTTTATGTGATAGATCAAAATAAAATAGTACATAATTGTGAAATAGAAGGATAATTATAGTTGGTTTTCAAACTTAACAAAAAAGTACATTGAGTCCAAGTCTGTGCAACTCATACTTAGTATAAATCCAGCTGTTCTGTGTAGACTTCAGAGGTTTGTTGGAAAACATTAGAGAGCAAGAGCAGGGATAAAGTTGTGGACAGATTTAAAGCAGTGTTAGCTTTTAAAACAAAACCTCAAGCTTTGAACACCTCACAGAGACCCATTTGATCTGTCGTCTGAAAAAGGAAAGAAAACTGATAAACCAGGCAAGAACAGCATTAATCAGAGAAACAGCCAAGAAGTCCCCCCAAAACTCTTAAGGAGCTGCCATGACCCACAGCTCAGGTGGCAGAATCTGTTGACAGGAAAACTCCTAGCTCTGATACAGAATAGAAAAATCTGTCCTGTATCGAAGCATGGCAAGAAGAAAACCAATGTTAGGGGGAACAAAACAAAAAAAAAAACACAAGTCTAGTTTGAAGTTTTCCACAAGCAATGTAGGGGACAGAGCAAACATGCACAGCACCTTGAACACACCATCCCCACGGTGGAACACGGTGATGGCAGCATCCTGCTGTGGGGAGTTTTTTCTTCAGCAGGGTCAGTGAATATTGTCAGAGTTGATAGGAAGATGGATGGAGCTAAATACAAGGCTGAAGACAGGGATGGAACTTTACCTTCCAGCAGGACAACAACCCTAAACATTCAGCCAAAGCTACAATGACATGGTTTAGGTTAAACCACATACATGTGTTTGAATGGCCCAGTCAAAGTCCAGACCTAAAGCCGACTGAAAAGCTGGGGCAAGACATGAACATTGATGTTAAGTGACACTCTAATTCCAATCTGACTGAGCTTGAGCAATTATGCAAAGAAGAATGCAGAAAATCTCCTCTTGTCGATGTGCAAAGCTGATAAAGACACACCCTTAAAGATGTGCAACTGTAATTGCAGTTAAAGGCTATTCTAGAAAATATTGACTCAAGGGGTCTGAATGCAAATGCATACCAGATTTTTCAGATTTTTATTCATATTTTTAGAACCATGTATTACTTTGCTCCTTTTCACATAAAATACCAGTAGAATACATTCAAGTTTCTGGTTGTAACGTGATTTGATGTGGTAGTTTATTACATTCATACATGTTTCATTCACTCCAACTCAAGGTAGGATCTGTTGTTGCTCTCTAACACTCTGCTTCCCTTTAGTCACACACAAACTTCATAGTCATTTTCACATTAGTCTCTGAGGGGCCTCCAGCCATTAACTGTGTCCCAGACTGGGAGTGGGGGGGAAGTGTTGGGTGTACCCAGCAGGGAAGGCAGGCAAGGCTGGGCACAGCTGTCCCCAGAGGAGGAAGCCACTTTCTCATATCTCTGCCCACATGGTTTCCCAGAATACTCGTCTCTGAAGATGTTAGTCATCTGAAAAAAAGCCTGTTTACTCCAGGATAATGGGATAAAAGGAGGCAAAAGCCAGAAATTCCTGAAAACATTTGTTCTCTTTTTTTCTCTCTGTTTTAAGACCCAGAAATTATCGCACTGTGGGATTCCAGCGCTTAAAAAGCACAATTGTGCTAACAAAAATAGTCTTTTATAGCACTGTTTATTCCCAAACAGTGCTCCTACTTTTGGTTCAAAGCTAACAAAGACAGTATCCCTGCTTTCTTTCATCTCACTTCTCTGTCTTACATTCAGATCTTAATATTTTCACATCTCATTTTCTCCGTTCGTTTATTTTGTAATATTTCTTTGTAACTCAAGATTCTCTTAGATTATCATATTTTTTTAATTAGCATCTCTGATATTATTGTTCCACCTCTTCCGCTGTTTGAGAGGCTCAATTAAGTGCCTGTTCTCAATAGATGTTTTTTTCCATGAAGGCTGTCACAGCACCGAGAAGAAAATTAAACTTGTAGAAAACATAAATGTGCTTGCAAGCAATATCCAGTATTTAAATTAGTTTGAAGGCTTTCATAATTTCGCTTGTTTGACGTTGTTTCTTGCATGAAGAAGGTAACACTCTTATAATCTTTAATAATGTGTCAGAGTAACTTTTGTAAGTGAGCCTCTGTTAATATTATAAACTATTTTGTCTCCTCAGCTGACGGCAGACCAGCTGGTGATGCTTTTGGAGCTTCTGCTCGAGGAATCAGAGCTGAGTGTGTCATCGATGCATGCTCTGCAAAAAACCTACAATCTGCAGAAACAAGATGCTGAGGTGAGAGATAACGTGCACACAAGCTCAGACAAGTGTGCAAACGTAACCAAGTTATCTAAACTCATTTCCAGGAATAAAAAAGTACAGCGTCTTGTAAAAGTATCCATACACCTTGAAGATTTTCACATTTTGTCATATTACAACCACAAATAGTTTTTAATTGGGATTTTATATGATAAACATTAAGTTGTACATAAATGTGATGTGAAAGAAAAATCATACATGGTTTCAAAAAGTATTTACAAATAAAATTTTGAAAATTGTGCTGCACATTTTTTTCATTAACCTCCCCAAGCCAATACTTTGTAGAAACACTTTTTATAGCAGTTACACCAGATTTTTGGGGTATATGTTTACCAGCTTTACACACCTAGAGGACATGCTTGTCCAATCTTTCTTTTTTTCTTTTTTTTTTCTTTCAAAATAGCTTAAGCTTAGTCAGATTGGATGGAAAGCCTCTGTGAATTGCAGTTTTCAAGTCTTCTCAGAGCCACTGAATTGCTAATAAAAGTAACTGAAGCTAGTGGTTGTGATGTGACAAAATGCAGAAAAGTTAAACTGGGATATAGAGCAATGGCAATGCTTTTAGGGATTTGTTATAAATTTGTTATAACAGCTGCTCTCTTCTGCTGTTACCGACCTAACCCCACAAGTATTTCCCTTAATTTTTCTTATTATTTAGAATTGTATTTGTACTTTAAAAACAGTATTTGTGCATGTGGGGTTTTGACCCTGATGGTGTTTGTAATAACCCCAGGCTTATTTAATGGTACAGAGATGATGTGAAGTACAGGAGTGCGGGTGTGAAAACACAGCTGTGGCAAAAACCTGTAATCTGTCCTCACTAGCCTCCATCGTTAACACATGGCTCATTTTAAAAAGAAAAACTTAATACATATTTAGGTTTTTACAGCTTCCTATTAATTATATCAGCTGTTTTGTTGAGGCCGCAGTGAGTCTAACGGGACTCAGATGTTTTGTTGTGGAGAGTCACTCTAGCAGTTAATAAGCTGACTCCTGATAACTAAAGACACATTAAAATATTTAATATAAAAGTCACATTCTTTATTGTATTATATCACATAAATCAGCAAACTCAAAGTTTTTATCCTTTTAATTTGCATAATTTCACAGCGGCTATTTATTGACGTTTTTGGAACAAAACGAAGGCCGCTCTATGTTTGGCCTTGGCTTCAGCTTTCAGGATTAGGATCCTGAAGGCTGACTTCCTGGCAGATAAAAGGCAGATTCTCCTGCACAATTTCCAGGAAAGAAAAACTCTTACTATTTGCTAAAAATAAGCAGGGCCATTGTGGATGTAGTGATGCGAAAATAATACACACTTGCAGAAACATTTACACTTGCACACACCTTTCTAAAGGCAATGGTGCTGTCTAGGGTTAGTTGTCTTGTTCTCAAGCGGTTAATCACCTTCAACTCTCCTTATAATGTGGTCGTTTATTTTTCTCTCTCTCTGGAGCTTATTTTCTCCCGTTTCCCACTCTTTCTTGTACTGTATTTTCCTTTGATAATAGATAATTAATCTGTGTAAAACTCTTCCTTCACAGATGATGGGAGCTTTTTAGAGTTAATGAATATTGGGTGATATAAATGGCTGTTTATGATTCTAAAAGGGTGCTAATAATACTATCACCCTAAACACATTGTGAAAGATCTCATGAATCACTTTGTAATGTTTTTTTGTCAGAATGAACAGCCTACATGACACCTCTTCTTGTGATAGTTTCACACCAGAGAAATTATAAACCTTGAGTATATATAAATCTCTTTCCTTTGAATGTGATCACATCATGCTGTTACATATTGTTTCACCATATGTTCTTGTGCTAAACAAATCTCTGCTGAGTGCAGAGACGCTGTGCAATGAAAGTGATACGAGAACTTGTCTTTGAGCTGAAAATACTTTCCTGTAGCATCTCAGTGAGTGTGAAAATGTGCACAAAAGTGAAAAGCTGACTGTCATTGTGCATGCAGCCAGGCTGCTTTGTGTTGACTGTTAGTGGCCATGAATATTTGTGCAGGTGAGCCTGGGGGCATAATGTTTGCATGTATGAGTGTGGGTGCGTGACTTTGGCCCACTTCATTTCCAATGAACCTTGTGATTTGAGATTTGGTATGTACCTGTGCACGTGTGGTGGGGTGCACTCCTGTCAAAGGCAACTCATTCTGTTGCCTTTGCAGACCACAGGTTTCACTGGAGCAACTCAAGAATTTGATTTATGTTGAGTGAAATAGTCCAAGACAAAAAATTCTCTACAGTGAAGTTGGGCATCCCTTTCAAGAAACTGAAAAACCATCAACTATCGCAGTTTCTTTTTTTCATTTACAGTTCCAGTCTGCAGGGTAAGATTACGTAGGTTGCAATAAACATCATCCATTCATTATTTGACTTAAGTGTCTGTCACATTGTTTCTTATCTTGCCATGTACATTTGAGAAAAGTAAGCACATTATGCATCCAGGAAGTATCTGTGTCACACATGATTCACTCCTATTATGTAAAGTGTGTGTGTGTATTGGGATGAAGGGTGTGAGCTTCACAGTGTGCCACTGTGCAAGGACATAGTAAGTTGCATTTTGCTTTGTGTCACTGTCTCCTTTTCCCATTTTCATTCTTTACCATACTTGACCATCTAGGGCTGAAAGTTCAATTCTGTGTACACAGTTTATGAGTGCCTCCAAGTGGTCAAATAAAGGTATGTTTCAACTAGGAAACCCGGAGGGTTTTTCCCTATGTTTTTCCTGAAACTTCATTTCCATTATGAGGTCAAAAGCGGGACCATTAACTCCTCCTACTGCAGCAGGGCTGACTGAGTTGTTGCACAGCTGCTAAGTGAGTGAGTGGCTTCCATCTCAAACTTAAAAAAGAGATTTTCAACACCAGAAGTACAACAGCGACTACACTAAAAACTTCATTGAAAACTAACTTTAATAGAATTTCGCTGACGCGGACTTCTGTATTCTATCGCTTCTGAGGGGAGAGGAGAGATGGGTCTGGTGGGCATTAAATCGCAATGTTCCAGCTTTATTTTTGTGATCATCTCACACTATGGAACTGATATAATTACATCAGAATAAACAGACCGAATTTTATACAGTACTCTTCTAGTCATAGTGACCACTAAAACAGCTTTTACATTACAGCCACATCTACTTTGACCCACTTACAAAGGTACACAATGTATACAATATACATTGGCAAATTTTGGTGTGGCCAACATGGCTCACAGCCCAGGGAGGCACAGATGATGAGAAGCACAAGTTCTTACAGAAAAAAAAAAGTTACCAGTTGCACCTCAAATTAGCTTTTTATGGCTTTTTTACATTTGCAGCCAATACGGATGAAAGGCATCTGCCTGTTTTATGGACAGTGTAAGCTCTGTGAGAAAATAGGATTGCATCTGGGTAATAGGGATGGGAATTGATAACAATTTAGCGATACCGATTCCATTATTGATCTCACTTATCGATTCGATTCCTTATCGATTCTCTAATCGATTCTTAAGTTAGGAAATAAACTCTTTAATTCAAAATATGCGCCATGTTGCATTAGATTCTAAGAAAATTCAAGATGGCTTAAAAAATAAGAATCCCT
The DNA here is from genome assembly GCA_014839685.1 of Anableps anableps. Lineage (NCBI taxonomy): Eukaryota > Metazoa > Chordata > Actinopteri > Cyprinodontiformes > Anablepidae > Anableps > Anableps anableps. Next base: position 26,588,247 of record CM026066.1, read on the forward strand.
CTGTCAAATAATCATTTTACCATTAAATCCAACTTTTTGCACATTTTTTGTGAAGACAAATTTGCATGTTTGCCTTTTCCGGAAGGATATTTCAAGACTTAATGTGTCTCCAGTTGTGGAAAACACTGCCTCAGATGTTATTTATTGTCATTTTTTTTTTTTTTTGGCCTCTGTCATTTTACTCTTCCCTGCCTTGATTAAAGAGGTAACTAAAATTGTGTGAGCTTACCTCTGAGCCAGCATCACTCTGGCAGTCCTCATCAACTACAGTCATATTCAATAAATTAGAATATTAATGAAAAGTTAATGTATTTCAGTAGCTCAGCTCACAAGTTAAGCACATTATATAGATTAATTACCCACAGACTGATGTTTTAAAGCTTTTATTTATGTTAATGATGATGTTTTCTTGCTTACAGCTAATGAAAACATGACATTTAAGATTAGAATATTACATCAGACCAATAAAAAAAAAAACATTCTTAATTAGCAGAAATGTGGATCTAATGAAAAATATGTTTAATACCTGCTTAAAGGTTGTTTTCAAAAGGTGCCTTTAATCTGACAAGCCTCATTGGAACCCATATTCAAATTTATTGAACATGACTGTAAATGTTAATATGAGATGGAGATTATTCATACAGTATAGAACTAACATTAATACAATAACCAGGAACTGGAGGAGTTTAACGTTACCTGTGACACAGCAAAAGACACTGTGCTCAAATCTCTCCCCACCTTAAGTCACCGCCGTCGCTAAGCAACGTATCAAACACTTTACATTCATGCAAATCAGTTGCATGCTGTGTGGTCAACTGTTTGAGGATGTTGGAGGTATTCATCGTTTTATTGTGATTAAAGCTCTGCACGTTTTTTTTTTTTTGTTTTTTTTTTTTGCAATACGCTCTGCACATGTTGCAACTGGCCCAAGTATCGCCTTTTTTTTTTTGTGAAATAAAACCATACTTTGGAGCACTTCTGCCACAACACCATCTTGGACATTTTCTAAATCAAAATACGGTGCATGTACAATATTTCATCACGCAAATATGTATCGTGTTATTGGAACCAACAAGCGGAATTGTTAGGCAGGCAGATTTACGATTCCAAGGAATTTAACTACTGAGAACTAATTTTCTAGTTGAGAACCAGTTCTCGATTCCCATCCCTACTGGCTAATGACCTGAAGCTTGTGTCCTCATGACAGTTAAGGGGTTAACAGAGACAGTTGGGACACCTTACCCCTTGACATGATGACATGATTGTTCAAAATGTAGCTGCCAGCCAGGCTGGTTGATAAAGGGCAAGTGGTAAAAAATGAGAGTAAACCACCGATGGGTGAAGATCATCAATCATCAAGTTACAGCACAAATTAATTATGTAAAAGTTAATTTGACGTGTACCTACCACCCTAACCAATGCTGCTGACAAAGCAAACCTTCCTGAAGTGTCTACTGATCCAGCAGATAGCAGTCAACACAATCTCCAGAGGATCCATGGACATACACAAATGCCAAAAGTCATTTTGGCACTAAAAGCAAGTTCATATTTATTCTAAATTTGGTACATTTAGATGATATGGAAAGCAAATAAAGACAAAAGATAGTCTGTAACTATGCTTGCACATTGAATATTTAAGCAACAGTTGTAGTGCCTGTGTGTGATAAAACCGGTGGCCGAGAGGAGTGAAGGGAAGAGCAGTGGTGCAGTAATAAATGAAGGAATGTCACTGCGTAATTGCATGTGCTGTCAGGAAGAGGGGCCCTGTGAGAGGAAACATAGTAAGAAAAAAAATGGGAGAAGAAGAGGTGCACCAAGCAGCTGCTGTGCCCCAGGGCTCTCCCCAGGAATGTAACCCAGTATAGTCAGCAGCTGCTGGGGCTGCACAGGCCAGGAGGGCAGAACTGGCACTAGAGGGTAAACATATTGTGTACACTTGTGTACACTCTTGCAAAGACAGGAAAACATATTTCTAGAGGGAAATGGAGCTGATTTTTAAGTTTATCTGCTTTTTTGAGTGATTTTTTTTTTCTAATGAATACAACTTCATTTAAAAACTGTTTAAAAACCAGTTAAACTAACCCTTTAGGTTTCTAAATGAAGCTTTGCTCAGTCTCAATTTTTACACTACAGAGATGAAAGGAGGGGAAGGCATCTGAAGGCTCAAACAAACTTCTGTTATGAGAGTGAAAGCTTGAAAAAAGGCCTCGGATGCGTCACTTTTGCTCTGTTTCTGAAATCTCAAAATGAACTTCTGTACCTTTTCTTTTCCCAAAGCTTGAGCTGTTGAGATCAAATCAATCACAAGAAATCCCACACTTAGGGTAATAAACAAGTCCCTTGGAGAATTCAGTGACTGAGTCTGTAGAGACACTTGTGAAGAAGACTGAAAACACCCACAAAAAATGCAGCCAAGGGGAAACAGCCAAGCTTTAAAGGAAGTGATGATGCTTTAAAAGATTTTTTTTTTGTCTGAAAACTTTTAGCACTGCTCAATATCTTTTATCAACCTCTGTCAGCCTCCTCAACAAATATACATCCATAAATGCACAGACACACATACACGTACTCGTGCACGCTCGTATCAGATGATGACGGATGATGGTTGAGGCAGGGACAGAGGCAGTCTCTGATCTCTCCTGTAACCGCAGCAACAGAGGTTCTATTGATCCTCCAGGAAAAAGGCCAGGCATTAGCTTTCACAAACACGCATGCATACAGTTAAAGCACAAATACAGTCAGAAAATCAAACTGATGTTTCTAACATGAAGATATTTTCTTTTTTACCAGAAGCTGAGATCTGTTAATTCTAGATTAATCTCTTGAATTTTTTTTACTGATGAACTGGCGTTCTGCCTAGGGTGCACCCAACCTCTCACCCAATGACCACTGGAGATAGGCACCAGCAACGCCATGATCCTGCATGGACAAGCAGGTATAGACAGTGGACGGATGAGTGCATGATTTTTTTTTTTTTTAAAGAACACAACATTATTGTGCTTGTCAATGATAATGTAAGAATGATTACCAAAATTCATTCATAAGAAATCACAGTTCAATTCAATTCACAATTCAATACGTTTAGAAATAAAACTATAACTACATATCATAAAACATAAATCCTGGCAGTGACAAGATATGTTATTTAATAAACTGGCTAGGTGCTATGGCTGTATAGACAAGCCATTTTGTTTTTTTCCAAGATATCTCAACAATTGAAGCTGGCCTCATACTGTAACAGTGAATGTCTACAAACTCTAAATTAGCTTGCAGCTCTATCCCCTCTCCCCGCCCAACACATACACTGCCCCAAGACAATATAAATAACACCAGGATGGAATGGAAAGAAGGTGCATAGCCCAGTTTTAAAATAATTATAGACTCAAGTGGATTCATATTAAAATAAACTGAATGGGACTGAAATTTGAGCCCTGTGGAACTCCATGACCAATTCCAAATTTGTCTGATTCATAATAGCTCTTATATGTTAGCATGGTTCTACCAGTCAGAAAAGCTGAACTTTAATTTTTGATCACAGACGATGTTTAAGAAGCTAAAGATTTGCATAATCAACTGTATCAACAGCTACGTCATTTCAAGCTTTGAATAAGTTAAAACTAGATCTAAAACTAGTAAAACTACATAAAAAAAAAAATCTAACAAATGTTTCAATATTTACAACATTCTGAATTAAAATTTAGAATATCTCTAAATATATATATATTTTTTCCTCTTTTGGTTGCAGGTCCGCCACCGCTGGTGTGAGCTGGTGGTCAAGCACGCTTACTCTCAGGCGTACTGTGATGTTGAGGACTTTCTCCTTCATGATCAGGTGAAACACTAACACCAGTTCTGTATTCCATAATTATTTAAGTCATATAGAAAATCAAAGAGATGATTTGGAACAAATTGTGTGTGTGTGTTTCAGGCGATGGGTGTGTATCTTTATGGGGAGCTGATGGTTCAGGAGGATCCAGAGCAGCAGGCTTTGGCTCGTCGATGTCTCACATTAGTCCAGGAGGAAATGGACCAATCAGCACGCAGAGTTGTGGAGGAGATGATCCTGTGACAGTGGAGGTGAAGTGTCATTTTTGTTTAGCAGATTTTTAGTTTCGGTTGTTCCTGTGGGGTTTCTACCATTCTTGATTTGAACAGTAGGTTTTACTTGCACTGGTTCTTTCTCTTTCACCAGTTTGCAGCCTGAAAGCTTTTGAGTAGAAAAACTCTGCTAACTTTGACCAACATGTATGTTAAAAGTCCAGAGACTTCATTGAAATTTAACATGTATATTTCTGAATTAGATATGTCAGGGTAATAATTGGGTTGTAAGAGTTTTTGTGTACTGAGACTTTGCCTTATTTTACCCAGTGCTCTGCAGTGGCACCTGTTAAAGAAAACTTTGTGTTGAATCTATTTTGATCCCATCGATCAGAGTCTACATGTGAGTTTGCTGGCTACCTTTGCTACACATTCCTTTCTGACCTGTAAGCGAGCTCGTAGACTCATTACGTTTCACGGCAGCACCATTACCATATTTGTCAGAGAATGAATTTGGGAATTTGTTCCTCAAACAAACTGTGCAGGAAGACGGAAAAGCAGAGAAAATGGGTCAGTGAGCATGTGCTGAAGGGCTCAGGATGGTCTCGACTCAATTTGGAACGATTTGCACACAGTCCAGCCTGGAATTCCTCCACTGGGTGTTGTTTATATGCATAATCACAGCTGTCAACTAGTGGCCTCCTGGCTTATCCTGAGCAGTGAGAAGTTTCTTGCTCTGGCACTAAATGAAGAAAAGATAAAAAGTTGTGGTATGGAGATTAAGAAAAGAGACAAAGAGAAAGAGAGGAACGAGAGACTGCAGTGCAAACAGATCTCCTGGATGTTGGATAATTTAAAAAATGATGCGAAGTTAAAAAGATACTGGTCAAGCAATTCTTTCAAGGTTACTGGCTATAGTAGATTTTCTTTTCTAGCTGAATTTGAGTTATAAACAGTGTCTGAAAATCACAGTTAAACATTTTATAATCTTTCAAAGAAACAAAAAGACAGTTCAGTGCAGTTCTGATGTTTTTGTTTTCTATCCAAGAGACTTTGTCAGTCTGAATCAACAAGCAGGTTATTTAACAAAAAAGTCCAAGGTTTAAAAAGCAAAAAGACTGTTTCTCAACTATTACCACACTGAAGGAATAATAAATAACTTATTTAATTTGTAGTGTTTATATTCACAATATTAGTAAAACATGCAATATGCAATTATAACTGGTAAATGTTGCAATGACTTGTGATAAATAAAAAAAATAAACAGTAAGCTAAACTTTCTGTTTTGGATTCTTTGGAAACATAGACCCCAGATAGTGAATAGTCCAACCAGATACTGTGGAAAAAAAATTCTTTATCTCAGCCTCAACAACATGGTGTTACTGAAGCAGTAACTGGCTATATCTGCTAGTTTGGCAAAGAAATGACTTACTTGTAGTTTTTTAATGATTTTACCAGAACATCTTGATGAAAATATTTTCTGTCATTAAACATCACCAGATATAATGCTGACATAGAGAGCCTGAATGCATGGTACTTAAAGTATGTAATTAACTATTATTTACTGCAGTCCAACCGATTCAATGCAATGTTAATATAGCGATAACGGTACATTTGTAATATATTTTGCAGCCATACATTAAATGTTTATGAATATGGAAGTCAAGAACAGCCATATATACAAATGTTTTTATTATTAATAACAGGTTATGGCTAAAGATGACAAGTAATAATCTCAGCATCTCATGAAGGTTTGCACAATATAAGGAAAACATGACACACAATGTTTTTGGTGAATATTACGATGACAGTATTGGTTGAGATTAACTACTGCTTTCTATCTTTTCCATTATCACAGTGTTCCAGCACTCATCCTGAGCTCTATGGTCACTAAGATCTATATCAGGTGTGGGCATTAAGGACAGTGAAGGTCAAATATATTACTGGCAATCCCAGAATCTTAATGCATGGCACTTGAAATATTATAGCCTACTAAAAATGGCATCCTGGCAGTCCTTTGCGATTGGAAGTTTTTGTGCACCTTTATGTTGCAATAACAATTGTAATTCAATTTATTGTACACCTTTAATCTCTTGACATTGGAGGTTGTTTTCTCTTTTTTAAAGTTTATATTTAAACGCGGTGGTAGCTGTATTTTTTTGCCTCTCTGGTACAGATGTGTAAAAAGCTTTAAAAATAAATTAATCTTTAATTGTAGTTGCATAATCTCAGAATTTTTTTTAATTTGAGTACATTGTTCTGAGGGGAATAATGGCAAAATAAGAGAGTAATTATTTGGACTCTTCATAATCTGTCTAAATTAACTATAAGTGAAGAATCTGTAAATATGCAATTTACTTTTTCCCTAGATGTAAGGCACTGTTTATCAGTAATCTTTGACCTTTCAAGTCTTGGGATATAAATATGACCAAAGAGAGGCTAATTTCTCTTAGCCAGTGGACACCAGGCTATAGGGGCATGTGTATTTGCCCTGCCACCACACACAGTGAGGCAGATGTTAAGTTCACCAAGTCTACATGACGTGCGTTAACAATGTAGTCAGTTGTTTTCCAGTGATGCCAAAAAGCTTTTCCAGTCCTACCACCACAAACATAAACATGTGTAGAAGGCTAAACTCTACTGGGACTTTAATTGGAACCATTGGTCAAATAAGACTAAAATTAAAGCTTTAGGTTAGTCTGGTGTCACAAACAAGATAAATATGTGTAAAATAAGCACGTGGTCACTGTTAAGTATAAGGGAAGTTCATTTTCCAAAAGGCCTTAGAGTTCTTGGATTCGAGAACTCTTAAATACCAGAAAAATTTAAATTAGAAACTGGTGGCCTCTGCCAGTAAGCTGAAAATGGGACGCCATAGGGTCTTTAAACAGAATAACGATCCAGAGGTTTTGGCAAAATTAACTCAGAAATGGTTCACCAGATGCTAAGTGAATCATCAATCAGTCAGCTCATCCATGGCCATCTGAGTCCTCTGACCAGAAAACCCGTGGGGGTGGCTTAAGAATTGAGCTTAAGAGAAGACTCAGGATGATCAAGATCAAACATTTCCAGCTACATTCTTGTAGAGCTATGGTCTTCCACCTTTTACATGCATCCCTGTTCCAAATCACCTAAATCAAATAAATGGCTCATTACCAACCCTATGCAACACTTTATGACATGCAAAGGGGGTAAGTCAACCATTTGATCAAGCCATGTTGGAGCAGGGATGCACCTAAAGGTCGCAGCATAGTGGCTCTCAAGGACTGGAGTCAGAGGTCCCTCATCTAGAGATTGTACAAAAGCAGATCTATGCTCCAACCTTAAGCGATATTTCAGGAAGAGACTAAGTGCTGTCCTACTAGCATAAGATGGCTTTACAAAATGTTAACAGCAGCAGAGGAGTAAATGTGCCTCTAGGGATTTTGTTAAAACAATTATTTCTTAACATGATGTTTATTTTTCCCCCACTAAGTAAATGTAGTCAGATTAAATGTTAGATTTTTGGAAATATTTCAGCGTATGATTATGCTGCTGTTACAAAAGATGAATTTATTCCAAGGCTTTTTACACATCTTTTCCAGGTGGAGCTGATAAATGTGTATTTGGACCTAGAAATCAAGACTTATTATTTTATTGCTGTAATTGCTGTAAATCATTCATGATATCTCATGATAACTCATGAAACAAAGTTTGTGGTCTTGAGCTTTTATTACATGATCATAAAAAAAATCCCACCAAAATTATTTGCAGGTACAGCAATTGATTTTTAGCTCCTGCTAGTATTGTAGCTTAGCATTTGCAGCTACCTTAAATCAAATGGAGCTGTGTTATTATTTCTCCTCCCTCCAGAATTAATAATGCACGAGAAGGCATCCGTGACCTTGGCTAACTTGGACTTTGTCAGAAGGTGCAGCTAAAAACTCGTCCAGCATCAACCTCACAGCTCTAAATCCGCTTCATCAAGCTGCTACTAGCCAGGCTTTTATCTTCAGATCGTTTTTTTCTGCATTTGCTCTGGATGTGAAAGGCTTTCTCGACAAGTGTTTGGCATCTGGCTCAGTCCTGATAAATCTCGCTGACACAGATACTCTTCCACAAACATTCCCACATCCTTCTGCCATCCTCCTCCTGTCACCTCAGAAGAGCAGAAGAAGCATTTGGAGATTAATACCCCAACTTTTACTATAGCTTCCCATCGGACTGACCCAAGCAAGCCCCCGTAAACATCGGTGGATCCCACTGGTCATCTGAGATCTCACTCCAATTAAAATGACGGATGAATAGACCTCCTTGCTGCTTTTTCATATCTCTGTAGGGAGGTGGATTTATGTTTCTCTGCTCAGTTTGTGCTCCTAAATCTTTTTTTTTTACTTGACAGGGTTCCTAAACAGTCTGAAACTTGAAGGTCTGAATAAGCATGAAAAAGAAAGATAAAGTATTAAGAAATATTTGCCTTTCTAGACTTTATTCCCCATTCCAGGGCCTAAATGTTGTTGTCTTCCTTCCGTCCTAGTGTCCAACCACGCTTGCTGTCATGTCTTCCTTATTTCCTCAAATAGTTCATTATCTTTCCTTTCTTTCCTTCTATGCTTCCTTCAGCTCTCATTCCTTGTGTTCTTCTTTCTTCCTTCCTCCATCCCTCCATTCTTTCATTCATTCTTTTTTTGTAACCCACCTTCCTTCCTTCTACCCTTCCTTCTATACCTTCATAATCCTTAATTTGATTGTCATTTTTCCAACCTTCTTCTGTCCCTTCTTTATGTCATTTCTATTTTTAATACTTCTTTCATTATGTGCTCCCTTATGTTCTTTCTTCTTTCCCTGTGTTCTGCCTTCCTGTTTTCCATTTCTTGCCTTGGTCCTTCCTTGTGCCCTGCCTTTCTTCCTTTCTTCTTTCTGTCCCTTTTCTCTTCTTTGAGTCCTTCCTTCATCGTGTCATTCTGCCTTTCCTTCCTTTGTCCCTCCTTTTCGTCCTTTACTGTATACCACCTCTTGTTCTTTCCTTCTGCCCTCCCTCCATTCCTCTTGTCCTTTATGGACTCTTCTTTCTTTCATTGTTCCTTTCTGTGGTCCTTGCTTCCTATTTTTCCCTTTCTTTTCTTCCAGTGGTTTTGTTGAGGCTTTCATTTTGCCCACAGCAGAAATATGAATTCATACATACTGAATTTGAGTATTTGATATTTTAAAAAGACCGTGAAGGCCAGAGAAATGTAAAGTTAAGACTGGTAAAATTTTGGATGTTTACATAGAAAATGTGTAGGAACCCTGACTTGAACAGTCCTCCTTGTACCCTTTCCCCCCACATTTAATCACAGTGGATTATGTTGATTTTGCTGAGGCAGGCCGAGTGGGTTTTAACTGAAAACAACATGTCTATGAAGGCGTGCTCTCTCCTCCACTGTCTGTTTGGACCTGAAAAGCACAACTCTTTAGAGTAGTAGGGTGGTCTTTCCGTGTCTTTTTTTTTTTTTTTTTTCCATCCTTCCTGGCTCGCCGTCTTGTAATTTTCCTCCCCCCGGTACATGCCTTTGGAATCCCTCTTGATCCGCTTAATGAGGGGCATATCGCCGGGTCAGCCAAGCGTGGCGAATAGGAGACGAGAAGAAGGGTAACCAAGGAAATAGCGGGTGAGAGCGAGGCAGTGAATGATCTGCAGTTGTGGTCTTTCACGGCTGAGTTCTGATGGCAGACGTGAGGGGAGGAAAACAGGAGGCCAGAGCACAGAAAGTTTTTTCTTTCATGGTGTTAGCAGTGAACTGGAGCTGGATTCAGCAGGTAGAGAGAGGGGGGAAATAAAAGAGACACAGAGGAGATCTTGTTCTTTCATGTCTGGGCTGTGAGGGTTCCTGGCGTGCTGATTTGTGGCTTATGATAAAATCACATTGCCAGGGATTACCACACAGTCCTGACCCCGCCGGCTGCTCTGGCAACAAGATCTCCTTCAATGCACAAACATCTTCACGCTCTCACACACTGAAGAAACCAAAACTCTAGACGGCTTGATTATTTAAGGGTTTGCATGATTATGTTTGAGGAGACGGTGATTTGAAATAACGATGAGGGGGACTCATCAGCGCGATGGTTTGACCGGACATGGATCACCTCGGCCAGTTTCTGTATCCTCTCTCCAGCCAGATACAGAGCTTAGCTGATTGGTGAACAGTGATTGATTTCCTCTTTGTTCACAGTGGCTAAGTTCTGCACCTGAGGAGAGCTTGACCCAGACAGGGAGAGAGTGGAAAGAAAGAAAAGAAATATGTATGAGTGTGTGTGTAGAGGCAGTTGAGCTGTTCTTTTTTCACATTGTTCATCAAAGTCCCACGATGTCTTTATCTTCTGCTTCTTTACCGTTTCTGGATCATTTCTCACCTTTTTCTTTCGATCTCTTATCCCAGTCATCGTTTTCCTGAGACTGCATGTGAAACCTTCCCACACACATCTCCGCCTCCGCTTTGTCCCATATATCCAGGATGATTTTGTGCATGATGCCTTTATCATGCTCTGTAGTCCTGGTGAAGGTGGAGAGCCAAGCACCTCAGTGGGTGCAGTGTACTAATGAGACCTAGTGAGACCCCGACTCTGCTTACTGATGCTGACATAGATTTAATCAAATACAAGGCAGCGACCACAATCTGACTCGTCATCATTGTCCTTATTCCACACAACATTCTCTCTTCACAGCTTTCTGTCAGAGTAAAAGTTAGACCTGCCAGCAAAATGTAACAGTGCTTCCCAATGATGCAATAAATTTAAACTCAAGTTACAGTGCCTTGCAGAAGTATGAAAAATATATCTTTTCTTCTTTTTGCATTTTATGAAGTTGCGACCACAAACCTCAGGATTCTATTGTTGGGGTTTTTATCTCAGGGTCAATTTCTTTATAATGGCCATTAAAAACCTTTTTGTACCAAAATGCTCCTCAGCAAAGGGAAACAAATCAAAAAATAAATATGTATTTTTTTTATTAATAAATAAGGCAACAAATGAGATGTAAAATTAGATAAAAACAAAGTTAAACAGGTATTCCACTTTTTAAAACAGATTAAGCACATTATTGAAAATATAAATTTATATTATAGATCAATACAAAGTGCATAACTATGAAGGAGAAGGAAATGACACATGCTTTTCAAAATTTAACTAAACAAGCCAAGAAGGTTAATAAATAATAAAAAAAAAAATTAAAAAAAAGTGTGCTGTGAGTTTGGTGCATGTCTCCACCACCTTTGCGCATATACAGGCCGAAATCTTTACCCACTCTTCTTTACAGTTCAGATTCTCAATTGGATTTATGACTGCATCATTCTAACATGTGAACAGGCTTTGATCTCAAGTTTTCCATTGTAGCTCTGGCTGAAAGAAGGTGAACCACTCCCGTGTCTGAAGTCTTTTGCACCCTCTAGCAAGTTTTCCTTCAGATTAACCCTGTATTTAGCTGCATCCATTTCCCTATCAGCTCTGACCAGCTTCCCTGTCCCTGCTAAAGAAATGTATCCCCATAGCATGATGGTCCCACTGTGTTTAACCATAAGGACAGTGTGTTTAGGTATCATTTTCTGCCACACAAGCCAAAAACATCAACTTTGGTCTCATATGACCAGAGCACCTTTACCCACAAAGTTGTTGAGTCCCTTTAATGGCTTTTGACAAACTTTAAACATAACATCCTCTGGCTTTCTTCTTGCCACTCTTCCATACAGGCTAGCTTTGTGGAGTGCACAACAAATAGCAGTCCTTTTGACACATTTACCCACCTCAGCTGTGAATCTCTGCAGCTCCCTCTGAGTAACCATGGATTTCTCCTAACCAAACCTGTCAATTCGGGTGGATGGCACTGTCTTATTAGGTTCCATTTTCAGATGATGGACTGAACAGCACTTCATGAGCTGCTTCAGTATTCTTTCATAACCCAACCCTGCTTTAAATTTATCCACAGCTTTATCCCTGCCCCGTCAGGTGTGTTCCTTGGTCTTCATAATGCTTTTTTGTTCACTAATGTTCTCTAACAAACCTTTGAGACATATAGGTGGACTCCAACATTGCCCTTTTTGCAAGCCATGCATTACTTTCCTTCCATTTTGAAGTTGTCCCTGACTTTGTGTTAGTTTATCACATAATATCCCAATAAAACCCCTTTAAGGTTTGCAGTTGTTGCAAGGCATCATCAGCTTTAAAGTTGAAACTCAAGTTTAAACAATTATTTCTAAAACATTATTCAGATTTATTTTTTAAGCAGCGCCTGAACTTGATATTAGAGATTTTCCTGCCATTATTCAGCTAAATCACAATTCAGGAAAGACATGCCCGTAAGTTATGCCATGGGTCTGTTTTTATACCAGTTGTACTGGTTTACTGCGCAAAGCGTGTGGAGTGCCAAACCCCCAAATTAATAAACTTCCCTTCAAATCAACAACTAGAAAGTAACCACTATGATGTTCTAAGAGAACAATGACTCATAGCGCACATCAAAACTGATATTGGAATTCAAAAAGCATGCCCACAAAGCTTTGAGCCCAGGCATCAAACAAACTGTAAATCTGTGAATGTGCCAGTTAATTAACTAATTTGAATGAGCTCTTAAAATTTCTGATTGTAAAATAGGCCAACTATCCAACCAGATCTATACCAGGACTTTGATGAGGACTACAAAAGTATACTTCTTCTGCAACTTGCTAAGGGGCATTTATTCAAATATTAGTGGGGCTATAGGTATGTATATCAGCCTGTATGTAGATATTTTTATTATGAATGTTTTTTTGCCCGGTACGTATAATTTTGACTCTGTTTGTTAGAAAAAAATCACTCTAAATTCAAATTTGTCCACTCAGTCACTGTTTTTCAAATTTATTTATTTACATTTTGCACAATCCTTCCACTCTCAAAAATATTGGTCCAAACAAATCATTCAAAGCCCAAAATACATTCATTTATGCCAGTGATGAGTGCATGTATGCTTTTAATGAGCACTCTAAATATTGTGTAAAGGTTTGGTATTTTTTATTTATTTTTATTTTTTTTTGAGAAATGCATTCCCCCCCCCCAAATTTGGTTGTTTGTACTCACTGCGAGCGGACACATAAGGAATTTGTAAAGAACACTAACTCTGAGTAAGAATGTTTAAAATATACCCTTCAATATCTCTGAGGCCTCTTAATTCACAGTTGTATTACAGAAACTGAAGTCTGAACTACAACTATCTGAATTTACTGGAGAAACTGTGTGAAACTGTTTCTTGGCTTGTTGCAGTTCATTTTTATTGCCTAATAACTCCAAAATGACACCAGGGGTTCTTCACAAGAAGATTTAAGGTTCAAGTCTTTAATGTTGGCCAAGTTAACCTGCTCACATCCCCACAGCAAAATGGCAAACAGTTTCTCTGACATTGCAATCGAACTGGGGAAACAGATGTTGTAATATTTAAAAACTGATTGACAAAGACAAGATAAAATCACTTTAAAAATAAGAATATCATCCTTTTGGTGCTTAAAGTATCTGAAGGATTAGACTTAAAATGACTTTGGTGGTGAAAAGTGCTGCTCAGGCATCCCTGGCTGGTATATATTGATTTCTGATCTAATCTCAGCCTGAGGCAGCCCAGATACAGAGAGCGAGAAAAGCAGGCAAGTTCTCACACATTTTCACTCAGAGAGCGAAAACAAAGCCAAGGCGTCAAAGATGAGTCTCCTGATAACAATTTCAAGGTTCTTCCATGGGTTAGATGTCACTCTAACTTTATTGGATCTATTAAGTGTTTTTATACAGCAGATTTAATCTGCATTACGTAAGCGTCTTTTGTTTCGTCTCAGATGCTGAGATCCTGTAAAACATCCGCAGGAATTTTTAGTTTGGTCATACCACATGCTTTGTTTGAAGCATCACAGATTGTACTGAAAGAAGACTCTTAGCCGAAAAAAGATAAAAACATGAAGGTGCTGTGCAAGAGGATGGATGTTCGTTTTGCAAACACATTGACCAATAACTCTGTCTTCACATATTCAGATAAAAAAGGGATCACCATGAGAAGAGTCACACAACTAGCTGCATAGAATTTGCATGTTCTAACTAATCCAAAAAAAAATCTCCTTCCCGCTAAGCGCGCTTATCTGCTGACAGCCAAGCTGTCGATATCTGCAGCTGCAATGTGTGCTAAAGAGTGTAAAACACCAACCTAAAGTATTAACTTCAGCTGTAACGTGTGTGTGTGTGTGTGTGTGTGTGTGCACATTCTGCGAAGAATCTGATGTATAACAGGCTAATTGTGATGTAGTTCTATATCACTCTGCTCCTTGATCTAAGCCGTGACAGATGGCTGAAAATGAATCTCAAACTGGTCAGTCTTGGTTCTTTTTTTACATCTTCTGCTACAGTATATATGGAGCGAGGAGGTTTTACAGGACTCTACATCCGTGGCGACAAAATGACGACTAAACGAGGACAGATGTGTGAATTAGAAATGAGGGCCATGTGGAGCTTGCCATTTTTAGACCTATATTTAGGGGCTGTTAAAAGAGTAATGACCATCAAAGGCCTGTTTAAAAAAAAAAAAAAAAAAAAAAAAAAAAAAAGGAATTGCCATTGGAGCCTGTATCTAAAGGGTGATTTATTACTCTCTAATGGGAAGGGAAATGGTTCTCCGCACATCAAAGGATCAAGCAACGCTGTATAAAGCTTCCAAAAATAAACTGATTTGCCCCACAAAAAGCCCACATCTTCTCCTCATGTGTGTTTAAACTGATTGTCTCTTTTATGTCAAGTGCATTTCAAAAAGCTGAAATGCATTGGATTGCATTTCAAAGAGCGCATTGAAAAATTCTTTAGTCTGAAATCAGGCAGTGTGTGGGCATCAGAGAAGGTGATGAGATGTGACCCTGCTGGATTTTACAGGGTCTCACATTAGCATTCATATGACATTACAACCCTCTGTGGATTTTATGTGATAGATTAATACAAAGTAGCAAAAATGTATAAATGGAAGAAAAACTAAGTTTTGTTCTGCCTCTTTATTCTGATACCCCTGAATAAAACCTAGTGCAACCAATTGATTTCAGAAATCACCTGATTAGTAATAGAGTCCAGCTGTGTGTAATTTAATGTCAGCATAAATCCAGCTGTTCTGTGGAAGTGTTTAGAGGTTGGTTTCAGAAAAAACAGCATCATGAAGAACAAGGGAAATGACAGATCTGGTACAGGTCCATCCTGGAAGAAAACCTGTCAGAGGCAGCAAAAGAGGTGACAATGGGATGAAGGTTCACCTTCTCGCAGCACAGTAACCTCTTTCAGAAAACATTTGTTATAAACTTGCATGGAGGAAACCTCTGAGCTGGTTCTGGCCATTTATAAACCGCAAGTGGAAGATGCAGGACAACAGGAGTTGTGGTGCAGCTTTGACGTAAGAATCTGCGTCAATAAAATAAGGGTGGATTACTTCAGTTTAGCAATCTTGTTGTTAGTTGAGCAAATACTTGAATTGCTCAAGCTTTTAAATCCTGTGGCTGTCTGGTTGCTCAAACCATTTGTCATCACTAGCTCAACTAGAGCTGGTTTGCCATTATACAAGTCATCTTATGGGCAGCTGTGACTACCTCGCTTGGAGAGCCAGAGGCATAACAGAGGCGTTCTGTCTGTGCCAGATTTGCACCAGTATTCTCAGACCACTCTGACCATTCAGCCGAGAGCTTCCAACTATGCTGATGGCTGCAGAAATCTAACAGTCTTAAATGCACACAAATCGGTTTTCTTGTAGGTTTGGATTGGTCTCGCAAACGTAACAAACGAAAAGAATTGTATCTGTTCACAGCGAACTTTGGAGGAGTAAGAAATTTGGGCTGGGATTTCTGTGCCTACTGAGCTGATAATCAGTCCTATAGAACCACTGGCTCAGTTCAGCAGGAACAGGAGTCCAGTCCACTGACAACAGGACCAGAAACCAGTCCCAGCAGGCACATCACAATCAGACAGCTGATGTTTTGTTCAATTTAAATGTTAAAACTTTTACTCGATGCAATTATCAGGAGATAAGCTAAAGTCTTGTTTAATAAATACCTGTTTTTTTAAGAAAACCAACTGATCTGTAAAACATACATTAGAAACACTGGGCCAGGGCTACTCTCTATGAAAAAACAAAACAAATAGTACACTGTTAATGGCTACACAAGTTCTTTCAATGGCTTCATCTAGGATGCACCAGGCCAAGACCACTTACTACTGAAAGGAAACAAATACTAAAACAAAGAGTACAGAGTTAATGGTAGCATTTGTTTGCCAATGGCTTTGTCCAGAAAACAGGAACAGTGGAATGCAACACCACACAGCCAATAGTACTTTCTATGGAAAAGAAACAAAAAGTACACATTGTGAAAGGCAGCAATAGCTGTGTCTATTAGAGACACAACTAAGCTCAGAAACACAGGGCCAGGGATACTTTCTATGGAAAAAAAACCCCTAAAACTACAAGGTTAATGGCTGTAACAGCCATTGGTGATCGCAGCAAGGACCCAACTAAACACACGAGAAGTTCATACAATGTTATTAGCGCTAATAACTGGCATCAAGACATACATGTTAAAACTTCGTCAGTGATAACTATTTAGAGAAAGAAGGCTAAACTACAGTTTGATGCCCCAGATTGTTATGGACTCTAAATTATTTACTGATCGGCTTCACTTTAAGTTGGATATTTCAAACTATGACCAAATGTTATGTAATGTTCCAATGTGTGTGTCTTTTATATTTCTTTTAGGTTTGCAGACTGTGGAGAGAGACTAGAGTTTGGCCTGGAGGATGTACGACGATGCAGCATTCGCTTGGTTTTCTCTGGGACTCTGCAGAAACACCAGAAGGTTGCCTTTGTGCTCTACAGCCAACTGGAAAGCTCCAGTGTATTCGATTACAATGAGACTACACAAGCTGTTCATAGTGGAACAGAGTTGTTGAGCAAAATAAAATCCATCATTCTCCATTGTTTTAGAACGGTAATGGAGGTAAAATAGGCATTTCACAGAAACAGGCTCAGCCACGTTTAACACTGTGAGCTTGAGCTGATGCAGTTGCCGTAGGTGTGTTTAGGGATGAGTTCACATGTGTTTAGTCTAAAATCATGATCTGGTTCTCTGGAGTTTAGACTGGAAATTCTTTCCAGGAAGGTAAATTTCACGAACGTTATTCCTACTTCACTCTCAATTGCAATAAGACTAAAACCAGACAACTCAGGGCTTTATTCTGTGTTGGTTTCATGAATTTTACGGTAAAATAAACTAAATTTCCACAAAAACGAATGACTTGCTTCTTGTGTATTCTCTTTATTCTAGCACTAAAACCTAAACCTCTTTATCCCAATGCTTTTTATATCACAGAGGGGTTTATTAATGAGGCCCGTCCTAGGTAAAGCAAAAATAAAATACACCAAACTGAAGTATAAAGAAATGTTACCAAGCAGGTTCAATGTATCAGGGGTAAATTTGGTTTAACTAAACCTAACTCCAGATGTTGCTTGATGATCCTTTGAAGCAGGTAATTCACTCAGTCAATATGTTTTTTTAGCTCCTGATTTGTGTGCTTATATAAAAAAAAAAAAAAAAAGTGTGGGAGGCATCAAATGTTCATATTAACAAAAGTAACAGAAACCTTAGACTAGTGAGAAAATGTATTTTTATTTCTTTTGCAAAATGAAAGGAGCTTCCATTAGCGTTATTCAGAGATTAGGTCAAGCCTAATGTAAGAAATGCAGTGCTGGCTTTTAAAAAGTTGCAACAATCTATTAATGAAATTTCATTCAAATTTGTGGGACAACGTGAAAATAAAAAGAATTAAAATGCTGCACAAAAAGGCCACACCTGCTCCCCCTACCAAGGTTTCAGTTCGGTCCAGACAGATGCAACACAAGCCGCTTAATTCATACAAGCAAATTATTTTTATGAAAACGTGTTTTCCAAATCTGATATGTTCCAAATTTTCCATTCGGAAAACGAATCGAGACATATTTTTAAAGATGCTTCTGAGTGTACATTAAATAGAAGAAAAAGAAAGTCACTGTTCCTGCCTCTCCAGGTGCATCTATACAAACCAGCAAACCATCGGAAAATGTATTTATTTCAAAAATTCAGTTCAGAAAATGCTCTAAGTTTTGACATCAGTATTTTGAGGAGCTGAATGAGCTGGAAGCCATAATCATAACTAAACCTGAACTTGATGGAATCGAGTTGATATTCTGTGCTTTGACATAAATTGATCTGTTGACTGGAAGAATACAGTGAAGTAGGTCGATTTGTGTTTCTTCTGGTGCAAAAAATTCACATTTGAATATAAATTTACAAATTAAAACCAAATATCAAGGAAAATTCATTATTTATTGAAATTTAAAATATGTAAATATGCATTGCACAGGAGCATAGGCATCACAATGTGTGCTTACAGTTGTGAATTTTGCAGTGTAAATGTAATTCTTCCCAATTACAAAGAATAAATTAAAAGAAATTGTGAAACACAAACTATTTACAATTTATGATATACTTACAATAATCTACACTCCATGCACAGTAAGTTTGCACAGGAGAAGCACAAACACCGATGCTGTTGTGTGATCCTTACTGTTAGACCCGTTCCTTGCATTCAGCTTGTGCAGCATGATGGATTTATATTGTAGAAATTCAGTGAGGGGGCGGACTCTGACACGTACACGCAGATGCTTCCTAACGCGGGCATCTATCATTGCCCAACAGTCCTTGTGGGCCATGTAGCTGTCTTACGTGTGTGTTCATTACCGTGTCCTCCACATGTCCTGTAATCTGTCCTCACTGTGTTGTTTTCAACAGCTTCCCGCCATCGTAGGACAACGTATCCGCGAAGCTATGCGTCAGTCTGCGAGCGCATCTGGCTTACATTTGTTTTTTATTGTGTTGTGAAGTTCCTCGATCCTGAGACAAACTCTGTCGCTGGCAACGCTGCCTCGGCCATTCAGTCTGAGACGCAGCAAGCTGAGAACGCGTGTTGTCTCATCCTGCAGACCAGACTGATCCGCCACCTGGACTGACACACACAGAGTCAACAAGTTGTTGCCTATGAGAGGCTGAAAAGGACATAATCTGGTCTCATCAAACTGCCGTAGGAAAGAGGTGGGATTTCATTTTGACAGAAATAATTTTGAAAACCCACAATTACCTCTGAGTAACTCAGAAAGCATCTTTTCCCTCTGCCAGTTCCTTCCTTAAATTACGAGCATGTATTTATGCTTGAATGATTCATAGCTTACTTTAAAGTGGTTTCACAATTAATGAAAAAAATCTTAAGATAGTTAGGTATAAGGACTGGATGGAAAATGAATTCAAAAAGGAGCCACTTTCCAAAAGGTTTTGGAAAGCTGGAGGAAATATTGTTGAAAACCAATTTAGGTAATCTGAAAAAAAGTCTGGCTCCTTGGAAGCAAAATATAACAAAATTTAGGGTGTACTGCAACTATTAAATGACCAAGATGATGGTTAGGATTTTATTTTATGCAGATGTTCTTTTTCTTTCATCATTTCAAACTGTTTGGGCAGGCAAGGAACTGAACCCCAGACCAGTTTCTGATTAAAAAAAAATAAAAACAGTACAGCCTATTCTAAGTTTGAACTTTATCATCCACTTGTAATAAGTACATGATAAGATGAAAGGAATAAAAATACCAGTTCTTTACCTTAGAACATTGAGAAATTAAATTACATTGTCCTTTCTTTAGAAGTACTTCTTTTCCCATAAGGTCTTTTTTTTTTTTTTTTTTTTTGCCAACTTGTAAGAACCAAATTATTATTTTTACATTTATCAAACATTTATGCACTTAATTTCTGTTATGGTGTTAGTAATTCGTAAAGACCTTTGAGTGTTGGCCTTTTTGTCATGAAATCAATAATACATGTTTGATTCTACACTTGAAGGGAATAAAGTTATTTGGATTCTGGTTAGGTGCTTTTTAAAAAGTTTGAGCTGACCAATCAGAACAGACCATTTGAAGGAGACGAAGAAAAAAAAAAAAAAAAGAACGCTGATGTTTTTGATAATTAACTGATATTTTGATAATGAAGTAATTGTGAATATTTTTTATATTTAATTTTTTTAAAAACTGCTCTTGGGTTTGGTACTAGTTGTTCATAGAAAAAAAGAGGATGTGACAAAGTGTAATGCTACCCAATAAACGGCAAGAAATCACATTACTGTGCATATAAACAGCACTTAAATCAAGTCTTCAAATAGCACATGTTTTTATCAGTACTACTTCTAAACCTTCAGCTATATTGTTCCCCACCACCAAACTTGTTTATTATATTAAAAGAGGATCTTTTAATAGATTATACTGCTCTATTTTCTTCTGGCTGGGGAATTCAGGCCTCCTACTGCTCATCTGTTAAACTTATTGTACATTTTATTGCAAAAATTACCGAGTTAGTCATGAAATGCATCACTGTATGAGTGTGGGATGTGTAGAATAATACAATGGAATTAAGACACATATAGCGCCTTGCAAAAGTATTCATAACCTTAACAGTTTTTTTCCTTTTTGTCACCACAGAGATCAATGTATTTTATAGGGATTTTAAATGATAAACCAACCCGAAATGCATAATTCTGAAGTGAATTTCTATGCAAAAACAAAAAACTGAAAATGTGTGGCATGCTTTTTTTCCCCGCTTTTGTCTTCGTGCCATACTTTGATCTAAACCATGCCACTGTAGCTCTGGCTTAATGTTTTCCTGTTGGAGGGTAAACCTCAACCCCGTTGCAAGTCTCTTGCAGCCTCCAGCAGGTAATTTTGGAGATGGTGTGGTTAGGGTGATGAGCAGTGTTAGTTCTCTGCAACGCATATCATTTTGCAGGTATGCCAAAACATTCAGTTTTTGTCTCATTTGACCATAGCACCTTGTTTACATGTTTGCTAGGTCTCATACATGGCTTCTTCTTCACTCTTCCATAAAGGACTGTTTTCTGGAGTGTAAATCTAGTAGTTGTTCAGCAGAATCTCACACTTAAGCTGCAGCTCCTCAAAGTCAGGATAGGCCTCTTGGCAGCTTCCCTAAATAATGCTCTCCTCACCCACCCTGTAAATTTAGTTGGAGTTTTAGTGACAATCTTTCCATTTTCGAATGATGGATTGAACAGTGCTCTGTGAGTTGGCCTGGTTTAAACTTTTCCACAACTTTATCCCGAACCTGCCGGCTGTGCTCCTTGGTCTTCATGAAGCGGTTTGTTCACAAACAAATCTCTGAGGGCTTCACAGACCAGCTGGATCACACAGAGATTGACCGTTGCTCTGGATATTATTTAAAAGGGTTGAATACAAACCCACACAATTTTATCTCAGACCTTTATTTATTTAAAATAAACTCTGAAAACCATGTATTTGTATTCCTTACATAATTAGGAGCGACTTTGTGTTGGTTTATCACATGAAATCCAAATAAAACACACTAAATTTTGTGGTAACGGGACAAAATACGAAAAACCTTTTGCAGGTTATGAAGAGGTTTAAGGGAAGAAAATAATTTTCTCACCTTCTGTATAATCTCTGTTGATGTGCTCTGTGGCAGTTGACCAAAAGCAGCAAAGTTAACCAAGAGGTTAAGGGTCAAAGATGGGGCAAGTGATGACTGCTGAGGTTTTGGTAACAGCAGACTGATAAAAGACTGCAGGTGGTCAGCAGGGAGAGGATGAGCTACAATGGAGAAAAGACTGTACAGGTGGAACCACGCTGCTCTGGCCTGGATCTGGGGACAGAAAGTTCATATGACTAACTATAGCATTACTGCAAACAAAGATCAACATACTCAGAATTTAGAAGATAGCGCGGAGGAGAGTCTAATATGAGATGAGCATGTCATGTACGGGGTGGTGAGTCTCCCAACGTTGTGGGAGGAGGCGGACAAACAGGAGACACAGAGACCAATCTCTGGCTAGCTGGCCAGACACTCTCTGAGAAATCAATACTGCATTCCCCTTTTCGCCCAGCTCCCCTCGCTTGTCTGCACCTCCTTCTCTTCAGTTCTCCACAATCTTTCACATGGAAGAGAGCAGGGAGGGTGGTGTTGTCATCCATTATTTATTCTTTAATGTGTCTCCCTTCTCTGTGTTGGCTTTTGGCTTTCAGCAACACCACACCTGTCTGGAGGAAAATAACAGACCTTCCACACTGTGGCCCTGTTGAGTTATGATGCTGTGCAGACTTGATGAGATTTTATCCACACTGTGTCCTCTTTGCTCACAAAACAAATGTCAGCACCTTATAACTCTACTGTTCTTCACAATTTAGCTCCAGTGGAGCAACATAACATGACTGAAGTCCACAGTACCTCATAACTCCTCAGCCAGGGGAACAAAGTGGTCTGCATCCCATTTCAGAGCTTTTTTATCCAGTCAGTGACAGCGGGAAGCAAAGTGTCAAACGGATGTGCAAAAAGGACAATGACATACAGGAATACAGCGCCTTGCAGATTATTCATATGCCTTAAACTTTTCATCTAAAAACTCAACCTTCAATGTATTTTGGGGGGTTTTAATGCAATTGACCGACACAAAGTAGCAAATGAAAGTGAAGTGGAAACAAAATAGCTGAAGTGTGCGTGAACAGTCATTTTTAAGGATTGCCATGGTTTCTTAAT
The DNA here is from genome assembly GCA_014839685.1 of Anableps anableps. Taxonomy (NCBI): domain Eukaryota; kingdom Metazoa; phylum Chordata; class Actinopteri; order Cyprinodontiformes; family Anablepidae; genus Anableps; species Anableps anableps. The sequence continues at coordinate 26,610,911 of CM026066.1, forward strand.
TAGATTTAGGTCTGGACTTTGACTGGGCCATTTATTCTAAACAACTCCATTTTTAGTTATGGCTGTAGGTTAACCTACTCCCGAGTGAAACGTCCTTTGCAGCCTCTAACAGATTTTCTTCAAGGAGTGCTCTGTATTTAGCTCTCTCCATCTTCACACAAACTAGGACCAGCTTTCCTGTCTCTGCTAAAGAAAAGTATCCCCACAGCATGATGCTGACACCACCATGTTTTAATGTGGGGATAGTAAGTTTATGGTGACATGCAGTGCCACAGATAATGTTCACAAGTAGGCCAAAATTTCAATAATGGTCTCTAATTGTGTGTTGTTTTGATTGGTTGATTGATCGAGCCAACTTATTTGGTGATAGTCCAGATGAAAGGAACATTAGTACTCCATCATTAAGTCTAAAAACAAAAGAAAAGGAAAAGGTTATTTCCACTGTGGCTGTCCAGATACAAAAATTCCAAATTAAATCCAATAATTTAGGTTAAAAAAAAAAGAAAAATTATAAAAAATTATAAAAAAAATTATATATTTAGAGGAACTAACAAAACAAAAATAAAAAGTAAACATTATATAAGCAAAAAACAGAACTACACAAAATATAAATGTAAGATAACATAAAAGTTATTTCCAAATCAGAAAATATTAAAAATAAAATAATACCTTTAGTTTTCTTGAACTGTTCTTAAAAGGACGTTACTTAACTTAACATCTGGGTCACTTCAACCAACTTTATGTGCAGTTCTGCAAACCACATTTTTAGGACTGAAAAAAAAAAATACTTGCTTTTATTTTCTATTACAATTTATACCTGCGCACAGCTGCACTTTAAAAGAAACTGTTCTTACCCATAAGGCATTTAAATTTGTAGGGGCAGAAAATCTGTTAATCTTCTCTGAGTGGAGTTCTGCTAAATTTGACTTACAAATGAACAATAATTGATCAAATACTTTAGAACCTGATTTCAGACTATTTTAGAAGTGTGCAGCATTCTGAAATAGATCATGCATTTTTTCACCCTTAATTTATTGAAGTGGTCAGGATCTAGGTGTGTAACGCGGATGTAATTTGAGGATGACCCCAATTAATTTAGAATGAACTGTCTGTAATTTGTTCTTTCAAACCATCAAAAGGCCAGAGTCATATGATGGGAACACTTTCGTTCACACACACGATGTCCTCTCCGTGGTTTGGAACAAATCTTCCAGCTTTCTTTCAACAGTGGCTTTCTCCTTGACATTCTTCCATAAAGGTCCCATTTGGGAAGTGCACGACAAACAGTTGTCCAGTCAACAAATTCTCTCGTTTGAGCTCCACAGCTCCAGAGTCTCCAGGGCCTCTTAGCTGCTTCTCTGACTAACGCTCTCCTTGTTTAGATTGACAGCCATGTCTTGCGAGGTTTGCTGTTGTGTCAAAACCTCTGCTTTTTTTTTTTTTTTTTTTTTTGAGTAGAGCTCTGTGACATATTCAAAGGTTGTGACACTGAAACCTGCTTTTCACTTCATGATTCTGTTTGATCACTAATGTTCTCTGACAGACCTCTGAGGCCTTCACATCATGGCTTGATTTATACTGAGATTAAACTACATACAGGTGGACTCTATTTATTAATTAGATGACTTCTGATTAGGTGCAACTGTTTGCACTGGAATTCATTTAAGGGTATTAGAGTATAAGGAGATTAAAAACATATAAACATCTCACACTTCTCACATTCTTATTTGTACTCAAGTGTGAAACCCATGTGTCATATTTTCTACTTCACAATTAGGAGCTATGTTGTGTTGGTCTATCACATAAAACACATTGAAAAAAGGTGGTGGTGATGTGAAAAAAAGTTCAGTGGGTGTGAAAACTTCTGCAAGGCACTGTAAACACCTTTTATGAGGAAAAAACCCTCACCAGTTGAGAAGCTCTGTGGTGCCACCTGTTGGTGGGGTGATGATAGAAGGTCAGTAACCAGAGCAAGGAACCAGAGTCCTCGGGAGCTGATGTGACCAGCAGCTGGACCGCCACCTGCACCCAGTGGGCACACTGAACCAGCAGGAACCATGCCTCAAACACTTTGCGGTTCCCTCTGCAGGACAGGAGGAAAAGCACCAATCACAGGTAAACAGCTAATTAAATGTTTCATGGACATTTGGCCAAAAATAGTTTGATGCCAGAGATAGTTACCTGCAATCATTTAATGGTAAAAGTCATCAACAATGTTTATTTATTTTCAACTTGTCATGAAAATTGTGCGTAGTAAAAATATTACTTCTTTTTAAATAAATGAATGAGAAGCGTGTTATGTCAGTGTAAAAACAAAAGCATCATAGTGAAATTAGACCAAGGTGCAAACAGAGCAGTAAGCAGCTAATAACTCAGGTGGTTTGGGTGGTCTAGTTTAATTCTTTTAATACCCTGGCACTGAACCCATCCAAGTCTCAGTTTTTCCACTGTGCTATACATCTCCCACTTTCAGAAAAACCCACTGTTAAAGGTATAAGTGATAATTGAAAGACCAACAGTTTTCACACAGCCTCATGAACTAAAGCTAAACTTAATTATAAAAAAATCTATTTTGAGATGTCTGAAGTTATTAAAGTCATATTAGCTTTATAAATGAATCACGACTTTAAGTGTTTCCAAGCACTATCAATAGCCAACCCCCCCCCCCCAATGGACAGCTGATCAAATGATTCCGATTCAGATATTATGCTATTAGACTCCTTTCAGGTTGCATTTTCAGATGAGTATATTAAAATATTTTCAGAAGAGGAAGGGACCAGAGGAAGACGTTGAGGTAACGTTAGACGAAGATGCTCAATGTTCTTCATTGTGACACAGTTCCCTCAAGTTCTGAGGAATACAGAGATAATAGTGATCTGTACCGTAACACGCGTAATATTTAAATATTCTTAACGTTTCTTGGATGATATTGGGGACTGAAACAAATCTAACAATTCCCAATTACATTACACAAGTACACAGGCTGAAGTAGTGGAGGTGGTGAGTGAAGGAGAGAAAAGTCAAAAGGCAGAGCAGGTGGGGGCATGTTCCTGCACAGGTCAGCGTGTTCCCGTACAACAGGGCATTGCAGCTCTTTTTCAAGAAACCCAGACAAATAAAATGCTCTCAGCCAGATTAGATTACTACAGTAGAGTTGTAACTTCAGTTGTGCAGTGTGAATATAGTGAATAAATGTTTTTCAAAAAAAACACTCAGTTTGAAATGGCCATAATAAACCCGTGTTGTGTCACTGGTGTTGTAAAAAAATCCTATAGGAAACACTGCAACTTGAACATTGGACTGATATTTGCAGCTGGCCACAATGGCAAACCAAATACCTTCACGAGATGTTTTATGGCCAGAGGAGACAAGACTGAGATATTTGGCCACAACAATAGAAAATATGCTTGAAGGGGAGGCTTTCACACCTAAGAACACAAGCATAGGGGTGGCAGTATCTTGCTGTAAGGGTGTTTTATTGCCAGTGGCACAAGTGCACCGCAAGGTGAATAGAATTAAAAAGAAAGAGAAGGACTGCTTACAATTTCCTCAACTTCACTTCATATTAACAGCTAGATGACTGAAATTTTGACACAGTTGTGTGTCCCAACAAGAAAATCATCCCAAACAAATCATAAGCGGCTTTGGAAAGGATAAAGCAGGAGAATAATTAACTTAATAATTAAGTAAACAGTGGTATCTTCTCTTAAATCCGAACAAAAAAGACACCTAAGCAAAAAAAAAAAAAAAAAAGAAAAAAATAAAAAATAAAAAAAAAAGAAAAAAAAATCCCAGTAAAATCAGCAGAGCCACCTCCACTGCAGCTGAATATACAAAGCTGCCTGCCATGCAAATATCTTCTATGACAGACAACATCCTGTTTTGTTCACTGTGATGGACATTTTTTCTCTGTTTCTGATCCGTTTCTAAACTAATTCATGGTTTAGCACAGGCGATGCAAATCAAATTGCTAAAAAAAACATTCTACAAGCACAGGGATGGGTCGGTCTCCTAACGCTGAAAGAAACCTTATAAACGTTGTAGAGAGAAAAGTCTCTTCTGTTATATTGGTGTTCTGAATGTTAATGACGACTTCAAAAATATAAATATTACTTTAAATATAAAAAAACGTGATTATTATGGACTGCTGTAAAAAACAGACTTGGAAAAACAACTTCGGATCTGAACACAGAACACTGCAGCACACTTCACAAAGCTGCACAGCTGTAACAGTGAGAGCAATGTGAAGACTGAAGAGTAAAGATGGTTCTCACATTTCCTCTAATACCATCATTTTCCTCCTCATCTCCCCCCTGTCCACTTGGCTTCAACATACCAACAGGAGCAGCCCTCTGCAGGGCCTTGGCAGCAGCAAGGCAGTACTTTACCACCGCTGGCTCACTTCGAGAGTTTTGAATGGAGCTTCAGATTCGTGCGGCGGCGAGGATAATAGGCCCCGTTCAAAACCACATCCTGAGCGTATCAAGTCACCCGTTTCCATCTTTACATCATCTGTTTTTCTTTTTTTTAAATCCCTGTTTTTCCTATGAATATTTTATAGAAATGAGTCCATCCAAGACAACTCGACATGTTTTCCTTCTTTCCATAACAATGTGTCTATTATTTAATTTGTGCACCTTCTCCCTGCTCTCTGCTTCTTGTCCTGAACTACTTCTCTCACTCTTTCTTGGACCCCACAATGTCTTTTTTTTTTCCAGTGTGTTCTTTTCCTCCCCAAAGCTAATGGCCTTTAATGAATGCTTGGAGAAACCACACTGTGCTCCAGGACCTCTCTACTATGATGCAACGGGAAAATTACTGACTAACCACCTTCTCAATGGCAACTAATGGAAATAAGAACACCGTGCTGAACAGGGGTCCGGCATGGTGCTGGAAGCAGACACGCATTAGCGCATTTTCTCTGTTTGAATCTCTTTCTCACCTGATGTTTCTACTGTCTGAGTCTTCCTCCTCCTCTTCCTCCTCAGTCAACCTCTGTAATGACCTGCTGACCCACATCAGGTGATTTTTCAAACCCTCCTGAGGCACCTCTGAAAAAAAAAAAAAAAAAAAAAAAAAACTTATATTAAACCAATGTAATTATTTGTGTTTAAAGAATGAGCAAAAAGACTTTTTACAATTATTTTACTGTAAGCTCACAATTTTAATTACCATTTCTATATCTTTTATAGCCCACTTCTTCGACTACAAAATGGAGCTGATGTTTCTTACCACACACTACACAGACATATTCAATAAATTATAATACACATCCCGATGAGTCTCCATTGTCAGATTAAAAGTACCTTTTGAAAATAATAACCTTTAGGCAGGTATTAAACATACTTTTCATTAAGCCCAAAGTTCTGTTTTCAACAAAAGATTTTTTTATTTGTCTGATGTAATATTCTGCTTTTAAATTAATCTATATAATGTGTTTCACTTGGTGATGGTGTTACTGAAATAAATGGACTTTTCATTAATATTCTAATTTATTGAATGGTTCTGTAGACTTTGGAAAGGAACTGTGTTTTTGAATATTTTACTGACAATTTATCTCCAATTAGAGGAATAAACTTAACTATGACAAAGCCTGCAACTTGTTTGCAGATTCAGATGGAGATGACCAACATGACAAAAAAAAAAAAAAAAAAAAAAAAAAAAAAAAAAAAAAAAAAAAAAAAAAAAAAACTACAAAAATAAGGAACTAAAGATCAATAAAACATATCTAAAAGCATTCTAAATTCAAGGACATTTGAAATGAATGTCTTCAGCTTGTGTTGTTCAAGTTCATTTGTATAGCACATTTCAGCAGCAAGGCAGTTCAAAGTGCTTCACATCATAAAAACATAAATCAAGCATACATCAAAATCATCAAGGAAATATCAATGTATCAAAAATCATGAGGATCATCAAGCAAATAGAATTTGAAAATATTGATCGATGTTCCACTCGCTTCTAATCAAAGGCAGCTCTAAACAGGTGGGTTTTTAGCCTTGATTTAAAGGAACTCAGTGTTTCAGCTGTTTTGCAGTTTTCTGGAAGTTTGTTCCAGATTTGTGGTGCATAAAAACTGAAAGCTGGTTCTCTTTGTTTGGTTCTGGTTCTGGGGATGCAGAGCAGACCAGAACCAGACAACCTGAGTGGTCTGGAAGGTTGATACAATGACAACAAGTCTTTAATGTATTTTGGTGCTAAGCCATTCAGTGATTTATAAACTAACAGAAGTTTTTAAAGTCTATTCTCTGAGCTACAGGGTACCAGTGTTAGGACTTTAGAACTGGAATGATTCACTCTATCTTCCTGGTTTTAGTGTTGCTGTTGTTGTTTCATTGTATTTGCTGTTATTCAAAAGGGGAAAAAACAGATATGAAGTTGTGTTGATGGCCAGAATAGAGTCAGGAACTGCATTCTGGGAAACTACTTTTCTTATAACAAGGACATTTTTTGCTAAAACCCAAAGATGACAACATTTCAGCTCGACGAAAAACTTCAACAAACATCTGAGGTTGTATATTGTCATTTAACCTGTTCATGAACTAACAGATGAGTGTTAAGAATGCAATGCTATTTGTGTATTTATGACTCTTACACAAGATGCATGAACCTCAGGTCTTTTACCTTTTTACAGTACCATTCCTATTCACTCTCTGGTGAAATATTACCTTTAACCACACACACACACACACACACAGAGGAATAATTAACTGTGAATTCTGGCTGGGCTTCAGTGTGTCCCTAAATGGCTCCATTCATGTAAATAATTCCTGCCTACGGGCCAGTCTGGGCATACACTGATAAGCAGCACTCCTGCTCTCACTTACTCTGCATCTCTTCAACTGTACACATTCCCCCACACAGAGCTGTTAATACTCCAACACATACTCAATGCCGTTAAACCTCTTTGTGTAATTATGATCAAGCCCATGAGCTGGCAAAGCAAATTATTAAACCCGTGTATCGATTTTTGAGAAGTAATGACAACTGACATCATGTTAACTTTAATATGTGACAAAAAAATACTTAACATGGTTATACAGTAACTGCTAAGTATAAAGATGCGAATGTGCTCATTCATTTTGTTGTCGAAAAACTTTACACACTGTTAAATAACACTTTATTACACTAATAACCACACTGGAGACTTTGGAGCATTTTTTCCAGGAGTTAATGCAGACAACCACAGTGAGGATATATGAGCACACTGACCTGAAGGCATGGTAAAGAGAGGAATCAGCAGACTTGGAGGGGACTGTGGGAAGAAAGCTTTTAAAGATGCAGATGTCTGAAACAACAGAGGATAGATTTTTATCTAATAAGTGGAAATAAGACTTCACATCGCTTACATCCTTGCTCTTCATATGACACTGAAAAGGAGGCTGTGTGAGGGTGATAATGGTGAAGCAAGTGTGTAATGTAGCATGTAATACAAGACACTTAGTGCAGTGTGACAACAACTGAAACAGAGTTCCATACAAACACCATGACCTTATCATCTCCTCTCAGGGCTCCTACTGCGCACATATATTAAAAAAAAAAAAAAAAAAATCTAAGCATTTTCGCACTCAGATATTTAGATTTTCTTGATAAGATTAATAAAATTCTAAAGATTTATTTTGAAAATGTCCATAACATAATGCACTTGGGTTTGGGCTGCTGTAGCCTGTCCTCATAGTCCATGGAATTGCCTACAGTAATCAATTGCCTTTAATATTTTTAGTTGACAAATAATCTTGTGGAGAGTGAATATCTTTAAAAATTTGTTCCTGCCAAACTGCTGTGTATGTAAGGACAAGCCTCTTGCCACAGTTCTACAGCTATAGTTTCATGCATTTGTAGATGCAGATAATGTGTCTGCTTCGCTCCTGAAAAAGTCAGGTTTTTAAGTTACCAAAGGCTAAAATGATCAATGAATGGAGGTTTGGATGCTCTGTAAGCTCAGTTTGCAAACCACAGCAGGACAAGTGCCATGCATGAGCATTTGAAGAGATGACACTGAGGGATTACTGATGAGCTGACACAAAAGACAAATCCACAATTACAGTTTTTTGAAGCTGCAGAATGTTCTCTGTGAAGTTGGATGCATTGTCTGTCTGGCATTGAGATGCACGTTGGTTTGATTAATGTAAAATTAATTTGATTAATGACCAAATCAGGGTTTTTTTGGTAATCCTGTATTAATCATAGTTAAATGTGTAAAATATATTAATAATCTAAACAGAACAAATGTAAACCAAGCAAACTCATAAAAAAATTTAAAAAAAACCATAAACCTGATAAAGACAAGTCATTTGAAAGATACATGGAAATTAACTCATGAATATCATCAATTATCTTAATTACTAGATGAAAATTAAAACATGTGAGAGAAACAGATTCTTTTTCATTTGGAGTTGCCCTCATGGATGAACTAAGACCCTTTTTTGTGAACAGCATTTATTAAAAACCTGAGTGAAAAAAAAACACTCATTTTATTTTTTGCCATTTTGTCCTGGTTTGGTTTACAATAACTGTATCTTCCATAAACTACAAAACAGTGATGACGTTGATGTCTGATTTGGCACTTTAAAGAAGGGTTATTTCACACCATTTTTTCCATCTGCACTAACTTAGATGGGCTCCATTTCAAAATCTACAAAAGGGATGTCAAATCAGGGTTGATATTATCCTGTTTTAAATACAGATCATTTAAAATGATTATTTTGTTATTTTTACTCTGTAAAACGTCAAAATAAAAGTTTTGGCACCTAATTCAGACCCAGTTTAAAAATTCTAATTTGAAGTTGAGGCCAAAAACAAAATAAATTTTTTTTGAATGACAGAACTGAAACCAAAATTACTGATGCCAGAAACATTAAACTCAAATTATGATGAGGCAATTCAAGAAACAAGAATGCCATCTAAAAAATAAATAAATAAATAAAAAAATTATATATATATATATATATATATATATCAGTCCTGTATTTTTTAATAAAAGGTAAAGAGAAATATAGAGCATTCGCATAACTGAAATTATAGACAGTATGTGAATTTACATAGTGTCGCATCTACTGACAGCCTCTTAATATTTATGTATGACATGCAGGTGCCAGATAATTACAATATAGTCATACAGGACTTCTAATTGGATGATAAAACAGAAGAAGTGTACTAGGGGCTATGAGAATTTCAGGAGAAGTACACAGTGGCACACCAGAGCAGCGTATTCGCCAGTCACTGCAGGCAATTTATCTGGACAAAGGTTTTACGTGTAAATTAATCATTTGAATTCATTGTCAGTCGAGTAGAAGTGTCAGCTGTGGGGTGTGTAGTGCGAATAGTGGGGCTCTCAGTTGGAGATGAAGTGATAATGATGGCAAAGATTCATCAGCAGTGAATTTTCCTGCTGAGTGGAGGAAATTGTTCTCCACCTTAGGTGAAACTAAGTCTGTAGAGTAAAAATAAGCTTTTTTTTTTTTTGCTTTAACAACGAGCCATCTTCAGTTCCATTGTGAATTTTGTAGAAATTATATGCGTTACCTTTTTTTTTTTTTTCCCCCACCAAATTTATATAATTTGTATTTTAAAACGTCTGGTCAAAAAGCAAAGTAGAACCAAAGTCAAATTGCAAATTTGTGTGCTCACTCTGATTGCACTTAGTTTTTAAGCACTAATGCAGTATTGACCTTTCTTTTTCACTTTCTTTCCCTTTTTAATTTATTAAAATCTATTTATCTGGTCACTTTAAGACAAAATAAAAGGTATCACTGATCCTCATAGGAAGTCATATAATAAAAGAGTAACTATGTGAGTCTTTTTTTTAAGGGAAAAAAAAAAAACAATCTGCCATACCTGAGGCTGCAGCTGTGACAACTCCCTCAAGAAGCATTTCGTAAAGGTTTGGAAAAAATCTTTAACACACTCATTTCTTTCAGCCTGTTTAAGGACCGTCCTGCCAGAAGTGAAAAAAAACAAACAAACACATAAACATTATGAAATATTTAGAGTCAAAGATAAAAAAATAATACACAGTTGTTGAATAATATTTTAAATTCAAATTAATTTCATGGCACTTACCTGAATATATCGTTTACAACCAGGAAGATTGAACAGTGCTGAGCACAAGCGTTAGGCTAAAACACAGATAAATGCAAACATTACCAGCTATGTCAATCTATATATATTAAAATGCATCTGTACAATTTCAGCAGGTTCAGAAAATATAGCAGCAGTAGATCACACATATTTTTAACAGGAGTGTTTAACCACCTGGTGGCACTGTTGGACCATCTAAAAAAAATTACTGAAATAATAGTTTCTATGTTCTCACTTTCTCCTCATTAAACACTCAGTTTCCCATTCTGTCAAGCCTCCCTCACACACCCACACACTCATTTTCTCATCTCCTCCTAATCCACATTCATCATGTGTTTCAGATTTAATACATTCTAAAACGCCCCAGTGCAAACATTTAACAGCTGTACCGCACATATCGCTGAATCCCTAATTATCTGGCGCTCAATATGCAACTCATATAATGCCATGTGATTCACATGTCATATACCTCACAGACTTTACCCCAGGAGAGCAATTCAGTAAGAAGAGAAGCATATATATCCCAGTTGGGTTTTTTTGTTTGTTTGTTTGTTTGTTTGCTTAATTTAATGGTAGCCAGTAAAAAGCTGTGATTTGTGTCAGTGGTTTAGAATGACTTAAGATTTGGGATGTACTATGGTGCAGGTAAAATACATGTTTGCGCAAATGAGGAGCTCAGTTAAAAAGAGGGATGCTAAACTTTATATCCCATCAGTAACAGTGTTGTTAAACAGAAAAAAAAAACTGACAAAAGCCCAGTGTACAAGTCAGATTATAGAATTAAGTAACAAACAGTTCCACCAAGTGTCCATATAGTGTAATTACAACCACAAAATACTCCAAACAAGTTTTTGCCTTCTCAGAAAACAAGACTTTGCAAATATTCACCCTTTGCATGTCTCTGCTTGTATGCACATTAGAGATTAGTTAGCATATGATTGTACATCCTCACATGCATTCATGCACACGTGAAGTATCATGACTCCCAACAGCTGCTTTTTTAGCAGCCTCCTTCATACCTTACGACTAACACTTCAAGGAGAGTCAATTACAGCACACAACAAACATCCTGTTTTTTTTAAGCAGTCTGGGCCAGGAAGTGAGTGTTTATTGTTATTGGGCCCTCTCCCTGGGTCAGAAGGGGGTAGGAAAAGCCAAAATGAAGAATGCGAGCACATTTTTATGTTTATGTTTCCTATTTTTGACTGTAGTTTAAACAAGTAAGAGAAAGGCAAGCAAGTGAGGAGACAGACAGACTCCAGTCAGCTAAGATTTCCTTACTTTTTACTTTTGTATAGAAGTATCCCACACAGTGATACATACAGACACATGAAACCTGAACCTCCTTCCTTTTTAATAAACACACAACATCAGATGTAATATTACAAACAAAAGCACAGTCTGAGTGGATGAGGGTCTGGATAACACAAGAGCGTATAAATTAAGATTAAGGGCATACAGAGGTAGTTACCATTACCTGGGGCCCCGAGATACAAGATATTGGATGAAAAGGAAAAACTCAACTTTCAGCTATCAACAACCTCTTTGTTACTGGTCATGTGTCCATTTGGAGATGCAGAATGAAAACCTAATCTGAATATTTCTAATGTACTTTGGAATATCTATATAATATTGTAAAAGGTCAAATAGTTATTAAAATTATACTATTTATAAAACATCAAAAGATGTTCAAATATTTATTAAAATTATTAAAATTATACTATTTATAAAACATCAAAAGATAAAAATTAATTTTAGACACAAGTCCTTGGAAAATGACATGCAACAATTTAACAGCAAAAATCTGTAGTATTATTTTTTGATATCGACAACAAAATTTGGTGGGATTTTAATCTAAAATGTAGAGAAGCACAAAAAAAAAAAAAAAAAAAAAAAAAAAAAAAAAAAAAAAAACAGTTGGTAATGGGATTCAGACCATTTCAGCTTGATCAATCTGACCACTGACCAGCTGGTTGAAAATTCAAAAATCTAATGTTTTTCATATCAGTGAACATGCCATAGCTACAAAGCTGTAAAAAAAAAAAAAAAAAAACTATTTGTCTCCTTAGAGATTTCTTCTGGTTTGTTTACCCTATAGAGCAAGTACTTGTGGCAAAAATCCAAATCACTTAACTAGAATTATTACTATCTAGCAACATGAAGTAGGCTAAAAGATCTCATTCAGAAACGCATCATGATCTGATCTAAAGAAATTCATAAACAGATTAGTTACAAAGCTATTTCTAAGGCCTTTAGGACTTCACCAAACATCCTTTTCTACAAATATGGAAAACACAAAACAGGAGTGAACCACCCCAGAAGTGTTAAGCCAATCAAAATTACCACGAATCCAAGAGGTCACAAAAGAACCCAGAACAGCATCTAAGACACAGCAGAACTCACTAGCCTAAATTAATGTCAATACTCATGATTCAACAATAAGAAAGAGACTGGGATACAATGGCATCCATCGGGGAGTACTGAGTCGAAAACTGCTGCTGAGAAAAAGAATACCAAGGTCTGTATTACATTCTCTATATTAATTCCCCAAACTTTTAAAAAAATTCAGCATAATGAAGGAATAAAAGTAGGAACTTTTTGGAAGGGGTGCATTCCACTACATCACACATAAAATTAACAACATTTGAGTGAAACAGTATCATACCAACAGTCAAACATTGGTAGCGTGATAATCTGAGGCTCCTTTGCAAGTTTAGAGCCTGGGCGACTTGCTGTAATTGATGGAGCCATTATTCTGCTCTCTAGCAGAAAATCTTAAAGGACAACGTCCAGCCATCCCTTGTGACCTTCAGTTCAGGCACACTTGTGTAACTCAGCAAGGATGTAAACTGCTGATTACAGCTTCCTTAAAAGTGCTTGATGAAGGCTGTTGCTGCCAAGGATGCACAAAGATGACTAGATTAAGCAACTGGTTTGTTGCTTAATCTAGGGCATAGTTTTCACATATGCCCTTGTTGGTTTGGGTAGCATTTTCCCTTGATAAATGAAATCTTAATTTGAAATGTTTATTTTGTATGTACTTAGGTAATCATTGTTTGAGAAATTTGAAATGTACTGAAACATTTATGAGTGACAAAAAGCAAGAAATCTGTAAAAAGGTATATACTTTCTCACTGCACCTTATCCAGTCACTGGCTCTCTGTTTGTCCTCTACTTGCTTTAGTTATTTATGAAACTAACTTTCTGACAGAACAGTTACTCCCAACTCAAAATGACTGAATCAAGCAGATTTATCTAACAGGCTTAATTCCTGTATATGTAATAGCAGTAGCCCAAATGAATGTGCAGTAGTGTGCACCAACCTCTCTTAATTTGTGAGAACTATCCATAAACACAAAGAGTGTGCAGCTCTCATTGAAATATACACAGCTTAAGTGGACCATCACTACTGGATAAAAAGAGCAGCACAGCCTGACAAACCTGACCTAAGTTGATTAGTTCAAAAGGCAGGTAAGTTTGTCTTTCCCACTTCAATTTCACTGACATTCCTAACTGCCAAAAAAAATGCAATCAGTAAATTCGGTAAACAAGGTGTCAATGAAGACCTTTGTGTGAATAATCTCACGTACAGAATACGTATATAAATTTGGCAAAAACATTATGCAGAAAGTGTGCTTAAAATTAAAGACTTGGCAAGGCTTAGATTTCGCTTTATTACATTTCTGTTAGTGTAGTATCTGTGACAAAAGAAATTACTTCACACTGATCTCCCTAGTGACTAAAAAGCAAATCTGAAAAGCAACTGGTATCTAAAATTCAGCCTCTCTTTGGGCAGTAAATGGTAAATATCGTATCATTGCATTGCAGAGATGGGGATCAGTAATGGCAATCCTAAAATAAAAAAAAGAAACAGGCTATATGAAGTGAGGATCACTGAACTGTTCAAGTGATAGCGAGTATGAAATCACACAGGCAAATGATGTGAGATGTGGTCTAGAGCTTTCCAAATTATGTGAGATGCATGCAGAACAAAAGCCAAATAGATCTGACAGGCAAAGCACTCAATAATGACCCACCCCCAAAAATACAATGGAACATTCCTAAGATCCACACTTATTAAAAGTGCACAATGGTTTGGTTTTCAGTTTTCAAAGTGGTTCAAAGAGGAGCTGAACACATATGGATGCGTGCAATGGTTTCTCTTGAGAGACTCTTTAATTTGAGGCAGATGAGATGCTGTATCGAAAAAAAACGTAATTTAACAGGAGCAATACATCAGCAGTTTATCAAAGAGGTCAAATGTTACCAAATCAGGCAGCAGAGAAAGTAAAAACATAAATAAATAAATACTACAGCATAAAAACAGAAATTTCTCTCCAACTCCACAAATCACAAGGTATAACGACTCAACAGTTTCACATTTAATCTTTTTTAATGTTCTTTCTATTAGTGGTGCAATCTTGTTCACCATTTAACTAAGTGTATGGATGAAATATTACATTTATATCACATATCTTTGTAAAAAGGTGATTCAGAAAACCCAACAAACTCGAGCAGTAAAACATCTCTACATCAGCTGCTCTCCATTATCACGATATATACCAAGGTTTTAAAAGTTACAGTTTCAAAACCACTAAACACTTCCACCATACAGTTTAAAATCCTTTTAATGAGATGGCAAAGACTAACCAGAGCTTTCTGGGGCTGTATGGAGAACAGAATAACACAGCACTGCCCGTCCCCCACCAGTGACTTAACAGTGCTGATAGACTGGCTATAAAAAGGCTATTACAGTTTTCCCCCGGCTACAAGAGGGACAAACTCAGCCTGTTTGCAAATAGTTCTGGTCATGAAAAACATGAATAGTTAAGGCTTAAAAACTAAAGGGCTGTCACTTATTACGATTATCAGGGAGCAGACATCTTATCTAATAATCAGCCAATATTGGTTTGTTGTATCTGTGTTACTTTATAAAAAGCAGAAAGATTAAAAGATACAATATTTGACACACCAGGTTCTCAAAATCTGCTCCTAAATTTAACTGTTTTTTTATGCTACATGTATCAGAATCAAAATAACAAGAAATACTACAGATAGCAATATTATAAACTTAATTATCTGCATATCATTTTTGCAGCAGTTGGAATAAATATTGCTTCTCTGTTCAAACCAGTAAAAGTTTATCTTTCAAAAAAATATATATTTTATTCATTTGAGTCTGTATAGCACTAAAACACCTTTATGGAGTTCATTTAAAAGTGTAAAATTGAACAAGTTTGTTAAATTTATGCCGTTTTGTTGATATCTTAAAACTTTGCAGCAAAAGTTCTGTTTAAAAATGTTCATTTTGAATTCTGTCACTTTAAGATCCCACCTCGCTAATGACTCAATCTGTTGTATTTGGTCAACAGTGGCAGCATGTACAAAAATGCTTCAATAATTGTTTCTCATGTTCCACTATCCACCTGTCAAGATGTGGATAGTGGGACATGTTTTTATGATCGTAAAAAGATAACCCACCAGTAATGACTTTGTTATTTGCTCCTCCATCTTGTTTGGTGTTGATCCTCCTGCAGTAGCGGACTCCAGCAGACTGAGCACAGTTTCCTCCAGGCTGGGCAAGCTGTGACACCAGAGAGAAACAACTGCCTGCTCGTCTAGCAGCAGGCCACATCTGGAAATATTTTTAAGGGTCATGTTTTAAAATAAAATCACATGATTTTTGCACAATTTGGATATTGGCACATAGGATATTAGTAACTTGATCCTTTTTTGGTGTTGTCAGGTGACATGAAAGTAGCAGCACATGCAAGAAACCACTCAAACATCTCAGAGCTACAAGTAAGGAGAGGGACAAACTTTCCTCAGAGACTAGATGGCTACCAGAAGCGTTTCCCTGCAGTCATTTCAGCCAGAGGGGATAAGACCAACTATTAGGCAATAAGGCTTTCTAACTTTGTCCTCAATGTTTTAATGAGTAAAACAGGGTTAATATTTATTGTTTAAGTACTTTTAAATCACTTTCTTTTTTAGTGATAAAACATACTGATTTGACAGTATGTCAACATTTACTGATAAAGACATAAAAAAATTGTACTCAGTCTTCTTTCACATGACCAAGTTTTTATAGCATTTCTGAAAACCTCCCAACTTTTCTACTAATGAAGATTTTAAATCCTTCTTAGAACTGCAACAATTCTTAATAAGAACAACATAGCACTCTACTGAGATAATGATCTTATTTTTCTAAAACATGGTACTACAACCTAAAAATACAGTACAAACATTTCCTGTACCTTGAGTAGGCAGAGTGTAGAGCATCAAGGAAGTTTTCACTCAGACCTTCTCTGATGCAAGTCACTGGCTGTTGCAGCAAAGCACCAATAAGAGGGGATGCTTCAGGACATGTGATGAGAGGCACACATGCCTCTGATGCAGCCCAAATACTGCCACATGAACACCTATGTGGAGTTCAGTAAATGTTGGGTAAATCTTTGGTAATCTTAAGATTCAGACAATAAGAATGATGCACACATGCTAAAAAAATGTCTTATTTGGAAAGGTAATATTTTAAAGAAATAATAATTGTGCCTTTTCAAACTGAAATAATATCAAGTATATGAATTTACTAGCCATTATAACAATCCCAGATAGCATAGCAAATTTTGGAAAATTTTGAATTGTGGGAATGTGATGCACTAATGCTGTGTGTAACTGATTGTATTATTTTTTTAAATAAATAAAAAAAAAAATTAGGATTTGTATAATTTCACAGTCAAAAGAACAGAAAATAGTCTACCCCTAAGTAAAGTTTGTTTGAATGTGAATTTGATTTACCCTTGGTTTCTGCTGCTGCTCTGAGAACACTGATTAACAATGCTGTCCTGCATCCTTGTCACCACCTGAAAGAAAAATAAAAATTAAAGTAAAATGAAATAAAAATGCAATTCAAGTATGCTTTTAAACAGAAGCTGTAAAAACTAAATACCCTTTTCAGCACTTTTAGATGGTATTCTTTGCTTGGCACCCCTAAATGCTTCATCAGTGCCATGGCTGCACTATCCTCTTCATCTGTAGCCAGATGACACAGGACTTTCTGTGGTAGAGCAGATGTAACAATGTGCAGCAGAGGTATGACACTTCATGAATGTAACAAAAGCAATTTACCAAAACCCAAAGTTTCATTACAGCAAAGCTTGGTTACTGGTTACTGGAAAATCAGATGACTATGTCAGCATCACATTGTTTGAAACACATGAGTGGATTAAAGGTATTCCAACAGTATGTATGTATGGACAGCATATGAGGGGAGGCAGAAGAGAGCATTCTTTGAAACACAAAGCCCTTGGTGTTTTACAAGAATTTTTTAAAGGGGCCTCTTGATAGTCTGATACACAAGACTAATAAACCCACCCCATACTCATCTGTGAACAATGTTGGTTGTAATGAAGGAAACCAATCTATTCATAGTTTATGGTAAGAACATACAGAACTGGTCAGTGTCAACTTTATTTACATAGAAATTTTTAAAAAATGCTGCACAGTAAAGACGTTGAAACTAAACTATGAGCTATAAAGTAATACTTTACAGAACAAAACTGAATAAAACTAACAAAGTAGTAATACAGCAGAAAGCAATGCATACAAAATATACACAGATTAAAAAAAAAAGTGATGTGAACCTCCAGTTGAGTCATAAGACTCAGAGATAACTGTTGTTAAGCCCATTTGTTTTCTCATTATACCTTAGCTTCATTAGCTTACAAACAATGTTTACACACTTGATCTGTGACAAAATGATGCTATGATCTCCAGCATCAATAGAAGAACTCAACAACTTAAAAGCTACAGAAAATATGATTACACCTATCAAGTAATATAAATATAAATGACATTCAATTTGTAACTCATAAATACTTGGGCAATGTACTTGATGATCACATGTCTTTGAACTTCATATAAAACAACTGGTGGGTTAAAAAGCTAAAATTGAAGTTAGGTTTCTATTTTAGATCCAAGTCTTGCTTTTCTTTTGTTGCCAAAACAAAGAGACTGGTTAATGTGACCTTTTTGTCTGTGATGGACTATGGTGATCTCCTGTATATGCATTCTTCTTCTCAATGCCTTCATTCTTTGGACACTGTCCATCATGAAGCACTGAGGTTTATTTCAAACTTTAAAAGGTCTTATTCATCATTGTTTATTATATGCTCTGGTTGGATGGCCATCTTTAGGTCCCCGTCGACTGAATCACTGGCATATCTTCATGTTTTAAGGCAATTCTTGGCTTGCTTCCATCATACCTACAGACCCACTGTACAATGAAACATGCAAAAGCTATCACATTCATTCTCGAAGCTTATTCCTACCGTCTTCTCCTAAGGTCTGTACCAAACCAGTAAAAATGACAATGAAGTATGGTACTCCCTCTGTATAGGATAAACTTCAAAACTCCTTAGAGCATGTTACTTTAAAAACCGAGAAGCATCCACATCTGGTTCCAGGTGCTGTTACTGAATTTTACTATCTGTTTTGACTGTTAAAAGGCCATGTCAACTTGAACTGTGTCTTTGTACTGCTGGCTGTCCTGGCCAGGACACTTTTGCAAAAAATAACTTTAATCTCAAAGAGTCCTTTACTGGTTAATTAAGATTTAAATAAATAAAAAACAAAAACACATATACTGTAAAAAAAAAAAAACAAAACAATTTTGTAATACCCTGACCTGTAGAGACAATGTAAGTGGTATAATATTGATATAAAGAATGTTACATAAGAATTTCCTCTTTTCTGTTGACATTGATTCATTGACATTGATTCAGATGTTCACTTGCGTAACAAATCAAAGTTCTGTTCAAGCCTTTGAAACGAGCCTTTTAATTTACCCACAAAAAGTTGACTTATTAATACAAGCTGCATCAAACACTGAATACCCAAAACCTGACATCTTGAGTGCACACCACAACAGATGGATCACTAAGCAGAGAAAAAATATGAACTACTTTGAAATGCCAGGGTAAAAGTAAGATAAAAGCAAATAAGAAGAGAAAGACATTGTGAGATGTTCAATATGTATAATAGAAGAGAGCAAAGAAACTTAAATCGGAGGAAAAGTATTGCTGCAGAGCTGTTGGTGCAGCCCTGTGGTTTCTTTGGCCTGGCTCTGCAGCACGCTAAGATGTTTACCCTCCACATAGTCTCACAAAACCACCCCAATCACTACCATCTGAGAGCCCTCAAACCCGGCACATATAGTACATACAAAACCAATCATGCTCAACCCACAGTTGGTAAAAAGGCACAGTAGGGATGGGAAAAGAGAAGTAAGGAAGGATTGGTAAGAATAAGCATGATACACTGAAAATCATTGTGATGGCTGTATTTTGAACAGGGGAAAAAAGTGTGTGGTCACCAGAGGAATGGGATAAAGAATAGAAAGATAGATGGGTGGCAAATACTTTAGGTCAAAAGCCATCTTTCTCACACAGAAAAAAGCAACTTGAATTGGCTTTGGGGACAAGTTACTGCCATAGAAATGATCCCTCCATAAATCTAAAATTAAAACAGAGGATGTAAGAAAAAAATGCATGAGGCAAAGACTTGGGTTGCTTTGGATGAATGTCTGTTAACAATTACTACACCATGATTGAAAAACCAATGACAGACTTAAGTATAGCCTCAGATGGTCAAAACAGCAGAGACAAAAAAAAAAAAAAAAAAAAAAAGGGGGAAGATGAAATCTGCTAGAAGAGTGCAAATAAAGAATTTGGATCTCTAAAAGCACTGATTTAGAACCAGCCCAACCTCAAACTTGGTGTAATAAATCTATGTGCCCATCTAGTATTTGTACAGCACCCACTAACAATGGAGGGGCTATATAGAGTTAGCCCACATAGTTGATGGAATCCAAAAAAAAAAAAAAAAGTTAAGTGTTAGTTACTTTCAGAGAAAAGATCCTGCCCTATTGTATATTTCTTTTTATGCACAGTTAACACACATTTCCTTCCAAAAGTGTTCATACCCCTTAAACTTTTTCACATTTTGTCCAACCCATCCACAAAGTTCAATGGATTTTATGTGACATACAAACACAAAGTGAGCATAACTGAAGCAGAAAGCAAAGGTTTTAATTTTTTTTAGACTTTTAATACCATTATAATTTAAATTTAGCAACTACCCAAATTGAGAAAAGTAACAATTTATGTTTAGTTAATAGCATAAGCAAGCACATATAACTTTGCCAACTTAAATTACTGTTTCTGAGCTTTGGAAAGTGACTTGTGTGTTTTCACATCAAGGTTACTTGACCACATGTCCTTCATACAGTACATTGTGAGCTCAGTAAAATAAATATGCATTATCAAGGAGATGGTAGTGATTCACTTAACAAGAATGTTTCAGGAAAACTACTCAGCCAGAGATACAAATCACAAAATAAACTGTCTCCAGCATATTTCCAAAAAATGAATGAACCGCAAAGTTTTTAAATTTAGAGATTTTTCAAAAAGAATTAAGACCAGAGAACTTTAGAAGACAACCAACTGTTAAGTCATGAGGTTTCTATAATTTTTTTTTGTACAATCCTTTAGAATTTTTGAATAGTTTTAGTTAGATAACTGTAAAGTACGTAACATGTCTACTTGAAGTACTACTTACCAAATATAAGGAAATTGTAAGAACAAGACATTTTTAATAAATATTGATTCATTAAAATCTGTAATTTAATACGTTTTTTATTTCACTTTTGTTGTTTACAAAGAAGAACTGAAAGAAAATCAAGAACTAGAAGAAGAGGAACAGAAAGAAAGAAGCCAATCATCCAGGTGCTTGGAACCCTAAAGTGAATTTTAATCAAGCAATGACAATTAAAAAGAATCTAAAATGAAGAAGGAACGAATTCATTTTTTAATAATAATATAAAAAAAAAAAAAACTTAATGTGAGCAAACAGCTACAAATACATAAAGTGGCTACAGTTGTTATAGGGCATATTTGTGGTTGCTTGAGTAGCAAAAGATCAGATTAAGCAAATCGTTCATCTGATTGTTTGGTTATCTAAAATTACACCCTCACTACTTACACTCTTTCTTGTCTTACTGTCATCTCCTCAAAGATCATGTTACTGCAGCACTGTGAGGTCTTTTTACTTGTGCAGGATGTTGAGAAACAGGCCAACTGAGTTAATGACTATCAGCCTGAAGCTTTGTGGCTATACCCCGGAATTCATCAAACCCTATGTGAAAGCTCAGATGTGGAGAAGAGAGACAGACAGGAAGATGAAGCAAAGGCAGACAAATACTGTATACACTATATGCAACAACTGGGAAAGCCATAAAGCTGCTTACATACAACAGCAAAGAAGCAAAGATATTTTATTAAATTCTCAAAATGATCTAAAAGCACATTAACAAAGCATTTGGATGCCACACAGCAGCTGACAACCAGTTTATTACGAAGGAAGTAAGTATACAATGTTAAGGAGCGCAATCAGACAAGGATAACAAAAACAGGCTTTGCTTCACATTCCAAGACAGGCAACCCAGTGCAGACACAGAGACAAAGAAGGAGCATCTGACCTAACAATGCATCTGCTCTGCTCTTCCAGACAGACAAGCTAAGTTGTGGTGAAAGGATTTTGCTGTGCATTCGAATAACTGGTGGTAAAATGGAAGCTTCTTCAAAAGACAAAAGAAGGAAAATGAAGAAAAGCTCCAGAAGAGGCAAGGACTTTAATGTACAAGATGTTTTGGGATCCTTGAAAATCTTGCACTATAACTGTGAAGTGGAAGTAAAATGATTTGCAAGATCACAGAAATATTAAAATAAATTGGCAAACATTCATATTCAACCCCATTCACTCTAATACCCCTTAATAAAATTCAGTGCAACCAATTCCCTTCTGAAGACATAGCCGCCCATCTAAACTGACTGACATGGCAAGCAGAGCGTTAGACAGGGAAGAAGTCAAGAGGCCCATGGCAACTCTGGAGGAGCTGCAGAGATGTTTACAACTCAACCCCAAGTCCAAGTCAATTCTCAAGTCTCTAACGACTGATAACCAAAATTCTTATCAAATATATGCCATGTCATCCATTATCGCTGCAGATTAGGAATTCAAATCCTGTACCATATCCACTCCTTCACTACATAGCACACTATGGAGTTTAGACTCTAGATAGGAAGATTTTTAACACCATTATTTCTAAAACTAGATTAAAACACTTTGTTTACAAGTCTAAAGAGTGAAAAGGTTCCAATGTACACTCTACATCAGGGGATCCCAAGCATTTCCATGCCATGGCCCCCCAAAGAGCATTACCTTCCACCCAATGAAACCCCTTTGCAAACCCACAGACAATGCTACAAAATATGTAAAGTAACATTCACTTTTAGAATGCTTTTTCTCACTATTATTCACTATTCAAAAATTATTACACTTGTTTATCATAAATGTTGCTTTAGGGCTAGGCAATAAATCAATAACAATATATATCACAACAGACACATGCTCAATATCAATAGAAAATATGTCCAATAGAATGTTCAATAATTTCACTGAACTCTGATCCAGAACCACACAGCATTCTGGGGGATGTAGGCAAAGGAAAGGCTTTAGCTGCTCAACCTCTCACAGCCAGCTAAGCAAGGTGGATGCCATCAACTAACTCACTCACTCGTTGGTTACCTAGCAACAACCTGTTGAGTGACTTGTGCAGCAGCAGTTTCAGATTTTACCACCATGCCTTATAAATGCTTAAAAATAAAAAAGATCTGCATGGAATGAAAGGAGAAAATGAGTAGTAGCTCAAGCAAAATTGTGGTTAAAAGAGGAACGGTCACGTCACCAGTTTGGCAGTATTTCAGATTATTAAAAAAAATAAATAAATAAAAATTAAAAAAATCAATAATTAGGGATATCGACTGATGTGAAACCCTTATATTGTGATGCGTTTTTCAGCTATATCGTCCAGCCCTCATACCTTCTGATTTTAGTTGGACATGAGTTCTTAGGGTTTTTTTGTAGCAGTGTCCCCATGGGAAATCTGCTGGATGATTCCGTCAGTCTATTGTCAAAAACTTCTCTATTTTATGTTTGCTAATCAGAAAGCTTCTTTATGATGCAGCTGGATTAACTCCCAAAAAAATTAGCACCAAGTACATTTTTATTTGTAAATGCTGTTGAAACAAGTAGTTTACATACGGCTTGTAAAAAGACACATACACCTATTTTTTTCTCATTGTCTGAAGTTAAATCAGACCAAACTTTTCTTGTTTTCAGTCAGTTAGAATTACTAAATAGTATTTTAAGGCCACTCCTGGAACACACAACTTTCTTGTTTGACACGATGGGAAAGTCAAAAGAAATCAGACAAGATATCAGGAAGAGACTTGTGGAGCTGCACATCAATAATCTGGTTCATCCTTGGGAACAATTTCCAGGTGCTTTAAGATGCCGCATTCATCTGTTCAAACAATTATGCACAAGTATAGACATGATGGGAATGTTCAACAATCATACTGCTCAGGAAGGAGACAGGTTCTGTGTCCCAGAGATGAACATATTTTGGTCTGAAATGTGCAAAACGACCCCATTACAAAAGCCAAAGACCTTGTGAAGAGGCTTGGTGAACCTGGTCAAACAGTCATTATCCACAGTGAAACATGTCCTGTACCGACATGGGCTGAAAGGCCACTCAGCGAGGAGGAAGCCATTACTCCAAAAGAAACATAACAAGCCAGACAGTAGTTTGCAAATGCACAAAGGGACAAAAACCTTCATTTTTGGAGACATGCCCAGTGGTCTGAATAAACTAAAATGAAATTGTCCATAATTACCATCTTTACATTTGGAGGAAAAAGGGGCGGGAGGTGGGGTGGGAGGGGGGTGCTTGTAAGCCTGGAAACACTGTCCCAAATATGAAGTATTGGGGTGGCAGCATCACCTTGTGGTAGCCGTTTTGCTGCAGGAGAAACTGGTGCACCTTATAAAATACATGACATCATGAGGAAAAAATACAATGTGGAAATATTGAAGCAGTATCAAAAGACATCAGCCAGGAAGTTGAAGTTCTGGCAATAGTGGGTCTTCCAAGTGGACAATAACCCTAAACACACAGCCAAAGTGCTTATAAAGTGGCTTAAGGACACCATCACAAAGCCCTGATCTCAGTGCTATGGAGAAGTTGCGGGCAGATCTAAAAAGGCGTGAGTGACCAAGGCGGCCTACAAACCTGACTTGAGTTACGCCAGTTATGTAAGGAGGAATGGGCCAGAACTCCAGCATGCTATTATAAGAAGCTTGTGGAAGGAAACCCATGTGATCTGACCCAAGTCATTGAGTTTAAAGGCAATGGTGCCAAATACTGAGGAAATGCATGTAAACTTCTGATTTTAAAGACATTAACAAATAAATCTGACATTCTTTCCCTCACTATTGAGGCATTTAGCAAATAGAAATAATTTTGGTGATTTGGTTATTTCCAACTGAACTAAAAACAAGAGAAGTTTGGTCTGATTTAACTTCAGACAGTAAGAAAAGTGTGTGTGTGTGTGTGTGTGTGTGTGTGTGTGTGTGTGTGTGTGTGTGTATGTGTGTGTGCTATTCAGTGTATGTAAACTTCTGGTTTCAACTGCATATGAATAAAACAAAAAAAAGTTGAAGGGATATAAATAGTTTTGGAAGGCGCTGTATATTCTACTCATTATTATTATTGTAATCTGTTTACATCCGCAATACAATTTAAATTTGTGTAAATATTCTCATTATCCTACACTGTACACTTCTGCACATTTGGCCAGTATACCCTATACAAAACATACAGTATGAAACACATGGATACAGACACCACTGCGCTCACTTGCACTCAGCTTCCCCTCCTACAGGTCAAAGACCATCTGGCAAAATTCAAGGTTTACTTTCTAGGCACTGTTTTAATTAGCAAGATGTTTTATCAGATGAGAAATTAATCAAAAGAATACAAACACAGTTAATCTGGCAAAAATGTGAAGGTTTCACATTGTTTATCATGAGCCATCTGTGTGAACCCTCTCAAAGTTGAAAATGGCAGAAGCTTTTTCTTCCTCTCTTCTCTTTCCCTCCTCTCTTTGCTCGCCTACAGAACACACAGCGCTTTGCTGGCTAGCACTTATATAAAGGCAGATTCTTAAATGCTGACAAGAGGCCATGAAACAGTCACTTTTAATTTGACTTTAATATGTGAAACATAGTTAAAGGCTATGAAGACTAAGACAAACAGAGACACAATCTACTTCATTCATTATGTATATCCAATTGGATGGGAAAGACAGAGAGATGGAAAGCATACCCCTATTAAAATAAATGAAACAGAAAATCTCTTCAGCAGTCCAAAGACTGTCAAACAAGAATTATTTAAAGAGTTTTTTGTTAAAAAAATGTTTTATTGCCAAGTAATCTTTATGTGAAGTCATCCAGAACACAAACAATAAAATGACTCGGACCAGTGTGATGAAAACTGGCATATAAAAAAGAGCTGGAAGAATATACAGTTACGCACAATTTACCACTAGTAATACAATATCAATAAAGGCTGGACAGTCATGAGATTTTGTCACTATTTTTTCCAGCTTTACTTTTTCTCTCTGTGTGCAGCTTGTGCATTGGCCATCAGTTGTGTAATTCTGTTAAACACTTGCTTTCGACCTCCTTACACAAGATTAAATTCCCCCCTTCAGTCTCCAGGATCTCTAAGAGCGATCAAACATCGCTGGATCGCAGAAAATTCAGAAAACTTTATTTGAGGCTAGCATGCCGAGTCTCCTGATCTCTTACACTTGGATGTGTCCTCATGAGCTACACAGTATTCTTAAAAATATGAGTGGTTTCCACACCTCCGTCATCTGTTTCAGCCTGACTTCAACTGAGAAAACACCAGCTTACCGGCAGCATGAGAGTGTGCTGGTAAGGGGTTTTCAGTCCAAATGCAGCTCACCATCTTGTGTTCCTGCACCGTCATTTCATTCTATGCAGATTTTGATGAGTGTGGTGAAAAGGAATCACTCACAAGTCTATATGTGATACTGATCACTCTGAGTTAATCACATTGAGGTTCTGAAGTCTAAACTTGTGTTTTATGTGCTGTGAATATTTTGAAATATTATTTCACATCTTAAGAGCTGCTGCTAGCACCTTCTTATAATCTTTCTCCACCTAGTCACTAAACGCTACAGCTTCTCTTAGATCCATAGAAACATTTTGCATGTGACTTACAGACTGAAAAACTCAAATTCGCTCAGTCCCCGCTGTAAATTGTAGTTTTAGAATCTACAATCCAAATGTACCCAAGAGATGTTTTCATTTTGGCATAACTTTTAGTAGAAAAAAAGTCTGATGGCATTCTAAGAATGTTGGTGAATTATTTTTCAAAAAACAGCTTATGTAATATTCCTGACAGAGTGTATGAAGTTCAAATGGTTGGAAGAAAGGATCTTGGTATTTCTGAATTATTTTGGGTTTATTAAACAATAGCCTGATTGAACCTTCACTCATTGAAGTAGTTTTTATACAGCTTCTAAGTGAAACAACTAAATATTTTCACATTTTAGAAAATTAGCCAACCAAATATTGGTTATTAAAACATATCTATTGTCCTGGTCCTGAAATACATTAAATAAAGACTAATTGTTAACTGCTTTAACAGAACACATATAGAAACCCTAAGTCCTACCTGAATCCACTGGTTGGCTTTTCTTTCCACTGCATTGCTTGGATATTCTGAGTACAGTGACCACAAACACTGGAGGAGAAGTCCTCTACTTGCACCTGCAAGGCAAGACACAATATTTACCAGTTTTCTTGGGTTCATTTCTATGTTTCTTGCTTTGGTTTGTAAGTAGGTTTTAAAAGAGACAAAGGAAAATCCAAAGCATAGATTCACCTTCTGCAGTGACAAGAGGATTCCAGCACAGTCGGCCTAAAAACTGGCCTAATAGGGGAAGCCTGTTCATGGTCTCTGTTGTGGAGCTCTGAGAGAAACAGAATGAAAAAATAAATAAATAAATAACATACTAAACATTTAAGCAATTTTAAACAACAGCATCAATGTAAAAAATAATAATAAAAAATAAAAACTTTAGGCTTGTACATTCAAAAAGCATCAAGCATCGATATGTCATGGAGAGAGACTAACTTGACTAATTTGAGAGGATGAGATCACCACTAATGGGAATCATAATGGTAGTTCAAGCAGAGTTTAAATACAACCTAAATACCTCCACTATTGTCTGCAACAACACCGTTTCTGTGTGTTGCTCAGCCCTCACATTTGGCCTCCCGACTGCTGAATAGTCTATGGTAAATGCTGTATGGTGAACGTCTGTGTGTGCGTTGCTTATGCAACAGAAAAGGAATGCTCATTTACAATAGAAACTGTTGAATGCTCCGTGACTGAAGGAATGCCCATAAGAATAAGCCATCACAAAAGAAAGCAATTACAACCGACTACCAGGGCACAATCGGCATCAAAGCCTCGCCAGCACTGTCTGTAATTATGACCATGTATCTTGTTGTGATTACAACCAGACATTCTTTGACAAAAGTGACTGATTACATACTGGCCAAGGAGCCTAATGGGACATGTTTATAGACGACAGTAAAGTAGATGGTGAAGTAAGACACATTTAGATGAAGACTTACTGTAAGTAAGTATGTTATCTGTGTTTTAGCATGTATTTTAAACATGTATTGTAACAGACAAAAGCTCTAAATTGAGACAAGTTTGACATGGAGAAACAATTTGAAAATCCAGACAATGTAATCTTCTGTCATTTTAAGGTACAGGTGGAGGTTAAGGCTTCTAATGCATCCCCATGTGAACAAATTATATCCATGTTTGCTTTAGCTGAACGAGCAAAGGAAAGAAATCCAATGAGAAGCTGGTTTTCCATTTTCAGACTTTGTAGAAGGACGTATCTGATAAGCAGCCGGAGAAAAGCCCAGCATTTACCTTGAGGCTGCTCTGAGAGCTGCACCTACACAATAACTGCTTTCAGGTTTAATTGACGATAAGCATGGAGCTTCTTCCCAACATGCAGGGGAGGGTAGTACAGAGAACCAGCCAATCACTCCAATAAAACTTTAGAGAGATTGCCCCACAGCAATGGACCGAAACACATCAAAGATTAGCATGTTTGTGTGTGCGCTATTCATATTAACTGGACATGTTAAACCTGTTCTAAACCCTCACAGACTAATTTTTTGAACACTATTAAAAAAAATGTATTCTGCTTTTTTGTGGGTCAAGGAATTGTTATATTAACACCATTAGGCACAATTAGGTGTGATTGAACAACTCTGCCGTCCATAGTGGCAGTGGTTCAGCTGCACCAAACACGCTCCAAAGCCTCATTACTCTTCAACGCGCTGTCAGCTCCCAGATAGCGAGATACATCGAATCCAGGTCAGAGATGATACTCAGATGGGAATAATTTTTCTTTTATTGATTGACTTAGTTACCGCCACAATGTACTCTATGCATATAGCTGAAAAAATCTGCATGTCAGCACCAAGTGGTCGGGTGTGTGCAATCTGTCAAAATGACGGATGGTCTTCGGATTTTTCCATCTTAACCGAAATCATTCAAATTCAAACGATTCCCAACCCTATTGATGAGTGGGAGGACGGCTGACTGTGTAGGTAAACTGTGCACTGTCATCAGCCTGAAACAGTATCAATCCATTCTCAGAACACAAAAATGTTCTAAAGCAGAGTGGAGCATCAACCCCTACTAAGGTGAAAATGGCCTAAGCATATTTCTACATAGCACCCACAAACAAGAAGAAAAATCATTGCATTTCTAAACTATCCACTAACTGCTTAGAGACCTCACTGTGAAAAATTAGGTCACTGCATCTAACAAGACAAGGCTTTAAAAAACTCTTAAAAATCATATCTTAAATATTGGCTTTTGCAAATGTTGTTGTCCGCACATCACTCTCACCTGTTCGAAACCAGATAGAACCTGGAAATTAAAAGGATTATTTCACATATTGGGCCATAAGCCACAGGAAAGCTGTAAAGATATCAGAGAATGCATATCGCTACCAATAAATAGATTATCCTCAGCTGGTCTTTTATGAGCCCATTGTGAGGAAAAAAGACTTCAAAGCAATTAAGCTATACCATATCGTTTCTTTGCTTGCGCTCCATAACTCTGCTCATTCTGACTCTTCTGCATTACGCAGAGTCAGAATTATGCTGATGGAAAGGGAGACATGTAGAGAAAAAAAAAAAACAGGGCTTGATCCATAAAAATATACAGATAAGAGTCAAAAGTAGTAGTAGAAATAATAAGTCAAATATAGACAAAGAACTGAATTTTAACAATTCCGTAAATGTTTCAGTAAAACATTCGCAGTGTGGAGAACTCAAAATATAACTTCCAAGGGCAATCTAATACGGACAAACAGCAAAAGATTTTGCAGGAAAATTTGTCAAAAATATGAAGACAAAAAAGTTTTTTAAATGCTGAGTTGGCAAGCTGAATAAAAAAAAAATAAATAAATAAATAAAAAGATTTAACCAGAAAAATTCAGGAATCTCAAAAACTGCGGCCCTCCTGTCCTCGGCCCTCTTCCCAGATTTGCTGGACTTGATATGGGGATACATTAGGTTAGCGCTCAAGGTCCCACTGCGGCTATTACCTGACTAACTCAACACTGCAGTGCTGCCAGCCAGACATACACGGCCTCAGCAACACACAGAACAGCTTCTGTTAGCAGGACCCTTCCACTGAATGAATTACCTATCGAGCCCTGGCTCAAACTCAGAAAATGTGGGCACATGTTTGAGCACATTTAATAGTCTTATTTGTGTATTAATTAACTCAAAGCTTCATTAATCAAATAACTGCAGTTCTGCCTAATAGGTGAAGATTTTAAACTCAACTCAGTGCGACGTAAACCAGTAGCCTTTTATACTCCCGTCACATTATTGTATATTTGTCTTCAGCTTCAATGGCAGACAAGAGTACAAATCTTTAAATAAATAATGGTCCACCATGGCATTTCCAGATGCATCCTATCCTGTAGCATGCGCCAATTGATTTTCAGCAAAACCAGGCTCCTTCAGTTTTCTAGACCTGTCAAAAAAGTCTGTGGAGATGAAAATTTGCTCACCTCAGCATGCCACAGGCTTGAAGTGACTCCAAGGACAGGGTGGTCTAACCTATTTTCTGTTTAATTCAGCTAATAATTATTTGACCACTTGGGGGCCCTCATCCACCATGTAAAGACCACTTTTTTTTTTTTAGATATGCAACCATACATGGCATGTTAATGAAAACAGAAAATAATGTAATAGCGGATTAACTTGCTATTACAAAAGATTTTATTGTCATGATGTTTGGTATTGATTTGACCCAAAAATGCAGAGCAGGCGTAGACAGCGAGTGAAGTTGATTTAATGAAAAAAATGATAAACAAGAACACTGGATTTAAAGGATGCCAACATATTGGTACTGGATACCACAGCTCACCTTCAGGGTTTCAGTGGAGTCTATGAATAGATCGGTCATGGCTGTTTTGGTAGCATAAGGGGGACCAAAACACGATTAAGTAGGTAGTCATGATATCATGCCTGATAACTGCATTTCTGAAAGCTATCATATCTACATTATTCCTGTAAGACTGGAATCTATCAATAAATACATTTACTCACCTCATTGTTGATTTCTGTGAGAAGCTGCTTGAGGAAATCCCTCAGTCTGTTCAAGTGTAGGGAGATGTCTTTCCGGGTGTTTGGAGAATCAGGCTGGTCCCAAGCGATTGCTTTATCAAGCCAGAAAGACATCTCCTGATCATTTGGGAAGCACTGGGCTGTTTGCTGGACCTGTAGCTCATTCATTTGCCTCTTTACACAGCCAAATTTACTTTTGAGCTGGGAAACACCAACAACAAATGCACTGTTAAAGTCAAGAATTACATAGCATATCATGTAATTTGAACTTTATCATCATTATTTTGTGGGTATTAAGACAGAATAACGGCAGCATTCTTACATATAGGATCTGGTATACCATTTTTCTTTTACCATATTTGTGTACATAGATGTTTAATTTGTTTTGACATCTCCCCGGTTCCCACTATCCTGTTTCATTGGCTTCAGATGTTATGTAGCACTAAGCATTTTTTTAAAAATTGAGAAAAGAAAGGCAATAAACAATTTTGTTTGACCTGAAGAACACACAAATTGTGTTTGGTGAGAGTGAAGTTGAAAGAGAAGAGAAACTTTGTTTACAGGAAAATTCCACAGAGGGAGATTTACTGTAACCTTGAGGAATAAAAACCCAGGTTCACCTCTTTATACACTAAAAACATTTATGTGGGAACGTTTTCCAGAGTTAAGTTTCAAAAAACTAAATTAATAACGAATAACATAATTTGTCTGAGGCTGATACTGAATAGGAACATAAACATAAACCAGCAGCCTGAAAGTGGGATCCTATTTTAATTTACTGCTCAATTACATAAACAGCAGCATCAAAAATTTAACTTGAAAACGACTGTGCCATCATAAGATTTCTTAAACTGAGAGATTATTGCTAATATTCTTCATTAATTAAAGGTAGGCAGTCATCAACACAGACATTATTACAATTAGAGATACACAGAGAAGAGACTGGTGCTCATCCAGATGGAAACTAAAAAAAAGTCCCATCAGTGAACCCACCGTACCTTAACACTGCCAGGTCGCTCTGGCAAGACATTGTGTGTGAAAGTTGTTCATATCTACATTCACTAGCATATACACATAGAGATCACTAATGCAAGCTGCACTAACCCTGTTAATAGCTAATAGAAGATGCTAAAGATAGCTAAAATGGAGACTCTAAAAATCACTTTGTCTATGATTTGAAATAGTAAAATATAATTTTACAGTGACTGGTCCCTCACACACAGTGTGACATCACCTCCACACCTAATAAATAAATAATTAATTAATGTAATTAAGAAATTAAAAATCGTCAAAACTTGGTATTGGCAAGTCAAAGCTTTACAAAGTGTCCAAATCAAAAACAGGCCACAAACTCCTGATTGGTCAATCTTGAAGTGCAATTAAAACTTACTGAAAAATGTTACTTTTTGATTATGAAAAAAAAAACAAAAAAAAAAAACAACTTAAATTACACAACTAGATTAGATTAGATACGGCTGCATGATATTAGAAAATCATGTGATGGTAATAATATTGGCAAATATAGCGACAATTACATTAGTTCCGATATATCCTCTTTTTTCCCACTCTCTTTCTCGTCTGTGCTTCCATCACTCTGTGACCTTTAGCATTTTGTGCAATGTTCTTTGCGTTTGGTATGAACATCTGCTGCCATCAGACTCTGTCCAGCTGGCTAAATATTATTTTAGCGTATAAAATGCAAGTTTATAACACTTAGAATGTATTAGCCAACAGTTACTGTACTCCAAAAAGTTCTTTGCGATATAAATATCGCACACACTGATATTGCGATGATGATGTATTTGTGCAGTTTAACAATAATTAAAAACAGATGCTTTTGAGAATTACATCAATATCTGCATATGTGCCATACAGTCCCCACAGCCTCCCATGAGAGCAAGGGTGGCTAATAGAATAAGTGGAATGAATAAAAAGGTGGAAATAAATTGTTTTGATCTAGTTATTCTACCCTCTTATTACCACAATTTAATGATCAAATTCCTGTGATCCAGGCAATATCTTCTACACATCCAAGACTGCCTACTGAGAAATAAACAGTACATTCTTCACCTTTTATGAAGATGGAGAAAAAAAGCATAGTGGGGTAGGCCCCAAGGCTGTGTATGAGGATGTGTTTCATGTCTGTATATAGTTCAAGAATCGTGTGTGTGCGTGTTTGTTGTGTTTTCCCATAATGACAGGTCTATGTGGGACACCACAGGCTTATATTTTATGATCACCTCGTAACACACGATTTGTTTAATGTCTTGCCATCAGCTCCGCTGGAAAGCCCCTATGGCACGCTGATGTGAATGCATAAATACTCATTTTCAGGGAGGAAAAATGCCAAACCAAATTAGGAACAAACGCCTCTTGTTGACTTGTCTCTTAGGGGCTCCATTTTCAGAAAAACCAAGGCTGAACCTAAAAGGAAAACAAACCTAACGGATTCTTATCAACATCTCGATCCTGCAGATAGTTACGAGTACATCTAGGTGAAGACAGAATAAACTGCAGTTACCAAAAAAGACTTCGAAAACTCAGGCAAAAAAAGCCAACATGTACATGTACAAACAGACTCAGCAGCAGCTCTGGAATTAGTTGAGCACATTTTGGAGGAGGAACGAGATGTGACTGGTCAAATATTATCTTTGAGGATGTGTTAAACTAAGTTTGTGGATTTTGGGTTTTGCTGAGTTTGCTGATGTAATTATGAGATTGTTGACGTTATTTCAGTATAACCAAAATCAGTTAGCCATCACTTTCTGCAAATTTACCTCCATATGATTTCCTTATGTTAAAACACAGTTTAACAAGATGAAAACTGTACACAGTTTGATTCTGACCAAGTCCCACTTGTCATCGAGCCAGCAACATGTGTGTACAACTATGAAGAACCCCTGCTCAAGACTCAAACACCCAGCAGCACCATATATGCATTCTTTTGCAAGCATACAATCAACAAGAGTTCATTGAAAGATTAATATAAAAAAACCAACAAATGAATAAATTATATGGTGTCTAACAATAAAAATGTCATTGCTTCCTATAAAAATTCAGCCAATTTTCCCATCTACTTTTACTGACAGAAATTTCCAAATAGCCTAATCCATTTTATTTCCACTGTTTAAGG
This sequence comes from Anableps anableps, assembly GCA_014839685.1. Lineage (NCBI taxonomy): Eukaryota > Metazoa > Chordata > Actinopteri > Cyprinodontiformes > Anablepidae > Anableps > Anableps anableps. Next base: position 26,644,794 of record CM026066.1, read on the forward strand.
ATAAATACAGAAGTTCTCTGTGAATTTATGGCAGATATTTCTTTAGAGGCTGTAGACATAGAACCTGGAAGGCCCAAAGACCAGACAAACAGATGAACAAACAGAAAGACGGATGTGTAGATAGAAAGACAAACACAAGTACAAAGAGTGGAGCAGCCCAATATGTATTAAATTACAATCATTATTGCAATATCAGTATGAGTAATATCACAGTTGCAAAGGACTGCATGGATGCAACATTTGACAGAACACATTTCAAGTGTCATTTGTTCATACACTGCGAATCTATAACATAGTTGGCCCATCAAATGGACTCCGACTTCTCCTAATCACCACACGCTGTGTGGTGATTTGTTGCTGAGACGCTAAAGTTCATGTAGCGTGGTTGCGACATTAAAACAAGAAAGGTAATGAAGATTAATTATCAATATTATCACAATTGTTTCAAATAATTTTTACATTTCAATATTTTCCATAAATTGAGCAGCTCTAACAAAGAGATGGATGAACCCATGGAAGGACAGGCATATGGATAGATGTACAAAGGAGGAAAGATGGATGGATGGATGGATGGATGGACAGACATACTTATACTCTATTGTGGTTTTTTTTATACTTTGTTTTTCTTTTCCATACTTATGCACACATAGAAGATATCTAAATCAACCCCCAAACGTCTCCAAGCGGTGTAGAAACCCTAAAACATGTAGATTGTTTTGTGAAATAGCAGAATCAACCCAAACAGGTATCTTGCTTATGGATTGATGTTAACATTTAAGTCTTGTCCAAGCAGGCAGTACTGATGGAAAAGTCCATTAACACACAAAACTTATTAAATATAAGATTTTGAATAATGGTAATAAAAAGCTAAAGCTGATTCCTTAATTATCTACTCTCAAACGTCGATGCCGCAAGGGAAGAGCTTCTGTGTGTAGTATCAACACCAGACCACAAGATGTCAGCATTTCATCCTGTACAGTAAACTATTATAAAGGAAAACTATCAATAAAAACACAACCTAAAACCACAGCTGTTGTATGTCAGTCGATTTCAAAAGTAAGTAAATTAAGTACTTTAAACTTTCTAAAACTCTCTCTCATGGGTTGTTCTTCATTTTTAGCTTCTTAGCAACATACACATTCGACAGTCTTTACCCATCGACTGCAGATGTTTCAAATGTGAACTTACTTTCAAACAATATGCGCAGAAATCAAAGTGACGGATTTCCAAAGCATAAGTCGGTCATACTAAAACATTCTTTACGGCCCCAAACGACAAAAACCTGTCTTACTCTTTCCGCGAAATGAAGAAACTGAACTTCCCTCTTCTCTTGCGAGTTCAGGGTAGAAAAGGATCCTATTGGCTGAGAGCTTTGACGTACTCGAACGTGCCCTTGGAGAGACTTGCTGGGAAATGAAGTCTTAAAGCTGAATTTATCATAATTTCAGTTGTATTGATGATAAAGGCAAAGGCCCTGTATTTATTTTTAATGAGCATATAACCAAATAAAAACCGCAAATAAAGAAAACATAATTTTTGTTCAATTATTTATCAAGCTAAACTTGACAACTCTGTTTGTAGAAACTGAAATGCTTTCTTATGCCACTGAATAATTCAATGGAGAACCTCTAAAATAGGCATTTGCTCTAAAAGATCTATAAATATAAATTACATGACTGTAATTTAGAGTATTTATATATATGATATTTTCAAAGCAGTGATGAATTAAAATTGAATAATTACTTTTCTAATTTATCACTGTCCCACTTTTTTGTTTGTTTGTTTTGCACACCAGAAATAGTTTTAAGACAAATAATTTTCCTATAACCATCAGAAGATATGAAAGAATTTAAGGAATGCATAAATCAATAACTTTGATGTGTCACTGCAATGTAAAAAACACAACCAGCTCTGAAACTGTGCCTAGTATCTATGTGCAGATGTAAGTGGGTGAGTGGGTGAGTGGGTTCGTTTATCGATTTCTGTGTCAAACATTTTGGGTTTGAACATCAATAGGGTGAAGCAAAGTGCATTCCAGAGGCAGAAACCTCAAGGTCCCAGGGTGCGTCCCTCTGGGACCCCAATTCAAATTCTGAGGGGTTCTCAGCAACCATGGCTCAACATGACAAATCATCTCAAGGCTTTCGCTAGCAGGAAGCAGCTGTTTATAACATTCTTATGAGACACACATATAGGGTCTTGGGGTTGGGCACACTTAATGGCATGCAGGGGGTGAGCTGTTCAATCAGTCTCACCTCTATTGCCTGTGCCCACTCCCAAATGTTGCATGGAGACAATTAGGGTTCTGGGCAAGGGTTTGGTGGGGGGCTGGCAGCACCTACTCTCTGGCGAGCAGAGGTGTCTGTGCCAGCTACTGCCCCATCTCCCCCATTTTAAATGCACTATATAACAACATGCATCAATACCATATTTGAGAGGGCAGAGTGAGGTGTGGGGCCTTTTCACACCCCCATGTTTGGGATTGGGGGCCGGGAGGACATCTGGTCGAGGTACTTGAGTATGTGTCGGTTCCCCCTGGTGACTGCTTGGAGGGGCCTGGGTGCCCTGGCTCTGTCAGGCCTCTGGTGGGGGGTGGTGTGGCCTTGGGGCTCGGGTCTCTGTGTTCATGGCCAGATCTGCTCGAGTGTAGCTGGTTGCCAGCGGAGCCTGATTACAATGCAGGACACCCAAAAACAGCTGAAGTAAGCAGCATTGGCTGCTGTAAAAATTAACTGGTAAATGAAATAAAGATACCAATACTTGAGAGATAATTGATTATTTGCAAAATCAATAGTAAATGTGGAAATGCAGCTCTCAGTATGCAGAGACTGTCTTTAGTAATAGTTCAGGATTGGTGCATTCTGTACAGTCTTATGGATGCAGTGCTGTTTCACATTGGTCACAGCATCTCTTGCCTTTTCTCCACCAATCCTCAGCTTCCTCCCTTAGCAATAAAGAAGGATGCCTGGAACATAAAGAGTGAATACCTGTGACTACATTTGTTTGCTCGAAAAATATGAAATAGAATCCAGTGGGTACATGTTCATGTTTTCATTACTTGCCCACGTCAATTTTGTCCTCAGAGACATACGTCGACATAAGATGCTATGTCAGAAGTGTTGTGTAAGAGAAGAGACAATCGTTTTCCTAAAGGCAGAATTTTGCACACATTTTTGGTGACTTGCCCACACCAGTCATTAAAAGGCAGCAGAGGCTCTTCAGATCTGTATTTTCTTTTAAAGCACTTTGTGTGGAGCAAATTTTTTTTATCTTCTGCATTTTTTGTGCATTGAAGCACAAAGTCGGGGATTGAGGCTCAAGATATGCTACCACCATTTTTAAGCATCTCCATTCCAGATGTCTTATGTCTTTTCTCCATTTACAAGCTTTAATACGATTGCAGGAGTTTTATTACGCTTTTGTCATGAAGGGTAAGCAGGGTGCGGTAAATGGGTTGCTATAGAGGACAACAACAACATAACACAGCGATAAATAAATAAATGATGCAACTCACTGAAACTATTCTTCTTTGTTTAAAATATTTAAGAAATATATTATACATATAAGATTGTCTGGCTAAATATGTAGGGGTAGCCCTTGCCACACTATGCTCCCTCTAGATACACTGCAAACTTATGGGTTTGTTTGTGTGAAAGTCTCATATAAACTGTAGTGTCTTGTGCATGTGTCATGTGTCTTGTGCATGTGTCTTGTGCATGTCTTGTGCATACCTTTTGAATAGGGAAAAAAAATGCAATTACATGGATTATTTCTTTTCTGGGTTTTTTTTTTATCACTGGTCAAATGGGAGACAAAGATTTTTGTGATATTTGTCAACCTAAAAGTTTAGTTAAAGTTGTACAGTGTCAAAGATGGGAAGTTAAAGCATGGAGTTTACACACAATGTACAGTATGTGGTTGCAGTTCCTGTTTGATTCTGAAAACCCATGTTACTTAGTAGTTTGCTGACTTAATATTGTCCTTTTGTTTTGTGAATGACTTAAAGTTGTTTTTTGTTAAACTGACTCTTTCTTAACATGTTACAGTCGGACACAGCCATAATTCATGTGAATCAAATTTAGATATTTGAAAACTGTAAGATGTATATTCATCCATCCATTTTAGATTCCTAATCCAGATCAGGGTCACAGAGAGGCTGGTCCATATCTCCAGGAGTCAGTATGCAATGCAAGGTACAATCTGGGTAGTCCATCACTGGAGTGGTTTAAATTTATATTAGATGAAGAACATTTTTTGAACTGTGATCAGACCACCAAACTAAAGCAAAGAACAAAATTTGACAGAACCAATAGCTGTATTCTGAAACAAATGTAGTGTTTCCTGGATTTTTATGAAATGAAAGAAACAAAATAAACAAAAAAAACTGTCAAGAACCAAATGAATGTGTTTATTGTGCTAGATCATGCATATCAGTGTCTCATTGTCATGAAAAGCACAATATTTATTTATTTATCTTATAAAAAGGCATGTCTTTGTTGTGTATTCTGTCAAATGCTCTTTGCTAAATAAATAAAAAAACACAAACAATTCAAACCAGTAAGTTTTATTTTTTCCAAGAGTTCTATTTGCGTTATCCAGGCAAAAATACTCGAGATCATTTTAAGAAACGTTTTGTCAAGATGCAAAATTCTGTGTGGTCGAAAACCTAACACTGCACATTAACCTGAACACATCATCCCCACATTGAAGTATAATAGACCCAGCATCATTTGGGCCAACATGAAAAATAATGTTGACACACGCTCTCCATCCAGTGTGAGTTAGCTAAAGATAGCTCACAAAGATGAAATAACATTTAAAGTGATCTCTTTTTTTTTTTCATTTCACAATTATGCACCTCTTTGTGGTGGTCTATCACATAAAATCTCAATAAAGTACACTGAATTTTATTTTTGTAACATGGCAAATGACAAATGTTCAAGGTATATGAGGCACTGGACTGATATAACTCTCATGTAAAATAGCAATAATCTGTTCGTTTCCACTTTTGTCAGTTTTTCTTCCTTCTTACCCATTCTTATTCTCAGGCATTTTTCAAACTCATATGATGATGTATTAAATACCTTCATATAGACAGTGATTTAGCCTTTGTTGACATACATTTTTTCCCAGGCAGGACACTGGGGGTACAGTGGAGTTCTATTGCTGCTTTTGCTCAACTTTAAAGTAAGTGGGGTTTTTTTTTAAACATAATTCTCCAACCTCAAGACTGCTTCAATAAATGCATACAAAGTGTATATAAACCCAATGTTTTGCATTATAAAAATGTTTGCATGCACAAAATTCTGAAACCCAGTTTATTTTGAGTGTGAAACGTTTCCGTAACTATTAACCTATTAAACTAAAAGGTATATATGATCAATGACAGAAGAGGAGAAAAGATGATTAGAACTGATGTCTTCAAACCAGAATCTTTTTTCTGTTTGGCCAGTAAAAATGAGATCAAAATGAATTGGAGTACTCAATCTGCAAAAACTAACAGTCACCGAGCTTAAAAACCATGTGTTTGAAGACATTTTTATGGAAAACAAAGTAAAATGTTTTTAGTACCTCCTAAACACTCAAAATGTTCAAGGTTTTTTTAATGCTATCAGGAAAAGACATGAAACACATAAATCTATGTGAGATTAACACTTATACACACTCACACCACATGTTCATAAATCTGTGCACACATACTTCTGCTCTGGAGACAAGACCATATTAGACTAATTCTTTATCTATGAAACTGCACTACTGTTATTCAAGCTGAGAACACATACAGCACAGACCAGGGCCTGGTCTGCAGAATTTGAGAAGCGAAGGCATGAATTAAAAACATTTGACCGCACACAGACACTTACACAAGGACTGCATTCACCAGAACAAAATGTGTGAGTAAATTCATTTCTACAACTACGTATGTATAATCTCTTTCTCATGCACGCTCAAACCAACACATTACGTATTCCGTATTTTTAACAGTCATTTCCTTTTTTTTTTTTTTTTTTTTTTTTTTTTTTTTAAACGCATCCTGTCTGGCAGTGTGGCACTCAGAATTATTATTAAGAGTGTCAAGGTAAGGCTCGAGAGATATGTCTTTCACTATGATGCTCCACTTGATATAAACATGAAATGTTATTAGAAATTGCTTTGGGGTTATTACAAATGTAATGGACATGGAGATGGAAAAAACAGGGAGAAAGGTAGGGGAAAGGTTTAAAGGGAAAGAAGGAGATAAGAGTAGAGGAGAGAAAGAAGCACAGAGATAACACAAGTCAACACCCTAGAAGTCTGCCTCTACACCTGCAGAAAGAGAAAAAAAACAAACCCAAGAAACCACAGCAACATATATATATATATATATATATATATATATATATATATATATATATATATATATATATATATATATATATATATATATATATATATATATACTGAGTTTATCAGTCAAATTCCCTGTGGTCTGCTCGTTGATCTGCTCAACCTCTGACCACTACATGGGATCAAAGCACTGATAATAGTATCCTCAGTATGAGATGTATATTATGTATCAACTAACATTTGTGATATTCATATACCCCCTTGGCTGTATTCACATCAAACAGGTATGAATTAGTGTCACTTGTCCAATTGAAAAAACATATGCCACAAAATAATGAAAAAAACAAATAAAATTTGTTAATGCTTCATAATTTCAATATTTATATGTTTAGTCTGCAAATTAGGGTTATTTATGTCTTCAATATGATTAACATCGATGAATTTAAATTTTAACTTTTTAATTTCTATGTAAAATGTGATCTTTTGTTCAGTTAATTCATTACAGATTTAAACAATTAGGAATGTATTTATTATTTAAAATTTTAAAGTTATGATATGTTATGTGGTGATGTAATGATTCATCTTTTTAATGCATTGTGGTACTTCTGGAGTCACAGTGCAGTAAAAAGTGTTATTAAGTTTAAGCTCTGTGTTTTTTTCAGTTGCTAAGTTAATTCAACTTCAGTGTTGGGACCTAAATTGTTTACTCTCTACATAAATTACACAAGTGGAACAAGTGAATGAAATTTAATCTTTGGGTGTGATTATTGATTATAAAATCTGGTGGAAACCTCACCTTAAATATGTTCAGAATAAACTATCTAGAAGCATATCAATTCTTGCCAAAGCAAAACATTTTTTGAATTATAAAGCACTACATATTCTCGACAATTAGCTAATTTTACCATACCTGAATTACTGTGTAGCAGTGTGGGGTAACACCTACAATACATCACTCAAACTGCTATGCACGCTCCAGAAAAGAGACAATAGGATAGTTCATGGAGTTGATTATCAAGACCATATTAATCCATTATTCATTCATTCTGGCTTCCTAAAATTTTCAAATCTGATGGAATTTCAAACAGCACAATAACTCTATGAAGTCAAAAATAAACAACTACCTGATAGCATTGAAAAAAAAACTTGTTGAGAGGGAGAGGGGTTTAATTACAGGGATAATCTAAATTATAAAATCTTTCAGTCAGTGGTGTAAAGCTCTGGAATAAACTCAGTACTGAATTAAAACAATGTCAAAGCATGAGACTGTTGAAAAAAAGGCTCAAACTCAGTTTCTTAAAGAGATATGGGATGCATATGGGTATATGTGTATGTATGTGTATACATGGATGTCCTATATTTATTGTATTCATGTTAATTGTCGAAAATAAATTATTATTCATTCATATGTAATTTAAAGGTTGTCTTGAAGGACCAAATATATCAAGTTTACATTATGTTTGATGGATTATTGTTAAATACATCAATTATTGTTAAGCTGTTTCGTTGAAATTTTTGTAATTACCCAACTAAAACATGCACAGTATCTGATTCTTTGTTTAACTAGAACTATTTTTGTAGTTTAATGAAACTGTGAGTGTCAAGAAGACTCAAAGAAAGATGAACTTGTCCAAATGTTCACTTCATTCCCCAAGTTCAACAACTTAATACAAACGCTTCTTATCCACTTTTACCTTGACATATTTTACATCCACATGCACACATGTAAGAATAAATTCAGGGCAGAGAAAGAGGGACAGAGAGGTAGACACCTGCTTTCTATTAGTCCAGTAGATTGCAGGGAAATTGAGTGGGAGTGTTAAACACAAACACATCCATCTATCTACCCCTCTGTCTGCAATAATTACACACTTCCTGCTCCAAAATGCTTCTCCGATAGCTTTTACCCCAATCGAGTCTTTGTTTAAGCTTGAGTGTGCACGTGTAGGTATGCAACTGTATGTTTCTTTGAGATCCTCAATACTTGTCACCAAAGGCTACAGATATACTTTGATTAAATATATAACACACAGAGAAATATGAAAGACATCACTGCTAAGGGACATAATTCAAAGATGAAAAAACAAGCACTTTTTAAGAGTGTAAGAATTCTCTCAAGCACACTTGAATGATTCGACTCAAGGATTTAGTTTTTCCCCTTTTGATGTAACTGAGGTTAATAGAACTCTACAACAATTAGATCCTTGTAAATCTGTTGGATCTGACAAACTTGAGCTCTTTTTTTGAGCTCAGCTGCTGACTTTATAGCAGAACCTCTATGTTACATCTTTAACCTCACTCTTTCTGAAAATAAGATTCCCTGTATGTGGAAGGCTGCCTATGTTCTTCCCTTGTTGAAAGGTGGCAGTCCATCTGTAGTCAACAACTACAGACCAATCTCTAAATTGTGTGTACTTTCCAAAGTTTTGGAGAAATTGATCACAGAACAGTTGAAAACATTTTTAGATTCAACAGGCTTGCTCTTACGGCACCAGTCTGGTTTTCAAAAAAAGCATAGTACAACAACTGCTGCTCTTAAAGTGATAAACGACATAATAGATGCCCTAGATGGCTGAAAATATTGTGCAGCTCTTTTTGTTGACCTATATAAAGCGTTTGACACTATAGATCATATTGTCATGATTAATCGACTCTACAAGATTGGGTTGTCTGTTCAGGGTCTGAACTGGTTCTCCAACTATTTATCTGGTAGAACTCAGTGTGTCCAAGCTGCTAGGTCTTATTCTGCCTTCCTCCCGGTTTTAAAGGGAGTGCCTCAAGGTTACTTACTAGGGCTTTGTTGTTCATAATTTATGGAAACAATCTGTGCGATAACTTGCCTAATGCTGAATCTCTTTATGCTGATGATACAGTTATTTATTGTTCATCTTCCTCAGTTTCACAATCATTTCAACTGCTGCAATCTGCGTTTGACATTGTTCAGTCCCGTCTGGCTGGGCTTAAGCTCATTATGAATCCAGAAAAATCAAAGGCTATGATATTTTCAAATGGTAAGCAGCTTCCACCTCTCCTCCCCAGTTTGTTAACTGTTCAAGGGGTTGAAATTGAAGTTATCAGATGCTACAACTATTTAGGTGTTCTGACTGATAAGAATCTATCTTAAATCTATCTTTAAATCACATATTGACCAACTGGTTACTAAACTAAAACTTAAATTGGGATTCTTTTTCAGAAACAAAAAGTGTTTCTCACACTGAGTCAAAAGGCACCTGATTATTTCAACCATTCTCCCCCTGATAGATTATGGAGCGCTGTTACTTATGAACTCTTCAGCCCACAATTTGAAAAAAATGGATGCTCTATATCATTGTGCCCTATGCTTCATGACAAACTGCGGCTATCAAATACATCACTGCACTTTGTATGCTAATACAAAATGTCCCTCTCTGACTGACCGCAGACTTTCTCATTGGCTGGTTTTTATCTATAAATGCATTCTTGGGCATCTTCCTTCATATTTATGTTCACTTCTGTCTAGAGACTTCAGCCATTATGACCTGCGCTCTCAGGCCATAATGGCTGGACCTGCATCATTTTGATGCAGGTCCAAAGTTCAGAACTGAACTGGGTAAAACGTTCTGTCCTTGTCTCCTGGAATAATTTGCAGGAGGACTTAAAATGATAAACTCTTGTTTCTTTGAGGCAATTCAAATCAGTTTTAAAGGACTGAGACATCAGATCATTTGGTTCCTGTAACTGCCCTAATGTTTAATTATGTGATTTCTCTTGGTTAGTTTTTTTGTATTTGGTCTCGTATTTTGGATTTGTTGTATGTTTTATGCTCCTGTCTTAGCCAGGACACTTTTGGAAAAGAGATTTTTTTTTTCTGTTAGGTATGGAGGTGCTAAATCATTTAATGATTTAAAAATTGATTATTTGAAGTCACAGTTCAGAAATGGAGCATTTTGGACATGTTGTAATGGCAACAGCAGAGACTTGGGACCAGGGTTAGGTTACCAATGTAATGAACCACAAGACCACTTTAACAAAGTGGTTTAGACACATAGGACTAAGGAAGAGATGCTTGACTATAATGCACAAATGCTGGTTTTCTAACAATTAACTATCTGGAATAAATATGCCATGTGACATTTGAGAGGCAGTGTAATTATGCACAGAGTGGACTTGCCCACATGCAAAACCCTATGTGTGGCAGAAAACTAGCAAAGTAACTAAATTTGAACTCACTCACAGTGCGGCACAGGTTAACCTTCCAGCAGGACAACAGCCCTAAAAATCCAGTCAAAGCTTTAATAGAATAGCTTAGATCAAAGCATATTGATTTATTAGAATGGCCTAATCAAAGTGCACTTGCAAATTCAGCTGAAAGCCTGTGGTGAGATTTGCTGTCTAATGATCCAATAGATCTGACTGAGAGTGAGTTATTTTTCTTAAGAAGAATGGGTTATCACAAAGTCCCTATAATACACAGAAGTCTGTGGTTGTAGCAGGACAAAATGTAAGAATGTTCTAGAATTATGAATACTTTTGCAAGGCACTGTGAATAAATGTCTGAAAATTTTAATCAACTGACACAATATGGTAAAGAAAAATGAAAACATTTTCTTCACAATTTGAGAGTCATCCAGAAAATGTCAACAACAGCGCAGGTCAGTTGTTTTATTATTAATTTCCATTTCCAATGTTATCATTCCCTGTGTCCTTTAACGGAAGCTCAACTATGTTCATGCGTATCAGTGCAGTACTATATATTTTCTGCTAGTTTGCCTCAACACATGGGCGAAATCTCCCTCTGAGGGTCTTCAGAGCTTTTCTCCATGTCCTGTTCCTCATTAGGCGTCTGTCATGGTGCCAGAATCAATAAGCACAGATGGAAGGAAAAAAAAATATTTCTCCTCTCCTCGCCTCTTTGTGAATGGGCAGATCATTAGCAAATTCCAAAGTGAATACCATCATCACCCTAGAAAAGACCCTCCTCAAATATACTGCTTCTTTTTTTTCTACAATTTGGCAACCTTATATTTATACATTATGACCCCTAGTTCAAAGCTGCAAAGTGTCTAAGGCATGTGACAATTGTATGATCTACTTTGACTTTGACAAAATTGCAAATTTGCTCAACAATCTAAGTTGCAGATGAAAATATTTAGTTGTGGGTTTCTTTCTGTCTCCCACATTCCTGGACCGGCTCCCCCCTCCCCCTCACATGGTGTTTAGAATGACGCATCTGTTTCCATACAATGTTGCATGTTTGCTGGCAAAGACAAACAGCACAGTTTAAACAAGGAGGAGGGTGGTGGGGTGCTCATCTGGTTCTGTGTGTGCCCACCAGGACTAAATTAAGCAAAAGGAAGAAAGCGTGACACCATCCAACTTCAGTTTGTCTTTCTCAGCATAAACGGCAGTACATCATGCTAACATCTCACATGTGCTCAGAGTATTCACACCCACAGCAGTAATGAAGAAAAAGGAAATGGAGCAAGATGGATAAAGGCAAAGTAGACAAAGACAAAAAGGGGTGAAGTCAGATGGAAGCAGAACAGAAGTGAAGGAGTGTAGAAAGCTGTGGGCAGGATAAATGTTTCCAGTGTAAACGGATGAGGGGGAGATTGTGACATTGGCTTGGCACTACTCTGGAGCTCTCGTATGTAATGCAAAAAGAAAATAAAAGGGGGGCTGGGTGGGTTTTCCACCTCAACAGAATAAATGATGCGAAGGGAAATGGGAGTAAACAACATCAGTCATTGTAATTATTCTCATACGGCTACTCCCTCCACAATCCAGCACCCACCCACCCAGAAACCTTGGTCTTTTTACCCTTTTTCCTCCCCCATTTTTCCATCTGTCTTAACTTCCAGTCTTTTCTTTGACCATTCCCTATGGCTTGATTACACCTTTTGCTTAATCACCTACAATTCATTGGCCGTTTCTATACATCTCCTCTTATTTTCTTGCTTTTTGAAAATCAAATTTTTCTATTTTTGACTTCAGGGCCGGCTCTAGCCACTTTGGCGCCCTATGCAGGATTTGTGTTGCGCACCCCTGCCCCACACCCTTGGGTTCCCCAGTCATTCCACCAATTTACATGCGCACACATTCAACATGTGGATTTTTTTCTTATTTGGAAAAAAATGTTCACCAAAACAAAAATGATCTGTGTATCAAAAATATCCAATATTCTGACCTGATCACTTAGATGATAAGGCCAGTCAGCAGGATTTATTGATGCACTCTTTATTTCTGATGCATGGATAAGCTGCTGCAAGGTGGAGGCAATAGGAGCAGCGTCTTGTGGTGTTGCAGAAGGCCCATTGGTGGGATTTAAATATCTCAATAATGCGTCTAAGAGAAAAAGAGGAGTATGATTCCAGAAATAAAAGTAAAAACATAAGAAATGTGTTATGTTCACTATACTGTACATGTAAAATACACAATGAAATTTCTGAGATGCAATTTGAATCAGACTGAAATTATCACAGCGAATGCAGAATTTAATGAAGCAATACATTTCAATAGTATGGGAATGCTACATTGATGCTAAGTTGACAATAATGTGTACCATTATGTAATGAGCTTACACAGTTGACTTGTTTTTGTTAGTTTACAGTTTTTCTCGATTGCTTTGACCGACTTAAAGAAACTGGGATCTACACAGTTTTCTTCATCACCATCTCAGCAGAGCAAAACACATCTCTTCCAAATCTATTTACCATTTCTCACTGGTTTGACATATCTTCCTCACCTTTTGCAAAACAGTTTACACAGATGTCATTCAAGCAGTCAAAACTCCATTGTTTTAAGTATTGGTAACTAAACAGATAATTATTTTTATTTTCTTTATTTCTTATTACAGATAGATTTTTAGTTTACATTTACAGTATTTTTTTTATAACATTTACAGTATTTCAGTTTTCAGTCACAGTTTTAAAAAAAATGCCATGGAATCAATAAAATTTGGATTAAAGCATTTTTGATTTTGGTCCATTTTTTTGCGAGACGGAAAATTTGACAAAGCCTAGAAAGATAGTTGTATTTTTTGAAAACAGTATTTACTTTTGTTTCATATTTTAAATATTTTGGCACAGTTACAGCCTAATGCAAACAAAATGTGTCACTTGTGTGTCACGAAAATGCGGAGTTTGAGTTGACAACTGACTGAAAGCAGTCAAGAAAAACTGATTGGGCTATATATTGATCAGCTCCGTGTTTGGCTAGTTAGCCTAGCTGCAACACTACACTGCTAAATAACCAGGGCCGGTCCATCGCTTAGTCAGTATAGGCAAATGATAAGGGTGCCAGGAGTCAAGGGGGCGTCACAAAAAGGGGCAAGAAAAAAAAGTGACTTTCACATTTTTTTTTTTTTTAAATTAATAAGTAATAATATAATTTTCTCATATCGAAAATTCTGCTCTAATTTGGCTGCATTGCAAAATAAATAAATAAATAAAATTAAATACTACATCTAAAAAATAATTGTGCTTTTCTTAGCCCCCAAGTTGGTTTGTTCCTGCACCCTGTACGCCTCCACCTCCTCCCCTTCCCCCCACTGCTGCTGGCAGAGTCGCGCTCTGTGCAGATGGGAGAGGTGAGTCTTGTAATGCCAGAAAGCATCCTGTCAAAACCTCCCAAATTGTCTGGTGCCCAAGGAAGAAAAAAGAGAAAAGAAGGGAAAAACGTGACAGAAACAGAGGTACAGTAAAAATAAAGTGATGAAATTAACAAATTCAGTAGCTACTTAAGGCCCCCAGACCTTCAGGGGCACCCCATAAATGCTTGAATTTTAACACAGACCATAGATCTAGAATTTTGACATTTCTCTATTTAGAATGAGAATTCTATTAAATTTGATTTAACAGTTTCAGAAGAGATCATTAGTTTTTAAATTGTTTAACATTTAAATTGAGGATTTAAAGCAATTGGCAAGTTTACTTTGTAAAAGTGCAAAGAATATTCTTCATAGTTTGATTGTTGTGTTACCACAGCTACAATCTGTTGCTATGAGTTTAATCTTTGTGGTTTAGCTCAGTTTGTTCACAAATACATCTCAGCAAATAACAGCCAATTATCATTAGCTGCATTTCCATTACAAAGGTGCACAAATCTCTGTCAATTTTCTGTTAATGTCAAAAAAAACACAATTTCTTTTTCTGTATTGAAACGCTGTTAGTGGTAGATGGATGGAGTGAAGTACAGGGCAGTCCAGGAAGAAAATCAGTCAGGGGCTGCAAAAGATTTGAGCCTGGGGCAGAGGATCACCTCTGAAGAGGACAACAACAGGGAAAAAATACAGCCAGATTCATGCTGGGATGGTCCGGTCAAAGTTTAGAGCTTAATCCAATGGAGAATCTGTGGCAAAGCTTGTGAACTGATGTTTACAGATGGTCTCCATCCAATCTGACTGAGTTTCAGGTCTTTTGCAAAGAAGAATATGCAAAAATATCAGGACTTAGATGTGCAAAGTTGATATCCAAACAATATTTTGTGCTGGCGAAAAGTGGGCCATTAATCCAGAGGGGCTTGATATGAATGTTAAAAACATTTGTGTGTGTGGGGGGGGTGGTAACTATGTAAAATTGACTCTTTGAGCTTTATATCATGTTATAATGCTATTTTCTCATCAAAAACATAACTGGAGTGTTGCTTTGATTCTTTCATGCATGTTTGAGGAATCCTTGAATCTCCCATGGCAGCCATTCAGGGGTGCCTAAAGCGCTTGCTCATACAAAGCACTGGCTATTTACAGAAATCTCCTCCTCTGAGCTGTAGTCCCCAGCCAAGCTTTAGCCTCACAGAGCATCTCTCCCTGACACCGCTCCACCAGACCAGCAGCAGCAGCAATTAGCAAACACCTGGTGGAACTGGGCATCTACTGAGCTTTTCATACAAATTACTTCTCACTCCAATGCTCCTAAGAATGGTGGTAAGTGGCATAATGAACAAACAATGTTGTGATGACATAATGAAGGCAGAGTGTCGGAAAGAGTAGGAGCTTCTGAAAGAGACAGAGGCCAGTTTCAGGGTGTTAAATTGCAAAGTCAAATTTCTTTTAAGTTATGTTTGATACATAAATCATTTTTATAGATGCTATAAAATGGCATTATGTACCTGGACAATACATATTACCCCTCTTTAAAAGTCATGTCTCATTTTCCTTCTATTTTACAGCATATATGTTCAATAATTTATGTTATGTCATGGAGTTCAAATGAAATACACAGACGTTTTGAGGTTGTGTTGTGCAAAAATGTGGAAAAGTGTAAGCATTTTGAATACTTTTGCAAGGCAGTTTTGGTGAGACAACAGCCAACAGAATTCTTTAATTTATCATTCAGCTTGATTTATCTCTTTCATTTTCCCAGATGAAGATGGTGAGAATAATCCAACTGTTGGCTCTGGAGCGGATTGTCTTGCATACTTAATGATTCTGAATTCTGCGCAGTGAATCATGTCGGATCTTTCTTGGAAGTTGGAAGTACTTCCCTCACTCTCCAAGATCTGAATGGTGCATTGCTTCCCAAGTTTTGTTCTATTCCTCAATCAGTTCCTGGAAAGCTGAAATGGTGTATTTAAAAACTGTGTTTATCAAATGCTTTATGAACATTTACAGAGTCACTGAGAAAAAACAAGGTTTGTGAACCAACATTTCTACCATGCCTGCCCTGGGAACGTCTAATCTGCAGACTTTTAAATAAGAGGAGACTGTTCACACACAATGTAAAACATTAGAAATACATTAAATTCCCCATTAAACATGTGTAAAATACTTAAATATATTATCATTTTATTTCAGTAGCCTGAGTTCATGCTGAAACAATACTGGATTGAGATTTTATTTTAAGTCCGTTTTCATCCTATGTCTGCCTTCATGAATATGCAAAATGTATGCTGATCATCAGAAAGTGCAAAATACTGGGAGGAGGATATGCAAATTTAATGACTTACTAACTGCAATGTGATGTACTAAACCAGAACTTGGTTTTGCACATCTGTGGGTGAATAGCGGGTGCTGTTTTTGCATCTATTTTTAACACGTTTGAAAAGCAGGAGCAAACTGGCAGGCAAAAATGTCTGCAGTCGGAGTGTGGTGATGGCGCAGGGGTGCGACTCATATACAGAGGCCTTAGTCCTTAACCCAGCCGTCACAGGTTCGAGTCCTGACCTGTTGACCTTTGCTGCATATCTGCCCCCTATCTCACAACCTGCTTTCCTGTCTGACCACTGTCAAATAAAGGCTACTTGATGCCCTCACCCTCAAAAAAAAAAAAAAATGTCTGCGGGGCATATAGACAATGACAGAAGACAATGTTTGTCAAATATTTGGAACATTTGATCTCAAATACAGATTAAAAATATCCATCACTTTATGACAGCATAACACTTATATGTCTGGATACCCTGCAGGAGCAAGAGTATATCGCGCAAGAAATGTGAGGCAGATTATATTTATCTGGTGCATGTTCCACAAATGTGCTGGCAAATGATGTCTGCATGGAACAGATTAATGCAGCCAGACTGCTCACAATATTTACACAATTAAAGCAAAATGAAAAACACCCCCTTCAAAATTCCTCACATGAAGTACATTCATGTAACAATAAATTAGTATGGGCATACCTTGGGCATTCCTGCCCAAATTGTCACCGAAAGATTGGAGATAAGATGGGGCCAACATTAAAGAACATGCACTGGGAGGAGGTGGTGGGAAGGGAGTGGGGAGTGTTCACTTTTCACGTTTCATGTTCACTTTGAGGTGCTTATCTAAATTAAGTATATTATTATTATTATTATTATTATTATTATTATTATTATTATTATTATTATTATTACTATGCCTCCAGCATAATGGCTTTCAACTTTACCTTTCTTATATGTCCACTCCACTCGCCAACTCTCTCCATGATGACAGCCAATAGCACACACAAAATCCTCATTTAAATAGGGTGACTGGCACCACGTTTGTGCATGCAGTTGATTGCACTCGCAATCTTTGTAGATCGTGTGAAACACATCCACTTACTGTGTGTATTTATTTATTTTTCACTCATGCAATTTAGTGCTCCTTTGGAATCTTTGTAGATCAGGCCGTAAGTCTCAATAGAACAAAATGAAGTTTGTGGTCGCAACATAACAAAAAGTGAAAAAGTTCAACACCTGTGAAAGGCACTATGTATGTGTGTAGAATTGTACATTGAATGCAAAAGTTACAAAGTGATACAAATCTAGAAGATGTTGATTACTTAAATCATTTTGAAAACAATTCAGATGAAAAATAAATTGCCCAAGAGTCACTCATTTTTCTTCACTTGTCTGCAGTATTGTCTCTTTCTCCAAAATTTTAAAATCATTGTTGGATTTTACTAGTAATTAACTAAGGGCAGCAAGAGTGGATCTTTTTTGGTTTATCAAAGATAGGCACTGAATAAAGCTGCTAAAACTATTTGAGTTTAAATATGGAAAAAATATGTACCTGAGTTACAGCTGTACTGCCTCTTTCCCTCATCAAATGCTACAAATATGTACTTTATATCATTCTCATATTGTCTTGTTAAGCAGCACTAGCCTAGAAAACTGTTTTTCTTAAGCCCATCTTATGTAAGTCTGGCCATGGGGGAACTGGAACTCCACTTGTTCAGAAGTGATGTTGTAGAAAAAACATAGTCTCTCTGTGGGTGATAAAATAAGCAGCCAAGTCAAACAAGTCCCTGTGATGGGCCAAGCACCATTAATTAAAAAATGTTCCAAAACCACTTAGTTTGATGCTCCAGAACATCTTTGTCCATTCAGAGTAATGAGAGAGTTTTTCCTGTAACATTAGTTTACATACATTAAGATGATTATGCCCTTCAGCTATTTGGGAAAACCTGGATGATGATGTCATGGCTTTGTAAGCTTCTGATAGGTTGATTTACATTTGTTATAAATGGAGATGCAGTGTGGATGTATTCTAAGGTAATACCTCAAACACACTGCTTTCTTGTGTTAAGTTATGGGAAAATTTAAGAAATCAGCTAAGATGTCAGAAGAACTGTGAACCTGCACAAGTCTGGTTCATCTTTGGGTACAATTTCAAGATGCCTGTAGAAGCCATATTCAACTCTTCAAATAATTATATGCAAATATTAACAGCATGGGAATGTTCAGAAATCATACAATTTGGAAAAGAGATGAGTTCTATGTCCCCTATGGAACTTGTTTTGGTGTGAAATGTTCATATCAGACCCAAAACAAAAGCAAAAGTCCCTGTAAGGATGCTGACTGAAGCTGGGAAGAGTGTCATCATTCCCAGCAAAACAATGTCTGTAGTGATATGGTTTGAAAGGCCTCTCAGCAAGGAAGAAGCAATTACTCCAAAAGAAACATAAAAAGCCAGAGTATAGTTTGCAAATGCACTCACTGACAAATAGCTTAATTAATGGAAAAATGTACTGTGGCTTAAGGAAAACAAAGTAAATGTTTGGAGGGAACATCACAAAGCCCTGATCTATGCCCCAAAGAAAATTCATGGCAAAAGCTGGTCTATTAACCTGATTCAGTTACAGCAGTTCTATCAGGAGGAATGGGTCAAAATTCCTGCAAACTAGAGCGATGAGCCTTTGAAAGAATATCCAAAACATTTGAACCAAGTTATATGATTTAAAATGCAGTTCTACACTGAGTTAATGTCTAAAATTGAAGTTTTGAAAAAAATCATTTAAAAATTATCTTGCCCTTTCTTCTGGTATTTGGCAAATAGAAACACTTTAGATAATCCTAACTGCCCTAAACAAAAGACAGTCTGATTTAATACTCAGTAGAGAGAAAAAAAAATGGCTATTTGTCCTTTCTTACAGTGTAAATGTCTGATTTCACCTGCATTTTGATGTGGAATATAAGGTGGTAAACCCACTGACAGCTGCAACACAGTTTTTGTTGTCAATGCACTCAACTTCTGCAGCTTAAGTCAAATATTTATGAAGCTCCCATGGCTTTGACGTCAATCACGCTAAAAGTACTTGTTCTTAAGTTTGTTGTCGTGCACAGAGAAAAAGGCACAGAAACAAAAGCAGGTTCATGGTTGAGTGCTTTTCAAGGTGTCCCTAATGCCCCCAAAGGTAAAACCCCGATTAGTCTGGATCTGGAGTCATATCAACACACCATGTGATGTTTCCTGCAGATTTATTCTTAAACTCCCCTGTTCATAAAGAATGTGCAAACCAGGCCCTGGATTTGGCAGGAGTGATCACGCATGCATGTGTGTGTCCCGTGCAGTCATGTCAACAGAGCAATCATTCATGTGAAGCAAAGTATACACTTGGAGGGCTTAGCTCTGCCGGCATGTGATGATGGACAAGCCTTTCAGGGACTAAGTGAGCAATGGAGAGAAGGGGGGTGGTGGTGGATGGATGGAAAAGAGAGAGCCAAACACAAAAACCAGGAAATCCCTTTCTATAATTGCATTTACAAATGTAGGTTGCAGATAAGAAAGCAAAAAAAGTTACAAAAAGAAAGATAAGCTTAGCTGAATGTCCACTCTGTTGTCAACTGAGCTGGGCAGAGTGCCATGGCTAACACTCCACTAGTCCAGAAGGGAATAAACTTCCTAATTGCCCCCAGTTTTATGCTTCCCCCATCTTTCCAACCCCCTTTCTGTTGACTTAAAGGACAGGTACCGGAAACACTTATTCATTAACAACCTTGAGCTTGTTAGCCTCAGTGAAGCACTCTTCAGAGTGGGAGGGGAGTTTAAGAGAGTGTGTATGTGTGTGCAGATGTGTTTGTGAGGAAACAAGAGGTAAGGGGGGGTTAAAGGGTAAGGCAGGGCCGTTTGGAGGGGGGTGTCTTGGTTTGGTGACCTGGGGTCCTCGAACAGATGAGGGGAGTGCTGGTGAAAGAGATCTTAACAACATTAAAACTCAATGAACCATGTCCCTTAGAAGCAAGCTTTGGGTGGGCACATTCATTTTTAGGACGTTCTGTGCTTTCAGAAGAATATAAAGTGTCTAAGTAAAGCATTAATACTCAATAAAGCTCTTTCACATTTGTCAAATGTGTTTGTTAAAAGCAACAACTTCAAGGTGTTGGGATTTTATGGAACAGACTAAAACAACAATAGCACATACTTGTGAAGAAGAAAAATAACAGATGACTTTTCACTTTTTATTTTTAGAAAATAAAAGTCTGAAACATGATGTTTGTATTTATATTCCTCTTTGCTCTTATTATCCTAAATAAAATAAATCTGTGTGTAATTTAATTTCAGTATAAATCCAGCTGTTCTGAGAAGGAATCAGAGGTTTGTTAGAATACATGAACAAACAGCAACATGAAGAACAATGTACGTGGCAGACAGACAAGGGATAAAATAGTGGAGAAGTTTATATTGATATTCTGAGCTTAGACATAGCCATCCAGCTAAACTAACAAGCCAAGCAAGAAGAGGATTATTCAGAGAAGCAATCAAGAGGTTCATAGTAACTTAGAAGGAACTGTAGAGACCTACAAGTCAGGTGGGAGAATCTGTTGACAAAACAACTTTCAATTGTTCACTCCTCAGATCTGGCATTTATGGAGGAGTGAAAAGAAAAAAGTCATTGCTGAATAAGAATCCCAAGAACTCCTAACTTACAGCTCAACACAAATCATATAGGACCTGGCAAACTTGTAGAAGAAGGGGCTCAGATAAGGTGAGACCAAAATTTAACTCCCTGTTTGCTATACAAAACACTATGTGCACACATCTGCTTAAAGTCACCATTGCAATGGCAAAAATGGTGGTGGCATCATCATGCCATGGGGATGCTATTCTTCCATAGAAGCAAAGAAGCTGGCCAAGGTAAATGGGATGCAGCTAAATACAGGGAAATCCCTGAAGAAAACCTGTTAAGAGGTTGCACGAAAAACTCCAGACTGTGGAGGAGGTTCACCTTCCAACAGGACAATGACCATTAACATGCAGCCAGAGCAACAATGGACAGGTTTGGATCAAAACAAGCAGAGGGAACAGTAAGGTGGATAGAAGAGGAGGATCTGAGGAAGTGGAAGGAGGTGGGAGCATGAGGGAGATCAGATATGTAAGGGTGGTGCGAGGTTGTGGATGACCTTGAATGTAAACGGAAGAATTTTGAATTCCACTCTGAATTTGACCGGGAGCCAATGAAGCTGCAGTGAAACTGGGGTGATGTGATGAAATAAAGGCATTCCGGTGAGCAGCTGAGTTCTGGCCCATTTGGAGCTTATGGAGGGATTTTTGAGGGAGACCAAAAAGAAGACAATCGCAATATAATCAATATGGAAGGTAACGAGGCTATGGACAAGAGTTGAGGCAGTGTGAGGGGAAAGGGAGGGACAAAGATGATTAAGGCATTTGAATGGCCTAGTCAAAGTTCAGACCTAAATCCAATTAACATGCTGTGGGAAGACAAGAAAACTGATATCTCTGGATGCTCTCCATCCAACCTGACTGAACTTGAGCTATTTTGCAGCAGGAAAATAGGTAAACATTTTTATCTCAAGGTCTGCAAAGCTAGTAGAGACATACCCTGAAAGACTTGCAGCTGTAATTGCAATAAAAGGTGGCTCCACAAAGTATTGACTCATGGGGCTGACTACAAATTCATAGCACACTGAAACATTTTACAATCTACTTTATGAACATGAACTACTTTGAGTTGGTCTATCACATAAAATCCAAATAAAACACAGTGCAGTTTGTGGTACCGACATGACAAAATGTCAGAAAGTTCAAGGATTAGGAATACTTTTGCAAGGCTCTCTAGGTACCAGGAAAAAAAGAAGCAGTTAAGCATGTTGAAGCTCCATATTATTCACAGCTGTCTGTATTTGTATCCTGACTTCTGCATGACAAACTCTACATTACTCTTCTACCTTTGCTCTGCACTCATGAAACTACTGCATAAAAAAGTCAAGTCTTGTTAGAGAAGATCAAAACATGATGCACAACATCTGAGCGCTGAGGTCTGCAAACATGTGCGGTCGTTTCTAAGACAGCAAGCAGAATTTGGTGCTTTTATTGGCTTTAAAAGATAATTACATGCCTACTGCCTTCCTCTTACAGTTAATCCATGGTCAACCGTTTTCCCTATGCAAGCAATTTTCATATTCTATCGTATATTTGTGTCTTGATCGTGATGGTTTGTAGCAATTCAGCTAAAGCTTCCTTCCCAAAACCACTTCTTTGCCACCCATACAGCTGACAAAGCCCTCCTTGCTCCACCATCAGTGCAGTGAGCTCAGGACCACATGCCCTTTTTCATTACTCTGAACAGGCCAGCTGTATTGTAACTACAACCAATTTCCTTGCAGTCTATAAAGCTGTCAATCAAAATCATACAGAACAGGGAGTGGAGGAGGGAGCTGCAGGGGCGGAGTTGGGTGGGCTTTGAGGGAGGGCTGCAGGGGCAGGAGACCAGATGTCAAGAAAGAGGACAGTGGTAGGAAGAGGAGGGGTCAATGAAGCAACAGTCAGATCAAAGTTTTCTTTTTAAAAATTTCCATTTATTAAAGTTATGAACAAAAGACACAAATAAGTTATATTTTCATTTGTTAGAATTCTATCAGTGTTTGAACATTAATATTTAGAGAGCTAGTACAAAATTCCTACTTTCATGGCTAGCTTCTGATAAACCCATAGAAACAGCTGTCTCTCTCCAAGGATCGGAACATAATACTGAAGGGGAGGCGGCCATGTTTTCTCACACAACAGTTAGCAATGAAAGTGTGCACCTTAAGGCTTCTTCTTTTTTTTTTCTTTCTTTCTTATGGTATATCATTACATATAAACTCTTTAGAAATATACTTCTGTCAAATACCTTGACAACTACTATGTACACTACAAAAATAAATTTTCATATAAATAAATTATATGGCATACATTTATCTTTGTAACTGAAAACAGCAAAAATCCACGCCAACGGTGACAAAAAAAATGGCAGTCTGAAAACGTCTGATTTTTTTTCCTTTTAAAATCCTCTAAGAGCTATGATGAGATCTGTTGTGTACAAAACAAAAGTTATATACTCTTTACTTCCTATTTAACATTAGTAAGCACTTTATACAGATCAACTCCATTAATGTAAAAAACATTACTGTAATAGTGTTTTTTTTTTCTCAATAGACATAAAATCCCTGCATTTTGTTATCCACTGGCATTTTAACAATACAAAAACAACATATTTTTATATTACAAAAATATAAATATCAAAATTGAACAAAACAAAGTACAAACAGAGAAATGAATAAAATAGTTGCCAGCTATGATTCTCTCCGCTGCTGCCAATGTGACAAATGGGAGAAAAAAACCCCAAAACAAAACAAAAAAACCAACAAAAACAACAAAAAAGTAACCTATTTCAGGCAAGCAGCTGATGTACAGTGGCTCTCAAAATTGTACACATCCCTGTTAAAATGCAAAATGCCTGTTTTGTGTGATGTAAAAAAGGGGGACTTTAATAAATCATTTCAAAATGTTTTCCTAATGTAAACTGACATAATTTGCAATGCAAGGGAACAAATTTCTTTAAAGGAAATATGAAAAATACAAAGCTGCAATAACCTACTTGCATAAATGTGCACATCCTTAAACTAATACTTTCTTAAAGCCTATTTTAATTCAGTTTTAGCATTTAGTCTTTTTCATTTCATACTTGTCATTAATTATAGTGAATCAGTTCACCCAAAGTTACATTGTAGCGATCTTAAAGGATTGTTTGCTCATTTGCCTCTTTCAGCTAAAGCCACAGTTTGAGGAGAGGTTACAAAGCATCCGAATGTTCTAATTATTAAAAGGTATCACTCAGGAGAAGGGTATAAGCAGTTTCCACAGCATTAAATATACATCGGGGAACAGTAAACCAATTGTTGGAGAAAATATGGCACAGCAGGAAAATTACAATAACTGGTCATTTCTCCAATACTGATGAAAAGCAAAACTGCTCATGGAGGCTGCCAAACAGTCCACTGGCAACACTGTAGGAGCTGCAGGAATTACCAATGAATATTGGTTGTGTTGTATGTTTGTATGTTTCTCTGCAATCTCCTGCATTTCCCATTAGTCTGAAGCAAGGAGTAAGTCTGAAAACAGGCCTGTCTAAAATCTCCTAAGACCTCACAGGAGAATGTTTTACAGTCAGATGAAACCGAAATTGAACTTTTGTTCTCACATTCAAGAGAAAACATTTGGTTCTTCAGAAACAGGACTCCATACACCATGAAACATGGTGGTGGCAGCATCATGATCTAGGGCTGGATTTCTGAGGTTTTTATCAAAGTGGATAAAATTGTAAAAAGTTTCAAGCAGAATTCAGTTTTGGCCCTTAACCCTCAATTATCTGCAAGAAAGCTGAACACTTAGAGAATGTATTTGTTTTTGAGTCCAACCACAGATCTGAATCAACAAAAGAATGACTTTATGAGAGGAATATTAAAGTACTGAAACAGCTTTGCTAAAGCTCAGAACTGAACCTAGCAGAAGGTCTGTGGGACCATCTGAATGGGGAAGAAATGTCTGCTTGATGTGATACTTTTGATGCTAAATATTGTGATACATACTAAAAATCAAATGGCTTTGATAAAGTATTGGTTTATACAACCAGGTTACTGCAGTGTTGTTTCCCTAAATAAAGATTTATTTGTTTTTGAGCTGAATGTCATATTACATGAGAAAAAGGTTTTAAAATTATTTATCATGGTCAAATGTTTTTGCATCACAAAAACCTGATATTTTAACAGAGGTGAGTAGGGCTTTGAGAACCACCACAGCTCCGTGAACAGGAGAAAAGACCTATGAGTATTTGAGGGAGAGTCGGAGTATTAAAAAAAAGGTTGTTGTAGAGGGAGACCAAAGGGGCCCAAGGAGGTTACAGGTACGCCTGCTGGCACAGACATAAGCAGGCATAAACCGGCCATATCTGATGAATAGAGGGGCTGGTGGGGTAGAAAAACTGACCCGACTTGTCCTCCCCCACCTTCCACCCCTGTAAGGCTCAGGCTTGTGCAATTTAGCAGCTGAGGGGAGACGTCCAATTAGTGTCATGGCCTCATGTTGTGGATTTTTAAGAGTTGAGGTCAGTGGGGACAGCTGTGGCCAAACTACGACCAGTTGTCTTTATTGTCATAAAAAAGGGGGGGCCTCAGACGCAGGCAGAGGACCGGAGTTGTGAAGAACACCACTACACACACAAACACACATAAAGCAAAATATGAGGCCTTATTGGTCTTAGCCCTTCGAAGGCTGCATGGTCTAGCTTATTGGATGGACAGAAAGAACTACTTCAAGCGAGATATATTCCTGTGAATGAAACGCAGTCAAGTGCTATTTTGAGTCGGGTCATACAGTATTATAGTCTGAGTTTTAGCTTATCCACAAGACAAAGCCACTTTATAAGGTGCAGAGGTAGCACCTTGTTTTTTTTTTTTTTTGACCCTGTTCCAGAATCAGTAACATGAAGGTCCCTGTAAGGTAAGAGTTAATTTCTGAGGTGGGTTCTGAGGCTGCTCAGAACCTGTTTGAGCCTGCTAGGGTTTTTTAACATCACAAAACCTCTTACAGTAAAATACAACCAGCCTAACAGACAGTGATACAAAGCTGAGTGCAGAAACAGGTTTCAAGGCCATAACTAAAATAATAATAAAAAAATAAAATAAAATAAAAAAATCAAACAAACAAACAAAAAAAACTTAAAATGTCTTCATACCAACTTATTTTAAATAGCACGCATGGCGTGTCGAGTTAAAACAGTAATTCTTTCATATCTACCACAGGTTTGTGATAAAAAATTAATAGTTTTACAAGCGTACCTTTATACAATAAAAAAAAACACACAAACAGATATGCCATAGCTTTGTTGGATGATTCTAACAGTTTCCCTCATGTTTTAAATGAGTGTAAATGTTAGTCTGAACTGAGGATGCATCTGGTGAATGGAGCTGTTTCACATTACACAACCCAACACACACACACACACACACACACACACACACACACACACACACACACACACACACACACACACATATACCTAGACAGATCACTGGTTCTGTTTGAAGAGAGATTTGCATAGTGTTAAAAATGCACATTAGTATTAAAAAAATAAAATTCTGAGCAGCAACTGTGAATGCTGACAGGTATGTTTGTCCTACATTGAGCTTCCTATTGGCACAGATCCACAGATAAGTGAACAGTAATCAGAGTACACACACACACACATACATACACACACCTACAACATATAAACTAACAGCCCAAGTCTATTAACAAGGAGTTGTACAGCTCCTAAAAATTATACCTACTATTTGTTTATTTTTACATATGTATACATCTTTTAAATATAGATAGAAATATCTAAAACAAGAGTCCACTGTGTTACAGTAACATTGAGCACCATTATGGCAACACTGGCAAGCTTTTACGCTACATGGGATCAGAGGTGGGGCTGTGCCAAGCTGGGTCAGCTGCTTAGTAAGACAGGGGAGTCCATCTTTGGCCATAGTGCTTCTCCTCCCCAGATCTGGGGGAAAATAAACAACCAGAAAGTACATTGTAAGTGCATTAGAATGAATGATCCGACATTTTAACAGACACTAAGTAATTTTACTGCTGTTAGAGATGCACAGAGAAATAGGCTGATGACCGTAATCGGATGATTTTCACTTTGATCGGTCCCTGACTGGTGATCAGCTGCTTAAAAAAACTGAAAATTGGACTTTTTTTCAAATCAGTAAAAGCTCCATACCTAAGCTCTGATAGGTCACTGTAACAACAACACTCTTCAGAGTGGAAGTTGTTACTAAGAGACGAGGAACCAGTTAGCTATTTAAAGCATCAACACGTAAAGTAAAGCATAAAAGCTCGAAGAAGTCTATAGGGGTAGGTCAGCTGTTTCTTCAGGCTGCTACTATTAAACAAGGCTTTGTAATACAGCAAAGTGTGTCTGCTTCACCATTTGGAGAAGTTCAATTCCATGTATCATGGCACATGGATTAGGATTAGGAAATATTAGCAGCCTTTTGGAAATCTCATCTAAAATAAGGATCTTCTAACTAGTTCTGGATTTCAACTCTAAAATTTGGATCTCACATTAGAAAAGTCTTAAACTATAACAATTTCAACTGCTTTTGTCTGATAAGAGGATGTTGTTCTTTCAAAGCATTTCTATTGTGCTGAGTTTTAAAGCCTGTAAAAAACACAGTCTAAAGCATTTAGGTAAAATACAGTTGGGTGGTATCAACAAAGATTAAACACCATTATGCAATTTAGTTCTACAAAACTGACTTTAAAATGTGTTAACAGCCTTGTTTGTTACTAAAGGAGATGTTTTAATTTAGACAAATTCATGAAAAAGCAAAATATTTTCAGGATTTTTTTTTTTAGTTGAAAGTTCACAGATTTGTAACAGTCAACACTAGCAATAAACAGTTAATTGATTTTATAGTTTTGAACTGCCAGTGTATAACACTGATACATATGGGCTCGCACAGCCTATACTGGGCAGTATTTTTCTGACTCCTAAACTGTTATTTTTGATATTTTTTGGTATAAATTATATGCATTAGTGTGTTCTTTTTTCTTTTAAGATTTGATTTGTTCCTGGTTTTGAATAGTTTTTTTTTGTATTTATTAGATTCAAAAGTGGAGCTTTTAAAGCTGTTTATTGTAAAACTTTGCTCTGCTACACAGATTGGAAATTTTAAAAAAACTATATCAGTGGTGACATCACAGTGTGTGTTTTAGAGAGAGAACTGTCACTGGGAAAATAGCATTTTACTAGGTTACAAAAAGGACAAAATTACTACTGAGTTGAAATCTGAAACTATAATTAGTGTTTAGCAAGACTAGCATGGTAGGTAATAATGAAATTGCAGTCTCCACATGTATTATCTAGAAACTGTAGATAATTTCCTTAACTCTGAGCTTTTCCATTGCGTGTCTTTATTTTTAAATCTAGCAGGTTCCATAACGGGCTGAAAGCACAAAATGATAAAACAAAGCACATTTGCAGTGATATGCCCAGGCCTCCTGTTATCAGTGAAAATTTTAGCTCTCTGTGGCTTTCTTGCAGCCAAATAAACTGCAGACATGGGCTCACTGATATTTCATATATAATTTTCGTATTTTCTCAGACTGTACCAAAGTCTAGACTGACTTTGGTACAGTCTTGCCTGGTAAGTACTTTAATTTGATGATTTAATGCATATTTTTATTCATACATTATACCATTAAATCTTCTTTCTTCAGTAACAACTTCCACACTCAAGAGTCTTTATGTTAGCTCAACTTAGTAGCACTAAGGTATGGAATTAAACGGATTCTGGTGACTCGTCAGTTTCTCTGTGAATTTCTAGGGATATTCTTTTATGCTTTGTCTGTCATTATATCAGTTCTATATGTGAAACAGATCTGATTATGAATCTGCTAAAGGAACCCAAGTCTCACCTCAGCTAGCCTGTCGGCCATGGTTCCTGTCAGGTGCCTCGAATTCCAAATCTTGGAGCTCCACAGCCTCCACCTTAGCCTCCCTGGCACCTGTGTGGGTGTACAGAGGCACATGGGGGTCCTGGAAGGCTGGCTCTGGGTCCTCTGGCCCTGATGGGCAGTAACTGTCTGTTGCTGTGTATTCTGGGAAGGAGGATGCTGGACCTTGGGCGGAGAATGGGACAGGGTGAACGGCTACAGTGACCGAGGCCGATGCTGTTACTGTGGTGATGGGCTGACAAAAAGGAGCGTTGTTGGTGTGTTGGTGCGGGAGGTGGTGATGATGCTGTTGGTGATGATGAGGCTGTGAGTTGTGGGAAGAGTGGCCACTGTGGCCTGCTGAGTGTTCTCTGTAGCTGCGAGAGCTGTGATGTCCCCCAGCCTCAGTAGCAGTTTCAAAAGCGTCCATACGCGGTTGGGCCGGGGGCGAGGCCTGCCAGTGCTGCTGGCCCCTGGGGTCCCTGCTGCAGTTTCGCTGAGTATTGCCATGCTGGAGCCCAGAATCACAACCCTGAGAGGGAACAGACTGTAGAGAACCACAATAAGATACTCATTTTAAAAATCCAACACATGCAAAGAAAAATACATTTGTGATAGTTCCTTACCGAAGACACAGTATAGGCTGGGGGGTCAGGCTGCTGTCTGGGTGAATGCTGTTGTCCTGACCCTGCTCTTCTTTCCTCCTCTGGACGGACCACTCTGGCCCTACTGGTCCGGAGGTGGTGGTGCTGCTCCTCTGGTTGAGAGTGTCCTCTGTGAGGGTAAAGGTTGTAGTTCTGTACCTCCTGGCTTATTCCAGACACTGTGGCATTAGAGCTGTATTCTGAATCTGATGAGTCTGTGGCTGCACCAGAGTTCGTGATGGGTCCAGAAGTTTGATGAGGATGGACTGAAAAATGGACCACTCGAGGAGGGGCCTCTGGGCAAGGGGTGGGTAACCGACTACGGCCATCAGCTGGTGAAACCTAACCAATGAGAGGATAGATATGGATAAGGCAATCAGTTTTTGGACAGCTTTTAGTCTATTAATAAATTCACAGTTCTCTTGTTCAATAAAGACTCTATTCTCATAAGATTTTAGTAGAGGTATAACATGATCTCAGCACAAGATTTCCCAGTATTTTTCATAAACATTAGGTCTGTCCTGTAAAGCATCATCTAATCAGTGTTTGTATTTGACTTCACTTGGTAAGGTGAAAATTGTAAGCTATTGTAAGCTATCATTATGAGCTCCAGATAAGTACTTAACAGAGTCAACAAAACTACTACTTTCTATTAATAAAAACACAATTTCCCTGGTTGATTAAGACTGCATTCTGATTGAGGTTTCAGTTTCTGAAATCATACCTCTGGATAAGGTCCAAAGTATGACAATAATACTGGGAGAAGGACCAATCCGTTCAGCACACCAAGAACTGTCAGGATGGCTAACACTGCAAAGAAATACCTGCCATGCAAAACAAATATATGAAAATTGTTAAAAAGTGTGAATAAAAATGCCAGCCTTTCTCAAATGCTGAAAAACAGCATTTACTATTTATTTCACTGTTTAAAACATTTTCTAAAAATACAGTAAAACAAACATGGAGCAAAATGAATGACACTGCCAAAAAGCATAGACAGAGGGTTGCTTAGACTAACAAAGACAGACATGAGGAAACAAAGAAAATACCTGTGAAGACCACAGATGTTTACATGTGGGGAGAAATGTGCAGGTTCATCCGCCACACATGCTCAAAATAATACTTCCACAAAGACACCAGCCACTCCCCAAACAAAACACACATGCATGAACCCCCCACAGATAGCTGAGGCGTACACTGCAGTTCTGAAGAGCAGAACAGAAAGGTACCTTGTGTGTCTAAGTCCTGCCAAAGAGGGTTAGTCTTAAAGAAGCCACAGAGAGAAAAGAAAGAGGAAGCATAATTAGCTAGAGCTGGTTAATTCAAAGGCACAGGAATAAAGGGGGAGAAAAAAAAAGAAGGGGCGGTGGAAGGGGGGGTGTTATTGGGGTGAGGGCACTCTCTCTTGGGTGTGCGGTGTATAAGCAAACATGGGGAAAACAAAGCAGAGAGGAATGTGAACGGAGGGGGTAAAGGAGGTTGAAGAGGGAGGACATTGGGGTATAAAATGGTGGGGGGGGCACAAAAGGACAGGGGCCTCTCTTTCCTCTTTGGTTTAAAAAAAGAGAGAGAGGCAAACAAATGAAGTGAAGGGTATAGAATTTAAACACTTTAGTCCAGGGACGAAAAGAAGGGAACCCTGAGAGCACCACCCTTCCCTGGCCTCTCTCTCCCTCACTCTTTTAATTTTTCTCTCCATCTTCTTCACTCTCTTCCTTCAAGCTAAGCTCCTGTGAAATTCCCGGCCACTCCACAATCCCCTCCAACTAATTAAATCTGTATGTATCAGGTAAGACCCCACGCTCTCTGCTCTAAACCTTGCCCTCGCTCAATCCAAGCCACCTACATAAGAAAGAGCTGTCCTTGTTGCTGGTCTTGTCAAAGGACACTGTCAGGACACCTAGATACACAACAGCTCGCCCATCTGTGCAATTTTTGACTTTTGAGTAGAGGTGGATCACCTGAGGTTCTGATTTATGTGCTATACTGATTTATTTACGTGGTGTTTTGCTACAATATTCAGTGTATACAGCCACACCTGTAATCTTTTAGACAGGGTTGCTAACTTTTTAGTGAAGGTGGCAGTGAGATCAGTGTTTAGTTATTCTGAGCTGTTTCAATAACATTTGCATTGCATAGTTGCTCAGTGAGGACATGTACTCTACGTCTATCAATATATATGCTGCAGCTCTAATATGCTTGTACTTGTTAGACAGGTTATATTTTAATAAATGGAGAAAGGAGCACTTGACGGTTCAATGTTTTGAAGTATTAGTTGTTTAGTCACAAAAGCAAGGTTACACATTTTCATGTAGAAATTCCATACTTTTTCTGACTCCTTTTTCCAGATTTCCCAGTCATTTAAATATATAAGAAACAAACATCCACTGTGAATTTAAGGCAGATATTTAAAAATGGCACCAACAAAAACCAGAAATTGTAAGGGAGGAAGGAAGGACAGATAGACTTAAGGACACATGAAAGGAATGTAGGTAGGGCACAAGAAAGACACAAGGAAGGAAGAGAGAAAAAAATAAAATGGAGGCAGGACACAATAAAAGAGGAAATAACCGAAGAAGGGTGTAGGACAAAAGGACTGTAGGACACTTGGAATGAAAGAAAGTAATGAGGGACATGAGGCAGGAAGGGCCTAGTGATGGGCTGGCGACCTGTCCAGGGTGTATCCTGGCTCTTGCCCGATGAGACAGGCACCAGCCCCACTCACAACTCTGCAAGGATTAGAGTGTACAGAACATGGATAGATAGATGAGGCAAGAAGAAAGGAAGAAGGAAGAACAATGGGAAGGAGGAAGGAAACAAGAAAGAATAAATTACACAAGGAAGTAAAGATGAAAGGACACAAGTAGGGAAAGAAGGATGGGAGAAAGGGTGAAGAACACAAGAAAGGAAGGAAGGGAACATAATGGGGTAATGAATGGTAATAAAGTATTAAAAATACTTTTCATATGTATTCAGACCTGGAAAAAAACTCAGATCAGATACAAGACTTTTCATGACTCCATCATGAACTAGGAACCAGGTTAAACAATGTAGCTTAAACATACCATTTGTCAACCTTTAGCTTGAAATGAACTGGGAAAGAAAAGCCCAAATGATTAAACATTCGATGTAATTTTTGGCTGTTATACAAATGTTAAACAGGTGATTAAATTAAATTACATAAAAAATAAATAACCTCTGTCAAGTAAGGGACTTGCTACTATAATTTATTTTATTGAAACATGATGCAGGATGGATTAGTTCAGTCAAATTTTTACCCAATTAGGTGCTTAACTTCTGACTGTCCCAAGAGTCAGTATGAGGCAGAAAATCTGAGCGATTCATTATGCCTTGGGCCCACCTACTTTCAATTCTTTTTGGCAAAACTCTGACCACACACATGAACTTTTACAGCTTCAAAGCATCCATCTTCTACTTTTAGTACACACCAAAACCATTCTTGTAAATCAGTCTAAAACACTAGCACTGGTAAAAGCTATGCCAATGTGTGAATTACATTTACTGTACATATGGATGCGTGCAGCCCACATACGGGTAGAGAGTCCCACCAGGCTGTTTAGAGTGAAAACATTCACAGGGCTGACGAAGAAAGTCAGGGAAACATTTCTTTCGACGCAGGCAGAAAAATACGAGCCGGGAACTGTTGTTATTGCACCGTCTTGGGGCGCTGTTTTGTTTGCTCTGACAACAGTAGAACCTTTAAATGGAGGCCCCCAGACCGAGGCAGAAACCAGAGGCGAAGCACACTGCTGGAGGTGAGGAGCGAAGGTCCATTGGCCTCCAGAGTTTGTGTGTTTAGATACGTGTGTGTATGTGTGGACGTGCAGGCATGCCATCATTGACCCCAATGATTACAGGGTCAGGGAGCATGACAGTGTGTATGTATATGTGTGTCTATATGTAAGGGACTGTGTGTAATTGTTGGCATGTACATACATGAACACAGTTTGTGTAATTGCAGATCAGATGGAGTTCAGTGCTCCCCGTTCTTAAAGGAGCAGGTCAACAAATCTGTACAATTAAGCTCAAAGAAGAATGCATGCATTCAGCCTATTTGTTTGGAGAAAAATTCCTATAATAGTCCATTGAGAACGTACAGAATTCATTATAATGCCATGCTTAGAACCTGGCGACCAATAGAGAGACTGAGTTTGTTTACTTTATTTTAATATCCTCCTCTACTGTCTTTTCTCTTGCCACTCCATCCCTCAATAATTGCAAAGACAACAGAAAAACCCCAGAAGATTTATCTGCTCTTCTTCCTTTCTGATCCTAAAATCAGTCTTTCAATAGTTTTCCACACAAGGAAAGACTGAACATGGACAAAGAGAAGGATGGAGATAAAAATATTTTCTGTCAAGCTTTTTAGGGAGATCCTCATTTAACAAAAAACATAAAAAGGTATCTAAAGTGGGGAAAAATATGTCTATAGAAACAGAGCATGCAGTGCAGATATGGGGGGTGTAAAACCAAGACTGATGGAGGAAGATGCAAAAAGAGAGAGGCCTTCATGCATGAATGGTGTCTCAGGTACATTCCTGCAATATACAGGTTTAGACATGGTCTCAACAGACTATGGACGCCACACAACTGCCATATGATAACCTTTAAGTTCAATCCTATGACAAAGTCTTGTTTTTGTACTCACCTGACAATAAAGTCGAACTCAGAACCTGCAAGCATCAAGACGCCCAGTAACGTGGAGAAGGCTCCATCCAGCACTGGAGCAAACATGTGCTCTAGTGCCAGCACTGCTCGTTTGTGACGATCCCCTATGGCTGTCAGGAATGCCTAAAATACAGACAAACATACACTTTAATTCTCTTTTTTCAGGTAGGGTCACTTACTTAAGAAAAATCATGTTAAAAATTAAGTATAGTCAGTAATTTACATTGCAGTGAAAAAGTATTTGTCTGCTTACAGATTTTTTTCTGGTTTCGCTTTTTTTGCTGATAATATGAGTAAATGAATCAGCAAAACACAGTAAGAGTTATTATCCAAAAATTGAGAAAACAAACCGTGGTGAGTGTCTGGACTATCAAAATTATTCTAAGAGAACACTGACTACTCATCCAGAAGGTCAACAATAACACAGAGACTGGGCAAAAATGGCATCCAAGGGAGAGTTCCAATTCCTAAATCACTGCTGACCAAACAGAAAACAAAAGGGCCATCTCACACTTCCAAAAAACATCTTGATGGTCCGCAAGATCTTTTGGAAAATGTTTTGTGGGCTGACAAACCAAAAGTGGAATTTTGATTCATCTTATAACATCTGCCAGAAAACTAACAGCATTTTGAAAATAGACCATCATACAAAGAGTCAGATATGGTGATGGTAGAATGATTATTTGTGGTTGTTCTGCTTCTTCAGGACCTAAAGAACTTGATGTAATCAAGAAACCCAACCACAGAAGAAAATCCTGAATGAGAAAATCCTGGATGAGAATGTCCAGTCATCAGTTCGTAGCCTCAAGCTAAAGTGTACTTGATTTATGCTTAAAGACAAGCCCACCTCTGAATGGCTAAAAAAAACTAAGTGAAGGTTTCAGAGTGGCCTCAGTGAAGTCTAGACTTAAATTTGACCGGGATGCTGTGGCATGACCATAAGTGATCGAAGTCCCTCCAATATGGCTAACTGAAACAATTTTGCAAAGCAGAGTGGGGCAAAATTTCCAGTAATTGCAAAAACTATGCAGATGATGCTGTCATATATATAACTGCAAAGTCTCCACCGCAGGCTGCAGAGGTGCTGAAAATGCAGATGATGAGAGTCTCACAGTGGTTCAAGGCTCATTTTCTGTCCTTGAATTGTACCAAAAGCTGTCTCAATAGGTTGTTCAATCAGACGAAAAGGCAGTAATTTCATTGTGCTAATTGCTAACAAAAATATTCAAAAAGTAGGTGATTTCCAATATCTTGGAGTTGTTTGGGATTCCTAAACAATCTCAAACAATCGACTAGCCTTAGAACTTTTACATCTCATGTGAAAAAAATGGCTCAAATAGACATAAATATGTAAAACCACACTTACACTTGACAGTACCTTTAGTGCATTTTCATTTTTTTTTCTTCCTACACTGAAGTCCTATTTTACTGTTTCTTTGTAATTAGTGGTGTTCCAATTGGCTGGCCACCGATCATTATCGGCTGACTTCCGTGAAAAAATATGTGATCAGTGTTCGCTGATCAATGTCTGTTGTTGCCGATCACAAAACCCGATCGCCTGTACCTTATACTTCGCAGCCAGCAGAGGCCTTGTGTGCAGTGTCCCTCCCCCTTTCACTGCATAAGCGCGCAGCAGCAAATCCTAAGCAAATATGTCTGTTATGTGGAAATTTTGCACTATCTGTGAGAGTGATGTGAAATTTGCATCTTGCAACATGTGACGGAAAAATACCTTGCGGGGTAAGCAAGTCAAAATGCATGAACACAACAAATTTAATATGATACTTAAAAAACAAGCACTTGACGGAGTATGGTGAGTTATCAAGGCTCACTGCAGTGAATTCAAAAAAAGACACCCGGAGCAGTCAGACAGCAGTTAAAGCAGCCCACAATTGCCAACATTCGCCTGTATGAGCATGACAGTCCTCTGACTAAGCAAGCTAAGCAAATAACCTGAAAAATAATTAATTCATCAGGCTAGACAACCAGTCTCTCTTAGGGGTGGAAGACACTGGGTTCCGATGACTGCTCTCGCTGATGGTCCCCTGTTACGTGATAGTGGGACATAATATTTCGAGCTCCACCAGACGGTGTATTCTGCTACTCTCACAACACATACAACACAAACATCTCCTTAAAGCTGCAGTACGATCCTTTTATAAAAATGTGTTTTTTACATATAATTGTCACTATGTTGTCACTATGAGACAGATAATCTGTGAAAAAAAACTGAGCTCCTCTGCCTCCTCTCTGAGGCAGTAGCATTTATAACCAAATCAAAAAATTAACAGCCAATCCATGTGATTGGTATTGGTAATCAGCAGCATAAAAGCATCTCTATTTGTAATAGTAGTTTTACAGGTTAACTTATTGATTTTGTTGAAGTCTTATTTTACTGAGTTCTAAATGTTTCTTTTTATTATTAGCTATAAAAGATGACTTCTAAAAGCCTAAGAAGGGACTGGGCCAGGGAATTGGGCTTTGGCTAAAGGGCTTTAGACAGGACAATAGTTTCTTTTAAATGTAACGTTGTTTTAATGTCTTGTTCCTGTTCAAATAAATTTTAAATAATAGACAGACAGCAGATGTTGCAGCATAGCCTGTTATTTGGTTTAGGAAGCAATTACTTTTTTACATCAGACCATATAATCTGGGATAGCGTCTTTCCCTCAGTGAATGAAAGCATCATTTAAACAGTATGTTTTGTATTTACTCAGGTTCTCTTTGATATTAAAATTTGTTTAATGAGTTGAAAAATGTAAGTATCATGAAAACCAAAACAGAAATTAGTTTAGCAGAATTAGTGTTGAAAAGAGTACACTTTCATAGGCCTACCAGAGCCACATGGACAGTAAACTCCACCCCAATGCCCACTGAGGCGATGAGAATGACCACAGGGACAGCGCTCAGCTTGATTGCCATCAGTCCCATGAAGCCAAACAGCTCCACAGTCATGAGAGAGAGCACAAGCACCTGAGGATGAAAAAGAGCTTTCTGTTAGACAGCAATGTGGGTTTACCTAAAAAGAGACATTCCAAATACAGTTGAGAGGAAAACAAGCTCTAAGCTTGTCCAAAATTTCAAAAATATACCTCATATGTGCTTAAATTGCTTACACCAATATATCAAAAATGTATTGAAGAATGGACATCTGGATGGTATGGAAACAGTGGTAAAATGTACTTTTCCTAAACAACTTGAACCAACATGCACACAGTTATAAAACAGAACAGGTAAGATGATGTTTTACCCAATTTGAAGAATCATAAAACTAAATGCACAGTGGGTCATGAAATTCGATATGTGCTGTGTGATTTTACAGGGTTCCTACAAATATTTCATGTTGGGGTTCAATACAGTAACAATGGATGGATGGATGGAAAGATAGATGGATGGATGGAGAACACGTAGAAAATCAAATTTCCACACCCATCCAAACCTGGAAAATGACAAAGTCAACTGGGTAGAAACTTTGAAATTAATAGTTGATCAAAAGTCTAACTGTGCACAGCAGGCAACGAGACATCAGAATGTGTCTCTCATACATATTCTGCATAGTAACCATACATGTGGGAAAAATGTGTGTAACTGTGTGTGGAGTGTGGATTTTCCTGGGCAAAGCAGGACAGGACAGGAGCTGAGAGTAAATACCATTATCAGCTGACAGGTGTCAGGTTACGTGAGGCCTAAATCCTTTGAAGAGGCCCAGTGTGGGCAGGGGATGTAGCTCTGTGCATGTGTGTCCACAAGAGGTATGCTTTGTGGCTGTGGCAGTATCTAAAATGTATTTCCAAGAAGGAAATCTGCTAACAAGTGGGCAAAAATACTAAGAGAGCATTACGTCAAGATCTAAGTCAGTGTTAATTTTTCATTTTAAAATTGATCGAATTTCTATTGTTTGTTATAAAACTAGATTATTAAGATAAACAGCTTGGATTCTCTGTCTAAATATATGAAGAAATATAAAATTACTAGATGAAAATACCAAATGCAGATCATATCTGATGACTGTTATGACGCCATCATCAAGTTGATCAAATACAATCTGTACATGGAAACAATAGTCTTAAAGAAATATGCTATAAGCTTGTCGAGCTAGCTGTTTACTCCTTGATGGCTCTCTATAACAACCCTTTTGATGTTGCTAGTAAAGCCTGACTGATGACCATGAATGCCCCTCCTCCCTTGTTTTAATGCCTCAGGTGGCCTAGCAACTGCCTGTTGTAAAGTACAACCCAACAGAGAGGAAAACCAGAGTGCTTTGTATATGTGTTTCTGTGTGAATTAAGTACCTACAAGTTTATACTTTCATACAGCATGGACGATCGTATAAACGCGCCCTATTTGCTTGCCTGTGTCCATGGAAACTTCTTGGGTGAGACAATTAGTACAAGAAAATACCAGAGGTTTGAAAAAAAACAAAAAAACAAAACAGGTCAAATACTATTTTTTATGGGGGTCAGAGTGGGAGCGAGCTGCTGGAGAAACTGAGTTCTCTCAACATTTATTTCAGCATTGATGTTTGGGAGTGTCAGCCTAGACTAAACACTGGCCCAACAAAACAGTACAAGATAAACACTGGTGAGGGGGGCTACGATAACACACAGCATCCCTACTTTCAGAGCCTTTTTATCAGAATACGCTCAAAGAAGTTTTTTTCAAAATGTTTTCTTATTTTTAGTTATCAAATAAATAAATAAATAAATAAATAAATAAAGAGTAGAGATGCACCAAGAAATCAGGAATTGGACGATTTTCAGCTTAACTGATCCTCACCAGGGACTGGACAGTCAGAGAGTAAAAAGAGCAAATCTTTTTTCAATCCTTTACGTAATGCACAATGTCTAAGTGTTGACGGACTGTGGTAACAACAGCAACACTCTTTGGTGTGGAAGCTATTATTCAATGTACAGGACTCCAAGAGTCCTGTTTTCAGTTAGGTGTAAAAAAAAATGGGGCCAGAGAAAGCACAGCAATGTAAGAGGGTATTTAAAAAAGGAAACGGTATTTTCTACATGTTAAAACATATTTGCAACACATTCAGTCTATGAGAGAGCAACACTTTAAGCAGATAACAGGAAGGCTTAATGAAGTACACCCTTCTAGCTGTCATGGAACATGCTAAATTTGGAAATATTGAGAGCCTTTTGGAAATCTCAGGTTTATAATAAGGATCGACATTCTCTAAGACCGGGATCAGCAACCTCTATGACCTTGGGAGCCATTTTGCTCCTTTCAATATATTAAATTAAATGTGCCTAGTGTTGCAAGATCTAACTAATCCTTAGAAAAAAGATATGGCTTCAAGTTATATAAATGCATACGTTGTAATTAAAGAAACATAATGTTTGTAATTTAACAGTGTTTTTTTTTAAAAAAGATAAAAGACAGTTCTTAAGCAGAACAAGGCAAACTGAGGCCCATCTATATTCATGGAAGATGGCCTATTTTAAAATATAAAGAATATAATACAAAAAAAAAGTCCAAGTGTCATTCTGTTGTGGTATCTCTATGCAGATGTTCAAACAGAAAAACTACTAAAAACAGCCTTTTCTATTGCCTTTGTATAACCACTTGAAGCTGCAGTATGTACATTTTATAAACAATATGTTTTTTACATATTTGTTAAAACTGTCACTATGTTGCAATAGTATAGCATGAGACAAATCATCTGTGAATACATTGAGCTCCTCTGCCTTCTCCCTGTGGTCCTACTACCATCTGCAGAAGCAACCAACTGGATCCAGGAGGAAGGTCTTAGCTCTGTCAATCACACAATTAAGTTACATACTGCAGCTTTAATCAATGCTCATTTTGTTTACAGTTTTCATGCAAACATTTTGAAAGCCACAGTGGACTTAATTGATTCGGGATCCCTGCTCAAGGGAATAGGAACAACAATGCTGCTTTAGCAAAACTCACTGCACTACTTGCATTAACTGCTGATATAATATGCTAAATAGATCTTAAAAGATAACAAAAGTACATTTTTCAATATTTTCCTTGGTTGTATTTTTGTTATCAATACTTACTATGATGCCAGCTGTCCATGGGTTGAGCAGAAACAGGGCACAGACCAGAAAGGTGCAGGCAAGCACAACACTGATGGAAAGAAGAAGCCAGTGGCGCAGACTGACGTACTGCTCCCAGAAGAGGAAAGGGTAGCCATTGGGATAGGAGGGCAGGCCTTGTCGGCTGTAGTTGTTGCAGATTGCCCGCACGCTCTCAATGGCCTCCACAAACTGCGGGGTCTCCCGGAGCCCGTTGAGGTAGAAGGGGAACTGTGCGTATTCGATGGGCTCGGCAGCGGGAACTGGATGGAGAAGCAGTGAGAGAAAAATTAATTTATTGTGAATGCTTTTGTAAAAATCTTGGTTTTTAATTTAGCCATAATAAAATATTTTTTTCCACCATATTTTCACTTTGGGAAGACCCAGAATGGAAGATTGGTTAAAACTGAACTTTAAGAAACTGAATGCTGAAGAATGTTAAGGACAAAATCAGCAAAATCAACTGTGGGAACAAAAACATTTGCAGATAATACATATCTGTCTTTGTTTAGGCTCTGATAACTCTTTAATAAAATTACAGTAATAATTTAGGATGGTTGTTCTAAACCATATTGTGGTCTATCTGTCTGAAATTCAGCTTTGTTCAAGGACAAGTTAAAACTGTGGGTGCAATGCAGTGTGTTTGTGTGTATGTGGGGGTGGGGTGTAGAGGTACGTTAAACAGAGCTCCATTGACTCGAACCTGGCCAGACTGAAGCCAAGCTTGCCTAATGAGGGCCTATCAGTTCCAGACACAGCAGACTGTCAGAACTAAGGTTGATTCACCGTAATTACAATGTCAGGATCATTGCCATTACCACACCCTAAACACAGCACCACCACATAAAGAATAATATAAATGCACAAACACGTATAGCTGCCTGTCACTTGGCAATGAAGTCATAGTTGGTGCTGAAAAGCAGAGTTTTTATTCAGATTCATGGTGTCATGTCTTTGCTGCACATGGCGGTTTTAAAGGATTACTCAGTAACTGCATGTCTGTATGCAGTGCCTTCCAGAAGTATTGATACATCTGTTCTACGTTTTCACATTTTATCATGTTCCAACAACAAAATAGCATGTTCGTTTAAACTGTAAAGTGGAAAGAAAATGATACACTGGTTTTCCATTTTTTAGGGGTGATTTTTTTCAAAAATCAGAATTGAAAACAACGGGATATGAATGTGTTCTGCTCCCTTTGCTCTGACAATGCAAATTAAACTCAAGTGTTCAATCAATCATCCACAACTGGTAGGAGGAAAAGAGGACAAGAAGAGGAGATTAATCAGAAAAGCAGCCAAGACGCCAGTTTTAACACTGGAGGAGCTACAGAGATTGACAGCTGAGGTGGGAGAATCTGTAATATGGCTGCTATTGGTTGTGCAGTGTAAAAACCTGGTATTTATGGGAGACTTGCAAGAAGAAAGTTTTTGTCAAAAGAAGAGGAGAGAGGGGGTTCTCCTCTCCACTCTGACTATATGCATGCTCAGGATAAGGGATTGCTGCAACATTAAAGACACTATATGCAACTGACTGTCCATTGTCATTAAAAGTGATTGCTGCAGAAGTGACTGCTGCAAAGTGAATGACCTGATGCAGTCAGCTGGGATTCTTTTTTATGGAATATATATGATTGATTTTGATTCTGTCTATATGACTGGATTGAGCTGACTATATATTTATGAGAATAAACTAGAAGTGTGGCAGATAACCAACATGGCACACATTC
Organism: Anableps anableps; assembly: GCA_014839685.1. NCBI lineage: Eukaryota > Metazoa > Chordata > Actinopteri > Cyprinodontiformes > Anablepidae > Anableps > Anableps anableps. Next base: position 26,686,662 of record CM026066.1, read on the forward strand.
ACAAACACATTATCCCTTAGATGAAACATGGGAGTGGTAGCACCAAGATGTGGGAATACTTTTTTTAGCAGGGACAGGGAGGCTGTTCAGAGTTGATGCTAAATACAAAGTAATTTTGTAAGAAAACCCATTAGAGGGAGCAACTTGAGACTGGAGAAGAAGTCACCTTCCAGCAGTACTACACTAAAAATACAGCCAGAGCTACAGTGCAATGGTTTAGATCAAAGCTTATTCGTGTGGTGGAATGGCCCAGTCAAAGTCCAGACCTAAACCCAACTGAAAGCCCGATTAAAACTTGAAGTTGTAATTGCAGCAAGAAATTCAAAACACTTAACAGCATAAATTTACACTAGGGGCTCACACAGTAAAGACCCTAATTCTGCTTATCCAGTAACATTTTCCAAGTCACAAGCTTCCTACAAGTTCGTCATTCACCTCATCCAAACTCGGTTTCTCTTAAACTTAAAAAAGAGCTGTACTGTACTGTAGTTTTATGTGATTTGCAGTCTGTTTGTGGTAAAGAAATGAGAGCAGGTTGTGTGGCGTGATTAGGGTCACTGAGTTTTAATAAAGTGTGTGTGAGTGTGCTTGAAAGAGCCCCAGGGTAGTCAGGATTATACCACTGAACCACAAGCACAACACTGAGTTGTGTCCCAGCTCTCAGCTTTGCAACCTGAGCTCGTGCAAATGTACACTCTGCACTAGTCCAGCAAAGTCTATTACCTCATTTTCAGCTTAGAGACGGACACAAAGCAATAAGTCAGACCACAAGAGGTAAACACAACTCAGAGCGCGGAGGCCTCGGTCCGCAACCGGCAAAAGCTAATGCTGAGACACTGTTACGTTGCACTGCAAGACCCTCCTGTGTGTTGATTTACTGCTGAGACGTGTCTCGGGCATGGAGTCAGTCCGGTCATGGAGCCACTCAGGAGGGTGTGGACGGATGTTGGCTTGTGAGGCAGCATATGCGACAGGATCATTGCTGACCCAGGCAGTTAGGTAGATGTAAAAAGCCCCAGGGTTGATGATCCCATCTGCATCCACGAGTCTCTGTCGAGTCAGCTACAAAAACCAACAGAAAGGGATGGATTAATGACGGCAGCCATCGCTAATCTACACACTTAGGGGTATGCTCTGCTGAAGGTCTTTCAATAAAACATGTTAAACACACACTTGCTGGTTATTTTCATTTATGTTGGGCTGAAAAGTTTTAGAGTCCAAACTGGAATAATAAGCAATCAGGAAAAAAAAAAGAAAGATTTTAACACTAAGTAAAGACTGTGGTGCTTTGCAGCTGTTTTGCAATGGTTCTGTGGAAATCAACCATGTTTTACCATAACATTCTACAGGTGAGCAAACCGCAGAAATGTTTCCTTTTACACATGGATGAGTGAAAGAGAACGAAACACCATTCAAAATGGGAGGCAAATATTAGCCCCGGTCTCTCTCCTTTTCCAACCAAAGAAAAATCAACAAGTCAAACACTGGTTACCTTCTCTGAAAATTCCTGTACTTCTGATCACAGCTTTCCAGAATTATCATGCCACATTAAAACATGGAAAATGCTGAATCAGCTTCTCCCTTTATATACAGCAGATACTGGCTGGTCTACCTCAGGCCATATGTCCTGACCACTCTAAATAAACGTCTAAAAGTAGTTTTGGAGCACTCTCATGCCGAGAGATTCTGGCTGCTAAAGAGAAATTAAAACTGAGCCTTTATTGACCTAAATGTGTAAGAATTGTTGTATTTATTGCTGAAAAAACTAAACGTGTCAATTTAACCGTAAACAATTTTACATAGCTTATCTATATTCAAGGTTATTCCTTTGAACACCTCTAATATTTCCTGTCTCTGTCTTGAATGTTTCTTTTCAAAACTGATAAATGTATTCAAGAAAACAATGGCTGACATGTATACAAGCCCCCAGCATGTGTAAGTAATTAAAACTTTATTTATATAGCACCTTTCAAGATGTAAAGATCACAAAGTGCTTTACAAGACATGTTAAACAAAAGCAGATTTAAAAAATAGGTTTTTAACTGACTCTTAAAGGAAACCACAGAGTCTGCTGAACTCAGTCCCCAAGAAAAGGAATTTCAGAGTATTGGAGCCACGAAAGAAAAGGCTCTGTCTCCTTTTGTTTTCAGCTTAGTATGGGGGACTATTAGCAGGGCCTGATCACTGGACCTCAGGGACCCATTGGGGACAGATGGATGCAATAGTGCTCTATTATAGTCAAGTGCCTGCCCATCAAGAGCTTTTCATGTTAAAACAAGAATCTTGAAATGCACTCGAAAATAAACTGGGAGCAAGTGTAGTTGCATGAGCAGCAGAATCAAATATGAGAATGTGGATGACGTGTGAAAGTTAAAATAAAATATTGCTGACTACAAGAAGCTGCAGCTTGGACTGATTGGGCTTACTTTAAAAAAACAAAACAAACAAAAAAAAAAACATTTGAACTTGATACTAACACGACTTATACCAAAGCCTGTATTTCTGTTTTGAACAGTGATTAGCCACAGAATGTTGTAAATCATAATTTGTCATTTTGAGTGAAAATGATCTGATTTAATTGATAAATGGTAAATGGCCTGTACTTGTATAGTGCTTTATCTAGTCCAGAGGAACCCAAAGCGCTTCACATTACATTTATTCATTTACCCATTCATCTTCACATTCACACGCTGATGGTGGTAAGCTACATTGTAGCCACAGCTGCCCTGGGGCGGTCAGACAAAATTGAGGAAGCGATGCACCGGGGCCACTGGGCCCTCTGACCACCACCAGAAGGCAAATGTCTTGCCCAGGGAAACAACAACTGAGACAGATGGAGCAGGGGTTTGAACTGGCAGCCCACCAGTTAAAGGACGAACTCCGTTGCTCCATTGATACATCAATAATCCCTCCATCTTGGTATCCTTTCAAAAATATTTATTTAACCAATAAAATTTTTGTTTAAAATATACCTCCAGAAGTACTAAACAGCAAATGTTTTTACGAAAATGAGGAATGCTAATTTAGCCAGTTCTTTAACAATTAGAAAAAAAACAATGGGAATTTCTGAATTAAGACTACACTCAAAAAATTAATCATTTAATCATTTCTTTATAACAGGTTCCACATGAGAAAGCCATCCTGCCCCTTGTCAGTGCAAGTGAATACCAGCTGGTTGCAACTGATGGCCTATAAAAAGGTGTGTCATTACCAAAGTGTCACACAAGTAACATCTCCTTATGGGTAAAAGCAAAGGACACCCAAGACCTTCGCAACCTTATTGTTTCAAAACATTCGGAGGGCATAGGCTAGAGAAGGATTTCTAAACTTCTGAACATTCCAGTGAGTGGTGTTAGGATCATAATCCGGAAGTGGAAAGAACATCATTTGATTATGAACTGGCCATACAGGTTCTATTTGCAAGATTTCTGACAGAGGAGTGAAAACGATTATCAGACGAGTTGTCCAAGAGCCAAGGACCACTTGTGGAGAGCTTCAGAAAGACTTGGAATTAGCAGGTACAATTTTTTCAAAGAAAACAATGAGCAATAAACTCAACAGCCATGGCCTATATGCACGCTCATCATGCAAGACTGTATTTCTAAATAAAAAGCATGTTGAAGCTTGTTTAAAGTTTGCTGCACAACATTTGGACAAGCCTGTAAAATACTAGGAGAACAATAGTCCGGTCAGATGAGAGCAAAACTGAACTCTTTGGATGCCATAACTTGTTTGGAGGACAAGATGCACTGCACATCACCCCAAAAACACCATACCGACAGTGAAGTTTGGAAGTGGGAACATCATAGTGTGGGGCTGTTTTTCTGCATATGGTACTGGCAAACTTCATATAATTGCAGGGAGGATGAATGGCAAAAAATGTACAAAGATATTCTTGAGAAAAATCTGCTGCCATCTACCAGGATGATGAAGATGAAACAAGGGTGGATATTTCAGCAATACAATGATACCAAACATAGAGCCAAAGAAAACTTTCAACTGGATTTAAAGAAAGAAAATAAAACTGCGAGAATGGCCCAGTCAATCACCTGAGTTGAATCCAATTGAAAATCTCTGAAAAGAACTAAAAATTTGAGTTCATAGAGAAGGCCACCGGAACCTTCAAGATTTAAAGACTGTTTGTGTGGAACAATGGGTCAAAATTACACCTGAGCAATGCATACGATTAGTTTCTCCATACAGGAGGCATCTGAAAGCTGTCGTTATCAACAAAGGCTTTTGTACAAAGTATTAGATAAATATCAGTGTGTTCAATACTCTTTACCTGTGTCACTTCAGATTATTACACATAATTTAATTTCTGAATTTATTTGTTTTTGTTTCTTTCTATGTATGGATTACTTGGGTTGCTACCAACACCTGGTGAAAATTTCATATCAATAGCACCTTTACAAATATGTTTACTATAAAAAATTGTGATGTGTTCGATACTTATTTTATCCGCTATATATATATTTATATATATTCACACATACGTTTATGTCTTGACTAAAGAAGATGACTGTGTGGTTTGTATGACCTGAATATGATTTGTTAAAGGGGGTGGGAATCTTCTGTGGTGGGGCAGTGGCTAACTCCTGAGAGGTAAAACCATTACTATACAGTTCCGCCACTCTGCCTTCTAGGAACCATAAATCTATCTTTCACAGAGGCTGGGAGAGATTTCAGGGGTTGAGCTGGACTCACTGGGTTACGTATATCAAGAAAGGATTTAGATCTTTTCTTCCCCCCTCACTTTTTGTGGTGGTGGCGGTGGGGGTGGGGGCTAGCAAGAGAAAAATTGCTTGAGTTAGCGTAACAATAAAAAAAACTGGCTGGAGTCCCTGGGCACGTCTGTGTGCAGTTAACCTGGTTGTTAACACTGAAGGAAATGCCACCCAGCAAATGGAGTAGAGCTATAAAAATAACACAACATCTGTACAAATGTTGCTCACACTTGGTTCTCCTGACCCCTATGGGTACCCAGAATGCCTGGCGCCACAGATTCAACCGGCCCTAAAAAGAAAAGAGCTCTTGATAGTGTTAGCTTCGCCTTTTCTTCAGACTTTCAGCCTTTTCACCTCCTCCTTTGTCTCGGTGCTCCCCTTCGTCTGGATTCACTCCTTGAAATTTCACCTTTCTGTCACATTATTTTCGAACCAAGCACACCAGGACAAAATAATCACCAGGTAAAAAGATAAATCAAAGGGGCAGATAAAAAATCAGCTCTGCTGCAAAGATCCGTAAAGTGGAATATCGAAATGAAGCAGTTGGTAAAGATCTGCTCCTCCTTTTCAGACAGAAAACAGCTACTGCAAAATGCTTACACAGAGCTGGCCTGAAGAAACAAGTGTTTCATCCCGTCTCAATGAAGGAGGACACTGGAACGAAGCACAGAGGACAGGAGTTTGTGAAGGTAAGCCTGAGAGAGGGAGCAAGAGTGAGAGCTGAAATCCAGTGGATCTGGATTGAATTTAACAGTGAAATAGGCAACAATTGCATGTCTTCAAGCTGTCACGGGAAGCCCAGGCAACTCTGCCGGCAGCTCCTCATGACTCAGAACAAGTATGCTTCCCTCACAGGGAGAGGAAGTGATGTCACAGGGTTGCATGCCAGAGCTGTTTTTGCTTTCCGTCAGCTCAAGGAAGCAAATCCACCACAACCTGAACACTACAAGATCATCCTAAAAACAACACTCTTTAGTGTGGATGATGTTACTGAGCATCAGTAAGGAGTTAAAAATAAAGCCAGAGGAGTAACAGGGATGTAAGAACCTACTTAAAAGGAAACTATATTTTCTACAACACACTGAGATATGTCAGCTGTTCATTCAGGCTGCGAGGGAGTAAAAGAGAGCAAGACTATCAGCAAATAACAGGAAAGCTAAACATACAGTAAAAGGTGCTCTGTTTTATCCTTTTGAGCTCTTATCTTCTGTATGTCAAAGAATATGCTGGATTTGGAAATGTTTGCACCCTTCTGGAAAGTCCAGACTTAAGGTAAGGGGATTGAGATCTCAATTTCTCTATGGGCAATACACATAAAGACAGCTGCTTTACTGTTAGCAAAGATAGTCGCCAATACAAAGATGGAAAGTTTTTAACACTGTTCAACACTTACAATAACTACTCTCTCCGGTCCCACCACCTGTGAGAAAAAAAACCTTCTGAATGTTGTTGATTCCAGTTAATAGCAAAAAAATCAGAATTGGAAAAAATCAGTATTGGTAGGTCAAAGTTTCCAAAAAACCTAAAGATCAGAAATCTGCCACAGAATTCTGATCGCTGTATCTTAACACAGGATGCTGCAGTGTAGATTAGATTTGACAAAAATGAGCTCAGTGTTGAAAGGAAAATGGATTGCTTTGTGTTTGAGGTTCGCAGGAGTCCTGGCCAAGAATTTTGTTTTTATATTTCTTCAGTTCCTTATCTCTGTTTTCACTCTTCCTGCCAAAGAACGCAGCAATGTATCTACATCTCTTGTGTTTTCACAAAGTGGTAAAAAAACAACTTTTAAATTAAAAACACATACAACCCTCTGTTGTCTTGTTATAGCTGTGCAAATTTCCTTAGTTCCACAAACTCAATCTTTCCCCTCATTTTCTCCCATTTTTCCCCCTCACTCCATCTCATTATCACTACATTTGTATCTTTCTGTTGACATATACGAGACTTGATTTGATCTTTTGCAAATTTCCTTTCTAGACCTCCTTCTGAGATCTAAGCTACTCACTGGGTTGACTTGAGTCCTAGTTAGATAACAACATCTCTCACAATGCCAGACTGGAGACGAGGCTTGTTTCCACAGCTGAACTGGAAATTGTCGAATGATAACATCGTTTCTTCCATACTTTTCTAACACTTTTGTTTTTTGCTTTCGAGTCAAGGTGAGGTGTAAATCTTAACCAAGTGTTGTATAAGCAGAACCTTTCAAAAAAACAGTAATGGCCTTACCGTTGCTCTGCCAGTACTAATAATGAAATGCAATGGGTGCTAAACTCAGACCACCAGACAGCAGAACGCAGCCTCTCTATCCAACTGGTGTGCAAAGCTTTGAAAACAGAGGGAGCTAATAACACACAAGGGGGGAGCGCCTCACTGTTCGCAGATCATGCAGGAACTGAGAAATGATTCAAATGCAGAGTTATTTCTCAGAGGCTGACCAAAGTTTCAGCAAGAGCTTTAAATTCCTGGGCTCAGTAAGGTTATCAATGAATGAATGGACAATGTCTTACAGTGGGTTGCATCTCCTCGGAACCTAATTCCATAAAACTTAAAATAAACCGATATTCAGGTTAGAAGGTCAACTTATTAATATCTGCAGGGTCTAAACCTGAAGCTTGTGTTCTCCAGGAAAACGTAATTTTTTAAATTTGCAGGATATAACAGTTGCTAAGAGGATATTATTTGGGTATATAGAGGATATATATTTTTTTCCTCTTCATGACACATTTTTTGACTGATACTTTAAATGTTAATTCATACAGACAGACATGAACCAAGGATTAAACATTACCGTGTGCAGCCACGAGGAAAGCTAAACGCGGCCTGAAAGGAAGATGGCCAGAGCTGAAGGAACGAGTCCACAGTTGGGTGTTTAAATAACGTACTGTGAGGCTTGTGAACGGTGCAGTTATGTCTCCACGTCCTGGTAGTTGCCAAGGAGGTGAATACATAACTGCAGCTAGGCCTTCTTGGTGTAACTGCTTCAATAAATGCAACCGCCTCTCTATCACCCTGGATTTACTGCAGGTGTCTCCGCTGTGCACTTCGCCTGCTACGGTACGAATATCAGATGAGGTGGCACAGATCGTCAGAACACCTGTGGAGCGGAGCCGTTATTGACCATTCTGATTTAGAACACGGACAACGGTATATCAGAAACTGCCAGTAGACGTCCAAGCCAAAACCGACAGTTTCTGTATGTTTGTTAAAAAGCAGGCAACTGAACACAATGTGTCACCGGAACCTTTCATCAACATGGAGTAAGTCCCCCTCACGCTCGACAATTTCTAAATAAATGCGACTTATGAAGAGGAGAAAAACATATATATATATATAAGTCACTACAGAGTGTGACGCATTTTTTGACTTATGCGACTTATACTCTGGAGCGACATATAGTCTGGAAAATACGGTACTACCCTGCAACTTTTGGATACGTTCCTTCTCCACCCACCAAGCTCAAATAAATGACTTATTATTCAGGTATTTTGGAGAAGGGATGTATATAAAAGTTGCAAGATAGTAGTTCTCGAGGATTTGAGTTGGGCACGCCAAGTGTAGGCCATAACATAGCTATAATAGAAAATTTCTGTACTAAATACTAATGTAACATTCTAATTTTCTGAAAACTGAATTTTTGGTTGACATTAGTTTTAAAACAAAATTTACAGAAATAGATGGTTGAAATATATCACTTTTTGCAGCAAATTAGTAAATTTGTAAAACTAAGAAACTTTTGATGACATTCTTGCAGAGAATATTAATACTGCACTTGAAGTATTGATATTGCACCCAATGATTTAGCAGTGAGGGTTTTCTCCCATTTATTTTTGTGACTAAACAGGATAGGTTTAAGTTGCCTACATACCTGGCTGAAGTTGATGGGTTTGTCCCTGCGTCCCGTCTGCACCAACAGTTTGTAAGCCAGGACACCATCTTCAGAACCATTCTTATAGCTGTTGACGGTGATGCGGCCGGCCTCCCAGTCCTTGTCAAATGCCTGCTGGAGTCCTGTCAGGGAAACCAAGTTGAGACAGATTGGTTAGATCAGGATGTCTTAAAAGGTTACATGCTCTGTTATCTTCAGTGTTCCTCTACGAGACAATTACAAAGCATAAGTTCACAGGAAAATGGAACACGTAATAACCCGATGCGGTAAAACAGAACATGACACAACTTTGCAACTTAACCTTAACCTCCATAATAAGCATCGTTGATTTCATATAACTCCATTTCCAACCACAAAGCGAGACTTCAAAAGCCTGAAATCTGCTGGTTTTAATTCACGGTGATCGTTAGGGGATATATCAGTAACATGTGCCTCCTTTTCTATACTTCTCCCCTAATCCATATGTGTATCACTCCCCTCCTGTCTACTCTTCCCCCTCAAGGCCCACGCTGTGGTCCGTCTGTGGGAGATGTTGTTTTGGGTCTCTTTCCTTGGCCTGTCTGGCTCCAATTTGTCCCACCATTGCGGAGAGAAATATCAGACACAGCTCTCCCTTTCTCAGCACCCCCCACACACACACTCTGTGTGGTTCTCCAGTCGGTTCATACACAACATCCCACAAGATGCCACCGCATATTTCTTTTAAGATTACATATTGGTGGATTTGTGTTGCTGATGTTTTTCTTTTCTTTCTTTTTTTTTTTTCCATTTTTTATGTTAACTCCAAATTAAAAGTCAAGTAATTATATTCCACAGGATTCCTGCACATTTTTCATGCCATATTTCCATATATTTTAAGCCCCAAGTTTCCAGGGTTCCGGGGTGAGTCATTTTTAACCAATTTATAAAGAATTTGTATAAAAGCAAATGTTTACACTGAATTTATGGAAGATTTTTCTACAGCGGCCTGGATTCAAGTGTGGAATATGGAAAAAGAACAGACTGAAAGCAAATGGGAGGGATAAAGGATGAACAGAAGGACAAATGAATAAACGGATGGATTCAACCAACAGAAAAGGGTAAAGGAAATGAAATTGGAAATGGAAACCTGAAAAATAAAATCAAATTTCAACCTTTCTAGACTTTTCCAGGAATCTTGATTTCATTGGCTTTCAGTTTAACTTTCAACATCCTTTTCAAGTTGATGTTAAAGGTTCTGCAGTACAACTCCTAAAGCTCAAAATAAAAATATTGCCTCTAACATCTTCTCCATTAACCTCCCCAAAAAAAGACACCAGTGATTTTAATCAGCCACTGTCAGTGTTAAGTTTACAATCCTTCCTGCTTTTGAACTCCAGCCTAACATCTTGTTTGCTGTGGATTCATGTCAAACAAAAAAAGAAAATGATGATTTCAAAACTCTTTCACAAGAAACTCAATTACTGCCATGCCTTAGCTATTCTCAAGAAGTGAAATGGATCATAAACAAAAGTGTCAGTAACATGGCAGTTGGAAACAAACTTTGAGTTAACTGAAACTGACATAGAGAGCAGACCGCTTAACATCTGGCTAGAGTCCTGATTAGGAACTGGGCTTAATTTCACCTTGCAGCCAGTCCCTGAAGTAGTGGAGCCACATGCGGGGAAGCTGGCCGTTGTCCTCCTTCAACACGTAGCGAACGGTGTGGAACCTCTGGTGGAGCTGGTGCAAGAGCAGCTGGCTCTGGGGGTAATCGGCCCGCTGCGTCACCACGTACATGTTGTAGAATGAGAAGAACTTGAACTGAGCTCCGATGAAGTCGTACTCGCTGGTCTCTCTGGGCACGATGTCCGTCAGCTCCAGGCCGTCGCGCACCTGGGTGGTCCCATATAGACTGATTCCTAGCAGGCCCAGGAATAGCATAATCACAACCACCTGGAATCAGAAGGATGAACGCACAGATGAATCGATCAAACTACTGCATCTTGTGTATTACAAGCCACTGAGGAGCAAAAATGTGAAAGGCTGATGCAGGATCAGAAGGATCTAAATACTCAGGTTTTAATGAAGTCATAGCAAGCCAAAATAAGTTCCTTGCAAAAGTATTCACATTTCATCATGTTAGAACTGCATACCTCAAAGTATGTTACTAAGATTTTATGTAATAGACCAAATTTTGAAGTAGAACTAAAAGATGCTTGGTTTTCAATTTTTTTTAACTAATAATATTCAGCGCATTTGTAGTCAGCCCCATTTAGTCCGATTGATAAAATACAGAACCTTCAAAAGTTACACAGTCTGCCAGAGTGTAATTTAGACTCAGTTTAAATACAACTGAACTCTGAACAGCATTCTAAAGACCAACAGGGATAAAGTTGTGGAGAAGTTAGGTAGCAGAGTTAAGTCATTGCAGCGAAAATACTGACTCTGGAGAGTTGAAAACTAACACGGCACAATTTTTGGATTTTTATTTGTCAGTCATTTGGAAAACCGTGTATCTGTTCTCTTCTTCTTCTTCACAAATATGAATTACTTTGTGTTGGTCAATCACATAAACTCCTTCCATGATACAGAGAAGTTTTTGATTGTAATGTGTGTCTGAATATTTCTGCAATGCACTGTATTTATGAAACACCTTGTCAGGTACAGACCAACACATGTACTTTAGCTGAGAAGAGTGGCCACCCAGATTGAGGTCAGACTGTGCTGAGTAAGTGTGAGTCACATAGGACATGACCACAGTCTCCACCCCAGATTTCCTCCTTCACTCTGACTAACCCTCCCATTCAAATTAGCACCCCAGTGACTCAGTAAAAAACAAAACAAGAAAAGCAAAAAACTATTTTACCCCACAAAGAAGCATTTATTCTCTCTTTATTCTCATTTTCTAAAAGATATATGTATTAAGAAGCTAAATTGACCTTGGTGGTGGGTCGCAGAAGGAACGGAGCATAATGCTTTTCAGCAAAAGTGGCCAATGTCCAACGGGAGCAGGAGGGCTCAAGGCAGCGCAGGCCCATTGAGGCCTCCCCCATCTGAGACAGTAGGTCTCGCGTGGAGCTGTTGTTTTCCGGACTCTGGCTGGTCGTAGAGGCTGAGTCACCCTGAGGAACCGTGCGGGCGCCAGATGTGGATGTAGCACAATGATGAGCGAAGGCGGTGGAGCCTGTGGAGCCTCTATTACCTCTGCTCCCACCGTTGTTGCCAAGGTTGCTGCCACGGCTGTTCATGCTGCTTCTGCTGATGTTGTTGTTGTTATTGTAATAGTCACTGCTGTGGTTGCCCCTCGTCTGGACCGGGTTGATCGGCTGCACCGAGATCTGCGACCGCGGCTCAGCCGTAGTGTAGAAGGCTTGGGTGCGGGGGTCATATTCTGTCCTGAGCTGCACTGTGGACTGCATGGTGATTTGGGTCTGCTGGGCAAAGCTATGGCTGCTGTAGCTCGGGGGAGGCGTGTGATAAGAGGGGGGAGACGTGCGATACGACGGAGGAGGGCTGTAGCGCCCCGCATCTGCTCCATCCAGGTACGCCTGAGGCTCGATCTGAATCACTCGATTGGCACATGGGCTGGGGAGGTATAGAGAAAAGAAAACAAAATGAAGCCATGAACAGCTGTAAGATAAAAAAAAATATATAAAAAGAACTTCATGGAGAAATGGAACACACTGCTCGAACCTTCAATTTTGTAAAATAAAACAGAATTACATATGTTAGAAATACTTTTCAGCCTTTTGGTGTTTTGGATCTTTCTCTGCCAACAGCATGAAATATAGAGGTAACAATGGAATTTAATAGCACAAGTACACATCTGCACTATAGCAGAGCCAACAAGCATGCCCAGGCTGGCAGGAAGACCGGTAGAATCTAATAAAGACAGCGACAGGTAAACACAGAGGGAAACAACCGAGCAGCCAGACAGACAGAGACAACTTTAACTCTAATTAGCTTCTGATTTAGAGGGATTATTGCATGAATAACTGAGAGATAATGTTGTCCTGAAGCTATTTCTCAGAAAATAAAAGCACAGAGAAAAAAAAAAACATGAAAGGTAATAACAAGAAAGCCATTATTTTAATCAGAAATTAAAGAACTGGCACTACCTGTAGAAGCAGCAGAAGATGTCAAAGCGCCTTTCTTCTCGCCTGTAGAGATCCATGCTGAGGATGGCAGGAAAGATGAGCAGCACCATGGCGAAGTTAAACACCACTACCACCGCGGCCTGCGGGAAACACAGAGAAGGTGTGATTTTACTTTCTGATCGCTGGTAGAGTAACAGAGATACACAATTAGCGGCAAAAATACATTTGTTTGAAAAAGTATTCTTATCCTGTTAACTTTTACACATTTGCCACACTTTTTGCAAAAATTGCTAAATGTGTCACAATGTTTTGTATTCAGGCTCATTTACTCTGGTACCCTCAAATAAAATCTAGGGCAATCAAATGCCTTCAGAAGCCCCCTATAAATCAGACGTGCTCACAAGTGGTTTTTCCTAAGTCGGCTCGAAGTAGATATCTTCTAATCTAATGCTAACTATCCAGTCTGTCTGCACCACTGTATTCCAGTAGGTTGTGAAGTTGAATCCTGTACTGTTTTGTCTCATGAACATTTAACAGTAATCTCTTTCTTTCCTGTTTACCTTTCATTCAACATGCAAAAAACTTTATGAGCCGATTTGAATTGATTTCATTGATTAAGTGGAACATTAACCACATTTGAAATGCTATAAATATGCATTTATGTTCAAGGAAAAGTAACAGAAACAAACACCTGTGCTTTTTATTTTATCTTTGCAATGACTTGATTAACACAAGTCCATACTCTTCACTCCTTCATTAGATAATGCACTATGAAGTTAGATTAAGTAACTAAATCCCAGTTTTTGAGCATCTCTCAAAGAACTGTTCAGTCAATCATCTGAGCTTAGAAAGAGTTTGGCACAAGCGCAAACCTACCTAAATTGACCATGTCTGGTCACCTAAACTCACACACCAAGCAAGCAGAGCATGCTCCACTAATCTGGAACTAACTTCCACAAAACTGCAAAACAGCCGAAGCACTGAGTTCCTTTAAACCAGGGCTAAAAACCCACCTGTTTAGAGCTGCATTTGATTAATATTAACTGGAACATTAATCTGTATATGGAAGAAGGTGCTCTAGTCAAATGAAATCAAAACTAAACTTTCTGTCTTACATGGAAGATAATATAAATGTCAGAAAACTAGCATTAGAGCATATCCACCTGAACTCCACAACCCAAGTGTAAGAAGGATTATGGAGGCATCATGCTGGGGGGATGTTTTTCTTCAGCATGGACAGGAAAACTAGTAAGAGTTGATGAAATGTTGGTGAGAGCTACATGCAGGGAAATATTGGAAGAAAACTTGTTAGAGGCTGCAAGAGATTTGATACTGCGACCAAGGTTCACCTTTCAGCAAGACGATAACACTAAACATGAAACCAGAGCAACAAGACAAAGGCGAAGAATAAAGCTTATCCATGTTTTACAATGACCTCGACTTAAAAATCTGGGGCAAGGCTTGGAAGTTTTATTCTTTTCCTTCTTCTCGACAATTATGCGAAACTTTGTGTTGTTGTACCATGTAACACTTTTGTAAAGTACATAGAGTACTGTGGCTTTAACCAGACAAAATGTGAAAAAGTTTAAGGGGTGTGAATAGTTTTTCAAAACACCAAGTATTTATTCCAAAGAATCCCACTTTTACAATTCAATACATGAAGTCTAAAATTGTAAAAACAGCTATGAAGATGAATGGCCAAAAAAAAAAAAAAAAAAAAAAAAAAAAAAAAAAAAAAAAAAAAGACTCTCATACAGATAAAAATAAAACTTGCAAACGTCAAAGGAAAAAACTGCATTTCAACACATTTTTAGTCTCTTTCAAGACAGAAACAGAGACTGTGCAGGGAGAAACAAAAAGGGTGAAAAAAGGCAAGGCATGTGTGTATGTGTAAAAGAAGCCAGTACAATGTTGTGGTTAAGTATTTGAAGGTGGTGCACTGGAGCAGAGGCTGGGGGTTGGGGCCCTGCCCAGAACACAATCTGGATATTGCGTAGTTGCCAGACCACTACACACACACAAACGCATGCGCACCAACACACACAAATGCATGTGTGCCAGACCACCCAAGAAGTCAGAGGCCCGCAGGCTCTGAGGTGATGAGCAGGCACTGCGGCTGCACAGACAACACTCAAACAAAAATGCACATAAACACACACTTATCTTGAACTTCAAAACTGCCTCCTACTTAAACCACACCTTAACACCAACCAGACACACACATTAAGACACACTTTCCTTCTTGGTCAATGGGACAGAAATCATGTTAGAGTTTTTGTTGTGGATTTTAAAGCGATCCTGAAGCGAGGAGCCGAAGTAAAGAAGGAGAGGATAGGTAATAAATCAATCAAACACAGGAAGCATTTAATGCTGATAAAGAGGCAAGGTTAAAGCCAGTAAGAAAAAAAAAAAAAAAAAAAAACTATCAGCTTCTTTCCATTAAGTTTGTCCTCTTCTATACACAAAACCACAAGTATAAAGTATGCATGGCATGTGAATGTGTGTGTGGTACACAAGCGTACAAAATGAGGCAGCATGGATTAGACCCATGGGGTAAATGGATCATGTTTGACAGACTTGCTGTACTAAAACCATCTATCCACACATGCTAATATTGTACTCAACGTGGTGACATCTTACCTCACTCAGCTGAGTGTGTACGTGTGTGAGAAACAGCGTTAGAGCCCGTGAGGAAGAGCCGAGAAAGACTAGCACTTTGGTCAACTTCAGCAGTAAAATCTGACATTTACGTAACTGGGAGTAATTGAGTACATATGTATTTTTTTTTCTCCCTCTCTCTCAATAAGAATTTAGTTTTAATGTTAACGTTCATTTCCTTGGACTGCAATCTAATGTTTTCTGTAAAAAAAAACAAAAAACAAAAAAAAAAATGACATTGTGGATTTCTACAGTTTTTAAAGGATTTCCAACTGCACAATTCAATTTTTTGTTTTGAATGAAAGCTTTTTCTGCCGTTTTCCAAACCTGCATCAGAACAGCTTACAATACTACTGTCCATTCATCATCTTCTGCCTACATTACTTTTAACAGTAAAGCAACAACCTTCTGAAAACCCAGATATCCTGAACAAGAACTGGTTCTGTCTGCAAGGTCTCACCCCAAAACCAGCTCAAGTGACTCCTTTTGATGCAGAGGAGCCATAGCCCTCCTCTAAACGTCTGTCCAGAGGAACTCCTAACCTCTTCTCCAAGGCTGACCCATTCCACCCTAAGGATGAATCTACTTTTAGTCAGTTATATCTGACCTTCTTTTTAAGTCAATGTGGACAGGTCGACAAATCACTGAAAATGTTTGAAGGTGTTTCAAGAGAAGCTGAAGATCTCAGAAGCTATTTAAAAGGAAATAATTTTCTCCAACATGTCTGCAGTTCATTCAGGCTGTGAGAGAGAGTAAAGTTTTGGGTAGGTAACAGGAAGTCTGAACATATTACAACAAACTTGCTCTGTTTCATCCTTTTAAATTTCAAACCACAAAAATACTACCTGTCTGTCAAAGAACTTGAAGCACAGTTTTCGCCATGAGAGACCTTTGAAAAAATTAGCATTTGTGAAAATCAGAACAGGCAGATCAGACTTCAAAGAAAACCAGAAATTTGTGTCAAGCTTGAAGAGCCAGATTGGAGCATCTCTAATTTTTATACCCTGGTACTGTATAGTTCTTAATAGGCCTGTCACAATAACAAATATTCCAATAAATTGTCCTTGAAGTTATTGCGATTAATGATAATATTGTCATTTTGAGACCATTTTCAAGTAATATAACGATAATGGCATAATACTGTAAGCATACTCTCTCAAAATCAATAAACTTTAATTTCTGAAGAACACTCAACACTGAAACTATAAGACATTGAAATATCCAAAATAAATAAACAAAGCAACCAAAGTCTACGTAAACAAAGCTGCCTTTGAAAAAATATCTCAGACAGGGAAAACAGGCAAAATTGCCAGTTAGGACTTTTGTAAACCAAGTACAAGCTAACAACAAAAACACTTCATTCAAATAACTCAACCAGCGTTTCTCTGGCTTGCTACTCTTCACTTGACTCTCAGGCTACAATCTGTGGTACGAGACCATGTGGATGGCAAGTAAGTGATGCAAGAGTTCACTTCTCCTTACACCAAGTAAAAAACAAGGGGAGGGCTCAGTAGAGATCGATGCACCGGAGTGAAAACTTTTGTCATCCAGTCTTTGGTAGAGAGAGAGAGAGAGAGGGAGAGAGAGAGAGACACACACACAAAGAAAGCAAACAAGCTTGCAAATGGAAACGATTGAGCCCATTTTAATTTATCATGTAATTAATTGATTTATTGCTTATTGTGACAGGCTTAGTTCTTAAAGAGAAAATCGAATTGTACAGGTCAACATTTAATCTCCCACAAAATTCTGATTAGATCATCTCTCATCCAGATCCCCTAAAAATACAAAACAAAAAACAGCCATAAGAGAAGCCAACGTCAGCGTCATAAGCCAGATGAGGTGTACAGGCACATACTTCTTCAGGTAAAAACCATTTGTATTGTGTATCTTTCTTATTCTACCACTTGCCCAAAGTGCACCAATTAAAAATTATTTAAAAGTGCTGGAGGTATATTTCTCACCAATTTTGCTAGACAAAGTCCTTCTAACTGCAAATAGATAGTG
This sequence comes from Anableps anableps, assembly GCA_014839685.1. Lineage (NCBI taxonomy): Eukaryota > Metazoa > Chordata > Actinopteri > Cyprinodontiformes > Anablepidae > Anableps > Anableps anableps. Next base: position 26,703,998 of record CM026066.1, read on the forward strand.
CATTGGGATTCTTGACCTTGATCAGAAATACTGCCACAACATCCTGTTGGAAGATTTTGAGCAAAGAGATCTCATTGCACCTGCAGTTCCCATCAATAACGACAAAAATGCAATACTCCTATTCCAAAAGCTAATAAAGTCATAGTTTTTGCACAGCAACAATTCATAATAGATCTATCACAGTGACACTACTGGCTTACAGCCAGTATCATATTACTGACACACACAACAAACTGCTATTTGTCTTTTAAACATGTTTCAATTACTCTCACTCTACTACTGGAAAGATTATGCCTTTCAAAAAGCAGTCATCAATAGTTTCATCTCTTTTTCCCTTTGTATAACCATGACTGAGAGCATTCACAAGTCTGTGATTACTGAAGGCATTTTGTCAGACACTGCTCTGGTGACGTCTATAATTACCGACAGATGTTAGAGAAGTCAGAGCTCCCCTCTGGTTCTCCCAGTGTTAGTCCAGGAACACACACACACACACGAGACAGTCTGTTGCTTTTCAAACCTCCCACACAGACAATACGAGCCTCTGCTCAGTTCTCGCACACAGAAAACCAACGCGGGGCAATCCAAGAACACCCATTCACACACGCAATCGGATTCAGTTACACGGACCTCAGCCGCAATCTGGACAGAGACCGGGACCACCGCTTGACAGCCTCAAAGGAGGGAGGGAGAAAAGCGGGTGGATTTAAGAAAAAATACATAACTGCCTTCAGTTTGATGAATGAAATCGATGAAGCAACGGTCTGGAGAAAACTGGAGCCAATGACTAAAGGAACAGGACTTTTGGTTGCAGAAAACACTTGCACTCACACATTTTTACACTAACTGCTTTGAGCATACCTGCAGAGAAAAAGCTCGAAGCGCTGGGATGGGGATGAGGGCTGCCATGAAGAAGGCCGTGACGTTGCTAATGGAGGTGAGAGCCACACTGGCCCCCGTCCTCTTCAGACACTCCCCCGTGCGGTCCTGACAGAGACAGAAAGAGCAAAGCAAATGGAAGGAAAAGCTATTAAACTTCTGATCAGCTTTCAGCCAGCAGCAGATGTATAATGCACTGGATTATGAACAATTATCGTAAAATCAGCATGACTGACAGTGATTGCAAAGCTTTTTGAAGCCTTGAAGTGCTTGGATAATTCTCCTGGGCCTGTCTACTTCACTTTAAGGTGGGAAAGGCAAACCAGAAACTGAAATTTTCATTTCTCACAGAAAATGAACACAAAACAAAGAGAGATATACACGCAAACACCCCTGGACAGTTTTTTGGTAACTGCGTGGACGTGCGAGACCACACAGTGAGAATCTGCAAGCATGTCCATCCGTCTGTTTGTGTGTGTGTGTGTGTGTGTGTGTCAGTGTTCAGACAGCAGAGATCAAGTTCAGCTCTGTTTAGTTTTCATCTCAGCCACACAAAGGAAGCTGGAGGGGGGGGGTGGAGAGCTGGAAGGGGAGGGAAGCAGTGGAAAACAAAAACAAGCAAATACATGTCTGGAGATGAACTGTTCAAAATCCAAACAATTACGTCCCATGTGAAGATGGAGAGATAGACACTGCGTGTTACAATCTGCGCTTGAAATCACTATAAGCAGACAAAGTACATTTCATATGGAAAGAAAAACACACAGTCCATGCATGTTTATACTAAAATGATAACAAAAGAACTTAAATAGTGGCAAAGGAACACAGACACCAAAAAAGGATAGAGATTGCTTGACAAGCAGTAAGAAAAAAAATACTTCTAATACGGAGCATTGCTTAGATAAGTGGGCTAAGTGTGTGGTACATGAGCTGTGCGATGTTACTTCACAGGCACAGACAGGCTTTCACACATTCCTCCACAGTGGAGATAAGACATGAAAGGAGTTGGACTCGCGGAACTGTGGATGTTTGCTTCACCTCGAATGGTATCCTCTTGTTCTGTCCGGTCTCACTGAAGGCATGGGCAAGGAGGAAAACATCGTCCACTCCAACTCCCAGAGCCAGGAAGGGAAGAACCTGCAGAAGGCCACCAACAAACATACTGAACTGCTGAGCATAATCTATAAATATTTATTGAAAGTTACTTCAAAAAGCTGTCAAAATATGATTGCTCCGGGCTGCAAAATTAACAACTCAAGCAATCAACTGTGCTTCCTTAGATTTAAATAACTTTTACCATCTGGTATTATTAACTGAATTTGACTCCGTTGTTGTATAACTCTGATCAAACTGGAATACATATCTGTCTATAAGCTTGGATTGGATTGTTTGATCTGAATATATATTTATGGGTATGAAGTAGACATGTTTGTTAAGTGCCTTGAGAAGACACTGTCTGACATTAAATCAGACACTTTTTTTCTGTTTTAGGTCGGCTGGTAAACATGTTTTTTCTTTTTTGCAAAGTGAAGAAATAATAAGGGAGATATTTTTTAATAGAATCCAGTTTAGTTTTCTTTAAAATCAGACATTTACATATATTTACTTAGTATTTGGCAGGATTTGTTTAAATTGTATGACATGGGTCAAAGTTCTTGCCATCCTTCCACAAATTTATTTTACTGGAAGTGTTCTGAGGTTTGTAGGCCGCGTTGCTCACGCACACCTTTTCAGGCCTGCCCACAGTTTTATGGGGCAGAGATTTTTCCTGAAATCAGGAATTAGTGATGGCCTCCACAAAACATTGACTTTGTTGCCTGTCAGCCCCTATAAAACTAATCTGACTGTATGCTTCTCTATTTGGAAGACCCATTTGTCGCCAAGCTTTAACTTCCTGGCTGATGTCTTGAGGTGTTCCCTAAGTATTTTTCCACATAATTTCTTTCCTAGTGATTTTATCCATTTTGTAAAGTGCACCAGTCCCTCCTACAGCAATAACCCTACAACGTGTTCCCCCCATGTATTTCACTGTTGGAATGATGTTTCCAGGCTTGTAAGTTTTCCCTTTTTCTTCCAAATGTAACAATGGTCATTATGGTGAAATGCTTCAGTTTTTACTTCAAACTCTAAGACATGTCTCCAAATGTTAGGGTCCTCATCCCTGTGTGCATTTGCAAACTTTATTCTTGTGTTTAGGGCCAGGACACGTTAGGCTGTATATAATGATGCTCTCTGACCAGCTTCATGCAGTATCTTCACAAGGCCTTTTCATTTTGTTCAGGGGGTTGGTACGCAAAATTCAGACCAAAATACAGTCATCTCTAGAAAACAGAACCGTCACTTTCCTGAACATGATTGTTGGATATTCCCATGTTTTTTATGCTCACAACGAATTGTTTGATCAGCTGAATGTGGCACCTTTAAGCATCTAGATATTGTACTCTTAGATGAAACTGATTTGTAAAGGTCTAGAACAGTTTTCTCTTCTTGCCTGATTTCTCCAGATTCATCAAGCAGTGTGCTTAAACCTTGAAATACATTCACAGATGTGCTTTTATTTTGGGAGAAAGGTTATTAATTAATCTATCCTATCAGAATCTTACAAAGCAATAACATCTTTATCTGGTCTTTCCCAAACTGCTTAAAAGGCATAGTTATATTAGTGTATCAGTGTAATTTATTTCAATTCAGTTTATTTATATAGCGCCAATTCATAGCAAGTATTGTCTTGAGACACTTTACAAAAAACAAACAAAAAAACGCACAAAATTTATGAAAATTTCTGGTTTTTAAGATAGTTTTAAGAGCTTGCAAAAAAAAAATCTAATTTTATTAGGCATTTAGCAAATTGAAATAAATCTTATTACTAGCTGAACTAAACAAGAAAGTGTAGTCTGACATTTAGTCTGAAATATCTGGTAAAACAAATGAGAAAAAGTCTGCAAAACCTAATGTGTACTAAAGTCCACAGAAACAGGGACTGGACCAGATCCTCTTTCTGTATTTCACAGTTAATAATCCCTTGACCCAACTAACTGATGGCTGAGGGGAAGCTGCCCACCATCATGTGTGTGAGTTACCTGGGTGGTGGCAGCATTGAAGGAGATTCCGAGGAGAGAACAGAGGCCCAGACCAGCCGCCACAGACAGCGTCACCAGCAGGACGCCAGCCAGCCCCACGGCACCCTGAGATTTGGCACAGTCCCACCGCAGCATGGTCAGACACGCATAGGCCAGCTGGGTACAGATGGGAAAATAATCAGCCACATTCTCCCTGCTTTTATCTGATATCTAAGAGATTTATTTTAGTAAAAAGAAGGTTTTGCTTTTAGTTATGGCTGAGCTCTTACCATCAGAAGGTATCCACTGGCCACCCGGATAACACTGATGTCAGAAAAAGACTTGAGAATATCCTCCAGAGTGGTGGTGGTGAAGGATAAGACCTTCTGGGATGAATTTGCTGCCACACTATGCAGCACTGCCTAAAGAGAAATAGATGAAAGAGACAGATTCAGGCAGAAATTCATGGAGACATATAAGAACTCAGGACATAAATTTAGAGGAGCACTTTAACCATGAGTTTATGAGCTTCAGTGATTAGTTTTAAGTTCATACTCTTAAGCCTCTTTTGAGCCATCCATGGATGGATCTCTGTGGTATGACTTGAAATTGGATGTTCACTTAGAGGTGTTTTTGCACTGCAGTCCCAGCCTGCTCTCTGGAAACCCGAGAGCTGTGGTTCCATTCGGCTCAGCCAGACGGGGCTGGTTTGCAGTAAGCCGTTGACTGGTCCATTGGCCGCAGGGGCGGGTACAGATATGACTCATCTTCCATATCTCCCTGTCAAATGCTGCGTTAAACTTTCTCAATGTCCGTTATTTTGACTGATGGCATCAAAAGAATCCCATCATGATCTATTTTTACCTGTCAGTTTTTAAATGACAATAATGAGATATTCAATAGCATTTAATTTTCATTTGGTTTAAATCAGTTTAATTAGGTTAATTTGGTTTAACTTAGCCAATCCTTAGTGTAATCCGGGATGTTCTTGGCAATATGTATATTAGGTACAGTGATATAGTGATAAAAATAAACTTGCAATATATCGTGCAGCAGTAGTTAACAGATGCTCTCCATTCAATCTGATTGAAATTGTGCTACTTTGCAAAGAAGAATGGGCAAAAAATGTTGGTTGCAGATGTGCCAAGCTGGTAGTCCTACTCCCAAAAGATTAAAATTGCAGTTTAGTAGCTCTACAAAGTAATATCCTGATGAAAAAAAAAGAAAAATTATGTATTCATTTACTTTTCCTTCATGATAATCATCACTTTCTCTTTGGTCTATCAGATTAAATTCTAATTAAATACATTGAGGTCTGTGGTTGTAACATAGTAAATGATAAAAAGTTCAACATTTAGGGGTATTTTTGCCAGGCACTGCAAAAGTTTGTTCAGACAGCACCATGATCCCATCTCTCTGTATTTTATTATCACAGACAGACAAATAGCTTCAACCTCAAATTCTAGTTACAGCTCAGTGGGGAGCAATGCTGGCTGACACACATTAGGTAACACACACTAGATAACCCACATGTGAACTTGGACATACTGAAATGCATGCATATTCTTGCAGACACGCCTAAAAATTTATAACACACACGATAACACACATTGAAATTATATGGCTTTTTTTTTCTAACTTTATGATTAATTTTACAGTCAATTGTTCCCAAGCTAAAAGATCAATACCACACACATGTATAGGGTCATGTGGAACAGAGAATTGGGCCTCCCAAAACAAAGACCAGATGATGTCACACATGAGCCACCAATGGGGCCACAGCTGGGAAAGTGATTGTGTGTGAGCTCTGGATTGTTGCATGTGTGTGTTTGTGTGAGAGTTAAGCTGAAGAAAAGAGAGATATCCAGCACTCTCTTAATGTATTCCAGACACACTTGCTCTTTTTGCTCTATCACTCCTCTCCGCTGAGCAGTGAGAAGCTTCATCCCTTCTACCACACACCAACAGAGATTCGACTATCTATCAGGGGCCCGGGCTTTAGACGAGGCCGTTCCGTGTACACCTGTATCCGGCCTGTGATTTACTGTGTGGTTGTAGAGGATTTAGGGAAGATTTCTTTTCTCTTTTCCTTTTTCCTACCCCCGTTTCTGAGCCTTTAGCCCTCACCTCAGAGTATCTCCTCTGCCAGGCTTCCAGTATAGCTGCGGCCTTTTCTTCTTTCCAGTTGATGTGGGAAACCTCATCCCAGTCCCGAAAGTGCTCAAACATCTGCTTGGGGGTCATCAGCTGGAACATGGTCTGTAAAGCCTGGGCACTGGAGAGAACACAGGGGAAGAAGAATATTGAAAGGATCAAGGATAGGGAATAGAGTTGCAGGTACAAGGCTAAAAAAACATCCTCATATTATAGACATGAAAAAAGTGCTCTCTTGAGACACTCTGAACACTCTGTTGTTAGGTTTAATATTATCAACTAAAAAGTATCAATCACCAGATAAGAATAGATTCTATATTTTGGACAAGCTTGGAAGTGTGCTTCAAAATATTACTCTTTAGGAGCATCAAACCAACTTAACAGAAAAATGAGAATAATCCCAGAAACACATCCACACAAAAATACATTAACTACAACATGTATTTCAGTTCTAATGTAGGAGCTCTAAAATTAGATACAACACTCATTTGAAATGTTTTAATTGTTCTTTGATTTAAAAAAAAAAAATACAACATTTCTATTACTGAGTTCAACATCTTGATGCAATGGGCATCCATTCCTGCATCATAAGAAAAAAATGCACAAACATATTTGGAAAACTTGCCCATCTAAAGTCATCTAACAATCCTGCCAGGTGTGAAAATGGTTAAATTGCTGTCTTACTGAATTGTCTTAATTATTAAGTACAGATGTGAACTTAAATTCTTGGTTTAGATTGAAAGTCATTTCTTGGAAACAGGCATCATGCATCATGTGTGTTTTAAACAGCCAGATAGCTTGCCATTTTTGGCTCTGTAGGGTTTTGTTGTAAATATGAGATGCAGATTTTAGCAAACTCCTTAAATATCATTTCACAATGCACCTGATGAAACTTACATTTAAGGGTCAGTGATCTGCCCAACTAATTTATGATGTTTTTGTGGCAACAACATAAATCTGTTTTAATAAACCCATTTTAGACATCACCACAGCACAAAACTAATAAATTTAGAAAGCTAGACAAAATTAAACAGACACCTAAAAATGATTTAAATTAGGCCTAATTTTGTTCCTATTTTAAGGCAACTCTTGTATATGTTTCCTGGAATACAATTTAAAAGCCACAAACTAAAAAAATGTCCAAGGTGTCAGTTTTACTGTTAATCTTTGGCAATAATTCTTCAAGATTTCTAAAGGTCTTTAAATTGTTTTCTTATGGTTTTGACAATGTGTTTAATTTTCAGGTGCCCTACATATTTTAAATGTTACTATTCCATCATCTTTCAGACTACTGTTCCCTTATTTTGTGCAAAAAAACAGTCAATATATAACTTCATTATGAATTTATGGCAGATGTTTATACAGCAGTATGGCTTCAACTGGATGGATGGAAGGATGGATGGATGGATAAATGGAAGGAAGGATGGATTGACAAATGAACAGAGACAGGTGGATGGACAAACAGACCAACAGTTGGGTGTATCGATGAATGAATGGATGAATGGACAGCCAGACAAATGGATGAATGGTCGGAGAGATAAGTGGATGGAAGACTGATACAATTTTTAGATGGGGTAGGAAATAAAACCTGGAAATACAAACATTTTTCAAAGATCTTCTATCAACTTCTGTATTTATTAAGACCTAGAAAACATTTCAATCAAATTTCTAGACTATTTCAGGCCATTCTAGATCTTGAAAGAACCCCGTTTTAATACAGCTTTTTCAACAAAACTACAAAAAAATAACAGAAAGGTGATTCCCGAAGACCACTCTGCTGAAAAACTGTCAACATTCCAAATATTCCTCCTTTTAAAGTGTAAAATTCTTGTTTTATCTTCCCCTTTTCTATTACTCTCCTTTTTGAAACCACAAAATGAACATGTTGCCATGATCAAAGATAAGGACTGTACTTTATTTTTTTTTAACAAGGGGGTAGGATGAAAACTTTTGCACAGGACTACATCAGTCTGCATCTCAAATGCCTTCTACAAGGCACTTGACTACAAGAGCCATGATATCAAGTATAATGAATAGTGCAGTCTTAATGAGCACATTAGCAAGCCAATAAAGTAATGTAAGTGATTAGTTATTAACAAATGGGACTTGACTAGAGAGCAACTTGTGAACAGTGCTCGAGTCAGTCTGTGTATTTTCACATCATCAAAATGCAACAAAACAAAGCAGCAGACATTAGCCTGTCATTCCCTTTATGAATGTGATCTTTATGGTATGGTGATAATCACGGTAATGGTGGCAGTTAGTAAACAAGATGTAGAAACCGAGTGCCAGCAGCAGCACAAAGATACACACACATACATACACACACACACACACACACACACACACACACACACACACACACACACACACACACACATACATACTCACACACAATGTGCAGGAACACTCCAGCACTGTAATGACCCAACGTTGCCAGGAAAACACAACCGCAAAAAACAAAGAATGCACCCAACTGTAATCTGCGAGCAGCACGTGTGTGAATGTGCATATGTACTTTTCTACGTACGTGACTGTGCCATAAACACTCCAATTTCGCTTTTAAGTACAAAGTGTGCAAACAAAATATGCAGTAATTTATCTAACCACAAAATAAAACCATTTTTTTGTCAATAAGATCTTAATTTCTGTGTCCATTCGCTTGAACATGAAGCTGTGTAAATGATGTATGGACATCACCAGTTTCACAAGCTTTGACCTGGTGCTTGTGTTGGAATTAAATATGTGTACCCTAAATTGCTGTATATTTGTACAGACTAGCTAAGCAATAGATCACTCTGTGCCCGTCTGTGTGTATGTACGAAAGAGAGTCACAGGGAGGGTAGAGTCCAAGCAGAGCAGTCAGAGCTGAGCAGCAACAGCTGGAGCTCTTAGGATTTCACTGGAATCTGCTAATGACTGCAAGATTTATCACATACAGCACACATACACACTAAGAAAGCATAAGAGAACAAAAAAACATCCAGCGTCTCCAGAATAAGCTTTGTCCGAATCCCTGCCGTGTTCTTATGAAGCTGCGGATGCGCAAGCATGGGTAGGTTACCTGAGTAGGGGTCCGCTGCCATTCTTTGTGGTGCCTCCTACAATAAGTTCCTCCTGCCAGTGCATGTACTTCCTGGACAGACCGTGGCAACCACCACTCAAAGCCCGTGCCACATTGAACGGCTGTTGTAATTAAAAAGGAGCAGGTAAGATAGTATAACCCAATACTAAACAGTAAAGATGCACAAAAAATCAGCTAGTAACTGGATTGGTCTAAAACTCAAAAACTGATATTTTTCTAATCAGTGAACTCACCATAATCCAGCCAATTGCACTAATCACAACATTGTTTGGAGTGGAATTTTACAAGGTTTCTGCAAGTTTCAGTAAGGTAAACTTGAGATTTAAATTTAAAGAGATAAGAATTATGAAAAATAACTTAGACTTATATATAACTTACATTACAGTTTTTATAAGTTAAATGAACCTTTGCTAATTTAAATTAGAGGGTGTTGGCTCTAGTATGTGGCTCAAGTGCTTTTAGTTTAACAAATTTGAATGTTGTACAGTTGAACCAGATGTTTACTTACACCCAATAAAAAGACACATAGACAATTTTTTCTCACTGTTTGAAGTTAAATAAGACCAAGGCTCGTTAAAATTATCAAAATTATTCCTATTTAGTGAATGTGACAATAATGAGATAGATAAAGAATATGTCTGAGATTTATTTATTAATGTCTTCAAAATCAGACGTTTACATACATTTCCTCAGTATTTGGTAGCATTTCCAAATTTCGTTCTACAAGTTCTCACAATAGTTTGCTGTAATTCTGGCCCATTCTTCCTGACAGAACTTATGTAACTCAGTCCGCTTTGTAGGCCCCCTCGCTCACATACACATGTTTTCAGATCTGCCCACAAATTCTCCGTAGGCCGCACTAAAACATTGACTTTTCAGTCCTTAAGGAACTTTGTAACCACTTTGGTTTTATGCTTAGGGTCTTTGTCCATTTAGAAGACCCTCACATTCAGGATGGTATTCTCAGGATTACAAACATCCCCTTTTTTCTTGCAAATGTAACTTTGGTCATTATGGCCAAACAGATCCACATTAGTTTCATCAGACCACAAGGCATGTCACCAAAAATGAGGGTCTTTGATACTGTGTGCATTAGCAAACTGTAATCTAGCTTTTTTGTGTTAATTTTGGATTAATGGCTTCTTTCCACGTTGGCACAGGACATGTTTTACTGTAGATAATGACACTGTCTTACCAGGTTCAGCAGCATCTTCACAAGTTTTTTTTGGGCTTTGTTCTAGGGTCAATTTGCAAATTTCATACCAAAATACATTAATGTTGGGAAACAGAAACCGTCTCCTTCCTGAGCAGTAAGATGGTTGGACATTCCCATCATGTCTATACTTGTGCATAATTGTTTGAACAAATGAAAGTGGCACCTTCAAGCATTTGCAAATTGTTCTCAAGGATTAACCAGACTTGTGCAGCTACACAATTCTCTTTCTGATATCTTGGCTGATTCCTTTCCTTTCAACTTTCCAATCGTGTCAAACAACAAAGCAGTGTGTTCCAGCTGTGCCCTTAAAATACACCCACAGGTGTGCCTCCTTCTGTTTTTGAACACATTGATAAATAAATCTCAGACATTTTCTTTCTCTCATTAATAAGGCATTTAGCAAACAGGAACAACTTAGGTAATTCTAAATGACCTAAAACAAGAGAAGTTAAGTCTGATTTAACTTTAGACACTGAGAAAAAAAGATGTATGTGTCTTTTTATTCAGCGTACATTAACTTCTGGTTTCATCTGTACATAGGTATACAATAAAGATGTTCTGTCCCAAAAGGAAGGACCCTGTAGTCTATAACATCAAAGGGATATTTTGGTTTGAATAGTTGAAAAATACAAAACGCCACTTTCAGGAACATAATTCTTCTACTGGTTTGCAGTAAAGGCTGAAAGTTTGGCGACAGACTCTTTTTGAGAGGGCTGTTTGCATCCGTGCATCAGAGACTTTGTAGTTTTGTCAGCGTAAAAATAATACCTGAATTGTTCAGTCTAGACTATAAATCACAGAACGTTGCCAGCGCATTTCTTAAGAAAAAAAAAAAAAAGGAAATCAAATAGAAGAAGCAAGGAATGACTTGACTCTTAAAATGAAGACATCACAATGTAACTTAGGATCTAACATGGAAACCTGGACATATTTAAGACTTTTCAAGGCCTAAAATTAGATGTTTTTAAGACCTTGCAGAAACCATGCTTTAGGCATCCCAAAAAAGTCAGGTACAAAACAACCAAAACAGCTAAAGAATGAAATCTCAAGAGCGAAAACACCAGCATCCACCAGAGTTATCGCTGTTGTAGCAACCTAAATAATGAACCAACATGCCTGCATTGAATACAGTTTTCTTTTAAAACAGCTACTTACATTCTGCAGTGCACTAACTGCTCAAATTTGTTTGTTTCCATCAGGCTGTTGACCGGAATCGACTGACTTTCAGCTAGAAATGCCCTGACTGGAAACTCGCTGGTCAAAAACTCAAAAGTCTAATTTTTTTTTCTAATCAATGAATGGACCATACCTAGACACCAACAGGTCACACAACCATCTTCCTGAGATTTGACATAAGTTATTTTCAGTATCAGTGGGGACTTGAAGTGAGATGGTGCAAAACATTTATAAAAAACTAAAGGGAAACTGTTTTCTATCAGGACAGGTTGGCTGTTTATTCAGGCTGCTATTAAGGAGAGCTAGAATTCAGAAGGTTCTACTTGTTTTGCTTTTTCATCATTTCATACTTTTGTGGTTTTGCTTGTTTCATAGCAGATGGTTTTGATTATAACAACCGAGTCCTCTGCCACAAAACGTCAATTAAAATTTGCATTGGGGGCATTTCCTCAAACTTACGAAGGAGCAAATCAACCTGGAACCAACTTGGGCTGAAAACAACTAAGGTAATCGAGTCAATCACCAATATAGAGAAAGCTCCTTTATCATTTGGTCTTTGCTTTAAATTTGTAAAACCCTATTTAACAGTGACTCCTCTGACACAAACAAATATTTTGAATTCTTTCAATTACAGATCAATTACAGATCTAAATTAATAAAATCTATACATTCAACGTTTTGCCAAAAAAAAAAAAAAAATACGACTGGAAATCAGCCACTAGTTTCTGATTGGTGAATCTCTACAGCTGCACATGCATGCATAAAATTCTCTGGCCAAAGTCTTGATGGTAGTCGTGTACCAACCTTAGTTGAGTTCTTATTGGGTGCAGTATCGGGGCAGTCGGGGTCAGCAGGGTTCAGACAGGGTCTATCCATGTAGCCGTGCCCGACGTCCGCTTTTTCCAACATGTCCTCAAAGCTTTCCACAGGAATGTTTGCTTTTCGTAACTTTTCAAGGAATTCCTTGGGGTCAAAATTGGTCCATTGCATAGGGTTCTCACCTCTGCAAAGTCCAAAAGCAAATGTTAGCATCTCTTTCCCCAACCACTGTATGAAGAAAACCTACTTTTTTTAGAATAATAAAAAGGAAAAAGCTAGCGCTTCATTTTTGTCATGCTAGGTGACTATTTCCCATCATGAAACAACTAATTTCCTGCTCCATCCCAGATCTTGTTTCTCCATGCTCTCCTTGCCTCACACATTCCAATCTCTCTTTCTGAATCTCTCATTCAGACTACATTGTACGTGCTTAACAAGGCTTGGGTTATTATTCCCAACCTCCCAACCAGAACATAGTAAAAACCCTTATTTACTATCTTAAACAAATAGGCAACACACACAGAGGGGATGCACACATCTACTGATGATGGCAGCCCAAACTGGTATCCTTTCACATATTCACAAGGCACATAAATGCACCACCGGCGAAGGGACACACTTACTGCATGTACAAACCCATGCAGAGGTAAAGGTCTGCTGAGTATTACTGTAGCAGCAGGCTATTAGCAACAGAACCACCAGACAATGGCGTGAGGCCCAGGGCTGGAGAAAAACCATTGCCAGCGATACGCATGCCAGAGACCACTACAATAGAGCCTTCAGAGGGGACGAGTTCAGAACACACATCAACACACTTGCTCTTCTGTGGTGTCTCTTTGGATGGGCTCAGTGTGTTAAAGTAGCCTCTTTTAAAAAGGATAAAAAGAAGATGCAGAGGAAAGCGTCCTGGTGCAGTTTACGTGTATGCTAACGCTATTAACCAGAGCAGAGGAGCTCAGTTCTCAGAGATGTCCCCAAACATAGTTTTAATCAGTTTGCCAACCGACCTGACAAAGAGAAAAGCCATTATGTGTGCCTAATTAGGATTTTCAACAGCCCTCCATGTGTTTGAAAGAATATAGTCAAACAGGTAATATGAAGCAATGCTATGCTGGGATTTTTTAATATAGTCTTGATCATTTTTAATAAGAAGAAATGTTGTACTTACGGGAGATAGACCATTCCAGAGTGGAGTTTAGCTCCTTCCCAGAAACAGTCCAAAGGGGTGATGATGAGGCAGGGATGAAGTTTTTCAATTATCTGAATGGATTAACACAAAGCAGGATTCACACAAGATGATAGCTTGATATTAACGACATTAAAACATTAATAAACATTAAAACAAATAATTGTCTCACCTGATTCATAAAATGTGTTTCTGTGACTAATTCTCCTGATTTGTAGCATAAGTGTTCCAATTTCCAATGTCTGAAAAAACAAAATTAGAACATATGTGTTTAGTTTTTCTCACCATTGTAGACTTTGAGGGAAGATAACGTGGAGTTTTAACAATGCAGGATTTAATGTGTTACATCCCTATTACAAACAAATGAGATAAGGACAGAAAATATTAGTAACCTGTTATAAAGGTAAACATGAACTCTGCTGGCTCGGAGAGCTGACTCCAGGTGCTGCAGCAGGGCCTCCACCGTTAGGACGTTGGATCCCTCCTCCCGCGGTGTCTGGATCATCAGCTGAGGGTTAAACATGGCCTCCTCCCCCATCTTCTGTCGTGTGTATTTCAGTTCCTGGTTAACACGTCCACCAACTGGACAGAGAAGAATTTAATTATTCAGGTGCATTTTATTTCCTGATGTGCAAAAATCTGAACATACAACTAATGTGTGTTTGAATTTAATCCAAGAAGTTAGCTTCAATCAAACCTTTTAGAATTTACAAACAAGTTATTTTCATGACATACAGGCATATTTTAATCTAAATGTTCTTTTTCAACAAAAGTGTGAGGTAGTTCCTTTAGCTTCTAGACTCTTAAAAGTTGCTTCTCCACAGCAGCAGCTCTAACCAGTTTTGCCCCAGTCTGCCCTGGCCAGATTCATCTCCATTAGCAGATCCTGTTCACCTCTTTCCCATTTTTCATAACTACTTCAGAGGTAGTACAAGCCACACCAAGCCATGTATTATGTACAAGTGATTTGATTGACAGCAGACTGCATTCATTGACTGGCCCATGATTTACATCATTGCAAACTCCAAACAACAAAATCTCAACCACCGAAGTGTACCGACTGACATGCCGTCTGCCATCAGAGAGTTGCACAGTGTGGAAGAGCATAATTATGAGTTTAATCTTGAGTGGCGCCAGGAACATGCGTCAACTTTTGGAGCAGAATGACCGTGATTTAGCAGCTCTGCAAGCAGCAAGTCTCTCGGAAGAATGGGTAGCCAATGAAGAAGTGAGAAACGGTGCAGCTCTGGTTTTCCAGCCCTTTCGTTCTGTCAGAGTTAGTTTTGCAGCAACCGGTCTGAAACACTGGAACTACATGATATTAGTTTGGCACGATGTACTTTTTATTCTTTATTTGGAGTTTTCTTTTAAATAAAGCTCATGTATGGATATTGCTTGACATCTTTTGACTGCATTACCTACATCCAAATGGTTGCACATGTTTAAAAAAATAAAAATAAAGTGCCACAATATACATATATTTATACGAAAGCAAACTAATCAGCTAATCTGAATTGTTTCCATTATGTTTGGGCTGCCAATCAATTTCTTTAAGACAGAGTGAAATATCTGGGCTTAATTGAGTCCATCAAAACCACAACCTCGAGTTTCTCCATTGCAGAGTGTCACTGCAAGCAACATCATCGGAGCGTCGACC
Source organism: Anableps anableps (assembly GCA_014839685.1). Classification (NCBI taxonomy): domain Eukaryota; kingdom Metazoa; phylum Chordata; class Actinopteri; order Cyprinodontiformes; family Anablepidae; genus Anableps; species Anableps anableps. The sequence goes on from CM026066.1 coordinate 26,719,229, forward strand.
ACAGCTTCTGCGCATGCATTAAGCATTCTAACAACATTTTCTTCAAACCAGAATCAACTTTTAAATTGACATAAGCCTTTGCTGCAGGTTCACCTCTGTTCCTTCCTTGGACCACTTCTGATAGAGGCTGACTGCTGCTGAGCAGGAACATCACACAAGAACTGCGGTTTTGTTGATCAACTCATCTAGCCATCACAAACTTGCTCAAATTCTTACACTTAATTTTTTTTCCCTGCTGGATGGTCAGAGAAACAGAAAATACCCAGTGAGCAGTAATTGTGGGGAGGAAAACGCCTTGTTGAGGTCAGAATAGCAGAATCGTCAGACTGAGATTTCTGCACTGAGATTTGCAGAACTGGATCTCTGAACACACAACATGTCAAACCTTGAAACAGATGGGCTACAGTAAGTGACACAAGACCACACCGGATGCCCCTCCTGTCAGCTAAGAACAGGAAATCCAGCCTACAATTTCCACAGGCTCACCAAAATTAGACAATAAAAGCATAGAAAAACCAGTGAGTCTCAATTTCAGCTGGTGGTGTGGCAAGACGCACTTTGGGCTCCTTAGTACCAAACGTGCATCATTAAAACACCACAGCCTCCCTGAGTACTGTCGCTGCCCATGTCCACTTCCAGTAGGATGATGTGTCATGTCACAAAGCTCAAAGTATCTCGAACTTGTTTGTTGATCATGGCAATGAGTTTAGTGCACTCCAATGTCCTTCACAGTCACCAGATCTTAAACAAACAAACAAAGAACTTAGGGAAGTGGTGAAACAACACATTCTCACCAGAGATGTATGTATGATGAATGTGTAGCAAAAAAAAAAAAAAAAAAAAAAAAAAAACTACAGCAACTGCATGATCCTATCATGTCACTATAACACAAAATCAGTGAGATATATTCCAACTACTTGTTGAATCTACAGAATTAAGGCAGTTTTAAGGACAAAACGAGGTCCTGCCTGGGACTAGCTAGGTGTACCTAATAAAGTGGTCAGTGAATGTAAATGCCACTCACCAACAGGGGGTAATTGACGAGAAAACTTCTGATTCACGTCACACATCAGTGACCACAATGTTGGCATATATTGTGTATATATTTCTAACTCCTTCAAAGTTTTTCATGACATCTCCAGCAGCAAAAATAGCATTGATGCAAGAGCGGAGATGTCCAAAAGCAAAACACTTCCATGAAATACACGAAAACTGAAATACAAACCACAGTACACTGTAGGTCTGGAAATCAATTCTTAAATATTTGCACACCCAGAAGCATCATATGTTTAAACATCTCTGACTGGAGAAGTAATCATCATCTGTTCCTCATTTAATAAAACCACGCCAGAACATCATTAGGTCTGTATCTACGATAAAAGTTGTTTTGACTCCAGAAGAATAACCTCATCCCAACAAATCCACATTTGGGGAACAAATCAGGGTTCCTACCCAAAATTTACTTACATGTCAGGAGTGCCAAACCATGCAGTTTGCATATTTGTATGACATTAAGCTTTTCTTTGATAGAGAGGCTCTATTTCTACTTTTTTTTTTTGCTACCAGTATTGTGGTGAGACTAAGTCCTGTGTGTGCGCTCTGCATTACCCCAAGCTGCAAAAGCAGCCTGTCAGGCTATTTAACTTGCCTGATCTTCCCAGATCTAGTCAGGGGAAAGTGGCAAAGTCTCTCTTACAGACGCAAATACAAAAATGTAGGTATATACAACCATGCACTGCTCAGACAAGGTCTTAAATGTTTAATCAAAGCATAAATTTAAACACAAATCTAAAAGCTTGAGAAATGTACAAATTTGTTCCAATTTCAATCCAAGGTCCTAAAACTAATTTATATTTTAAAATGTTATATTTTCCAGAGTAACATTTGTTAAACCTTTCATTCAAATATTCATGCCAACTTTGTCCCAATACAAATATATAGTGTATTTGCATTGCTTGTATGACAGTCAGTCTTTTATTATCTGTATCCTCTAAAAATGATTGTGATGATGAACAGAATAGCAGTATAAAATATATTTTTTCTTTTTTTTTTTTTTTTTTTTACATTTTTCAACAATGTTTACTGTCCTTATCACATGTTTTGAGTCTTCTGAAGTATGCAACATTTTAGGATTTTGTAATATCTTTCTCATTAACAGATATCTGGCACATGAGATGCAGCCTCAAGCTTTCAGACATTTATTTAAACTATCCAGGATGTTTTACTGTTTCAGAAATTAAAGATAAAGGGGATAAAAGGAAACAATTTTAAAAAGTAAATGTTTTTCCAAACTTTATATTCTTCTTTCAGAACTACCCAAACAGACTTTTAATCCTTTATTCCAATTAGTTTTGCGTGTAATTTTTTTCCTAGGACACAAACATGAATCAATTATTTATATTTACTTAATGCCTGAATAACTAGAGAGAGATCGTTTTTAATATTTTAACTTCGGGGTCAAAACATTTTTGGTATCCTTCCACAAGCTTCCCAAAACAGTTTGCTGCTTGCATTTCTGGTATCCACTCCAAACAGAATATTGTCGTAAAAACACTTTGTAACTAATCTGGCTGGATGCCTAGGGTCATTGCCTATTAGGAAGACTCATTTGTACTCAAGCTTCATCTTCCTGATGTTTTGTAGATGCTCCGTTAATATTTTGACATAATGTTCTTTCCTTGTTCTAATTTGTTTCTATTTGGTGAAGTGTGCCAGTACCTACAACAGCAAAAAAACTCACATAATATGATACAGCCACCTCTGTACTTCACAGCTGGGACAGTGTTCTCATGCTTCAACCTTTATTTTCTCCAAATGAACCTTGAGTTTTAATTTCAACACAGTACAGGTCCATTTACTAATTGGCTTTTTATGTTGGTTTTGGGAGTCATTACTTCTTCCTCACTGAGCGACCTTTTGGCCTATGTCGGTAAAAGATTAATTTTACTGTGGACGGTGATACTACCTGACCATCTTAAGCCAGCACAGTGTCATTCTGGGGCTAATTCATACATTTTGCACAGAAGTGGCTTGATGTCCAAAACATTCCAATGCTGTTTATACTTGCCTTTAATTGTTTGAACATATAAATATTGAACCTTCTGGCATCTGGAAATTGTACTCAAGAATGAACCAGATTTGTGAAGGACCACAATTCTCTTCCTGATATCTTGGCTAATTTTGTGTGATTTTTCCATGATGTCACTAAAGGAAGTAGTGCGTTTGAGGTGTTGCCTTAAAATACATCCACGGGTGTTCCTCTAGTTAAGACAAATGTTGTGAGTTAACATAACATAAACTTACAAGGCCTTCTCACCATATTTTGGGCTTATCCATATTTTTCAAAGGCATAGTAATCTTTAGGGATGCATAGTATATCGGCATTAATATTGATTAATGATATTAGTTTGGTCATGTGACAGTGATAGTAATGCAGCACAGGATTGTGGCATGTTTAACTAAAGCAGAGAAGCAACATCAACAGATTGGTTGTTTTTTTCATGGTGTTGAGAGGGTAGGGAAACATACAATATCAGTAAATATGGGTTACTGGCCATAGAAGCAATATTAATATCGGATATTGATATTGGCCAAAATGTTCATACTGGTGCATCCCTACTAATCTTTGTAAATACAAACTTTGACATTTTAAAGCAAGTACTTAAAGCTTCAGGACGTAGCTTTTATTAAAAAAATATTTCTTCACATATTTGTTGAAACTCTCACTACGTCATGGCAGAATGGCGGGTCTTAGCGCTGTCACTGTGCTGCAGCTAGCAGAGACTGTTGTGAACACTCAAGCTAGCTAGGATGGCCACCGATGTCAGTGGATAAACGGTTTTCCTGTCATGGTAAGTTGTTTCTCCAGTATTAGGACATTTAGCAGTGACTAAATGAAGTTGACTGACAGCATTAAGACTTTCCTCTTGGCTCTCATTGGTTGTTTTAGGTCGGGAACGGTACAAAGTTACATACTGCAGCTTTGAAACTGATCTAAAAACAGTAATTTAGTAATTTAATGACAGTGAGAAAAAAAATGTCTCTAAATAGCTGGTTTCAATGCATTTTGAATGGGTGTCAATAGCACAATAACAAAAAAATAAATAAATAAATAAATAAATAAAAAAAATCAAAGCCAAAGAGATACAGTTTGTTCTACTTGCTTTAAAAGCCTTATACAAGAACTGAAGAAAGACAAAACAACAAAATAAAATTCACCAAACTGCCACAGCTTAAGCAGTGTAGGATCCATTTTAATACTGTGTCTGTGCACAACTTCCAATTTAGTGTGCCAGATTTATGAGAAGAGGATTTGCACCCTTCCATCATCAGAAACTAAAGACTCAGTGAAAGCTCGAGCAGTTCATAGTCCTCTTCTTTCAATCTCTTGAAACACACTCACACACAAACACACGAAACATGAAAAATGCCCAGTGAGAGTATTGGCTGTGTGAGAAATCTGTAACATTTTATTATGCCTTAATCCAATTTAACAATTCGGCTCAATTCGTGCAACAGTAGGCATGGATTGAATGTTTTTACTTCATTGTAATGGCATTAAAATTGAACATAAGCATGCCTGTTCTGCTGGGACGGACCACCCAGTCAGACCAATGCAACGGGGAGGGAGGGGGCCATGTCTTAGGGCATTAGGAAAACACACTTGATTTCTTCTTTTCTGGACCCAAACAGCATTCCCATCTGATCCTGTCTGAAAGCATGTTTATAATACTCATCATTAATAGCAGGCCCAGCCTAACTGGAGCGACATGCTTTCCAGTGCTAGGCCAGCTACACAGCTATGTTACACCAACAACTGCCTTCAAAGGAGCATGCATGGAACTGATTAAGACCTGATGTGCACCGACAGTGCACTAACAAGTCAACTTGTCTGATGCACTCAGCACTCGGACGCAAAACTAGCCTCAGGCTCGGTGTCAGTGAACTGCCAGAAGGAAGAAAGATAACACTTGTACAAGGAAGGAGGCACATCTATTTTCACCCTGCCTCTTCGTGTGCGAGGACATGAAGAAAGATCTAATTGGAAAAAGATGGGAGGGCTGCGCTTAGAAAGAGCTCACTGTCTGGTCAGAACGTTTTCCAAGTTGCGGACAGCCACCCAAAAAACCCTTGAGTTTACAACGAGCTAGCAGTGAAGGAAGGGACAAGTCAAAGGAATGTAGTCTTCCTCTACAGGAAACGGCACATTACAGCCTCGGGCTTCAAGAATTCCTCACTTCACAAGGTTGCAAAGTTTTGGGGTCAACACTCACACAGCCATGGGGTGAAATTAACACCCCAGCTGGACCAGGAAAAAGTGCGAGTGTGTGCACACAGCACTGCGTACGTGCAAGCATGTGCATACGAGTGTGTGTACACACAGCTGTGTTTCTTCAATGACACATATTCCCATATTCCTCCTCCAAGGAAAACTGGGTGACCCCAGCTTGTGTTGATAACTTGAAGGTGTTCAGCTCCAAGTTCAGCTGCTGTGACCAAAACAAAGTGTCACTGACTCTTAAATACTTGCTTAAGCAGCACTATTTTTTTTCCTGATATGTTTTTCTTCTTTAATGTGAAATTACACTGCTGCTTCAACATCCTGGACTGTTATATGACCTGTACCAAACAGCACATTTAGCCTTAAAAAGAAACCTCCAGTATCCTCCAGATCTGAGCTCAGCATACTGTTTTATAGTTAAAATGCTGCATGTTTTCTAGGAGAGAAACAGTGACAGAGCTGAATAAATGGCTACATGATTGAAGAAAAAGAGCAACATCTAGCTGGGTTGAACCAGTTGGGAGTAGTTGGTAAAATGAAGGCCATTATTCCAAGAGATCCACAGAGAAACCGGCTGTTGACCGGCTCCAGTCAGTGATCAGATGATTGAAACTAAAAATCTAGCATTTATTCAGACTGAATTAAGAACAACAGTCTTCAGTGTAGAAGGTGTTACCGTAGGAAGATCTAAAGTTGGGTATTTTCAGTACCTTATTTTGGTTTTATGTGCATAGAATCCTCTGTCTTTTAATCAGGAGTAATTAATTATATGCTGCCCATGAGGATTGTTATACAAAGAAAAATTTTTGAATTTTCAGTTTATCAGCTTCCTCCTTCAATAAATCCCATCTGATTGTTCTGTATTCACCAATGGTAATATGACATTGACTTAAGTGTACTCGATCGCAAAGCTTGTGTCATGGTCACCTGCGATTATCCATGTGCGGTTCGACAACACCAAAAAAACTCGGACTCAAAAGGTGGCACTTAACTCCAAAACAGAGAAAGACACATGTCAAACCACAAGTAGAAGAGAAAAAAAGAAGAGCACATGGACATAGTGAAGTATTTAAAAGGCCCTCAGAAATGAACACTGGACAAAAAGCCAAAATACGAACATCTGAATGTCTCCTGAGCACATCCCTTTGGAGGACTTTCCCAGACATTTCCAAATGGGAAAATATACCAACACAAACCAAGAACTTACCTGGGAGGAATATACTATAGATCCCTTCTGGCCTTTCAGATCACAGTTCCACAATAAACATGCAACCATGAATCCGCCTTCATCCTCTGTCACTGTTTCCTTTTAAATTATAAGCTGATCTGCTGAGATCCCAGGACCATTTATCCCAGCTTTATATCATGAAACTGGGGTTACGGAACGAAAGGCTTCCAACTCTCTGCATTTACCTGTGGAAATCCCTAACACGATGTAATGCTCTTTGTTGTGATTCTCATGCATATAGGCTGTGTTAGTGCATTCAGTGCTTTACGCACAAGCAAAGTCATGCTTGTGCTTAAAGCACAAGCATATTTCTGAAATGGACGGTAGAGTATGATGTGACACCTCTGCTCGACGCCCACCTGCAGACTCTGCTGCATGGGATGTCTTTGATTTGTAACATATCCCATTCATTTCACAATCCCTTATTACCACTTACACTTCATAGTCATTATGGATTTATGATTTTCAATAAGAAAACTTGATTTAAAAGAAGAATTTAATATTCATTTACAAAATGAAAAAAATCATTCTGTTGCAGAATTGAAATACCTTGGATTGGTGCTAGATCCTCAACTTTAATTTGATAAACATAATGACAATTTCAAAAATAATAATGCTAAGTAATATTAATTGTTTCAAAGAATTAGAAACTACATACCAAGTCAGGCAGCCCTGCTATACATGCATTCTATGATTTTATTTTATTTATTTATTTATTTTTTTTGTCACGTATCATATTGCGTGACCGCATGGGCACAGGCCTCCCCAACTGTAATCAAACGGATCAGCTCTTTATACAATTGGGCTGTAAAAACAATCTGCTATCATCACTGTTAGGAAATGTAACCTAAGCTTTGACAGCTTTATTAGTTTTTGTCTTCTTAAGCTGTTCCATAAATGCACCAGTCATGTAGCACCTGAGTCATTACATACAATTGTTGAGACAGCAATAGAGTCACTAGAAGCACCACAAATCATGACTGTAAATTCATGACTTTGATCATTTTATTGTATTTGCTGTTGATCTTAACTTTTCATTTAAACCCACTGTTAATGGCCTTTATAGGGATAGGTGTTGCGAATTAGCTATGGCTACAAACACTGTGATGCAGGCATCAGATTGTCTTGATCTATGTTTCTTGTATCTAGCCCCATCAAATACACAATAAAATAAACAAAACTGAAAAATGACTACCTCCTAAGCTGGATCAGGGGAATTATATTGGTGGGTCGACTACACCCAACCTTCCCACCCCCCACCCCCAATTCTATGTTGGGACCTTTCAGTTGGGCAGGAGGCGCAGAGAACAAGTGGGGATCATGGAAAGACAGGGAAGTCTGAAAGAGGCCAGAGTGTTGCTGAGGGGAGGATGTCTGCATTTCCCTTTTTGACTTGATCTCACAGAAAAAAAATAGTTCAAACTATACATACTAAACCTATATTATGCAGACTAACGTCTATCCCCAAATGTAAGCTATTTTTATTCATTTTCTAAAAGGTCAAAGGTGATGGGGTACAAAGACATTTTATGCATTGAAAAACCACCTAATGATTGAAGTAGGACATTAAATCAAAGCCCTGCTTTAGAGTAAATGTTAGATTTGTCCCTTTTGGTGTACTGCATGATGCTCGTTCAAAGGTAGTAATGATTCATATTTATTTGATTACAAGAACATAAATCATTGTATACTTTAGATCATTAATATATAGTGCTTGTCTAAGTTTGTACACAGTACAAATTTGAAGAGTAACTCTGAAACTTTGTCCATCCTAGTTTTCACTTATACTTATGCCAGAGATATTAACGAAGGTTTAAGAAACGTGATAGAGGTGTACCGTTTTGTTTATGACCAATGATAAGTCTAACAATCTGTTAATCAACATATAAATCTAGAATAACCGATCTATCAAGAAAACAAGATTCCAGTCAAAACTCCACATCACTGAGAATTTTATTGAGAGGAGAAGAGAAGAGGCTTGTGTATGTCCCTGTAGCAGAGCCTTCAGTGTGGGTATTGAACATGTTGCATAACATTAACCCCTGGGCTCCCCTATTCTCAAGTGTTGGAATGGGGGGCAGTGGGCTATGAAAGGAGAGGACGTAGGTTTCTAAGGAACTGACATCACCCCCTTCGTCCTTTCAATTCTGGACTCCCTCCTCCCATTCCTACTCTCATTTTCTCTCTCTTTGCTTTATTCAGCTCTACCCTGTGATTGGCCAGATCATGATGGCAATCAGCCCGGCCCCCCTGTCAAAGCCAGCCCAGCCCCCTTTCCTCCTTGCCAACTTTTTCTTTTTTCCATGCAGGACACACAGCACCAAAGCCCCATCCCACGGACATCTCTCATGCAGAAAACGGAAATAGCTCACACTTTTAAGGAAAACAACAGCAAGGAAGTCCTTCAGCTAATGTGTCTGATGTTGATATTGGAGCAATATTAGATATAATAGAGAAAAGGATCGTAGTGTCTGTTAATTGATGAAAAAAATGCTTATCTGCATTAAGCAGGCTGAGGTTGTCTCAATCAACTGGCATTAGAACATCCAAGATGTATGAGTGTATTCAGTGTACATGCATGTGGCCAAACACACCTCAGTAAGTGTGTGTGCACACGTGTGCATGTATGCAGAGAATGGATTAGCTGGATTAGGCCCCATCTCAGCAAGAACCCCCTGTGGTGTGGAGAACGCCCCCCCAAAACCAGGTCACCTTTCTGAAAACAGCAAAGCAATGTCCCATACCAAAACCTCCAGCGACCCTTCAAAGGATGAACAAAACAACACTTTTCAAATTAGATAAAAGAAGTGAAAAAAACCCTACTTTAATCCGTGGTTTCTGCATTGTGAGCAAACAGAAAAAGGAACAGTGTACATGTGGATCTAAATTCCAACTGCAGAAAAGATGCAGATTATTGTTGCAGCCAGATTATTTCTGTATTACCCTAAGCGAACCAAACTTTTTCAGGTATAGTTGAAACAGTATGTCAATGCTGTCACCAAAGAAATACACAACAGGGAACAAAGTGGGTTAACTTTTAGTGATTTCAAACTACTGAGCACAATTAAAAGTAAAAATGTGTTCAATCATATTTGTCATTGCAAAGCCACGGTGTTCAAGTTTCTAACAATATATCCCCATCTGAACATCACCATGAGGCTTGGCATGACTTAATTTATAAAATTCTTTAATCGTATGCTTACATTCACTTTACAAATAAACAGATCACACTCATTTATAATGCTGGGTAAAATCTGGCTTTTTCTCAGTTATACCGCTATGCTGTCACTCAAGTGATACAGCCATGACAAGATTTAAACTAAAAAATAGGGGCTGTAGAGACCACAAACCAGGTTAATTCTAATCTAGAGAAATGGCATATAGCTCATGAGCAGAAAAGAGACAATTTTCAGCTTAATTTGCGTGAACATCAACACTCTCAAAACTCTCAAAGTTCACTTTTGTATTATCATTTAGGTCTTTAAAATGAAGTAAAATAAACTCCAGGGATGTAAGAACCATGTGGCTCATTTAGGCTGTGAAACCTTCAACAGATAACAGGAAGTCATTTGAATAATATGGAGGATGCCACATTGTAACTGGAACAGTTTTGAGGTTATATTCTCAAGTTACAAGGCTTTTAGAGAGAAAATTATAGAGAGGGTTATGTTGTAATTGTGTAAATGAAACTCAAGTGAACATGAGAACTGAAAAAAAGGCTTGGAAAAACAGCAGGAGGTGAAAATGGCAGGCTTCCTACACAGTGTGGAAATGTCTGGAAAAGTACATATCTTAAGTATTTTCCAGATCTGGATGAATCTGGAAAAAAAAAAAAAAAAAAAAAAAAAAAACAGTGAAGAGAAAATTTCTATTTTCAGACTTAATTCCCCATTGGATTGTCTAAAAGTTGCATCCGTCTATTCCTTCTTGCATCCATCTATGCAGCTCTCAGACTATTGGTCTGTCCATCTGTCCATAAATTCATGCTTTTTTCCATCTGTTCTATCATCCATTCATATGTGTACTTGTTCATCACCTATCCATTGTTTCCCATCACTCTTCCTTTGATCTATCTATCTATTTGATCCATCCATCAAAGCCGAACAATATACATCATCATTGCAATATAAGTGTGTGCAATATGTATATCGCAAAGGATTGTTTGGAGTGCAATAATGGCAAACTAAACAAAAATGGAGCTGATCAATATATAGCCTAGCTAGTTTTACTTGATTGCTTTCAATCAGCTGTCTACTAAAACGCCACATTTTCGTGACACACAGGTCTAAACAGCAGCACTCATGGTCAAAGTGACACATTTGTTTACATTAGGCTATAACTGTGCCAAAATATGTTAAATATGAAATAAAAACAATATTGCTTTCAAAAAATGCAACTTTCTTTTTAGGTTGTGTCACATTTTCCGTCTCGCAAAAAAAAAATGGACCAGAATCTGAAATGCTTTGATCCAAATTCAACTGTTTCGATGAAATTTTTTCTAAGATGGTGATGAAAAAAACTGAGTGGATCCCAGTTTCTTAAAGCTCATTTGAGCTCATTACATAATGGTACACATTGTTGTCAACTTAGAATCAATACTGCATTCCCATGCTACTGAAATTTATTACTTCATTGAATTCTGCATTTCACTGTGATAATTTCAATCTGATTCAAACTACATCTCAGAAAATTCATTGTGTATTTTACATGTACAGTATAGTAAATATAACACATTTCTTATGTTTTTACTTTTATTTCTGGAATCATTCTCCTCTTTGTCTCTTATTGAGATCTTTAAATCCCACCCCTGGGCCTTCTGGAACACCACAAAGCACTCTTCCTTTTTGCCTCCACCTCACAGGATCTGAGTAGTCCAGCTGCTGCATCAAGCACTGCTCCTGTTGCCTCCACTTTATCCATGCATCAGAAGAGTGCACCAATAGACCCTGCTGACTGATCATATCCTCTAAGTGATAGATAAGTTGTGTTTTGGTGAACATCTTTTTCCTAAAAAAAAAAAAAAAAAAAAAAAAAAAAAAAAAATATGTAGAGCGTCTGCGTATCTAAATTGGTGGAATGACTGTGGGACCTAATGAGGGGGGGCACACACAATCTCGCATAGGGAACCAAAGTGGCTCGGGCCGGCCCTGCCTCTTTGTTAAATCATTTTACTATACATTTCAATACTTCTGCTGTCAGCATAAGCAAATCAATAAAAGAGAACAATTCCAACTTGCACTCTCACTATTTCTAAGGTTTTGCAGCTGAAGAATGAAATATAAGAGCAACAACACCTGTAGTAGTTCCTTGGAAGCAGCATACATAGTAGTTCTGAATGCAGGTGTGCACACAGCCACAAATATGTGATGAAAGGCTGTACTGAGAGCAGAGACCCTATCTGACCCATGACAAGCCCCCCTCTCCTTCACTCTCATGCTCGTTCCCCTTGTGCTCTCCCTTTACTCTCCCCTGTTAGCATTCAGAAAGTAGTGGGTTTCCACATAAGTAAATTAGAAAGAAGGGGTCTTGTAAAATGAGTGGGTCTGAAAAGAATAACAGAAAAGAGAGATAAAAAAAATAAGAAAAGAGGAGAGAAGAAAGCTGAGATGTGCCCAAAACAACCCGACCCCCTGACACAAATGTGACACTCCAGCTGCCAACCGCTGCACCCCCCCAACTGCAGCATTACCATATGTATGGATACCCTTGCCCCCGATTATGCTAATCACCTGTCCGGCCCCTGCAACTCCTAAAATGGGTGTATTTAGCAGTCGGCTGGCTCCCAATGCAGCTTCTCCTGGGCCCGAGGTGTACATTCACACAGTCCTGAATGGGCAGATTCTTCCACGTTGTTGCCTTCATTCAAATCCCCAATCTCCTCCACCAACCCCCCCACCCCACAAAAAATCCCTTTCAATACCAATGGATTCACAGGGCAACAGAAAGAGTACAAGGTAAAAGTGGAAGATAAGACTGACAGTAAAATGTCTGTTTTTGCAGCATGTGCATGGATTTGTGCAATAAATGTTGCAAGTAAAAGGGATGTACCTTTGTACCTAAACATAGAAATGGATGCAGCTGTCATTGCAAGGTATTAACATTGCTCATCTTCAGCAGTTAAACTGTATGAAATAAAGCCATGCTGTGGGGATGTGGGGGGGACTCATCTCCTGTCAATGCCTGTAAATTTGAAGTCAGGTAAGCTTTCACTGCCTCCCCCCTGCTGGATTTACAATCTTGTGACTGGCCCACCGCCCAGCCATAACAGACCGTGACATGAGCCTGAGCAGCCAATCTCAGCCAGCCATCTCTTTGTCATTTCCTGTAAAGATGGCCCATGATTGCAGGTATCCCAAAATCACACATTCCTGAGTGCGGAGCAGAAGACCGAGGCAGAAACACACAGAGAGTGAGAGGAAGAGTAAAATTGATTTTGAAAGCAATTCAATATTCCATAGCCCTGTGTCCAAGTCTGGGCCATAAACCAGTACAGTGCAGTAGTTGTAAACAATCTCCTGTTCTTTAATACTTTCCTTCAAATGAGCCAAGAGGTTTCCCTGTGATCTTTTAATGTGATGTTTCTGAAGCGCTTGCTTTTCTTTGGACTTCAGGTGCTTTTTCACAATTTCTATTTATGACCAGCAATGTCTGCTTTGATTGCAACTTGATTCTGACTTCTTTATTACATAATTAAACCATATGACATGTAACCTGCTTAAATGACCTGTCTAGCCTTTGCATCCTTACCAGTCTTTGCATCCAGTTATATATCCAACCACATGCTGCTGTTCAACTAGCAGGTTTCTTTGTCTGTATTTTGTTTGGGGATCACTTTTATTTTTGAATGATGGTCATATAACTTTAACTGCTGTAAAAGAAAAGAAGAGGGTCATCGTCATGCTCCAGGGTCCGGTTCTGCTTTAGTTTTTCGACTGGGTTAATATCTTTATCAAACACTCATACTCAGAGGAATTTCTGATGGATTCTATGATGGTGAGCTGATCCTACAGGAGCATCCCCAAACCATGGCACTTCCAACTCTGTGCTTCACAGTTGGTAAGAGGTTGTTTACTTGGCGTGCTGTATTTGGTTTATGACAAACAGATCCTCAGTTCAGCTGTGTAAATGATTCCATTTTAGACTAATCTGTCCAAAAATATTACTTTACAAACTCAGGTCTTTGTCTACATTCTTTCTGACAAGCTTCAGTCTGGCCTTCATGTCAGATTTTGTCCTTTAAACAACACCCTAGGAAGTTAAACTTATGAAGTTCCTTTCTGTTTGTAGAGGCATGCATGTGCATATTATCAGAAGTAAGAGCCTGCAGTAGGTTCTGTGATGACATTTTAGGTTTTTGTTTCATAAAAAATTTAAAAATAATTATAAAAAATAATTATAAAAAAAATTATTATAAAAAATAAAAATAAAAAATAGAAAAATAATAGAAAATTTTAAAATTTTAAAATTAAAAAGGAGAGTGCATTTTAAAATTTTTAATTTCCACCCCTGCTCAATTTTTTCACAGATTATCTGTCTCGACACAGTAACAGTTTTAACAAATATGTTAAAAAAAAACCAAAAAAACATATGGTTTATAAAAGTTACAGACTGCAGCTTTAAGTTATGTTTGACATATACAGCATTTTTATAACTGAAGGTAACATAGTTACTTGATTGTGCTATAAAATGGCTCTATATGCCTAGAAAATACATACCCCCCGCCCCCAAACCATTGCACATTACTTCAATAAATTCCTTTTTGTAGTTAGGTGTTATGGAAAAGTCTAAACCTTACCTATAGCTTAATCTGACTGTATATTATTTTCGTGAGACTATTTGTTACACCTTGTTTCCAATAAGTTTGGTTCTGATCCCAGTTTTGCTATTTGACTCTTATTAAAACATAACATTATGATGCTAAATCAAACTAAAATAACTCTAAGTTACCTTCCTTTTGGTAGATGTTATTCATTGGAGTAACAATCCCATTTCTGACAATAGAAGTAGAAAATTACCTTTCATCATCAGTCGCAGCAGGCTCGAAACTTACCAAGCGTTTTTGGGTACAAAATGTCCAAAACTTGCAAATTTACGAGATGTTAAAGTGGGTATATTTTCATTTCTCCATGATGTTGACCTTTAAAAATCTAATTAAACCAAAACATGCATTTGCTACCATTTTATTGTGTCAAACACAGATTCAAACTGAAGCTGCAAAACTTCTCAATCATCTGTGACAGAAAATATTTTCTCTCTTTTCATGCCTTGCATGTGCTTGTGTGGTACTTGCTGTTACTGCCAGATTCTATGACAACGTGTTGCAGGAATTGCAATGAACTATAAAGCTATGTATGTAACAGCGGTAAGCCAGAGAGGCTGCAAAAAATTCCAGTGACTAGCACACATGCATACATGAAGACACACTTTGGATAAGTCCGCATAAAATTCTCTGCGCTGCAGTCTGACATGCATCAATCCACACTTTAATCTCTCTGAGTGTACGGTAGGTGCCGTGGCCAAAACACAAACACACTACTGCGACTATTCTCCTTTCTCTCTACTCCAGCACACACACACACACACACACAAATGTGCTCCCTCTCCTGTTTTGTACTTCTCCACCCTCCTGGCAGCCAGCACTGTGAGGGAGGGAAGAGAGGAAGGGAGAGGGAGGGGAGAGAAGGAGGGAGGCCAGACCACCCTGCTCTCATGGCAGAGCTGAGTGTTTACATTGCCGTGGCTCACTCTGTAATACATCTGGCATTCTGAGGCCACTCTCTCCAGCCAGGGAGGGGGGAAAGGCAGAAGAGGAGGGAAAAAAAGACGCTGGAGTAAAAGAGAGAGTCCTTTCTAGCAGCAGGGAAAAGAGAGGAATAGAGGAGTAAAAGAAGGAGGTAAAGTTGTGGGGTGGGGGTGTGTGTGTGTGTGTGTGGGGGGGTAACTTTCTCCACAGTCTCCTGTGGTCGGTCATTCGCAGGGCTCTGGTTTTTGAATAAGAGCGCCTGAAAGAATGCAGAATGTAAACAGAGCGCTTGGAGGCATCTCAGGAAGTTGTTTGTGAATGGGAGTGCGCTCTCCTTCGCAGCATACACACACACACACACACACACACACACACACACACACACACACACACACACAAGGATAATTTAACAACTCTAAATGCTGATGTACTTTAACTTTCAGCCAGGCAGGGCTTTCACAAACAAGGCTGCTTTCAAATGCCAGGGAGCCAACTTGAGAAAACATCCCTGCAAAAGTCAGCATACAGAACCAGGGGCACAATGTTCCTCCAACACCAAGTCCCTCACCACCTCGCCTGCGCTCTTCATCAACTCATAAAGTTTAACAACACACACAGGAATGTTATTCCTTACACCGAGGGCTTAATCCTGTTTGCGGCTAACTGATAAACACACACTTAATTGAGCGCAGTTTGTACGAGTGTCTGAACGCGCGACTGAAGAACTACTGTGTGAGAGTGAAACAGATGACAAGAACGATAGGCGCCTACAGTGACTTCTCAGCTAACTGGGAACAAATATTGGGTGTGGGCACACTTTTGTGTTTTTAGTGCTTGTGGTTCTTGAATGAAAGCTGCAGAAGAAAAAGTACTGAAGTGGGGGAGAAAAAAAATGTAACAGACACGACAGGAAGAAGAAAGAGATAAAAAGGAGAAGAAAAAAACTCACACAGAAAGGGACGTCTAATTAGCCTGCCCTGGTCAACCACCTCGTCATTCACAGAACCAGAAACCTCAAAGCCTCTGTATGCAACAACAGTGTTAGTATGTCTGTGTCTGTGTGTGTGTGTTTGTGAGTGAGCACATGCATCCATGCATGTATCACTGCTTTTATGCACATCAAAAGCTGAATAATTCAATCATGGAAAACCACAATCGTCTCAGCTGAAGACGCCACATTCTGGGGGACACTCCCCTCCCTCCTCTTCATCTTCCTTCACAAGCTTTTCTGCAAGCACTTAACATTAAAACTGCTGCCTTTCTCACTGCCATTCCCAGCAAAGCAACCACCAACCTGGTCGGCTCTGCTGTTAATCACAGTAGGTACAAAAGTGAAGCACAAAAGAAGAAGAAGTGGCCCTTGTGGTTCTGATCCCCTTTTGTGGCTAGTCAACAATAAGGAAATATGACCAATTACACCCACCACTAAAACCAAAAATGAACCATCAACAACTTCCTGCTGATAGAAAATTTTCATTGAAGTCACATAACCAGGACAATGAGTATATTATAAAGGCATCTTTTACAATCACTGGCTGTTAAAGTGGGTATGAAACGTCTTAAAGGCTGAAATGACTGAATGTAATGTCAGTACGAAACTTCTTGAGGCAGACGGCTCCTTTTCATACCTGGAACAGGTATGAACATGACCAAACAACAAAATTGTGAAGGTGTAAAATGTTTACAGTGCAATTTTTTGCCATTCTGCAAAATACCCACTTGAATTACACACACCATCCAACTTATTAGTACAGTGGTTTAATTTCTTGTTACCACACACTGGTGTCTAAAAGCAACTCAATGCTTTTAGGCATTTAAAAAGGGCTAAAACGATTTTCTGAAGTACAAACAGAGCTTGGGATTTAAGTCTTTGAACATGGCATGGCTGTTGGTGTTGAAAAGGCTAGTACAACTATTTCCTACACACAGCTGTCTCTCAAGTTTTAAGAAAACAATCTGAAAAAGAAAAGCTATCCAGCAACTGTCCATCAGACTTGCTTAAGATGAAAGAAAGATGAAAGAAAGGAAACAGTAGCTCTAATAACCACTTGTACAAACCGAGGTATGCAGAACACATGCAGCCCTGAAGCAGATGACCACACCTGATGCATCTCCTGTCAGCTAAGAACAGAAAACTTATGCTGCCACTTTTACCAACATGAAACCATGGATCCATCCCGCCTTGATCAGCAGCTCAGGCTGGTAAGATTGGTGTAATGGCTTAGGGGATATTTTGTTGTCACATTTTCAACCTTTTTGAACCCAATGAGCATCATTTGAAACAACAGCTGACCTCAGAATTGTTGCTGACCACATCCATCCCACAGAATATTACAAAGCACAAATGATCTCGAACTGGTTTGCTGAACATGACACTGTACTCCAATAGCCACAGTTACCAAATCTCAAACTGATGAAGTAATGTGAAAGAACAGGAGTTTTTGATCATAGATGTCCAGCCAATATTCTGCTGCATGCCATCATGTCACTATGGACAAAAATCTCTGAGGAATGTTTCAGACACCTTGTTGAATCTATGCCACAAAGATGTGAAGGTCCAACCCAGAACAAGTAAGGTGTGTATAATAAAGTGTCCAATGATTGTATATCATCTGAGTTTAAAACATGCAACACAGGCCTTACCTTATACAAAGAAATCAGCTTTGAACCACTAACATATGGGAAACTATATTTTATTTTCAGTTAGGGTGCTCACAAACATTAGTTTAAAGATTTACCTCAGATTTACTGCCCTCTGCTGGACAGTCCTTTTCACACAAAAATAAAATAAAATGCATTTACAGATTCCCTTCTAACAGTGGGGTTCAAGAGATGGACCTCTCTACATCAGTGCCCTGGTGACAGCTGTGACTTCTGCTGCATTTCTTGCAGCTCCCTCCCTGCACCCCCTCTGTTGTGAGTCTTCACTCTGCACCCAGGCCACAGGGTGAGTATCAGGTGAGGTTTTAAATAGTGGGGCCTCAACGAGATGACCTCAGGGTCTCCGGAGTCCATGCCCGTGGCCCCTGGCCTCTGCACTTATGCACCCAAAGAAAGTGCTGCGGGACCTTGGGGCCTCTCATCAGCCTGTAGCCATGAGACTACAATTCATGACTCTGTGCCCCCAGTCCGCACCATAAATCTGGGCAGTATGAAGTCGTTTCAACTTGAAATGGGACGTTTCTGTGAATATATAACCTTCAGTAGCTCGAAGAACAACTCCAGCTCATCTGCTTCATCAACTTCAATTGATGCACAGAGCTTGTAAACTTTCCCCTCCTGCCTGCAACTTCTCTTTGCCAGTCAGCAGAGCGATGCGATCTTCAACCCCTCTCTCAAAGTGAAAGGCGTGAGGGGCTTTAGTAGTACAGGAAGGCCGATGTTTATGTGAAACTGTTTTAATTAGAGGCAGGCAGTGGTCTTATTTTCTTTACAATTTGACCTGGACTCGCCTTAACCCTTGATACCATGGCATACTATAATTTGCTATTTGTGGCCAGGAAGAACAATAAAGGCTTCATGTTCCTCAAATTCTTGTCTCTGTTCTCTGACAGTTAATCATTACATTGATTTGAAATCAAGGGTGCATCTTGAGTTGAACACTCGCCATAAGGCATTTTCTCCAAAACTGACTTTAAGCCATGTTTGTGTGTGTGTGTGGGGGGAGATCAAGATAGGACATCACAATACTACAACTTCCTGCTGGAGCTAATCATTTCCTGTGAGTGGCACAGTGAAAATAAACACAGAGCTTTTCAACAGTGTGGATGCATCCTGACCTAAATCACCTTTTTCCCCAACAATGCATGTGTCGGTTACTGGTATAACATGGTTTTAAAAAGTTATGGTTCCAAAACTTCAGAAATGTTCTGTGGCTCAATTCCTGCATTTTAAAGTCCTTTCAGTGGGATGTCAGAAATTCAGGGACAGACCAGGATTTTTTCCAGCTTTATGGAGGACAGACTGACATAATCCTGCCTCACTTCAACCTATAACTGATAACTGCTGGTCAGCCAGGCGAAAGAAAACAACTCAATTTATCAAATTCAAAGTAGCATCATCCATCACTCTTACAAAGTCTTACAATATTTCAAAACAGTGGTTGTGCTATGCAGGGGCATCTATTCATTAGTCGACTGTAGGCTGGGTACCACAGCAGATAGTTTGACTAATTAACCAGCAATTATGAGCTTTTTATGCTTGTGTTACTCTATGAAAGGCTGAACAACAAATGTATATTTTGCACAATATGCAATGAAATTTATTCTAGATTTTTAAGTTTATCAACAAAATTACAATAAAGACAAAAGAATGTCATTAATAAGAATATTATAAAATATAATATCCAAATATATTAGAAGTCATCTTAGCAGCTGTAATAATAATTGTTGATTTTAATTTAAAGAAACTAAATCACACTATGTATTTTTGTTTTTAATATTTGCTTTTAAATGATAGATCATGAAAACATGACATAATTACTCAAGATTATCATGCTGTGAAGCTATGATATCAGTCCCAGCCAATGAAAAAAAAAAAAAACATTTTCTTGGTTCAGTCTCTACATTGAGCACAGACATCAACTTTTTAAAAATCTTTGAGCCACTCTGACCCAGTTTTTTCTCTGGCTGAAGGGGGGAAACAGTAACACAGTACTTCCCCTTGTGCACCTGTTGCTGCACACTGCGTACCAGCTGGCCAAAAGAAGACCAGTGCACTTATCCCGTGCTTACAAGAAGGCAAAAGTTGGCTGTTTGGAAATATTTTTTTCTGTACATTATACAAATAGTCATGTGAAAACTGAAGGAGCACCATCCATCACTCCTGTTTTACAACTGCAATTGCTAAGATACAGGTTGAATGACTGTCAAGCAACCTGCTGTAGGCTAGGCCGACTAATTAACCAACTAATATCAGTTTGTTAGAGTCCCAGTGTAACTCTATACAGAGCAGAATGGCAAAATTTATATAAAGTATAATATTTTGCATAGTATAAATATTCTTGCACTTGAATGCTAAATATAATAGTTGTTTATTCTTTTATATGTAGCAAAGTCAAATTACCAGTCTTTGAATGTTTTAACATTTTTACGTTTTATATTTTTAATAAAAAAAACGTAACTGTAATAATCAGCACATCATATTTTTATAGCAATATAAATAATTACTGACTTGATGTTTGAAATAAATGCAGTTAGATCAATTTTTGTTTCAATTCTCCTTTTTAACTACAGTACATCTTTGAGAATCTTATACCAATCTATGCCCCCAAGCAATTCCATAATTGTTTGAAAATAATAAAAATAAAAATACTGACCCCTCCATGTGTTCTCAGAGATCAGGGTGTATAAGGAGACAATCACCCCTTTGCACGAGTATGTGTCTCACTCCCAATTTCTCTCTGTCACTTTGTCTAATAAACAGAACTTCCTGTGTCTACGCATTTATAAACAGTGCAGAGAGAGCGCAGTGAGAAGAGACAACCCCTGCTAATGCTTCTGCACGTGACAACGTGTAGAATAAACACCCGAGACAAGTGCTGTATGCAACTGATGGTGGACGGCTGGAGAACTCTGGCCACAACCAGAAAGCAGGTAAGAATGGATCCCATACGAAATCATGCAGAGTTCCATCAGTATTGTACTGTGTGTGCATCTGCGGGCCACACAGCTTCGCTTCCCCCCAGTGGGGTCGTCCACAGGTCGTCTGCGGAGGGCAGTTCCAGATGAAACATAAACAGCTGCTCTGTCCTCTTCTCTTCTCGCCTCTTTTTCTTCTCGGATGATGGGCCAGTTCCCCCAGCACGGCCCAGCACAGGGCTCAGCGGTCCAGGCAGAACTAATCTATCCCTCAGCTGTGCAGTCTAATCTAAACAAACAGATCTCTCCCTACCAGCATCTGGAACCCCTCATGCACTGGGACCAAGGAAACCACCAAAGCACTGTCTCCTTGTCAGTGTATGTGTGTGAGGAGGTCCCCTTTTGTAATCAAAGTATGTGTGTATTTTACTGATGTTTTCTAGAGATCACTTTATTACAAGTGGCTGGTTCATGTGAAATCAGCTTGATTTTGTAAGTTTGATGTTATGAACCCCAGAAACAGACACTTAGGTTGGGTTTGCAATTTAAACTATTTTTTTCACTGTTGCGTTGAGGAGAAAACCAATAAATGTTAAGTTTGATTCTGAAAACATGATTGAATGCAGTCATATCAGAGCCGCTTAGGCTAAGTTCACACTGTAGGTCTTAATGCTCAATTCTGATTTTTTGTGAAATCTGATTTTTTTAGTGTGGTCGTTCAGATTTGCAAATATATGCGACTTGTATGTGATCTCCTGTGTGAACTGCAAACAACCTTAAAGTGTCCCGCATGCGCAGTAGAGAACGCAATAACGTCACACATAGTGAGAGTGCTCAGTGTTTGAGGAAGTAAACATGGATGGTAATGGTGGAGCATATCTTGAGATTCTGAAGTTGTTGTCCAACCGGAGTCAGTACATTAACAACTCTCTCCACTGACTGCTTTCCGCATTATCATCCGCCATGGTTGTTGTTTTTCTTCTTGTTTCTGTGTATCAGGACGCAGAATAGTGACGCTTGTCGAGTATAAATGACGTACAGGTTGGATGAATGCGACCTGGCAGTACAGACACAAGTCCCATTTGAAAACATCAGATATGTATCGGATTTAGGACCACACATCCAAGTTGCATTTGTAAAAATCGGATCTGTGTTGTTCAGACTGTCAAGAAAAAAAATCAGATACATGGCAAAAAATAAAATAAAAAAATAAATAAATAAATTTTAAAAAATCAGATTTGGGTCACTTCAGACTGCAGAGTGAATCTAGTCTTAGTTGCCCCACAATACTAACAGCTGTACTGAAGAAGCCAATATGGTAATGGATAAGGTTTTTTTTTTTTTTTTAAAACACTGACTGTTAGTGTCAGACTTTTGACTGTGTGCAGTGATTGAATTATAGACAAAAAAGATACATTTTAAAATTAACCAAATTAAATAATTTTTATCATCCAATTTGCTCATTGCTACCAGATTATTCATCTAAAAATAAACACAAAATTGTTTTCCTTACCTCCTTTCATTTCATATGCATAAACACACCACTTTGTATCCATGTACTTAGCCACTAAGAGTCAGTTTGTTTATGATAATAAATAACAATAAAATGCAAAAATATCACTCAGAAAATAATTTATATGTATGTTATATTCTAAAAAAATTTCTATTTTACCCTTTTTCCATCGATTGTGGTTCTGATTAAGGTATGCAATACGAGCTCAAAATTGTATCATATTTTGTGCATTTACTGTGATGGTGATAAAAAGTGATGATAGTGTGACATTTAAAAATTAATTACAGCCCTTTTTGGCAATAGATTTTTCACTGCATATAGACAGAGCATCATAAAAGCATATATCGTAGATCCCCGGTATTTGCAGGGGTTAGAGACGACAGCCACCCACGAATAGCTAAAATACGCAAATAATTGAGACCGCCTCTAAAAACACTTATGCATGCCAATTTTAACAGTTCAAATACCAGATATACTTTAATATGCATTAATGTACACAGTGGAAACCATTTTAACACTATCACATAAGCTGATATTCACAGTATTTCGGATGTCCTCTCTTAGGGGTACAGCCAATCAGCACCAAGAAAAATGAATGGTGCTCCTGGATTCACTGCTTTGCAAACGCTAGCCAATAGCATGTCAAGTAACATTGCATCTAGGTATTTAAGCTACCCAAGCTGCATTTTCTTTAGAACATTTTAGATATGCTCTAAAAACAACAACAAAAAAAAATCTACGAACAGGTGATTTTTCTGCAAATAGTTTAGGATTACATTCCACAGAAAAATACACAAGTAGGTGAATCTGTGAATATGCGGGGGGTCCATTGTATTGTTTCAAAACAAAAACTCACCTAATATCAACTTGGCTACTTCACTACAACAGTGTAATTCAGTAGTGCAAGTTTCCAGCTAAACAGTCCACAGAAATTGAATACAAATCACATTTTAAAATTCAAAACACATTTATTGATGTTCTCATGGAAATAATGGTTCAAACAGCAGAGGTTACAAACCCAACCATGCTAGCAGTTTTGTGCGTTTGTAAAAGTTCTCGATTAGAGTTTAGCATTTTTATGGCAGGATAACTAATTGTAATAATATTTTTCTATGATAATGATAAACAATAGATAATTGCAAATATCTATTTCTGATCCCTACCACTGATTGTAACTAGCGAAACATATGAGACTATGACTCCTGACCAAACCAAAATAACTAAGCATCATCCTGCTGGAAAATAATATTTATTAGCCTTACCCACAATTCAATGCAGTAGACTGCTGGTTTGATTTTAGAAACTACTTTGGTTGTCAAAGCAAGCTTAAAATGTTCTAGCTGTCATGGCAGGAAATTTAGTTTTGCATCAGAAATAGGTATAAAGCAACAAAAACTGCCAAAGTAGCAAATGGCAAAGGGGCACAGTTTTTCACACTGCTAATGTTAAACAATAAAAATTTTACTATTCATCAACATTTCCACCAAATATATCCACTAAGTTTAAAACACTGACCTCATAGACCTTATAATATGCAAAAAGATCAGGTTCTGAATACTAAAAACATGGAAAGTACATCTATAATGCCAAAAAAGATCAATATCCATGCAAAATCTCATTTGGCAACAGTCAACAGAGCAGCACAAAAGCTGGAACTTTCCAAATGCCTTGAAAGTGAATTTCAACATTCTATTTTTATTTCCACACATTTTTGTTTAAAGAATCCAAAGATGTCCCTTTAACATTTAAACCATATATATCATCCTGAGTGTAGAGAAGAAACCAAGAAAACATCCAGTGACATTTGTAGTTTTGGTCAATTCATACCCACCAACTGGATTTTCAACACCCACTTTGGTAACTGATGAATTAAAGTTATTTTTTAATCAGCTTCCAGTCTACAACAGAGAAATATTGTTATGCGACTTCAGTGAAGAATATCTACCAGTAGGAGGTTGCTCATTCTTATTTTGCAGGGTTTCCCCCAGTGTATTATAAGCCTGGTGGCCCACCAGACTTTACTTGGCCCCAATAGGCTCAAACTGGTTTAGAATGAAATTAAATAGGAATATAGAGCTATGCAAATAAAATAAGATAATTACATTCAATTATTTGAGTTTTGAGCATTATTATGATTATTTATCTTCATAATTTATAAAAAAAATTATCTAGTTACAGCAAATGTTTATTTTACCTAAAAACCAATAAAATACCAAAAAGTCTGAACTGATTTCTCCTAACAGGTAAAAGACATTTTCTGTCAATCTGCCTTAATATTCTGCACTTCCTGTAACGACCTCTTGCCCCAGTAGTTTTGGCATGTGAATATTGTGTGAAAACAGCTTGATCTTCTGAGTACAATCAGGAATGTGTGCTTGAAGAGGCTACTCTCTGCACAAACTGTGATACAACTGTGCCTACACAATGTATTAGAAGACCACTGTCTGTCAGACCCCTACAGCAGCACGCAAGGACGGGTTAGGACCACAAACCCAGGGGAAGAGGTCGGAAATCCATTCGCTTTGATGCTTGAGCTTAAAAACCGTGGATTATTTTTCCATAAAAGAGCAAAGTAAGAATAGTTAAAAAGGTACACAAATGTAAAATGTAAAAATTCAAAGATATAGTTCCAAGTAGCAGATTCTGCTTCTTCATTCATGAGTAGCACAGCCAACTTGAGCCATATGTACAGGAATGCAGATCAAAGAGGGGGGAAAAAAAACTCAGCCTCTTGCCTTTACCCCCAAAGAACCACCCATGCATACACTCTCTTTCCCCCTTTTAAACTTCTTCATTTGTTTAAATTATTTATAAGTAAAAAACAAGACGAAGAAGTTTGAGTGACACTTCCACCAAAGCTCCTGTCCCTGCTCTGCTATTTCCCTGCAGCCAGAAACAAATCTTTTTGGAAAGTTGAGAGCTGTCCAAAACAGGACCACACACACAGCTCCTGAGCCTTCAACTGCTGGGTGCTGGCTCACACACACCAACACACACATACACACACACACACACACACACACACACACACTCACAAAATGGCGGCTTTGACAAAAATTTCCTCAACTGCAAGGGCTGCTCATGAGCCTAATTACAACCTTCTTCATGGGTGACGTTATTGTTACCTCTTGCAAATCCAATGCAGTTTTGCTAGGCCACTTTCTAGGACACAAACTTTAAACAATTCCACTTAAAAATCTTTATAGCTGGCAATTTTCATAAATGCACTCGAGAAACTGTTCATCTTAACAAAAAAGCCAATAATAAAACATTTTCTTACCTTCCACCCAGAGTTTCTCCACGTCCGTTTCCAGATTAGCTGCCCTTAAACCCACGGCAAAAGCTCCAAAAATCATAAGGCCCACAACTAAAAACTTTCCACAGTTCTTCTGTATATAACAGCCGAGCCTGAATAAAAATCTCTGGAACTTCGCTCTCAGCCACAGAGGTGCTTTCCTCCCAGTTGCCTTTCCCTGTGATAAGACAAGAGAGCTGAAGTTACTGACCATGAAAGCAAATAGACTGCACTTACCTGAGCAGGTAAAGCTCCCGGAATATAGAGAAAAATGTTACATAAAGAATTTTACCAACAAAAAAAAAAGATTTGAAGGGAGTTAGTGTTGAGCCCTTACATATCTTTTTTTTTTTTCTAAGAACCAGAACATAATGTAATCTGAGATAAAGAAAAAAAAAAGGGTGATATTTTAGTTTCTGACCTAAAATATCGGAAAAAAATGGCATATTTTGATCTCTGGCCCATTGATCCGTGCATGTCATTAGGATTCACTTTAACACTGCACATGAATGAATTTCCAAACAACAAATCCCTTTACTGTCCCATCCTGGAACCTACATATCTGTTCTTATCTACAATACTGAGCAACTACTGGATTTTTCACAGCTGCAGTAATAGGCTATGAATAGAGTGAAACTGAAGAGTTTAAAACTGGTTTGCTGGGCCTCCAAATTAGATGGACGTAAATGATGGAAGACAACTGTCAGCTAGGACTGCACCATTTCAGGGAAATACACAACCACGTACAAATTGGTACTGTCCACCAGGGGACATTTTAAACTAACCATGCATCAACTCATACCTGGCAGAGGGTTATTTCATACCGTTTTTGACAATCAGTGATTTAAATTAATTTTCTACATTCTACTCATAGCCTACTATAAGGAAATGGTTGACTCCAATAAATAATATCTCCTAGCAAGACATTATTTTGGAATACTCAGGGGTCATAATCTGTTGTATTGTATAAGAGAAGACTATCCTTAACTGGATTTAGAACCAAAATAAAATGCAATGCAAAGTTTTCTCACAGTAATATAGGATTGAATAGGGTTATATGTTATTGTAATAATCGATTATCTCCAAAATTCATCAAAATGCTTAAGTACTACAACAAAAAAAAAAAAAAAAAAAGAAACGTCTTCCACCATTATTTATCTGATGTGTCCAAAATGATTTGTTCACTGGTGCCAAATGGAAGTAGACCTCAGAGTCACATCAATGTATGGCTTTAAGAATATAACTTCCTGCCAAATACTGCATCCAAGAACTCCTCCAATATTGAGCAATTGATATTGTGCTTCAATGCATCATGTAGCTGGACTGTCAACCTAATAATGATCATTCTGTGGGTTTTTAACTTAATCTCTTAAGTCATTTATTTATGTCTTCAAAAGCCAAGCTCAACAGGAGTTTCATATGTGGGAGCTTGAAACTTTGGTTATAAATACTTGGCAGATATCCCACTGCACAGAATCTATTGTATTCTGAAGGGAAGCAGTCTATGAACTGTCCCCGGGGTGGCTTTCACTTCCACCGTTGCACGCCCCACACATCAATAGGTGATATTAAATACCCTGAAGAGTGCATGTGGTTAAAACCCACAAATACCACCACACACGTTCACACACACACACACACACACACACACACACACACACACACACACACACACACAGACAGGCAGACAACCCCTCTCCCTGTGGAGCTGGCCGTGTGTTCCGGTCTGCATGGGGAGTGGAGAAGCCAACACAAGAGAGAGTGTAAATGTGAGTTTGTGTGTGTGTGTGTGTGAGAGAGAGAGAGAGGGCGAGAGGGAGGGTTACTGGCAATATTTGTGAACGGAACAGGACAGCCACATGGATTTTTAGAGGACTCATCCAAGTTGAGATACCTGTCAAAGACGTATATGTATAACTGTCTTTCCTATGTTTAACAGGATAAGATAGGAACTTAATTTTGCAATGTTTTTGCCATGTGCGTTATCGGTTTGGGCAGATTAGTTTCTGTGTTGATAAACACAACAAGCAGCTTGTTTCACATGCGTTTGGAATATAAATAAACATTGTCCCCTCATGCCCATGCTTCCCAGCATGTCTTGTTACCTAGTAGCGACTGGACATAAAGTTTGGCCACTTTACCCCCTCAGTAAATACAATGAAACAGGCACCACGCAGCTCTCCTGTAGTGAAACATGAGACATAAGCACCTCTGATATTTGCTCCAGAGCGAAGCCCGCATCGCAGTAACTCGGCCGCTGCAAATACTCCAAATCCAGCGGTGTGCCGCGGGTATAGTCCCCCCTGTTCCTCCGCGTTATCCTCGGCCGATCGGGGTCTCTGTTTTCCTGCTCGGAGGGCGCATTAGCAGCCGAGGCCATGTTGCGGGGACTGCGAGGTGGTTACCGTTTCCCACTTTATAGTATTCCCCCGAAAGCGTGTAGCGATATCCCGAGGCGACAGAGTTTCACTCGTGGAGACCTCACACCCGTGAAGTGGGACTTCATACTCCTGTTGGAGACGGCGAGTCAAAGTCTGCGCCTTCCATCCCAACATTTCGTGATCCGGAGGTCTCCGCCGCTCTCACCGCTTTCACCTTGTCTCTTAAAAAAAAAAAAAAAAAAAAAAAAAAAAAAAAAAAAAAAAAAAAAAAAAAAAAAAAAAAAAAAAAAAAATGTTAAAAAAGAAAAAAGAAAAAGAAAAGAAAAACAGCAAGTTTCAATCAAAAAGCGAGGCGCGCAAAGGGATTCCCACACACAACTGGTCGGATATGAAAGCTCGATGGTCGCAGCATTCTGCTGAGATCTATGTGGTCTTCCCCTGGGCCGCGCGTCACGGCCAACTCTGAGATTCAATAGAAGAGGGAGAAAAAGACCTCTCTCCGTTTGGAGGCAGAGAAAGGAGGAGGGGTGAGAAAAAAGACTCTAGATCCCGCCTCTGGGGCTGTCAGATCGCAGGACTTTCTTGCATCTGATTGGTTCCAGAAGGGCAAAAATTACTCAGCAAACACGACTATTATTAGCTGCTTAGCAACAGCTCACTAAAGTAGAGAGACCACCCAGGTGGATGGACCTCGTGTGTGCATCTCCGACTTCAGTGGGTGGAGACGAGGAGGGTGTGTGTGTGTGTGTGTGTGTGTGTGTTGGGGGGGGGGGTTCTCCGAGAGCGGAACCTCTCGGTGCGGTCAAGTTTCTGAACAGCGGTCCGTTGCTGGAGGAGGGAAGCGTTTATATGAGGAGATCTCAAGTCAGAGGAGAAGTCCCGGACCTCGGACCTCTCGGAGGAGATTTGAGGAATGTCAGAAGTGAAGTTTTTGCCTCCTCACCCCTCACTGCCTTAACTATTATGGTTGTTGAGCCTCAGATTACAGAGGTTCAAGGGGAGGTCCGATACCCTCTGGTTCTAATACAGTTGCCCAAGTACTACTGGTTGTACTTGAGTTGTCCTTTAGTAGGTATTTTTATGCAAAAGTCAGCTGTGGCTCTCTTCCCAGAGCGGCATGACCTGGGAGTTGCCATGGATTCAAAAAAAAGTGAGAAGGGGGGAGGGAGTAATTTTGGCCTACAGAAAAAACAGAAAAAATATCATTTGCACCCAAAGGAGTTTTCTATTGCTCATTTTCATTTCCAGTGGTGGTTTTATTGTGCCTTCCCTTTGTACTTGGAAGTCAGTTTTTCATAGCTCCCAGTTGGAAATACAAACAATATATGCTGAAATTGGAGCTCACTGAGCAACCCCGAGTTTAGCATCCAATATGGCTGGGCACATAAAATGTAATAAAGTTGACCTATATAAAGTAAGCTTTTCTAACAGTTTGAGTCTCTAGACCAATGGCAAACATGCTGCAAATTATATACTTGTGGACATGTTGCTTTTTTAACTAATAAATTTAACAGCCATACACCATTATTGGCTTGTATTGCTGATATCAAGTGCCAGCCACAATATTTAGCAATACCAGCTGTTTTCCTACTTGCAGCTGGATTACTCTTTCGTCAGGTGTGACGTCATTCCCAGATCTGAGCTCCAACTTCTCAGATAAACCAAATACAGCATTAGATATTGACCCTTTGTATGTGACGTCACGCTCTTTAGAAAGTGGCTTGCTCTGCCGTGACGGACATCAAAACAACCTATGCGTTCCTGTAAAGTCTGCTAAAAAACAGACAGTTGGTAGCCTAATTTCACTTTTATTTTGTTGATTTCACTGTAAAAATGGTCTTGGGGTTCTGTGCGGTCAGCTGCACAAACAGACATGGATGCAAACCAAAGTGGACATTTTATTGTATAACTTTTAATGAGGTAAGATGACTGCTTTGTATAGAAGCTGTCAATCATAACTGGCAGCCCTCGGTATATTCGCGGATTTTCGGCAAACACTTTTTACAAGGTAAGAAGATTAATGTTCATATACTTTATGAGTAAGTAAGATTAGTAAGATGTAACCAAATATTGCATTAGTTTCTAATCATTAGTAACCATAGTGAAAATGCCCCACCATCATGAAGCCTATGCAAAAAAAACTGGTGAGCATCAAGACCTTATGCTTTTAAGTTTGCTCTGGTCTAAGGGGAAACATTGTTTATGACAGTGGTATAAGTCATGTGGTGTGAATTCAGGCAAAGTTGGCCACTTGATCAAATCAGCACATGAGGAGGGAGGAGGTATGGGTTGGTTTCTAAGCTAGCTTTTTCCAACTTTTGTAAATACCGCTGTCTACGAGCCCCAACTAGGTGTGCTACTACTACAGACAAATAAGCTTGAACAAGTAGAAGCCATGGCTATATTGGCAAAAACAACTTGGGAAAACTATCGCAGTCACGCCATTCAATACTCCTGTCCCTCACTTCTGATGTCCGTCATGGTGCCTCACTTGATTAAGTGATGTAGTTGCAAAGGGTCAAAAGGAGGCAGCAATAGCACCAGATCAAACAACTATACATCCAGCAATATAAGTCAAGTCGCGTTTCAAATTTATTTGTATAGTTCATTTTAGCAACACGGTAGTTCAAAGTGCTTTATACCATAAAAACATAATACAGTAACCAATTATGAAACAAGCAAAAAAACATTACATTTTGTTAAATGCCATCAGCAAAATCATCAAGCAAATATACATCTAATATACTGATCAATGTTCCAGTTATTAATCAAAAGCAGCTCTAAACAGGTGAGTTTTTAGCCATGATGTAAAAGAACTCAGTATTAGAAATGTGTAATTTCTAACACTGAGTGACTTCAAGTGACTTCAAGATAATGTACAGTGGATGTAAAATGTCTACTTACCCCTGTTAAAACGTCATATTAGTTGTTGTGGAAATCGAGAGACATCCTTTCAGAACCAGAGTTCAGAAACTGAACAACTCAATGGGAAGCAAGCTCTAAACGTTTAAGAAATATTGTGTTCACCCTCAAAGTGATTGTTTACCATTTGATTTTAATACCCAGTCTTTTTGGTAGGACCCCACCAGCATAACTCATCTAGACTTGGCAATACATGCTATGATATCTAAACACTCCAAACCTGTCAGATTGTGAGGATATGTCCTCTGCCCAGCCTTCATCAGATCACCCATCAGATATTTAATTCCCTTCTTTTGTACGTTTGGAGTCGATCCTCTTTATTTTCTGCTTCTGACCAGAAGTCTGAAGGCTTTGTGCCAACACTGACTGGTATCTGGAAATATTCCTAATTCCTTACACTTTGACTAAGACAGCAGTTCAATGAAGAAAAATAGCCCTGAAGCATGATGCTGCCACAACCATGTCTCACTGTGGTTCTGGTGGTCTTTTTTCCATCATGTGCAGTTTTGTTTTTGTGCAACGCCAATATACTTCCTGGAAATATGGCCATAAAGCTCAACCTTGGTTTCGTTTGACCATAACACATTTTACAGCATGCTGTTGGGAGATTTCTAATTTGCTTTTTCGCAATTTAGATGAGCTTGGTTATTTTTCTTTATAAGAAAAGGCTTCTGTCTTGCCACTTCACCTCATAGCCCAGCTATATGAGTAATATGGATTATTGTTGTCACATATACCCCACCCATATAACCCTTGCTAGAAATCTCTTCAGCTCTTTTAATGTTGATGTAGGTCTCCTAGTAGCAATCCTGACCAGTTTTCTTCCTCCATTTGCATAAATACAATAGGTTTGTAAAGCACCATGTCTTACAGCATCAGCCTGCTGCTGGTGTGGGTTGTGTCAATAGAAAATATTAGGACTTATTTTTTTGACATGTGTCTGAAACCCCAGGTGTGTGTTACTCTTAACTCTAGAAATTTCTAAAATTCTCTTAAGAAATTTCTAGAACTCTCCTTCTGATTAAGCTGTTGTGAATTTAGGAAGCAGTCAGGTGGCCGTACCTTGCCTGACGATTGACCAAAGTGGGAGAATTAAGCCATCTTTTTTTTAAATTTACCTATGCAATACTTCCCTCACATGTCCTTTCTGCTTCCTAAGTTAACCTCCATCAATGTACCTATTTCCCAAGATTTCAGATCCCTTGAACCACTTTCTCCTTCAAGTAACCCTGTATTCTACTCTGTTGCAGTCATCCCTTGCAGCACCTGTCTTCTCAGATGAAAATCTGCCTGCATGCTCTACTTTGGTCACCAGCTCTCAAATCTGGGAAAAATAGCCTACCACTCTGAGGAATCACAAGCCATAGCACACTATGTGCCACATTTAAACCACTCATCTCTGGAAGTATGTGGACTTCCCTCAACCACTCATTTCTCATTTCAGAGAACCGTTTCTCATCTGGTTTCTACACGTAGTCCAAAAATTAAGCTCAGCCATGACATTCTAAGCATTTTCTTCTTGCAAACACTAAAGGTAAGGGTTCACTAAGAAGGCTTTAAAATATTGTGTGGAAGATCACATGCTAGTTACAATAAAACAGAAAATATAAAATAAAAATAAAATAATAAAAAAATAAAATGTGCATTTTTTATTGCAGCTATCAAAGTCTTCTTATTTACAAGATTCCAGTATTGGATTTTGAGGTCAGGGTGGCGAGAATATTGACAAAAACTACATCAAAATTTAAAAGGAAATGGTTAAAGTAGTTCTCCATTTATCTTTTTAATCCTATCAGCATTTAGAGTTTTCATTGTAAAAACTTATACTGTATAATAATATTTCACTGGCCTCAGATATAACTCATGTAGAGTCTGAGTGGGAAAATGCTTTACAACAAAAACTAAGCTATGCTGCAATGCCCTCTAATGCCAATGAACTGAAGTTTGTCTTTGTGGAGTAAGACATTACTGGAAACAAGAGTCATAACTCCTGCACCATATCTGTGGGTTAGACGTGTACATGTTGTTTTCCTGACAGTACAATGCTGTAGGGTTCAATAAAAGTGCCGTGGGTCATTGTAGAAAATGGTTCTCTTCTTTGAGCTTTGTAGTATAAAGGCAGTAAAGATATGCCAATAAAAGTGCTCTGGGAGATTATATTGCGAGCATCTGTGTGAACTAATGAAACACGTATGCACATATGATGCCAACACAACCTTGACCAAACATGAGGATCTTTCCTGTTCTTTTCATTTACAGTTATGGGATAACTTGAATCACTTGAACCGGAAAATAAAACAAAGTCATTAACAATAAGACCTCTTAAAATTTCATCCTGACAGAATGACCTATTACACTGACAAACAGGATCTTCATTATCTTTTATAATTAAGTAATGTAGTAACTGGCTGGACTAACTGCACAAAAACACAGTATCAGACATTTAGATATTAGCTGTATTGTCACATTGCATGAATGGTGCCCTGGATGTGCCACTCTTTCAGTAGACTACCAAACACAAGCAGACAATGGCTTTTCTGCAAAAAGACTCTTATGTAACTTATCAGAAACATGGATAACTAAACAATATTGATCTGATAGTATTCATGTAAATGGATAGATTGGTATCAACAATGTTCTGGAGAAAACTAAATGCTAAATATCATTGGTGGTGTTGGATGCTCCACTTGCTGTAAAATATTCTCCTGTTATTTTCCATTTTTCTGCCCACACCAGCAGTGTCTCAGCCAACATTCCAAGATGTGGCAGACAGTGATTCATGACCTTGATCCAGTAATGTGTTCTGCCTCAAAGCACTACAGCACATCATGTTCAATGTAGGGTGATGGTGGTAGGGGTTTGTCCTGTAACCAGTGGGTTGCTGGTTTGAACCCCCTCTCAGTCTGTCCATCTGTCATTGTGTCATTTGGCAAGAGACTTCATCCACCTTGGCTGCTGGTGGTGCTCAGATGATCCACTGGGACTTGTGCATAGCAGCCTCGCTTCTGTCAAACTGCCCCAGAGCAGCTGTGGGTACAGCTGAGTCAGTCACTACATTGTCTCTGACTCAGACAGTGCAGTAGTTCACCATCATCAGCATGTGAATGCATATGTGAACGACTGAATGTAGTGTGAAGCGCTTTGGAGTCCTCTGGACTTGATAATCCCTCTCAGCCACTACTGCGCAGTGCTCACAGTTGCTGTCAAACAGCGCTGAGTAGGAGGAGAGGGGAGGAGGACAAGAGGGGAGGAGAGAGTGCAAGTGACGTGGGAGCATCATTCTGCTGTCTCTTCTTTTTTTCCTTTTCCACCTCTGACTCTTTCGAGGCCATGTCCAAACACAGGTGTCTGCCGAACTTGAGATTGAGGCATAATTAAACAGACCACAGGGAGGAGGGTGGGGGGCACCACAGGGGAGGCTTGAGAGAGGGCTGTACAAGAGATTCATCTTTTTGTCGAGAAAATATGTTAGCTTTGTATGGCTTATATCATGACATGCTTTACACTGTTTTATTTTAAATATGTTGTTATCATGATATTTTTTTTTACCACCCTGATGTTTTTTGTGCCCCCCAGGGACTTGGTGACCTTTGCACAGTGTGTTATCTGCATGGACAGAGTGTTGGCACTGGTAGTCTTTGATAAACTTCGCCCTGTGGAGATGAGCTCTGACAGCTTGGAGTATAGAGTTTTAATACCTAAGAGTGGAAATCTGGGATTGTCACTGGTTGCAGATATATATGAATATCTCTCTGTATTAATATAGTCTTGAATAAGAACAGACCTCGTTTTTCCTCTGAGGGAGATGCCACCCTGCATAGCCTCCACTAAAAGCTGTTTGGCACTGGCAGAGAGGATTTAGCAAGTTTTTTTTTTTTTTTTTTTTTTTTTATGGGCACAACCCACATACTCAGTGTTGCTGCTCTACCCACAAATGTATTTTCCTTTCAAATGTGGCACCATTCAGTGGCAAATAAATTGGCTTTCCAACAGTGTAAGACTTGTTGCCAAGAAGCAGTGTTAGATTAAGGAAAAAGATGAACCAAACAAAAATTTTCATTCTTTTCTGGTAAGATTAATAAGAAAACCTGATATATTTGCAACTGCAACCAGATTTTTGAATATGTATCGTATGGCTCCAAAGATTCTGAAAATTTCCCTGTTTATGATTGTTGATTGCTATCCAGTGCTCTTCCATGGCCACATAGAGGAAGGAGATGACGTGCTTCATTAGGGAGCATGAGAATTAGCCAGTTGGGCATTGATCCAGGAATGACTTCATCTGCCTATCACCTTCTTTGACCTCTGGCGGGGCCCTTCACACCGTACAAGGCTGGTCCACTGGCTAACTGCCACAAGGAGAAGCGGGAAAAAAAACCCCTTGGTGAGTTCATTCGGCTATTTATGATTTGCAGGTGGATTATAGTTCAAAGCAGAAATGTGGCTACATAATAATATGTCAACTTTGAAAGCTGATTTTGATTTTTTTTTTTTTACCTTGTTCACCACCAGACTTAATGCAGCAATATATTTAAAAACTGCTAAAGGTGTTTGACAGGAATGATTTTCAAATTTAACTCACATGCTCCTGTTCCTGTATCAACACTATTAAAAATCAGTATATTTTACAAAATTCATAAATTAAACTGTATGGGTACTGGTGTTTGCCAATGAACTCATTCAGAGTGGTGCTGGATGGTGATCAGTCTGCTGTCAGTTATCTCAAGCCAGAAGTGAGGTGAAAAAGAAACAGAGGTTGAAAACAGAAAAAAGAAAGCAAGAGAATGCAAACAAAGCACACATCTTTATTGAAAACAAATGCGCTCAAGATCTCAATTAAGTAAGAATGTCCTCTCTCCCTCTTCCTGTCTCTCCCTCATCCCAACAAGAAAGCAATGAAGAGAAAGGGGAAAAAGCAGAGAGGGATCCTCACACTGTTTATACAAAGAAGCACACCATTTATATGAAATAGTACTTATGCCACCAATCATTACATTGCATTAAATATTATTCTTTGTATGAATGCATGTATGTTCATGCTGCTTTGTATCATGGTATATAGGAAAATACTGAATGACGTAAAAATAATTATATTAGTGTAGGTAGGCATGCAGAGCCCTTAGAGAATTATTGGCCATGTGAAAACAGCAGCCAAGTAAATTCATATTTTCTTTAAGAGGCATAAGCTTAAAAAAATTGAACACAGTGGTGCAGCTGTTAGCAAAGTTGTTTTCCAACAATAAGTTTCATTGTTGAAATCCCAGCCTGGGCTCTTTCTGTATGGCATTTGCATGTTCTCTCCGTCCATATGTGGGTGCTCCAGCTTCCTCCTACAGTCCAAAAACATAATTGTTTGTTTTATTGGTCATCCTTAAGAGTGAGGGTGCATGCATGCATGGTTGGTTGTCCTGTGAATCTCTGTGTTTCCTTGGGATTTTCTGGTGATGTGACGAGGGCATGCTCTTGTCCAATGACCTCTGGAAATAGGCTCCAGCACTCCTGCAACTCTGCAAGCATAAACGGGTATAAGGTATAAGGTATAGGACATGGATGAAAGGATAGTTATTTGCATGAATGTAAGTTAATATTATTTATATAATTTAAATGAATGAATGTGTACCACAATTTTGTGACACCCCTGCTCTAAATACTGCATAATACCCCTTTTGTCAATAACACAGAACTTAAGCCATTAATATTGCTGACTCATGGGTCCATATTTATGGGCCATAAGTATGGACCCATGGTTCATACTTATGGCCCATGCCATAAGTATGTTCATACTTATGGCAGAGTAAGTTCTGCCATAAGTATGAACATATTTGCCTGTAATGCATGTCTATGTGTCATGTTTTTCTAAAAAATAAGCTGTTTTTTAGGACAGTAATGTGGGCAACTTCTTTACAGGGAAAAAAAAATAGAGGGTTAATCTGCATGTCAGCATCAAATCCAGTACTAACACTATGTCCAATTAAAACAAATGTAGAGAAAATAACAATTCTACCAACTCAACCATAAAAATGTAGAAGAAATTATGCATCAACTAAGCTCCTCTTCCTGTTCTCTTGATTTCCTACCCCCAGCTTTTCTTAAGAACTTTTGCCTGTTGTTGCATCAGATCTCATTCAATAGCAAAGTCATCTTTCTTATCAGGCAAACCACTGATAAAAAAAAAAAAAAAAAATCTGGACAAGTTGCAGTTGAAAAATTATAGGCCTATCTCCAACCATCCATTCATCAGCAAGGTTACTGAAAAAGCTATTTTTTAACAGTTAAGTTTCTTAACCATGAATAAACACTTTGATGTCTTTCAGTCCAGTTTGCTTGCTCACCACTGTACTGAGACTGCTCTTGACACTGTCGACCATGATATATTATTAAAGCGACTGGAGAGCTGGGTTGGACTCTCTGGTATAGTACCTGACTGGTTTGAGTATTACCTAAAGAAAAGAGGCTTCTTTCTGTTAATAGGTAACTTCTCATCAGAGTAGACAGAAGTCAGATCTGGGGTACCCCAAGGTTCCGTCTTGCTGCCCCTCTTATTTAATATCTACCTGCTCCTGCTTGCTCAGATTATAATAAGTAATAAGATTATTATCATAACTATGCAGATGATACACAACTCTACATTACAATGTCACCAGGTCACTATGAACCCATTCAAGAGCTGAGTAGATGCATAGAACAAATCAGTGCATGGATGTGCCACAACTTTTATCAAAGTACAAGTGACAACTGCTGCTGTCAAGCTCTAAAACACTTATCTGCTGATGTGAGACATTATTTCCTTGTCAGATCTGTGCAACATTCATTTAATTTACTTGTT
This sequence comes from Anableps anableps, assembly GCA_014839685.1. NCBI lineage: Eukaryota > Metazoa > Chordata > Actinopteri > Cyprinodontiformes > Anablepidae > Anableps > Anableps anableps. Next base: position 26,756,997 of record CM026066.1, read on the forward strand.
GTTTTCCTCACACAGGCAGATCAAAAGTTCACAATATTCATAAAACAATTTTCTCAAACTGATTTTATAATACAAGTCACATTCAACCATCCACACCTTCTAATATTACACTTTTACTTTCTTGATTGTAGACTCTCTGAGATATTTCTGGAATAAAACAGGAATTCAGGGAAACAAACTGATGATTTTGATGAGCTGACTTTTTTTTTTTTTTTTTTTTTTTTTACCTCTTGAGCTCATCAGCATCCCAGAAACACCCTTCACGTTCTTGTCAGGGCTATCAGTAAAGGGGAGACTATCATGCCCACAGTATCACAGGGCCTCCACTGTACTTAACAGAAATGAGGCAAAAGGAATAAAAGCTCTGTTGGTCTTCTTGTTGTCAAACTAAAGCAGAATTATTACTCAGCATCCCAGTTTATTTGTCATATTAAACTACTAGGGCTTTCTTAACCCTACATATCATTTCTGAGCATTTAAATTAACTGTAGATGTATAGATTGTACACAACTAAAGGGTAATTACATTACGACATTTCCTAAAGGAGCTATACCTCAACCCCTTTCACAGCATTTCACAATGCTTACAAGTTATCCAATGGGTCCATGAGGATCCTGGTGTCCTCACGACAGTTAAGGGGTTTTAAACATCCACACAAAATGAAGTTCAAGTATGTGTGTGCCTTGTTCAAAAGGGATGGTAAGATGGAATAGGAGTTAAATAGATGTATCTGGGCATCATCTGCAGCAATGCAGGCACTGCTCTGGTCTCTCTTGGTGAAGAAAGAGCTGAGCCATCTTCCAAAGTTCTTGATTACTGGTTTGTCTATGATCTGATCCTCAACTATGCTCATGAGATGTAGACTTTGACCAAAAGAGGATTCTGGATACTATCAGCTGAAATAAGTTTGCTCCAGTAGGGTGGCTAGGCTCAGCTGTAGAGGAAAAGAGAAGAAACGCCAATATCCAAGGGGATCCCACTGAAGAGCTGTTGTTCCTCTGGATCAAAAGGATTTAGATAGTTCAAACATTTTATCAGGATGGTGTTTTCCAGGGGAGACCCTGGGCAGATCCGAACTCATTGGTGAGACTATATTTCCCTTTTGACCTGGCAATGCCTTGGGATCCCTTAGAATGAGCTGGAGAATTTTGCTAAGGGAAGATAGACATCTGGGTTTCTCTTTTGACCCTGTGAGCACAGCTACCCAATCTCAGGTAAGCAGAAGACAATGAATGGATAGTCTGAACTGCACTAATCAATGTTTCAGACTGCTGTAGTTCTTTTGTATTGTGTATCTAAAGGGAAAGTTTGTTCTTCTTTTTCAAGGTTGCATGGTCTTGAATTAAGAGTTTTGTTGTAAGCACTGAGTTGGATTTTTTTAGCTGGAGAAAAGTACAGATAACCAGTCAAAAAAGAATTCTAGTGACCTGTTTTTAAACCCTCATCAGAAGTATTTTAGCAGATAATACACAAATTATGGGTAGGTGAAATAAAATTGTTTTATTTAACTATGTGGGCTGCACTGTGGTGAAATTGTTAGGAGTGTTGTAGCAAGAATTGGTACAAATCCCAGCCTGGGTATTTCTACTTGAATTTTCCATATTTATCAGAGACAAAAATGTAATTTTAGTAGTAGTTTCAAGAAAAACTCACTATCAGTGCATCTCTACATTGAAACTTCACATTGCCTCCAGTGGTATGGCTAAGTTATAAAACCACCCCCCTGCTCCTCAGCCAGTCCAGCTTGTGGGGGCTGAGTGCCTGTGAAGGCCTGCAGGGATGTTTATGTTTGAGCTCATGATTGTCTTCAATCATACACCAAACTGTTTGACAGGTCACAGCACTTCCTGGCCTCTGTTTACCTCTCCCAATTTCTGAGAGACTTTGTGTGCACAATCAGAGCGGCTCTGCAAAGATCCAAGAGGACTATTTCACTTTTCCCCCCAGAGCAGCAACACAGCGATTCAGACCCAACATACAGTAAATGCTTATGTTTGACTGCCTCAATCAGCAAAGGTAAACTCTTCAGTGGGAAATGCAGGCCAGATTTGCAACATATGTTTAATTTTGAAAATTGTTCACCTGATTTAAGCCTCTTGATGACTCACAGAAAACATGTATGCATTTTCCACGTTGTTCTGATGCATACATTAATTTGCAATGTTTCCAGTTGGCATGTTTGGTGCATTTTGTATCAATAGTAGGAATGTTTAGGAACTTTTAAGTCTTATTAGTCACATTTTGATTTAAAGCAGAAGTTCTCTCATTGTTTGGCCGACATTTATGTCGAGATCTGGAATAGACAAAGTTACTGCTGGCAGGTATTTAGACAAGCCAGTGGTCTGGACCTTGGAGCTGGCCTGCGAAGTTGTAATTTTTGGAAACAAGCTCAGCCTCCAATGTTAACAGGAAACTTGTACTGCCCTGAATGTATACACATGGCCTTAACAAATAAGCAATATAATACAATATCAATGCTGTGGCTACATGGAAATCAGAGGTCCAAAAGAGGAAAAAGGATACTAACTTAATCTCCCTGTAAAGCACAGAGGGCAGCTGGATAGATGAACTGTGCCTCTGCACGAATTCCTTCATATAAGTTGCAAAAGGAAAAAGGAAAATCTGAGTCACAAATTAACACTCTCAAACAAATAGCTATGGTAACTTGCAAAACTATTTATAGCCCTAGGAGTGCTTTGCATTTTCTGACGTTACAACCACAAACTTCAATGTATTTTATTGGGCTTTTATGTAATAGACTAAGATAACGTAGAATAGTAGAATATTACATGGGTTTTAAAATGCTTTATAAATAAACATCTGAAAAGTCTGGTGTACATTTGTATCAGGAGTCAATACTTTGGAGAACCAACTTTCACTGCAATTACAGCTTTAAGTCATTTGTGGCATATCTCTACCAGTTTTACACATCTACATGTTTTGAAAATATTTTTTGTGTTTTAACAACTTTGGATTATTTCATGGGGTTTTATGTGGAAATGTCTCTTTTATTGAGTAAGTTCAGTCAAGGGTTAGCCATCCTTTACAGGCAAAGAATCCTGAATGCATCCTGATATCCCTGGCTTATAGTTTCTCCGTGACTGGAAGATTTGGGAGTGGGGGAGAGACAGCGGTCATCTAAATGGAACATCAGAGATTTATAAAGCTTTGATACAGCCATCAATGTGACTTAGTCTGATTAGCTGTGCCAAGCATGATTGTTTTTGAATAATGTCATCATCACTTGTTGTAATACTCCATGAGATTTTATTGTCAAATATTTTGGGAAGGAACTTTTCCTGTGAAATGGTTATAAGACTTGTTAAGTTATCATTTAATGGGAAATCAGGTAACTGAACCATTTATACTCTTTTGTTGTATCTCCTGTTATATTGACACCTGTTGCTTTCTCTCATTCTTCAGAACAACCCAGGCCAGTTGTAAGGGTAATGGACCAATGTTCTTTTAATAAAGAAATAAAGAGCTGGACCCCTATTCTGCCTGATGATTGAGAACCTGAGAACCAGAAAGCAAGTATTGGATGTTCCTCAGCAAACATGTAGTGTGAAATTTCTGTGTTACTTTGCTGAACTGGAGCTGAAAAAGAACAGAAGGGGGAAGGAAAACTTCAGACCCATAGATAGTATAAGAAATCAAACTGAGTGGAGATTTTTCATGGAAGTTTTCATGAAAGTCTGTTGAAGTCTGGATAACTGCTACAGCTTAATCCTTTGAATACATTTTAAACTGAATGTTTTTACATTACCTTAGACACCACCCTTTTATATTTATCAGTAGAAATAGGTTGTTTGTCCTTTGTTAAATAATTCTAACTTTTGTTATTAGTTTGATTTATTACTTTTTTATCATCTATAAATATGTGTAAATATAGAGTAATTTAAATAATGTCAGCTTTGTTCTTTGATTTATAAGTAGCTCATGGTAATTTATTCATAGTCTTTGATCTGTACCTTATATCTGAAAATTAGTGATAGTACTGAGAGACAATTTAACCTCCTGGTCTTGTGTGACTGTCATTCTTTGGGAAGGTAAAAATAATTCATGTCAGATTAATAAAAAGATTATTAATTACACAGTGATATATATTAAGAGAGTGCTAATATCCACCACCTCTCTCTTCCAGGCAAACCCAATTTCTTTGGTATATTGAAACCTAATAGTAGTAATTTAATATGATTTATTAGAGGGGTGGTGACATAACTGTATAAACTATTTCATGTAGTTGATATTGCTGCACATGTCAATTCTCCAAAGAATTTCATTAAAAAAAAAAAAAAAAAAAAAAAAAAAAAAAAAAATAGCGTCACCTTTTTGTAGGGGGTTGTTTTGACAGGCCAGATTTGCCTCCTCAGTAAAATGCGCTGAACATAGTCTCAAATTGAGATTATAATTGTCATGGTTTGGTGATGGTTGGTGTTGGACCCAAATGCAGAGATGGCAGAAGAAGTGAGTTGATTTGGATATTTAATGAAAAAGTTAGATAACAAAAACTTACAAAAAACACAGGGAATGCAGGGAGCCAGAGCAGAACAAAAATAGGAATCCAGGAGCAAAAGAAAGCATAGTATGACAGGGAAGTAATGGGTAGGTAACGGGAGGATCCAGTGAGGAGTGAAAGCAGGAGAGAAGTTTAAATATTGGGAGTGTGAATGCTGAGACAATAGACTGGGGCTGATTGGCCAACCATTACGAGAGCGAGAGAGAGAGAGAGCGCGAGAGAGCGCACAGGACAGCAAGGAAAATCAATGTAACAGTAACAAGGAATAACTAGAGACAATGAATGAACAAACAAACTACAATAACTAAGAAAAGATTGAACTAAAGTAAAACAGGAACAAGGCTGATCTAATCAAAATAAGAAACTAAGGAACAACAATTATCAAAACTATAATCAGAAGAATCAACCCCAAAACAACTCAAAACCACCCAGATTCTGACGTCACCCATCCCCTCAAGGCGGATACCAGATGCCGTTCGAATCAAAAAACAACCCAAACCGGGTGGGCAGAGGAGGCCTTGAAAGGAGGGCCAGAAAAGAAAAAACAACAAAACTAGATTTTATAATAAGTTCTTAAATACCACAGGAAGGTGGCCAGTGGCAATGAAGCCAAGAGTCTGGTGGCTGGCGACAAAGGAGTGGGACCTTGAAGTCTGGAGGGTGCTGAAGGACTCTGAAGTCTGGAGGGCACTGGGGGACCCTGAAGTTTGGAGGGCGCCGGAGGAACCCATGAAGATTACCTGGAGGTCAGCTGTGCGGCTGGTTGAACCCACAAGGAGGATGTGGAGGATGGCTGCGTGGCCGGAGGAGCTTGAAGGCCACAGGACTCGATGCTGGAGGTTGCTTTCCACAGAATTGCAGAGCTTGGAGGAGGCAAGTCTGCGGCAACAATGGAGCTTGAAGACTGCAGGTCTGCAGCAATGCTGGAGCTTGAAGAGCATAAGTCTGCAGAACTTGAAGACCATAGGACTGCAGAACTTGGAGACCGTAGGACTGTAGCGACTGTGGGGAAGACCACCCATGATGGAGTTCTGTTTGTGGAGGAAGTGTCCCACAGTGAAGCTTTGAGGACCCACGAAGAGACGCTGGGGACCCACAGAGGGGCCCTGGAGACCTACGGACTTCATTTAGGGCTATCAGAGTAATACAAACGCACACTACACTTTTCAGATTCTTATTTGTAAAAGATATTGAAAACCATGTATAATTTTTGTTCAACGTTGTTTTCTGTTAATCTCAATAAAAAATAAAAATTTTCTGAAATCTCAATAAATTATTCTTAAGTTTGTTGGTTGTACTCTTCCATTCTATTGTCTGAACTCATTCACATTTAGGCTGCTTACCATTACCTTGGTAGAAGGTTTGCTAACTTTTGTTAAAGTGAGGGTGGGTGTCGGTGGGAGGCCTGCTGGAAAAAGTGATACATTCAAAAGGTAAGCACTTAATAAGCTGTCCAGACCTCTGTTTTGCTCGTCCAGACCTCCTGTTCAGTCACGTCTGAGCCACAGCAGGAACTGTTACCTCTCTTAGTGGAATTTACACTCGTAAACAAGCAGCATCAACCTTTATTAGCAGGAATTTTCCCAACACTGCAGGTCGTAGATCTTTACCTTCCTTTACTTCTCCAAAATATCTTTGGAACAATGTTAATGTCCCATAAAAATTAATTTAAAAAAAGATTCTTCAAACAAAACCACAGATTGGTGGGTGTCAAGAGCTGCTTCATTTCATTGGTAGATGTTTACAGTTTAAAGACATGCATTAATGAGGATAAAGGGGTATTTGGAATATCTGAGCTCCTCTGAGGTGTGTCTAATTGCATAATTAACCTGCAATTAGAGGATTCTGTGTATGCTTCTATAAAAACAAACAAGCTGCATTCCTGGGTTTTAAGTCAAATCCAGCAACAGTCAGAGTGAATGTCTGCATTGCTGAAAAAGTTGATTAAAAGCAGCACATTTTGGTGTTCTAAAATGATCTGAGAAGCAAACCTCAAATATTCAAGACTGAAAAATAAAACGACAAATTTTCTCTGACAAGATTGCAATACACAGTGGACTAGGATATCATGTTATTGATAGCTCTTCTGAGATACATTCAGTTTTATTACAAGGATCTGAGCTCCTATAAAAGCTTCAGTTAATATGTTTGCATCAGTTGTGTTGAAATTGAGGCATTTTATCAAATGACAACATTTTTTTGCTGGAAAATGTGGCTGCATTAAATTTTAGATCATAAAGACCAAATCAAAAGACAGGGTTAAAAAAAAAACAAAAAAACAAATGAGGACACCAGCCTTGAAATGGCAGAGCTGTTTTATAAACTTTTGCTCCCTCACTGAAGTAAGTGAGTACAAAAGGGTGATTTTTTAACATACTACCCTCATCTAAATCAGATTCAGAGCATTATTTTTAATAGTCTTGTATGGGTGCCTAACATGCATTGGCAACACCTGCATCCCAAACCAACTTTTTCTGCCTCATCAAAGTGCCATCATCGTCATCTGCTTGTTTTCTCCAAAGTACCATGAGGTCATAGCTTGAGTGGCCAATTAACCAAAACACTGAATCACAAACATCTCCAGAAATGGCTAAAGCAGGAAAAAGAGGGATGCTTTCTGGCTGCTTTCCTGGATCTCTTCGCCTGGCTATTAATGTCATAATAATATCGCTCCTGTGTTTCTGACTGCATGTATTTCTGTGTCATTCCCTTAGAACTTCGAGGTGATTTTGGTGGAACATCTGGTGAGACTTGCTGGGAGGTCTGTGATGAACACTGGGAAAATAGCTGTCATAATTACCCAGCCAGTATCTTGAAATGTCCCCTGTGTGCATTTAGTAAAGATGTAAGAACCCTCGTCAACATATATAAATAAGAAGAAGCTATTTAAAATTGTGAAGCATCAGCTATAATCACAGAAAGCTGAAATACTACAGAAAAACAAACTAAAACAATAAAATACTTTTTTTTTTTTTTTTTTTTCATTTCAAGGGGAAACAAAGGAGCCATTTTAAAACCAGACATCCATACTTTGTAAACTGGGATCTCAAAAGCTGCCTTGGAAAAGTAATAACCCAGCTTCTGCTTTTTCACATTCTGTCACTTTACAAAAACAAATCTACATGTATTTTTCTTTGACTGTATGCAATAGACCAGCACACAGTAATATGTAATTGAGAGGTGCAAAGAAAATGATGCATGTTTTTCAAATAGTTAAAAAACTGATAAATCCAAGGGCAATGTAGTTTAATGCCTGTAGTTTAATTTCACTATATATACAGCAGTTCTGTGAAAGTCTGCGAGGTTTGTTAGGCATCATTAGTGAACAAACACCATCATGAAGCCCAAGGAACACAGCAAAGATAAACTTTTGGAGAAATTTAAAGTAGGGCTGGGTTATAAAATAAACTGCAAACCTACCAATACATGGCCATCCACCTAAACTGATATGCTGAGCAAGGAGAGCAGCAGCCAAGGGACCCATAGTAATTCTGAAGGAGCTGCAGAGAATTATAGCTCAGGTGGAAGAATCTAGTTGGAGTGAACTCCACAAATCTGGGATTTACGGAAGAGAAGCAAAAAAAAAAAAAAAAAGCTAGTGATGGGGGGGAATTAGTAAGTCCATTTGCAGTTTGCCACAAGCCATGTAGGGGTACAACAGCCCTGTGGAGAAGATCCTCTGGTTACATGACCAAATCCAAACATTTTGGCCACAAAAAACTACCTCCATGAAACATAGGAGTGGCAGCATCATGCTGTGAGAAAGCTTTTCTTTATCATGGTCAGAATATGGCAGAGTACGTTGTTGACTTTCAGAATGGCCCAGTCAAAGTCCAGATCGAAATCTAATTAAAAATCTTAAGCAAAACTTGAAAATTATTTTGACAGATCATCTCCCTCTAATCTCAATTAGCTTAAACTATTTTGCAAAGAAAAATGGACAAAATGCTTTGTTCCAAAACAATTATTTTTTTCATCTGTTTTGTAATGTGCCATCACCCAGATCTCAAACTGAAGTTTTTGATTATAATGTGAAAAAGGTCAGATGTATGAATATGTGATAGTGATGAAATAAGGTAAAGCAGGATAACATTTGTTGACAAAACTGGATGACAGTTTTTATTGACTTTGTTTTAATTGTTGCTTTGCTTTTCCACAGATTGCCAAGGATTGTTATGTATAAACAGAAAGTAGTGCTGACAGATTATCTGGAGTCAGCTCTGCTCTGTGCATCTGTTTGCAAGCTCAAAGCTCCTGGAACATCAGAAAAATGTGTCTGTTCAATAGGAGCATTGTTTGGGATTTTAATGGAAAAGTTGAGTATGCTCTTCTGTCACCACCATTTCTTGATATATGGGAAACAAACGATTGAGAAGTAATTTACTGAGAGTAAAGGGACCTTTAGTATGTTTAAACTTGAATAAATTGGAATATCAGTTGGTCAAAAATTCTATTCAGGGCGGTTTTTACACATGGCTGTGAGACAGTGTGTGCAGGTTTGGCTCTGTGGACATCAGATAAACACATATTCATCTGTCCTCTCACCACCATGCTGGTGTGCAGCACAGAAATGTCAAACAACAAGAAACAAAGTCAACATGTACTTGTATACAGAGAGATGGGTTTGTAAAACCGCTTTGCTTTCTCGATAAAAAGCAGACTGAAAGCGTTCTTAGTTTTATCCTTATCTAGGGACACAATGACATACAAAGAGAGCTTCGATCCAAACATGTAAGAAATAAATTTTGGGAAGAAAAATTTCTCCATCCAAACTACTGATCTTGCAGCATCCATCTCTTTCCTCAAATCATAACATTTTAATGTCAGCCCAATGTGGCGACCCTGTGGAACAGCACAGTATGTGTAAACAGGCTGTAAAGACAAGACAAGTTCCAGCAAAAACTTTTTTTTCCCCTTCAAAACATCTGGACATAAAGCATAGTTAACAATGGTGGTGTAAACATGCTTGTAATTATAAAGTCATTTGGATAAAAACTGAAATTTGCAGACAGAAAAACAAGAAATAGACGGGAATGTAGCCTGATTGTCAATGAAATGAGGGAAATTAAAAGTAAAACTGAAAAAAATTAAACTGAAAAAAGGACTGTTCATTGCAGATTCTTTCATACATCTAAAAAAATAGAAATGAAAAAGTCTAATATTTTTGTCACTTATTTCAGAAAGTAAAACTCATTATTTCATACAGAGTGAAATATTTCAAGCCTTTTATTTCTTTTAATTTAGATGATTATGGCTTACAGCTAATGAAAATCTTTCATTCAGTGTCTCAGAAATGTAGCATATTGTTAAGTTTATTGAAGGACATGCATGAAGTTATTGGCAACAGTAACTTGTCAGTGAGCTTGGAACACTGATCTATCTATCAGCACAAATAAAGCTATTTCAGTAAAAAAATTTGCACTTTTACACTGAAAATGCCTTTACAATACAAAATCGTCCCAAAAATTTCTTTATTTTTTTATTTATCTTATTAACAAATTTAAGACATGATAGATTTATTGAATTACTATCAACATTCTCTCTGGCACTGCCGACTTGTCTGTGACTTTTGGCTTAGAGTATGAGAGGGCCTAGCAACACGCCTAGTTCGAAAACTTTCAATCTGCCCCTCACTTTGACACAGAAACAAATGCATGCCACACACAGATAAAGTAATCAACAGATGTAATTTGGTCAGTTTTATATGATCTTTAATTAAAGTTATCTTTAAGATAAGTTATGCACTACTTTAAATGTAATCCAGCATATTTTATCTGTTTTATCCTGAGTTGCCTGTCTGTGACACACAGACATGCACAATAAGCCATACATGACAAGAACTGACAATCAAAAACATGCTTGTGTCTGCACCTGCCTGAGGGGAAACAAGCACACTTCAAAAATAGTGATTACTCAAGCAGACAGACAAGTCCCCATGTCTGACACACGACCTAATCACTTACTCACACACACATGAATCACAGGACTGACAACAGACAGACCACATTTCTGCCACACACACACTGACTCCTTCATAACTCCACTGGGCCTTGACAGTAGGTGAGGAGGGTTGTTGCCATATGATATGGATTCATTTTCTGAGTTTGAGATCATTTCCTGCTCTAGTAACTGAGGAACCAACCATAATCAGACAATAACACCAAGGAGCAACATGGTATTTTTGAAAGAAGCACAGTACCATGCAAAATTATCCATACCTATTGAACTGTCTCAGTCTGTCACCTTACAAGCATAAACTTTAAATAATTTCATTTCATGTTTATGTGATATAGACCAACACAAAGCTGCACATAATGAATAAATGGAATTAAAATCTTACATTCTCTTCCATATTTTTACAAATAAATATCTGAAAAGATGGGAAACATTTATATTCAGACCTCTGGGTTAATAGAAACAACTTTCACTGTCACTACAGCTGCAGCTCTTTTGGGGTATGTCTCTACCAGGTTTGCATAATGAAGCCCTAAATTTGCACCCATTCCTCTTTGCAAAGTATCTTATCTCTGTCAACTAAATGGAGAGCATCTGTGAACATAACATTATCACAATCATGTTACTGCAAATTCTCAACTGGATTTAAATCTGAACTTTGACTGGGCTGGTCTGATACATAAATATGCTTTGATCTAAACCATTCTGTTGTAGCTCTGGTTGTATGTTTAGGGTTGTTGCCCTGCTGCAAGGCAAACCTTTACACCAGTGTCAGCTATAATCTGTGTTTAGCTCTGTGCATCTTCACATTAACTTTGTACTGCTTCCCTTATTCTTTCCAGCATGGTAGAGCCCCCACAATGTTTTACCATGGGGAATATACCATGTAAGCCAAGATGTTCAACTTTTTCAGATCTGGCCAGAGCACCTTCTTCCACAGGTTTGTTGTGTCTCCTACATGACTTATGGCAAATTGCAAAAAGGACTTTGGATGACTTTCTTCAATGGCTTTCTTCAGGACACAAGTCAGGAAAAGCCAGGCTTGTGGAGTGAATGACTAATAGTTGTCCTGTCAACAGATTCTCAAACCTGAGTTGTGGATCTCAGCATCTCCTCCAGGGTTACCATGGGCCTCCTGGCTCCTTCTTTGTCTAGTAATTGCCTGACCTGTTTAGTTAGATGGCAATGTAGATTTCCAGGTGTCCCATATCTTTTCTGTTTTGCGGTGGCAGATTGAATGGTGCTCTGCAAGTTGTTCATAGCTTTGGATATTGTGTTGAAACCTAACTCTGCTTCAAACTTCTTCACATCTTTACTCCTGACCTGTCTGCTGTGTACCTTTGTCCTTCTGGTTGTTCACCAACATTTTCTAACAAACCTCTGAGGTCCTCAGAGAACAGCTGTATTTATACTGAGATTAAATTGCACACTGATGGAATCTATTTAGTAATTTGGAGACTTGTGAAGGCTATTGGTTGGACTTGATTTTACTTTTTTTTTTTTTTTTTTTTTTTTTTTATTGGGGGGGGGGGGGTAAACCGCAAATGCACATCACATTTTTCAGATTTTGTTTTTATCTTTCCCTTCTGCTTCACAGTTATAGAGTACTTTGGGTTGGTTTATTACGTAATATCCCAGTAAAACACAGCTAAGTATTTAGTTGTAACATAATAATCGTGGAAAAGGTCAAGTGTTGTGAATGTTTTTGAAAGGCAGTTTGTGTTTTGTATTTTGCATTAACAGTTGGAAAAATACAACGCCTCCAAAGTGTCTCAAAAAAGCAAAGTGGCAACATCATTTGACATTAACTTGACATTTCTTGTGCTTGAATCAGGACTTTGAAAAAGGAGAACGGAGGGGGTTTTATTCAGCGGAAGTTCAGACATATTTTGTCAGTGATCATCAAGTCACTTCCCTGTTGTCTTGGAAGAAGATGACAGGAGAACCAACTGCTTCTCTGAGATTTTTGCCATACTTTTTCTTTTCCCGAATAAACAAGCAAACTCACATAAACATCAGCACTGCCACACTGATGGCAGAAATCATGCAAACCCAGCAAAGCCTATAATCCTGAGCCAAAATCTCCTTTTGTTTGCAGTTCAAGTCAAAATGAGAGTCTTTAGATCTGAGGGAAAGAGAAGGGGGGAAAAAAAGCCTGGAAGTGAAGAATCCGCTCCAAGCTGTATTAGTAAACAAGACAAACACAATCAGCATCACAGGAGTCACATCTGGGTCTGGTCGAGCTGGCCCTTGACTCTGATTGAGGGACCCACAAGGCTTGCTTGTTTCTCCACTGTTGTTTTGTTGCCACATGAGGAAACACATGGATTGTGTGTTTAAACCAGTGCATACATACAGGGAGGCCTGATCACCTGTCAAAATAAAGCTGGTAAATACACATTCCAATAAAAATGGGCTCTTCCATCTCCTACACTTTGTAATGCTTTTAGTAGTTTTATTTTTCATGTGATTTAACCTAGATAATTTAATCTAAATTGCTAAATTGCTTTTTAAATGTTGAAATGAAAAAGGAAGCTGCATATTTTGCCATATTAACACCCAACCAAGCATTTTTATTGGCCACAAATACACCATGTAACATCAAGCAAAGAAATACTAATGTACGTGGCTATTTCTTATTATTTCCAGACAAGCTAATAAGTAAAATGTTTGGAACACTCCCTAAAGAGAAATGAGACAGAATATTATTAAACATCTTACAGTAAAGAAGTGAACATACAATGGGATTTCTGGCTTGAATTTAGCAGACACTCAAGGACACAGTTGAAGCTCTGGAGAGTTGTGTATAAAAAAATATTATGCTGCAAGTAGGAAACCTCAAAAAGGCCCCAGGAGAGCTTCCTCCTCTTCTTTTTATAGGTGAGGCTTTACTTTATAGAGGCAAACCAAACCAAGTCTATGTTTAACAGAGTATCATAAATATTCCTTCGTTCTGAATGGAAATGGTAGCTGTGTGGTGTCAAATGAGTGAGTGGGAAAACACATGCACATCTGCATGATTAAAGGTCACTTGCAATATGCTAATTTGTGATGCAAACTAAGTTTACAATTGTCTTCATTTTCATCTTATTTTCAATAACATTTAAAAACTTTCAAAAGAAAAAAAGGAAAATCATCAAGAAGAAAATGTGGAATTCAACGATTGTTCCTTTAACTTAACCCTAGCTTCCTATTCCTTTTCCCTATTTCCCAAAGCCATTTCCAAGGCTCTGGGGCTCCAGATAATCATAGTAAGAGCCATTATCCACAATTAAAGAACGTGGTGAGTCTTACCAGCAGTGGCCAACCTACCAAAATTACTCTGGGAGTACACAGATTTCTCATCCAGGATGTCTCTTAAAGAACTCAGAACAACATCTAAAGCACTGGTAGCCTGAGTTGTTCAGTTAAGGTCTAGAGCTCATGATTTAATAAGAAAACGCTGAGACGTTAAAGGATGAATCCCATTTATTGCAAATGTTTTAAGGCAATAGTTGCCACTGAGGGTAGCACACCCAGTTATTAGGTTTAAGGGGCAGTTACTTATTCAGGTTACTTGACTGATTTATTTGATGCAAAAATTTACTAAATTATGATTTATGTATTAATACATAAATTGTAACTTAGTAAATTGCATATTTACTTTGTTATCTTTGATATTACAGTTTGAAACATCTACAAAACTGAAAACTGTATGTGCAGATGAAGTTTTTTTTTTTCCACTTTCTCTTCTGATTCATAAACAGATTCTGCACAATTAAGCTGAAAAATCAGTTGAAGGACATCTGTATAAGTTGACCAACACATCCTGGTTTGCAGCTCATAAGCCACTCTTATTCTTACAGAGTAGTTGGCAAGTACATTCGTACATTTAAGTTGTTGAACAGTGAAAAATTTACAGATCAATTCAATAAATTAGAATATTGTTCAAAAGTTCATTTATTTCAGTAGCTCAGTTAAACACATTACATAGATTATTTACACAGACTCGTGTTTTCAAGCCTTTATTTCTGTTAATTATGATGTTTTTTCCAGATATAGTTAATGAAAACATGACATTTAATATTAAAATATTACATCAGACTAATAAACTTCTTTAATACAGAAATATAAGCTTAATGAAAAGAATGTTTAGCACCTGTTTTAAGGTTGTTAATTTCAAAAAGTACCTTTAATGTACGCATATTCTAATTCACTGAATATGACTGTATAGATATCTCAATAGAAATTATCCATTATTAAAATAATAATTAGGTTGATGACAGTCAGCACCAAGTGATCAACTGGCATTTCATCACTTAAAATATAAAACAAAATATTAAAAACCAAAATATTTCTGTTTGTAACAATTGGTATGAAAATATTAAAGAGTGAGTCTGTTGAGCTTATCATACAAACTACTTCTCAGTCCAACGCTCCTAAGAACAGTTGTGAACAGCATAATGGAAAAACGTTGTGAGGGCAAGAAGTGTCGGAAAGAGCAGAAGCTTCTTAAAAAGACAGAGACCAATATCAAGGTCAAATTTCTTTTATGCTGATATATACAGCATTTTTACAACAAGCTAACATAGTTACTTGACCGTCCGTTTAAATGTTTTTTTTTTGTTTGTTTATTAAAGCATTATTTTTTAAACAAATACAATAATACTTACATAGCCCAGTAATACATGTCAACAACAAATAAAGAATTAAAAAATAATATTTTCAGTGCCAGAGTAGAATGAAGGCTGCACAATGATGAGACACCAAATAAATATTTTGTCCACTGCCATCATTTCATTTTATCTTGTTTACCACAGAGCCTACTGCAGTCAGTATGATGAAGATCATACCTTTGTCTTTTTGAGCAATCATGTTAACATACACACAGGTGTTCTGAAAATCTGGTTTCACAATGTGTCAGTGAGAAATGACTCCATTCTTTCTTTATGGCTACCTATTATAAAAAAAAAAAAAAAAACAGTCTTTGACAGAGTAGCTGATATATTTGCAAATATCACAGTAATCTCCATAGGGTCAAACATTACCCTGTTTGCTTCTTCCACATAAAAGAGCATTTCATTTTTCTGTGCTTACACCCAAGCTTGGGCAAACATTCTTATTGTTGAAGAGACTTTGGCCATTTTCTTCTTTTCTTGTACTTCTGCTCCTTTTTTACTGAACTCAGGCAGGACAGAGTCAACACGGATGGAACAAGCCTGGAGGTCTTTAGACCACACACAGAGTAGTGTCTCTCTCCCAGCTCAGTTACTTTGCCTACTTTTTTTCTACCTTCCCACCTACTACCTCATTCTGGTTGTTTTAAATGGCCACTCTGTCAGAATCAGTTCTTTTTCCTCATATGTTTTAGCTCTGTTCCCAAATTTTACCCACTCACAGCCCAGCTTGCCTGAAACAGAGTTCAAATTGTTTGGCTGCAGTTGCTTATCTCTCTCTCTCCACTCTATCGAAACACATTTTACCCCACTGTTTGAAAATACGGATGTGAACTGCAAAAAGGATAGCTCCTTAGTATGATATTTGTGTGTATGAGACCACCCAACAAGCAGACAAAGAAACTGGGACTTAGAGATTTATTTTTCAACGCCTCCACTGTTCCCAGAGCCTGAGAGCTGAAATGATTAATCCCTCACTGTCACCAGTATGTGTATTTATGACAAAATGGGCCAGTTTGGGAACATCCAGGAGAAAGACTGGATGTGCAAACAAAATGTGTCTCTATGCAAAAAAGAGTGTCTGTTTGTGAGATCTCTTTGACTATTTCTGAATGAAAGGCCAAAGTAGGCTTCTTGATAAATTCAAGGTCCATACAAAGGCATAGACACTTCTGCAAGCAATGTGAATAATGTGTAAAATGTCAGTACTTTCTTAAAATTCTTGTTGATGGAAAAAAATAAACAAGCTACAGAATATTATTCAGTCTTTTTTGTGTTGGTCTTGTATCTATTTTGTGTCAGATCCCTAACACATGACTTGAAGACATGAGGAAATAATTAACAGATTACAGTTGTGTGCTTAAATATGATCTTATCTGTCAATTCAAAACAGTTTTTATTTGTATAGTACCAAAGTATTTCAATGTGAAAAGATGTTAAATATTTGTTAGAAGTACTCATCGAATGCAGAGAAAGCTCAAATATTTTAACAGATTGTTAATACCAATACATTGTGCCACAACCAGCTCTTTGGGGACATTCATGGTATTGAAGTCACCTGAAACGAAAATGAGTTTGATAACCCTGCCCTAGGCTGTCCCAGGTCTGAAGAAAAAAAAAAAAAAGTCCCTCTGTCATCTTCTGGGGATTCCACAGGGTGAAAGATTCTTAGAAACCTAAAACTGAGTACCCTGGTAAAAACCAGCCCCTTGTTCTATGCTTTGCTTTGTACAGAGGGTCTAGACCCCTGGCTATTAAGAAACAATTGCTTGCTTGAGGGGTGGACTCTGTTGAAGTTTTAAATTTTACCGAATTGCTAACATTTGGTCGTGAAGTATGAAATGCACCATTTCATCGCTGTGAAGCTTACCAGAAATTGCCTGCACTGTAACCAACCACCCTTCCCTGTGAAGAGAGAAGTGCAGAAGAAGCCGAATAAGATGGCTGTTTTAATTCAATGTTTGTAAGAATAGCCAAAATGGACTGAATGGCTTCATTCATTTCTCCCACTGCCATTGCACAGCTACAGGCAGACTACAATTCTAAAACAGTGTAGAAAATCAACATCATCATTCACAACTTCTTTCCTGTTTACTGATTGGCCAGGTTGAAAGTCTACCAGAGAAATCCAGCTCAATGGTAGAAAGCCCATAAGGAGCACTGAAGGGAGATGAGAATTAAGCAGAATTGCATAGGAAGGCAATGACCAGGCTAGAAAACTGAGTGCAGTGGAGGGATTTCATTCTTCTATCCATATCTCAAGACCATCAAAGTTGCAACAAATGTTACTCTGCTCTCTCTTCAATGTGACATACAGGAAACAGTACCCGTATTTTTGTATACAAAGCTCCAGTCTATCTCTCCCAGTCTCCCTCCATCCTTACATCACTTGTGAGCTTTACACTTACAAACCTAAAACTTTTCTGCTGTGAAATTAGAGAATGAGTCATAATTTCCCTGTTTCCAGTGCTTCCTGCCATGATTCATGCTGCTCCTCTGCTCACAGCCCCTGCCTTACCTGCTGAGTAGCTCATTGCTTTCACCTGTGCTTCTGCTCTTCTTGCTCCTTCTGGCTGCTGATTGCTGATGGTTCTCGCCTGTGCTGTTCCTTACATAAACTCCTGCTCTGCACTCACTCAGTGTGAGATCAAATAAACAAATTTTACAGATGGAACAAGCTACCTAAAAATCACAACTTTAAAACTAAAAGCGTCGGTGTACGGAATGTATTATCCTTTTTGTGTATATTTGAAGGAATTACATCAGTGATAAAGTGAAACAGGGGCTGGACTGAAAATGTGTGTTTTTTTTTTTTTTTGTTTGTTTTTTTTTTTTTTACAAGCAACCAAAATTTAAAGAAAAAAAAAAACCCTTAGAAAAGTATTGAAGAGTAAAAGTCTTGGTCAACCACTTTTAAAGAAAGTTCTGCTCCTTGGAATCAAAATCAAAGAAGTTAAGGATTGCTGAAGACATTCTGATAGTACAAAATGACACAATAACATCTAGTTTCTGATTACTGCAGACTAAAGCATATCAGAAAGATAATATGTTGTCTTTTAATATAAGTGGAAAAAGTTCATTAAGGCTTCTTAGAGGATGCATGAATGGCTTTGACTGGGTTTGTCTGACATGCCAGCTGATACTGTGGATAAGGAGGCCTCAGTGTCACGTTGGGTGGCACAAAGTGGAAGTTGAGGATTTACAGTGTCTCCAGACCACACACAGACCAAATGAGGGAAAGGGAGGGAAGTGAGACAGAAAAAAACAAGAAATAATAGTACAAAAATAAGTTGAATAAGAAAAAAGGACCCATTATGTGAAGGATTAGACAGATTTTAAAGTCAGATAAATGCCACTTATAATGTATGAGTACATTTACCTTTTGATGCTATAATATACTGTAAATTTGAATCCCTATTTTGTTAACCAATATCTATTGCTTGACAAAATCCTGTTTTTCAGCTCCCATCTCAACCTCATAATTGAATTATTTTCAGATCTAATAAAGAACTAATAAATATGTTCATTTTCAAATCAGTTTTTTTCCATCTCATAGTACCCTAAATAGCAGAAGAGAAAACCAAACAGTGTTTCTCCAGAATCTATGACGGTGTGTGAAACTGTGAAACATTCTGGTTGTTCTTTGTTGATGCTGATGTTTGCCTGATGGAATCGGCTCAAGAAGTTCATTGAACAGCTGTGAAGAGCCTCTGTTCAGAATCCTGTTCCTGCAGTAACTCTGAAACAGATTCAAAACAGAGACTAGAGACTCTCCAAGGAAATTTGCAGCTTCCTTAAATTCTCTGCAGGACCCTCTTGTCTGCTATGTTGCATGTGAAGTACCACCCTGAGATCCAGCACATCAGTGTATTCTCAACTACAGCTCACACATTCACACCTGAGGGGAATTTTGAAGGGGCAATTTAATGTGAAAGTGTTTGGACTGTGGGAGGAAACTGGAACACCCAGAGAGAACCCACGCCTTCGTGGGGAGAACATTTAAACTCCATGCTGCAAGCCTCAGCCAGCAAAATGAACCCAGTAAACTTTTGAAGCAAGACAATAGTACTAACAACTCCTCCACCAGATAAATGTCAACACATTACCTGGATGTAGAGCTATCAAGCACCAACAGCCAAAAAAAGATGAGTTTAGCTCACTGACTTGTAGTTCTCTGCATTTTGTACTTTCAAAGAATGTGAATGTGAAAGATATGATGAGATAAAAATAATTATTCCATATTAGTGTTGTTTATTTGCTTCAACTTGCATTTAGTTTAACATGCAAGGCAGCCATCTTGAATTTTCAGGTGAGGGACCTTTAAATTTTCTCCTTCAAATCCCGATTTTAGGAACACTGTTCTATTAATTTTTTACAATTTGAAACCTGTACATTTTAACTTCTGTGTAAAAATGTGCTGAATAAATTTACTGCATTGTCCAACCAATTTTTTTATTATTGTTTTCATGAAATAAGCCTCATGTTTTTCAGATGTGTGGATGCACTGTTAGGTATTAACACTGTGAACAGCAATGGACTGAACACCCTGCCTGGAGATGCTCCAGCGCTAGGCAGGAAGCTTCTTTTCAATATGGACTTACTGGTCTCTAAATCACAAACTTCAGAATCCAAACACAAATGGAAATGTTCAGGCCAAGCAAGAAAAGTTCCTCTATTAGTATCTAAGAAATTCTGGTACTAAACGCCAAACTGAATTCAGTGCACAGGATTCTGGTATAGGTATTTTTTTTCTGTCCAGATTAGTAGTCCTCCATGGAGCAGTTGAGATAACTGACAAACTGGTATAGCTCTAGTGATGGAGGGAGCCTGGCATTGATGTGTGGTTTAACAAGCTGCTCAAAATGTTTTGTTATTATGGGGGGGGGGGTCCTTGGAGCAGGGTGGTAGACATTTAGGTATGACACTACTATTTTATTGTTGTGCTATTTATGTGATTTTGGAGGCTTAGAAACATCTGGGGATTAAGGCTTGACTATGGTAAATCTTAAAGATGTCAGTTAGAACATCTGCCAGTTCATAAGCACAACCTTGGAGCGCATGACCTCGGATTATTCTAGGCCTGGTGCTTTAAAGAGCTGATCCTGTTTGAAGTTGTCCAAGTGTCACCAGACCTGTTGATGAATGCTGAAAGCTCAGTTAGTGGAGAATGACCAGATCTTTCTCTAGTTGTTGGCTATGATGTTTCAAAACATGCAAAAAAAGCAGCTCAGTCATAAGTAGAAAAACAGAAGGCTCTGAATACTTTGAGGTAATTAATTTTTCAGTCTGTTTTTTTAAATTTTTTTTTATAAATGGTCATTATTTTATTTGTGAGTTTGCAGAAGTGTGTGGCAAGAAAACTATTTTGTTCTGAGCTGTTAGGTTATTAAAAAATACATTACTATATTAGGAGCCATACCATCTTATAGGTTTGAAGAAATTACAGTTAGAATAAAATCCTGTTAAAAAAAACTGTTTACAAGAATTTCAAGAAGAAATTTATAGTAACTGCATGTTATTTCCTTGAGAAAGTGAACAAAAAGGCTTTTCGACATGCTGTGAAGTGGATGTTTGGTTCAATTTCACAATCATCTGCTTGGAAGGTTCTAGCCAAATACTGTAGCTGCACTGACAGATTTAGACTGACAATATCAAACAGTATGAAGAAAGTAACATAAATTGGGATACAAACTTGCCAATAAATACAGCTTTGTAAATCCCTTGGGGTACTTTTGGGGCCTTTCTTGGCAATCTGCTGTATACTTTTCCAGCACTAACCTATGTATGAAGAGAAGCGCAGTATGGCCACAAAGCAGAAAGCAATGTGTGCTAAATGGTCCATAAGCCTAGCTTGGCCTGGTCCTGAGAGCCCCTCTGGACCCAAAGTGGTGAATGAGTTCATGCTACATGCATGGACGCATGGCCTAGCTCCCAGTAGGACTGCTGTCCATTAAATAACATCCCATAAAACACTGAGACAAATATGCAAACACATTCACATAAGGGTGTAACACATAAAGTCATGTGAAAAAATTAGGACACTTCATAAAATATTCAGTTGTTCACGAAGAAATGGTCACATATCAGTGTCTAAATTTTTTAAAATTTATCCAAGAAATAGAGTGATTTAAGTACAGATAATAACAAAAAATGTACACAGTTTTACACATCAAACAAAGGATATAAACAAAAATGTACTTTCTAACTGAAGTAAAAGGTATGAAACCTTAACTACCAAGTCTTATCCCTTTGGGTCAAATAAAGCTTTTTGTAACCATCTACCAGTCTCTGACCTCGGTGAATGGAAAATTTGCCCCACTACTCACTTCAGTTGTGACATATTTGGGTTTCTTGCATGTTCCACTCATTTCAAATCACCAAAGCCTATAGATCTCTATCCCAATGAGATAGAGATCTATAGGTTTTGACACAGTCCAGGACTTTCCATTTCTTGATTCTCAGCCTCCCATTTATCGATTTACTGGTATATTTTGAGTCATTGCCACGTTCCAGGGTCCAATTTTGCTTCAGTTGTAATCTTTTTGCAGATGGTGTTAGATTTTTTTTTTTTCACAAGGACCATTTGATACACAATGGAATTCATCATTGATTCTGTGTTGGCGAGCTGGCTATGGTCCAGCAACAGAAAAACATCCCCTAACCATGACACTTTCACCTCCCTGTTTCATAGCTGATATGAGGTTCTTTTCTTGGAATACTGTTTTTGGTTTATGTCAAACATAGGGTCCAAGTGTTTCACTTTTAGACTCTTCTGTCCAAAGAACATTATTCCAGAAGTTGTGGTCTTTCTCTACATCATCTGTGCAAACTGTTGTGTCTTTCATGTATTTCTTAGAGAGCAAAGAAAGTGTATTCATGCATACTGCCCTGTGGAAGTTAAGTTAAGCTTAATTATCTGAGCCCATGTAACCATATTACCTCATGATTAGGTCATGGCGCTTTTCTCATAATGTATAGATAGCATGTCCTTATTTCAGACTGAAGGTAAATTATAGCACCAGGGCACAAGGAAATTTCCAGATCATTTAAATGTATTATAAAATTCAGTGGAAAGGAAATTAATTCACTTAAGATTGATAAATGTATTACAAGTGCGATTTATTGGATGCAAAAATAACTGAATTATACAAATGTGTTATTTAATGAGGTGCTAATATTTACTACAATGAACAAACAGCATAATAAAGACAGAGGAACACATTAGGAAGGTTGGAATTAAAGCTCTGGTAGGTTTGTTGTTGGTAGTGGTGTTGTTGACATCATGCTGAGGGGGTGTTTTTCTTCAGCATGAACAGAGAAGTTAGTCAGAGTTGAAAGGGATATGAATGGATCTAAACACATGACGATCCTGGAAGAAAACTTGTTTGTTGTCTATGCTTAATTGTTCTTCTCAGAACTTTGCACTACTTTGTTGTGGCCTATCAAATAAAAATCACAGAAAAATACATTAAGATTTGTGGTTGTTTTGTGTTTAAAATGTGTAAAAGTATGAGGGTATAAAAACTTTTACAGAGCCCCAAACTAAATAGCAAACAAAACTCTGACAATCACAACAGCAAGGCTCTTGCCTCCATATCTCCCACTGCCAGATCGAGCTACTACAAATACCACGTTGTACTCACTGATCCCAGCAATGAATTGGTGAGTGGAGGGGTGTGTAATTGCATGCTTAAATGCCTGAGAATTGGACATCCAGTTCTGCTGAGTTGGTGCTTTCTGTGTGGCCTCATTGTTGAGACGTGCAGTCATGCAGTTCTTTGAGTCCTAGTCAGCGTTCATGTTGGGTTAGAGGTGGTTCGGAAGAGCAGAAGGGGGGATTCTTTGTCTAGTAGCCAGATATTTTATTGCAAGATAAAACACTTTGTGCGTGTCCTCCAGGCTTGGCAGGAGAACTGTGGTTAATGCCAGAGTAGAGTAAATCCAAAGTCATCAGAGGGTCTTCCTTCTTTTCTGTTTTGACCCGTGGTTTAACATTCTTGCTGACAGCCAAATAATCAGCTGTTATAAAAGGGCCAGTGGAGCCTCTGATAACAAGACAGAAACCAAAAAAAAAAAAAAAAAAAAGATAAAAAAAGGAATGCACTGCACACATTGTATACTTGAGCACAAACATGCACAGATGCCACTGTCAGTTATACTTTCTGGTTGATGTGCTTAATTTGACCAAAGCGGACAAACAAAAGACCCCTCTATGCAACTGAAGTGTAATGAGAGGCAGTTTTGATCGTAAATACGCAGCCCTGCAGAGTTTTCCATTTCACTGCAGGACAAAAGGGACAAGCCATCAAATTCAGGTCATCTGAGACTTTTACTTACAAGCGGAGTTGTGTGACGTTAAAAAAAGTCCAGTCATAGAAACACTGGAGAGATGGTGCATGAGAGCAAGAGCAGCTGAAAGCTGCAATAAGAGAAGTTGTAGCTCCAAGTACTTTCTTACCTGCAAATTTTAACAATGAACCGAGGCTTGAGTCATTGTAATCACATTTTACTTCACTGGATGGCCTTTTTACAATCCAACTTTTTTCCAATATGAGATTTGGAGTTTGTAGGTATGGTAGAGGGATACCTTAAATTATATCTGTCATCATTGTCTCTTTGTCCTTTTTCCTGGTTGGAGTAGTGGAGTGGTGAACACTGGAGGGTGGACAGGCAGGTGATTGAGGAAAATCCAGGTAGATGATTCTAGGAGCAGCGGTGAGGAGATTCAAGGTGGGAGTCCTGAGGAGAGTTCTCCAAATAGACAGAACGCAGAAGCAGAATACGAGAGTCCAGGAATAGAATATAAACAAGGGACTGGAACTGTCTGTGGAGGAGAGATAGCAAAGGGGAATGTTAAGACACAAGCAGTAGAGAGCTTGATTACCACTTATGAGAGCAAAACAATCTGACAGGAGGACTAAAGTTTGCCAGAAAGAATGTAGACAAAGGCCAGGACTTCTGGAAGAATGTCCTATGGACAGATCAGTCCCAAATTAAATAATTTTGACACAATAGCACAGGATGTTTGTCAAAAATCAAATGCACCATTTCAGAATTTTTAAAACAAAACAACAACAACAAACACACACACACACACACACACACACACACACACACACACACACACACACACACACACACACACACACACACACTGAAGCATAGAGTTGGAAGTATTATGGTTTGGGGATACTTTGCAGCAGCATTACTGGGCAAGCTAACCATCATAGAATCCACCAGGAGTTCTAACATGAATCAGAGGAAGCTTGAAGAAAAAAAATAAAGCTGAAGCAGAACAGGATTCTGAAACAAGACCCTGAAAGTGTCACGGTTTTGTTTAGTCTCTTAACCCACATACAGGAAACTCTCAGGAGAATAGAATCAGTAAAATGTTTATTTATAAAGATACTAAATAAATGTGTGTGTGTGTGTGTGTGTGTGTGTGTGTGTGTGTGTGTGTGTGTGTGTGTGTGATGTTCTCCAGGAGGGGGTTGGCGTGGGGAACTGGGAGCTTCTGAAAGGAGATAGAAGTTAAATGTTGTTTGGTAGTTGGGCCTTTTGAATTCGAAAAGTAATTTTGTCTT
Source organism: Anableps anableps (assembly GCA_014839685.1). Classification (NCBI taxonomy): domain Eukaryota; kingdom Metazoa; phylum Chordata; class Actinopteri; order Cyprinodontiformes; family Anablepidae; genus Anableps; species Anableps anableps. The sequence continues at coordinate 26,781,710 of CM026066.1, forward strand.
ACAATGTAGATGAATGTTTTCCCTAGCTGGAAGGTGAGTGGATTCCCGGGCTGGTTGGCTGGTGTGGAAGCAGGTGGTTTGCTGGAGAGTCCATGGAATGGGAGCTGACTGAGAGTGGGAAAACATGATGGAAGCTGTTGCAGGACGAAGGAGGGCGGACAGATAGTACTGTGGCAACAAGGACTGAAAGGAGCTTGGATTACCGGTCGCAGACTGAAAACCTGAGTCTTCACAGTAAGTTTAGTTGTGGCAAGCATATCCAAGTAAATCTCAGAGCTTGAAAGCTGGTGAACACAGGAGAAACCTTCACAAGATGAAAACACATAAGGTTATAAGCAATCCAAAACCCTGGAAGATCACAAAAAGACTAGGAGGCTCTGAGTTACCACTGTGGTTTAACAATTAGGCGTCAAAGGACTGGTATCCAAGTTTCTTTAAACAGTGAGGAATGAGCCTGAGGAGATGCAGGTGTGCAGCCACACACCTGCAGAAGATGAGACCACAAAGCGGGAGCACCCTCTGGTGGAGACCTGCAAGAGGTTTTAGTGAAGCCCACACCAGCCAAACAGCCTGTTACCTAACAGAAAATATTTTGCAGTGATTTTTTTGTTTTAACTGAAAGGTACATCCCATAGAATGTTTTGAATTTGTAATGTGATTTTACTTTGATAGTTTGGATACTAACACTAATGATGAAAATATCTTAAAGCAGACATGCAAAGCCTGTTTCAGTCACGTGTAAAGTTTAACAGCCAACACTTCCTATCATGACAGAAAACCAGAGCCATTACAGCTCACTTGGCAAAGTTAGTTAACAAAGTAAAGGAGATGTTTGTGAAAATGTGTTTTCACGATGTGGTTAAGAACTTCTTATCTACAGCCAGAGATTTATTTATCCCAACTCTCTGTGGTTCACTAAGACTGTATTATAGCAAACATGACCAGAGGAAGTTCAGATCAGTCAGAGAACAAGTGTGTGAAAGATCCAGCCCATCATGTAAATGGTTTGACATCAGTGTTTGGGATTTCTTTATGAGAACATCTGCAGCAGCTGCCCTATAAATTTTACAGTGTTGAGAAAGCACAAACAAAAAGCGCTATTTATGTATGGCAGTGTACCATGACAAGAAGCGAACCTAGATGTACCTCATCTACAGCGTCATGGACAGGGTTTAAGGAAAGTGAAATCGAGGATGGAGAACTGAGACAGTATTGTTTTGTGTTTGTAAATCTATTCAGTATGGAAACAGGATCAAAGGGAAATCCATCAAATTTGACTTAAGAATGAATTTGTTAATGGTGTCATTATATGCATAGTAATGCATCTTTTGTTGGAGCACTGAAGGTTCCTTACGTGACATTATTTTTTCTTTATCTGTTAAGCAATTTTTTTTTCTAAAAATAGTGATTAAAACAACGTGCTTGTTAAGAAATTTGTTTGTTTTTTAAACCCTATATTTAACATTATGTTGATTCTACAACTTCAGCCTCAGAGCAAATAGGAACAAAATTACAGATTTTTATAGCATAATTCAAACATCAAAGGGTGTTCTGCAGAGAAAGTTTGGAGAAATTTGTTTTCACCAGTAGTACTCACCAAATGCTTCACAGCTACAGTTGTTGGGAATCAGAATTCTCATGAATGTTTGACCCATGTAATTATTAATAATTACAATTAATAACTGATTAATAACTGAGTATTAATTAAATTATCGATGACGTTAAAGCTTTTTTAGTCGAATCAGGGCACCAATTCCAGTATCTCTGGAATCATAAGTCAAACTTAGTCAGTCTCTGGTGAAGGAATGAATCCAGAACCACCGGCAGAAAAAACTGTTCACACAATGAGCAATAATCACGCTTATTTCTAATCCAGTCTGAGAATTTATTGACAAAATAGTCCAACCTTACAGCTGAATTATTCTGTAAACAGCCTCTTTCTGTAACTACTGGCATACAATCTAACTACTGATAAAAATACAAAAGGAATATATCGAATGATAAAATGGGAATCAAATCAGATTCATCAGATTTACTTTAATAGTAAAATGCAAAAATGTAAAAAATAGAAATGCATATATATATATATATATATATATATATATATATATATATATATATATATATATATATATATATATATATATATATATCTATCTATCTATCTATCTATCTATCTATCTATCTATATATATATATATATATATATATATATATATATATATATAGAATTAGTAGAACAACCAATTAACAGTACATAAAAATCTAAAAAGTATATATCATAATAGCACATCTGTATCTGTAGTGTTACATAGGTAAACATAATTAATTTGTTTCACAAGCAGGACAATTATTCGGAGCACTTTCACAATAGATACACGGTAATATTTTTAAAAAGACATTAACTGTGCCTATCAAACAATATTTTTGACTAGTAAATATATAATAACATATAATAATAAGATATAATATATACTTGACATATTTTTTTAGGCTGTTGGAAATGTGTCGAAAGTGCGCTGAGGTTTGCTAAAATAGATGAACACTGAAAGCTGCAGTGGAGTTCTTCCTGCTCCTTCCTTGTCGCCTTTTTATTTATTGTATACATTTAAATAAACTGAAGACAACATGCGATCGATAGACTGAGATATGATAAGACCAGTTTAATTGAGTTATGTTTTTCAGTTTAACTGGAGCGCTTCAAATGTGTCGGTGGTGTTTGCTAAGCTAACAAAGCTACCCTCTTCCGAGAGGCAGAAAACAACAGATGAGCTTGGGTGCATCCTGATGGCTTCAACTTCTACTGCTGAGAAAGGTTTACAGGACATTTTTTTGTTTTTTATTTTTCCAAACTTGAACGCAGTTTTAAGTTTTTACCGCTCTGGTTTTAAGATGATTTACTAGTTAAGCCCGATAACTGAAAACTGTCAATAATCATATGAAAAAAAAAAAAAGTACCGTTGATAAGATTTCGGGATTTTTTTGTAAATGTAAATTTCTTGTAATTTTTTTTAGTTTGCATCAACTTTTGACAAATGTATTCATCTACCCCAAACCATTTTAAAAATGTACTGAATGTGTGATACTCAGCTTTTAAACAGTTTTGATGTGATTCTTATTTAGTTTTATACACAGAGGAAAATTCTGTGTATAAAGAGAAGTTATGTGGGAAAGACTGCTGAATTGACTGATGACCAGCAGATAGTCTTTGTCACTCAAAGTAAAAAAAAAAAAAAAGCATTGCTAAAGCAGCTGGCTGTTCGCAAAATGCTTTATGCAATCGTATTGGAAAGTTGAATGGAAGAAAAAAGTGTGGTGAAGGCAGGCACACAAGCAACAATGATAACTGCAGCCTTGTCAAGATTGTGAAGCAAAGTTTGTTCATCCATTTTCATCATAATTAATGACTAATTAACAGAAATAAACATTTGAAATGTGACACTGTGTAATGATTTAATGAGTTTCAGTTTTTGGACTGAATTACTAAAATGGATATACTAATTTATTATTTCACATGTATATTTTATTCTTTTTTTCTATGATGCAGCATGGCGGGAAGGTGACTGTTGTCTGGCTCAGAGTTCCCGTGATGGCATCCTGAGAGAAGCCACCATACAGAGACTGGCCTCCAGTGCACAGACTAATGATACAGCATGGGTGATATTCAGGAAGGATCCGGGAGAGGAGGAGCAGGAGCATGAAGCCATATCGATCACAAAACTTATGAGACCTGGCTTAAAACGGTCTATGCAAGAGAAACCTGTGTTCCCTTGCAGCAACACCGACCCGAACCTCTGCATCCCTTTAGATCTGAGCGATGAAGACCGAGTCCCTTATACCATCAATAGATACTTAAGGGATTACCAGAGGGATGGTATCAGGTTCATTTACAATAACTACATCAACTCCACTGGTTGTATTCTTGGAGATGACATGGGCCTTGGAAAAACTGTGCAGGTACAAGACATAGGCAGCAGAATTATCTTAAGAAGTGTCTAGTTAAGGATTTTATAATTTACATGCTGCCCCATGGCTTTGTTGCTTTTAAGATTATAGGTTTTCTTGCTGCTTTGTTGCACAAATCTGGAACATGGGAGGACATAGAAAACAACAGGCCTCAGTTTCTGCAAACTCAGATACCCTCCAATCAAAGTAATCCCAGTAAAGTGGGTATTGAAATATACAACTATACTTGATAGTTTCTCAAATACCAGCTGCATTCAATCGTGCAGCAGATTATAGCATTATTTTGTCATCAAGCTGATTGAAGTGTCGTGTGATCCCGTCCAGGTGTTTCTGATTGTGGCCCCACTGTCAGTGCTTTATAACTGGAAGGATGAACTGGACACATGGGGTTACTTCCAGTGTGTGGTGGTCCACGGGCTGAGAAAGGAGGAGGAGCTGGCTCGCATCAAGAATGGCCGCATCGAGATCGCTCTCACCACCTACGAGACTCTCCGCCTCTGTCTGGATCAGTTTAATAAGTAATGAAAATACAGTACTTACCTTAACTGCTAAATGACTGGTTGGATTATGGGCAGCAAACTCAAACACACTACATGTGTCCATTGATAAAGGATGACAGATGTGGAAGGGTTGGTTAGGTGTTAACCAGGACCTTTAAATAGCCGGGGCTCTTGCAAAGTTAAAAACAGATGCTAAAACTGTGTATTTGACAAAAATTTATACAGACTGTAATGTATATAGTCAGAAGTGGTCTTGTGCAATAGTTTTTTGGGTTTATGAAAGAAATTTAGATCAAAAATCATCTTTAGTCCCTTTGTTAAATGTAAAACAAATTGTTTCCTTTGTGACACAAAGGCCACACCATTTTTTTCATCAGTTAAAAATGCTAAATATAACTCAATTTGGGAGACATCCCCAGCCAAGTTATTCCCAAGGAGATATTAGCTGAAAACATGGACTACTGTAGATGATCAACCGAGGGTTGGTCCATCTCTTGGGTTCTGTGTCAGGTCTTTCCTGTTTCTTAAAAACATGTCTTTCAGATACTGTTCTTCTTTTGCTTTTGATATTTTCTTGTCCATCATAGCTATCTTTTTTCAATAGTCGTCCAGTTGTTTTTTTGAAGGCGCTCTACAATATGTTGTTCTAGTTAGGTACCAGGACTGAAACTTAGTTTAAGCAGCCAATGTCCAAAGAAAAACTGTAAACAACCTTCAGAAGGCCTGAGAAAAAAAAAAAAAAAAATCAAGACTACTTGAAAAGCTCAGAAATGAAGTCTCGCTTATTGAAAGGCAAGTAAAACCAAGCTAGACATTTTTTGAAACTTTTCCACATGATTATATGGCATTCCAATTGATGTAAGCGCCTGATTACAACAGATGTAATTTTAGGGCATTTTACAGACTGATCCAATTCATACTTAGAAACCACTTTGGCTTCAAATTTAGTCCAGAGGGTTTGTGCTCAAAATGATTAAATACAATCATACTGACATTCAGAGCCACTGGCATTTACACCAGACTGTACAGACTGTGGATGTGGTATACCTAAAGCTTTGCTAAAGTCTTTGTCAGGCAGAGTTTTCTCACCTTTAGATTTGCAATTTTGTAAAAGTTAGAAGACTGTACATGATTTACACTACATATGTAAAGTTATGGTAGAGGCTGTATTCTACTTTAGTGCAAGCAGAGTGGGAAAATTAGACTCAGACACATGAACAGTTCAGTATGTTGTTTTTTTGTTCTAAATATTGCTCTTATATGTAAAGAATCGACTGGTCAGCAGTGGTTGTTGATGAGGCCCACAAGATAAAAAACCCAAACTCCCAGATCACTCAAGCCATGAAGGAGCTGAGATGTAAGGTGAGAGCTTTTTTGCTGCCTATTCAGAGAAAAATAAGTATTTAACATGTAATGGGTCTTGTCTATGTATAACTAATAAGATGGTTTTAAAAATATTACGTAAAAGCACCGTTATGCTGAATGTTTTCAGTTAAAAATACCATAGCCGATGTGGTTGTGCAACTAAGCTGGTAATTTCTGCGTGTTTCTTCCATTAGAACAGAATCGGTCTCACTGGGACCATCCTGCAGAACAACCTGGAAGAGCTGTGGTGTGTTATGGATTGGTGGGTAAATAAGATTCTTTATTATTGTGTACAGTGCTGTACAACAGTCTTTTTGTTGTTGAGCCTTTTTTTTAAACATTGTTATTATGAATTTTGTTATATTTAGGGCCATTCCAGGGTGTCTCGGGAACTTGGGGCATTTCAAGAACAAGTTCTCAGATCCCATCGAACAGGGGCAGAGGCACAGTGCAACCAAACGTGCTCTGGCTACAGGGAGGCAGACTGTCAGAGCCCTGGTGAGGAAGATTGCTCCTTTTTTCCTCAGGAGAACTAAAACACTCATCAAAGAGCAGCTGCCAAAGAAGGACGACAGGGTAAGCGTAGAGACCTTAACATCCATCAAATATTACGTGTGTCCGTGTCTGTTAGGTCTCTTCTCAGCTTTTAAAACAATGATACCTTACCGAAGCTCTTTGGGGTGTCATGTCCCAGGTAGTGTACTGCTCTCTGACAGACTTTCAGCAGACTGTGTATCAGGCAGTGTTAGACACTGAGGATGTGACGTTGATGCTGAGGTCTTCAGAGAAGTGTGATTGCCAAAGTGGGCTCACCCGAAGGAGCTGCTGCTATCAAGTTAGTTCTGTTATTTCTTTATCCATGGTATGGGGTGTTTATAATCTGTTTTGTTAAAGTTTAAAGTATAGACAGAACTATTTAACCCACCTTGAAAATTGTGAGTAATAATTAGATCCTGTTTTTCACTTTTTTAATGAATTGCATACTGTCTTGTAGTTTTTACTAAGGTTCAATGTATCTTTTCATTGAAGTTTACAACAGTACCAACTCCCACAGCAACGGTCTGCCATTAATAATATAATTTCAGTTAATCAGTACTTTAAAACAGGGGAGAACATGGGAAATTTGATTTTGCTTAAATCTCCAATATACATTTATGCAGCTTAAATTAAGTTTTACCCAGACAATTAATGATAATTTTCTTTAACAGAAAAACTCTGAGGGTGTTTATTTAAAGCAGCTCTACTTTACCTACTTGGCCATATTGAGGAAGGTTGCCAACCATGTAGCACTCCTTCGGTCTACTTCGGGCACCAGCAAGAAACAGGTAAAAACCTTGTTATTCTGTAGCATTGATTCCTTAATTTTTTAATGTTGCTAATTAAAAATATTCATTTTATATCTTATAGGAAAAGTATGTGAGTTCCATCTGTGCAAAGGTTTTCCAGAGGTTTCCAGACTTTGTGCAGAGATGCAAAAACGAGGCCTTTGAAGCTCTTTCAGACCCGATGTACAGTGGCAAAATGAAGGTACCACACTAAAGTAAAAACATTTTCATGCAGTCTTCACAGAATGTTTCAGTGCTGCTAATTAACAGGTCTATGTTTTCTTATAGGTTTTGCAGAAGCTTCTGAAGTGCTATCTGCAAAAGAGAGACAAAGTACTTATCTTTTCTCTGTCAACCAAGGTGAGAAATGTTTGAGTGCACTTGTTGATTTGTCTGGCCTCACTCAGTTAAATCTAAGACTTTCGTTACCAATACATAAGAAATAGGGTTTTGCAAAGGCATTCACAATTTGTAACGTTGCATCCACAAAATCCAGTGTCTTTTCTGTGACAGACCAATAACAAAGTAGAGCATAAAGAAGTGAAAGGAAAATGTTTCATGATTAGCATTTTTTTTTGTTACACAGAAATCTGAAAAGTGTGGTATGCATTTGGATTTCTTCCTCTTGTCTGATCCCCCAAATACAATCCAGCGCAACCAGCTATCTTCAGAGGTCCCCTAATTAGTAAATAGAGTCCACCGGTGTGTGATTTAATCTCATAATCTTTAATCTTATAAATCCAGTTGTTCTCTGAAGGCCTGTGAGGTTTGTTGGAGAAGATTAGGGACGCAGACAGGTCAGGGATAAAGTTGCAAAGAAGTTGAAATTAGAGTTAAGTAATAGAACAATATTAGAAACTTCGCACTCCATGTAGAGAACTGTTCGGTCCTTCATCTGAAACTAATAAAAGTTCACCACTTGAAAGAATGCTATAAGAAGTCTTGTCTACACACCAAAATTTTGGAAGAAGGTGCATTGGTCAGATTAAACCAGAGTAGAAGCTTTTTGGCCTATATCCAAAACACCATTTATGGCAAGAAAACAAGCATTGCCTTGAGCACACTATTCACAAAGTGAAACATGGTGGTGGGAGCATTACGCACCGCGAATGCTTTTCTTCAGCAGGGATAGAGAAGCGGGATGGTGTTAATGGGAAGATGGACAGGAGGCAAGGCAGTGCTGGAGAAAACATGGTAGAGACTGAAGCAGTTCACCTTCAAGCAGAACGACGATTCTCAACATATCCAGCCAAGGGACAGTGAAATGGTTTAGATCAAAGCATATTTATGTTGTATAATAGCCCAGACCAAAAAAGTCCACATTTGCATGTTGCAAAATTAATGTTTAGAGATGCCCAAAAAAACTTGCAGCTGAAATTGCAGCAAAAGGTGGTTTTGTAAAGTTTGGGCACAGCATGGCTGAATGCAAACGCACTCAGCACCTTTTAAGATTTTTAGTATTCTTTTTCTTTCACTTTATAATTATGCACTGCTACTACAATTATGCACTACTTTTGTTGGTCAGTCACACAAACTTACAATGTAATAGATTAATGTTTGTGGTTGTAAAAAATTCAAGGGAAATGAGTACTTTTGCAAGGCACTGTGTCTTTAAACTTGGGTAAATATAGCCTCTAATGATCATAAATAAAACAAAAAAAGATTATGAGACTAAACATCTGGCTTAGCCAGCTCTTGAATTTTGAAGTGTACCCCAGTTGCTGTTTGCTTTATTTAAAAAAAAAAAATTACTCTATCTATTGTGTCGTGTAGTTGTTTTTATTTAATTTTTAAGACATTATAATGTCTCATTGATTTTTCATTTTACTATGAGAAGCAAAACAGTTGAACTGGAATGAGGTCTACCTTGTTTCACTATGCCTGTTCTGTTAGAAATTGATGAATTGAATCTCTCTATGTTGGGACATAATTTAGTTTTTGTGAGCAAACCACAATGCTTGTTTGAACTCTTGTGTTCTGTTGCATTGCCTCTGCTGTGAGATCGCAACTGGCTTGCAGTAATAAAAAGCTAGAATAATGGTTCTCATGACGTATTGTGCATTTATAGGCATACCTTTGGGGCTTTGACAGCAATTAGATCGTTATGGATAACTAGACTGCACAGTCCAATAGCTGCTGTCACCTTATACCATCCAATAATATTTGTGGCCTCTATGAGGTCATATTTTTATGACCTGTGTTTTGCTTTTTTGGGAAAAAGAGTTCATAAAGGTTACAGCATTGTATTACTCTATAGTATACGTATAAATATACAGTCTGAGTTGCTAATGCTATCCTTTGAATATTACTTTACATAAGATTTGTTTGTATAGTGTCTAGTTTTTATCCCATGTAAACTCTTTAACTTTTCAATGAGTTGCATTCACGTCATGTGAAGTTGTGTTTTGTTCTTTTAATCTTCCTATATTAACACTTGCAAATCCTTTCAGCTCTTAGATATCCTGGAGAGTTACTGCATGGCAGAGGGACTGGATTTTAGTCGATTGGATGGAACCACCAAACCCAGAGAAAGAGTCCAGATTGTGAAAGACTTCAACAGCTCTTCTCGCATCAATCTCTGCCTGGTTTCTACCATGTTAGTTGAAAAATCATACAGCTGATAAGAATTTGAAACATCTTATGATACAAGTCAAATTTGGTTTCCTGTTGTTGGTTTTTAAGTATAAACGATCATTTGGAAGAAATGATAAAATCTGAAAAAATCTTATAAGAATGTCAACATGGGTGACAGAGCAAAATGTGTTTCCTCAGGGAGCAAGTTTGTTTTGTTTTTTTTACATAATGAAGTTGTTAAACTTTAAAGAGCGTATATCATCAATTTTTAAAGTTCCTTTTCAACTGTGTTCAGGCTTGTAGCTCACATTAATTATTTCATTTTCATAAGAAATATGTAAAAAGCATTAACAAAAAAAAAGCGAGCCATCAATTGCATCAGAGTGATAACATTTTGTTTTGAACAGCAAACTCTGGAATCAGAATCAAAAGAAAAATTGAAATAGGATAGCCTCTAGCTTGAGATTCATAAAGTAAAAAAAAATTATATCAGGATTGATCCAGTGAGGAGGAGGAAGTCAGGAAAACTGTTGTCAAGAGTGCAATAGCTTAGAAACTTAACAAACCAGCACCCTACAGAGGGATTTAAAAATACTCCCATGGTGAGCTTAGTCTTGGGAATAACCACCTTCCACATAAACTGTAATTTAAAACCTAAAATTTATGTCAGCATTTAGTTTGCACGTAATGTCTGCTCCTGATCTGGTCATCATTGTTACTCTAATGCACACTGGCGTCTGCCCTGCAATTTTCCTGAATACTTCACTTTGGAAAGCTAAACTTTTTTCACGGAATCAGTCCTTATTTTACTAAAGCATTTTCTTAACTGATTAACTTTATGCTCACAAACAACAGCTGTGGTCTAATCTGTGGTCTGGCTGTTGACTCCCTGTTTGAGTAAGCTGTCCTAGCTGTGGTGTGAACTGTTGTTTATTCATCCTTCAGCCTTGGGTTGTCGCTTGCTTTATATATGAGATGCCAATTGGAGAAAACAGTTTTTACCACAGAGAGACTGTTTGTACAATCTCTCTCTGTTTTTATAACATATTTTTTTTCTGTCACCAGTAAGTGTACACACATCCCTTTGACATGTCCTTAGACTTATAAAAGGTATTTTTTGTTGTAAAAAAACAATTCTGTTATCTGTCTACAGCCATAGAGAATTGCACACTTCAGCACGCCACTTGATTTCTTCATAAATGCATTATTAATATATGGTAGAAGCGTAATGGTTTTTAGTGCATGTGTCTCAAACAGGCTGACAGAAAAATAGGTTTTAACTTTAGTTACCTGCTTTGAAACAAAATTGGAAATACTAAATGTGATGTATTTAGTTTTTATACTTTCAAGCTTTTAGGTTTGTTTTAAAAATATATTTACCCTTTCAAATAAATGTTTCTTCCTTTAGGGCAGGCGGTCTTGGTCTTAACTTTGTAGGTGCTAATGTTGTTGTGCTGTTTGACCCCACCTGGAACCCAGCCAGTGATCTTCAGGCTATTGACAGGTAGCTTTTGTGCTAGATTATGCATACATATTATACTCTGTTACAGCTTTTGCTTTCCTGGCCCACCAGACTATAGTGTTTGTGCACAAATTGTTTAATTCAGAATCTAAAAGTAAGTCAGTGTTTTTTGTTTGTTTTTTGCATCATTGCTCAATTTAATGCTATTGACGTAATGCTTGTTTGTGTGGTTGTATCTGCAGGGCGTATCGTATCGGCCAGTGCAGGGACGTCACTGTTCTCAGGCTGATCTCACTTGGGACTGTTGAGGAGGTTATCTACCTCAGACAAGTATACAAACAGGTGCAAAACTGTTGTAATGTGACTGAATCATATATATTTTTTTTTTTTATTTATTTTTTTTTTTTAAAAATTTTTTTATAATTACTTGAAAATATATCTATCTGATATTTATTTCAGTAATGCCTGAGTTAAAGGGAGCATACCTTGGGCTTTGTTCACGGCTTGGTTTGCTATCTTTCAGTATCCAGCAAGTATATGGAGAAAGTTAGCTTTTAACATACTGGCTTACACTTATCCTTTTTGTTGAACAATCTGCTTGATCAGATTTAAAATGTGATGTGAATGCAAGTCGTTTAGGTGTGAAAATGTGTTTCCGAGCTTAAAGGATTTGCTAATTACTTTTGCTGGTTTCATTTCAATTGGGTAAAATTTCATTTGGATAAATTTTACAAAAGGATACTGTGATTTCCACTACATTCAGATGCACCTCTGAATGACCTCTCTGGGTCGTTCTTTACAGGCCAGCATTAGGTAAAATGTACACTAGTTTCAGCAGATGAAATTTTGTTGTTTTGTCCCCCCCAACAGCAGCTGCAGTGTTCAGTGGTTGGCAAAGAGAGCGCCCGGCGGTATTTTGAGGCAGTGCAGGGAAATTGTGTCCATAAAGGGGAACTGTTTGGGATCAAAAATCTCTTCAGGCTGCAAACAGAAGGAACATGTCTCACACGCAGGATTATAGAGGTTAGTCAATCAATGTGTCTTTTAACATTTGAATGAGTCACACTGTGTGTTTTTATATGAAATTTGCTCTTGTTTTCATTTTGATTATAATTTGTCTCAAAAGAGTAAAACTTGGATTTTTTATAAATTACTCAAACCAAAAATTTCTTTAGGGGTTCCAAAGGTCTTTTTTTCTTCAGACAATGGCCACTGTTTTACTCCTTTTTGCTCCAGTCCTGGTTATCCTTGTAAAGTGGAGTTTTTTTTTATGCAGTTAGACTCAAAAATGTAGATCTAGAAAAAAAAAATCCACCAAAAATGGCATAGTAACAAAGGAGATGTTTCTTTAGTCCTATGTGACCACACCACAGGCTCATCTCTTGGGTCAAAATCATTTGTAAGTTGCTCAAACAAACAGGCTTTTAAAACAGGTTTTAAGGACTAAAACTGGAGTATAAAGTGGCTAATGTCTGCAAAAAAACCTTTAGAATAAATCAAGAAAAGCTTTAACTTACTTGCTCTGGATTTACAATTTTAAGATTGGCCCAACTGAAGAAAAATTAAATATGAGGAGTAGCTTTAGACTTTGTTACAAACACTATCTGCAAATAAAAAGTAAGATTTGATAGTTTGATAGTTTACAAGTTTCCCTGTTCACTTTGATTTTGCTTGGTGAAATGTGCTGATGAATGCATGTATCATCCTGTCAGCGAGAGGGACAAGTGGAGGCCGGTATCATAACAATACAAACACACAATGAAGACGAGAAGGAGAACAAGACGAGCAAAAATGAAGTAAGTAACTATCATTCTCACGGAAGCCCACTTTTCTCCGTTTCCAAGTGGTCCACTCACCCTCTGGTTCCCATCTGAAAGAGGACATTCTTCAAACAGGGACATTCGTCTGGTAGTCAAACCAAACAGTTTCTGTCATGACTGTAAAAAATAGAATTGCATCTTACAGCTAGAGTTCTTACACGCTCTAGAAAAGTTTGGAATTAGATTAAAGTAGTTTTATGTCTAGGTAAGTCTCGAAAAATAAACTAAAATGTGGATAAATGTTTGTATTTTCCAGACTTTATTCCCTATTATATTGTTTAAATGTCGTCTCCATGAATTCTTCCATCTATACATTTGATCATCGATCTGTCCTCATGGTTATCCATCCATCCATTCATCCAACCAACCAACCAATCAACTTGTGTATTTGACTGTCCTTCTTCCCATTCTGACCACCCTAAAATTATCTGCCATGAATTTATGGTGAACTTTTGTCTTTATACTTAAAAAATGGCCTAAAAAGTACCAAACCTGCAGGAAATTTGAATCTGGAAAAGAATTAAGTTTTGAATGTGTACGAACCCCCTACACAGCATTCTTTAAAGCACACAGGATACAAGTATTCAGTTTTTAAGAAAATCAAAACCTTAAGTTAAGTGAGTGAAGCACCACAGGATGCCTGGGCTCACTAAAAATTATCAATCAATCCCTTGAATTGTTGTCACTGAAGTATGAGGTTTCTTTATGTCTCACGTCCCTCTAATTGTGTTTGAAGCAGCTGGATTTAATCACTTGTTTAACCTCATGGCAGGAGCAGACCACACTGAAGCATGCTTTTACTTGCCTCTTATTTTGTTTTCTTCCTATTACATCACCATGCAGGGCTCATGTCACTTTGATGTTTACTTTGATTTGTTGTTGGAAGACATCTGTTTTAAATTCACCACTTGAATTTCACAGTGGCTGGTTTGTTTCAAGATGAGACAAAATGAAGAGATTTTATACTTTGGTTGCATTTTTGTAGCTAAATATTAATGAATTGCTTTTAGACCGCTTTTTCCTGTATGTGCTTTTCTTAAACTGTAAATTTTTACTGTTTTGTTTCAGGAACATGGAGATGACACATTGTCAAAGGATGAAGCACCTGAGGAAAACATTTATGCCTCAAAAATCCCAAAAGGTGTGCTGGATTTCAGCAGTGGAAGTGAAACTGATGAGGAGCTGCAGGGGCTGAAGCGAAAGACTTCAAATTCAAGTGCAGGCCATGGCAGCAGGAGTGGAAAAGCTGCTGCTGGACCCGTTCACATGAGTCTCCGCCAACATGGCTTCTCCAGACTCCTTGAAACAGTCAAGCAGAGACAGCAGTTAAGGGAGGGAGACTGTAGTTCCTCTGCCGAAGGTAGTCCCTTTGAGGAGGATGCAGGAGATCAAAAGATAGAGGATACCTCCACAGGCATCTGCACAACTTCCTGTAAAGGAAATGGTGCTGCTCGCCTCCCAGAATCTGAAACAAAAGCCCAGAACAAATCCATTGGCTCAGACAGAAAAGACAGAGATGATGGAAATAACGTTTTATCGTTAAAAGAGGGGGATTATGCTGTTAGATGGAGACAGGGCCTGAAACGACGGATAAACAAAGAAATTGCAGTGGATGATGAGAGCGATGAAAATTCCTCACCAGAACACAAGAACGTTAATAGGCTCAAAACTACAGTTCCAAAAGTGCACCAGTTTGAAGGATACTCAGATGAATCTGAGGATTTAGACCTAGAGGCAAAAACATGTTCCGAAAGGAGTGCTTTAAATTTGTATAACAAAGACGGAGGTGGAAGCAGGAGAAAGCCGGGCCACAGCAAAACAAGGCAAAGTGCTGGTGCAAGGGACAAGGTAGGATCCAAGTACACAGAAGAGATGGAAGCTTTCCTGTCTTCAGAGGATGAACATTCAGCTCCAAGGAGCCGAGCAGGAAGGTCAAAAGCTGCTCCATTTACAAATTGGAGAAGTCCAACAATTCCAGCTTCTGAGGAAAAGAAGCAAACCATCGACAGCGTGCTAGGTTAGAGTAATGGCGCTTGCATTGTAAGTTTATAAATAATCATAATTCAAATATTAATCATTTCCATTTTTCGCGTAAAGGGCGTGTGCAGGAGGTGGTGTATATGCACTCTAACCAGCGGGTGGTGGGTGGCAGCAAAGCAGAGGAGCTGATCAGCAGAGCTGCTGTGAGGGACGTGTTTGAACGCAAAATGTACTCCCAGCTTCCAGCCAATAACCTGCTCAGTACGCAGGAGGTATGTCGAAACAAACACTAAGTCCAGTGACTTTTTAAATACAGAGTTACGAATAATATTGTGTGAGCCCTATTCTCTTTATATGTCACAAACATCGGGAGTTCCTGTTTATATCATTCTATGGCAATAAAAAACATTTTTAAATGTTTGTTACATCTATGCAAATAGGTCTTTCTAAATTGGGTGCTTTAAAATGATTGTAAGTTTAGGTCTTCCATCACCATTCTCAGCTGTTTTGACCTAAAAATAAATGAAGTCTTTAATAATCTGATAAGAACATTTTGAGCTTGTCTCTTTTTGACTGTTCTAGAGCCTTCCAGCAAGTTTACCAGACAGCCAGCCTAATTCCTGTGCTGTCCAGCTGCAGAGGCCCAGTGTGGATCATCCAGTGACCTTCTCGAGCAAGAGCATCCACCACACCGGATGCACTACAGTCATTATTGGAGATACTCCCAAAGCTGTGTGCAGGTATTTAAAAGCAGTCGCATTTATTATACAGAAGTAATGAACACAAGCAAGAAGAGAAATAAACAAATTTATGAAAAATATGAGCTATCATAGATGTCTGCCAAAAAAGATCATTTTAAAGGAAGTTGGAAAGAAGAATGAGAACAAAAGTTGAGGAAATAGGTGTGAAGAAGGAGAATAATGAGGAGGCAACAAAAGAAAAGAGGGATTCCTGGCAGTGTTGGGAAGAAGGCCAAAAAACCCACCACAGAAACAGTGTTGAGTGCCCCCACCTGGACCTTAATAACTGCTCATGTGTATATGCAGAAAAAGACCACCTCTGAGGTTTCCCCTCTACCTATTTCCCAGCATCATGCCAAAGATTACCCAGTTATGATCAGGCCCAACACTGAAGGAGTTTCCCCCTTTGCAGCCACAGCCCTCCTGGGACTGACCAAAAAATGATCGCCTTAGGTCTTCCAAACCCGCACATTCTAGCAAGCATTTATGTACACACACCCACACGTGTGGTATTAACACACAACCCCGTTCTGCTGCATCACCTCCTTCACTTCCCTTCACAAACCCTTATATACAGACACACAGATACCTTTATGGCTCCAGCCTCACTCCCCGAGGAGGAAGGCTATGTCTCTGCCCAGAGGTTCACCAGGGAGTGAAAATACACACTGGGTTATATTGATATCGCCTCAATTAACCTTGCTGTTTAATGATTTGAATCCATATGCACGTTAGGTTTTACTGCCTTTGCTTTTATTTATTGCTTTTTCAGTGAAAAGCCACAAATGGTAAGACAGGTGACTTTAAAGTATTTCTTTCTCTGAGTCTGGTTAGATTAGCGTTTTTAACGGCTCCATAAAAGCAACTCTAATCACGTTGATTTCTGGACATGAGCCTGAATTTTTGCAGAACTTTTCATCTTAGGTTAGACCTTACGGACCTGCAGAATAGCTGAATAATAGTATGGGTAATTATAATAAGAATCAGAATTTGCAGTCTGCAGTTCAAAAGGTTTTGAGATGACAGGAAAAAGTACAGTTGCAGCATTAATAGCAGAGGGTGGATGTTTTTTACTTTATGATATGGAACTAACCTAAATTTTCACAACAAAACTGAGGCATTTGCTGAATTATTTTTCAAACTAAGGATCTCAGTAGAAAATGTTAGGATTTTCTTTTTGGACGGGTAATGTCTGGTAATGCTTTCAAGCACAGAGGAGCATTTCTTATAATAAAGTTCATTTAAATCTAGTTCAACATACTTTATCTTTCATTTAAAAATGTCACTTATTTGTGTCTTTGTGTCCTTTTTCTTTTTGCATAGGCAGCAGCTGGAGGAAATGGCCCGACATTTTAAATTTGTTTCAGTCCATCAGTTTGCCGTTGAGATTCTGAAAGGAAGTTCATCTCAAAGACTCGACTGGCTCCGTCAGTACTACTCATCTCTGAACCACTCTGACGTGGCTGAGACTGTCAGAGAAAACTTCCCTGACACAACAGCACTGCCATTCTCTCCTACAACTGCTACCACCTCATCATCCTCTAAAACGTCTGACAAAACCCAACAAATGAAATGTCCCAGAGCCAGAAAAACAAGGAAATACAGTCAGACCAGAAGAACTAACTCCAGATCTCCACAAAAAAATGTTTTATCACCACAGATTGGATCTGGCATCCTAAAAAATGATGTTCTGGAACCACCAAAAAAGTCCAGAATATCTGAGAAGAATCTTCCAGATCGTCTACAGGATGTTCAAAGGTTTGTGTCAGAGGAGAAGGAAGAGATGCTCCGCAGTGCCAGTAGACATTCAAGGACACAGAAGAGCAGTGTCTCTACTTCTGGAGCCTGCGGAGCTGGTGGTGGTCTTGCCGTGGATCGGGCCAGCGGCGTTGGTCTGGGGTCCAGGGAGGCTGCTGCTGCTTTCCTGAACCACACAGACAGAGACGCCCCTTCTTCGTCTGACCTCAGGCGTTACAGCTCTGCCACGCTATCCAAACCCACAGCTCAAGACAGGGAACAAGAGCAGAAATCTTCACTGAGGATGAGTGAAACTTTACAAGAAAGTTTTGAGCCTCCTTCTACGTCGTGCAATAGCTCCCTCCTCAAAGATCTTATAGGAGATACATCGATTCTTGATGATTTGCTGAAACCTAAAGGCAAGAACATTCAACAGAAGAGCACCCCAAAAACACCTCCCGTATCTTCTTTGGCACTAAGTCCGACCTTCATCACATCTTCTTCACCCAAATTAACTTTAGGTGCTGATTCAAGCTCGAAAACACAAAGCGCCGCGCTGGTGCAGACGTCAAAGAGCACTCGCAAAGACATCTGGGACATCCTCACTGAGGGCAATGACGAGAGCATCAACAGGTTAATAGACCCAGAGGAGGTGCAGAAAGTCTGCATTAACACCACCTTTGCCACTAGAGGTTTTTCTGAACAAAAGGAAAGCAAAAATCTCTGGAAAACAAATGACAAGTTTCTGTGGAAGAAATGATGCAATAAAGCCTTTTAGAATATTCTTTTATTTTTATTATGTTCAGAAGTGTCAACTGGTAATGTTGATTGTTGCCCAAATAAACAGCTTGATTATAACTCTGAAATTCAGAGTGTGCATATTTTATTACATTTATCTTAAAGTTTGTTTCTGTGTCCATGGTGGTGAGTATATCTGTGCACTATAACAAATATTTGAATTAGTTTAGGATTGCATACACTAATATAGGTAAGCTGTATTCTTTAGGATTGTTTTACTGTTGCAAAACTGAACTTATGTTTTACAGAATAAAAGTAAAGATGAACCAGTCCTCAAGGATCAGTTTCCTGGATGTTTTATATGTCTTCTTTCCTCCAAAAGCTGCTTTAACTGCCAGAATTACCTCCTCAACAAGCCATTGTGTTCTGCAGAGAAACTATTGGTTTGATTCTGCTGTGCTGAACCAAGAAAACATTTAAAACATGCAAGACTTTCAACACCACTTAGCAATATTCTGATGCATGATATTGGGTGTTTTTCACAAGCTGAAATATTTTTAAACAGCCAAGTTTCTCTTGTAAACACAAAAAGGGTACTAGGCTCCTTTCAGCCAGCTTAGTGGCAGTGCATATCAACTGATCGGGGATGGGGGTGAGGGGCATCCCATTGACAGACTGTAAATTGTAGGAACGAGATGACAAATGGGTTAAGCGGTTTTAAATGTGTAACTTTGGTGCAACTTAATACCTTTAACTGTCTTTTACCTACTTTTGACTGCATTTGTAGTTGATCTAGTAGTGTAACTTGAATTTGAAGTTAAGTAAGTTAGTGTAAAACGAAGCCACTGTACGTATGTGGCCTACGTTGTTTCAGGATACCATAAATCCTGCCTCAGTATCTGTTATTTCTCTGTCACTCCTCACCCCTCACCACCTTCCACTTCCAATGAGAGTGTACTTATAGTGTGCTGTAAATGGTCCAATTCCCCTGCAGTTCTTTGCACTGTAATCTGAGTTGTCAGATGTGCTTCAAAGGTCTACAAAGAGCGACAGCTTCTGTGCTGTTGGGCTCATGGAAGTTTGAATTTATTGTCCTCACACCCTTCCATTTGAAGCTCTCTATGTATTTTTATTCTTACATGTCATGTTCAAATAGTTATAACTACTGCTTGCAGCATTCCGGTAACACAAAAGCAAAATCAGCCCCATTTGTGCATTCATTTATAAGCATCTCCTAACCCACAGCTGTGTTTGACCCCTTTCAGCTGGTGTGCTGAGGTTAACAGACACCCCAAAAGAAAATCTGTATTCTGTGTTGTGTTTAGCAAAAATGAGAAAGCACTGATAGCCATCAGTAAACAAGAGAAAGGGATGCATGTCTCAACAGATTGCACAGGTTGTTAAAAGTGTGTGTGCGTTCTACTGGGTGGTAGATCACTTCATGACGGGTATGCTGCGGTCATACCTGCTCAAATCGTACATAGGAAGAAATACACCACCTTTCTTTTCCAGAACCCCAAACCACTTTCTCTTGGTTGCTTCTCTTTTGGTTTCATCGACAGATTTGCAGATCCCTGCATTTTTTATTTTTTTTTTTTGTTTTTGTCAAATGAGAACTATTTTTTTCTAACTTCACCAGATATGTGGCAGAGGTTTATGCCTAAACAAGCAATTCCTCAGTTGTATCTTATCTTTGAAGCCATCTTCATGATGTTGCCAAAGTGAACTAGGTTGTTTTGCCATCTAGTCATTTCCCATTGCAAGAATAATCTTAATACAGTTGAAAAGGGTGTACTTTCCCACACACAGAGCTTCAAATGTGCTGTCAAGAAGCTGACGAGAAATCTGTTCATAATTTTTCTCTCAGTAGGTTTCTGCAATTCTGTTGTACAATGGAATGTCAAATAGAGCTTAACTTGTAGGTGTCAGACCATGGCATCTAGTTTGGTTTTACAAGACAGTTTATGTGCATTGATCCCTTTTGAGCTGGACTGTCTGTCATCTTTGGTTCAGATTTCAAACATTCACTGTCCAACTAAAACCTGCAAACCGTCATTGGTTAAGAACCAATTTGTTTTCAATCCCAGAAGGATTTCTTAATACCATCAAAGAGACACAAGATAAACATCTTCACATATAACCATAACAAGTAACTGAATCAAAGCATTATTTTTTCATACCAGCTATGTATATTGTGAGGAGTGCCTTCAAGGGCTGTTCGGGTCTTTGTAAGACCTAACAAAAAAAAATAGTTATCAGGGCATCTGGAGGAAAGTCTGGCTTTTAATGATGAACGTAAACAGCAGGGGAGGAAAATGCTGACCATAAAATACCCCTGCTCCAAAATTGACACTTTCCAGCTCAGTTGAAACTTGCAGATGCCTATATGGACAACCCAAATGATTTTTGGTAATAGGTTTAATGGCAAGATAAGATAAAGATTAAGTTTTTTGGCTACACTGACCAGAAGTAGGTGTGAAGGACACACAGCAAGCTTTCAAATCAAAGAACACTGTACCAGCTGTCAAGCATGGTGGTGGTAACATCATGCTCAGGGTCTGCTCTGCTTCCAGTGGTACAGTGTGTTTAATAATGAAGAAAGAGATTTACTTCCAAATTCTTTGCCTTTTGCACAAATCAACTAGATGGTTGAAACTTGGACGCAGTTTTCAAAGGGCAATGATCAATTGCTAATATCAACAGTGGTTTAGGATTTCAAAAAGCAGGTCAACAGTGATCTTCTGAAATAGTCCAAGCCTCATCCATACATCCAATTTGTGAACTCTGGTTAAAAACTGTGTCCATGGAAGAAAAACAATTGATTTTAATGAATTCAACCATTTGCTCATTTATCAAGCTGGAGTTATGCTAGAACCTTGTTGATAGCTAAAATAAAGGTGAAGTTTCCCAAAACTTGAGTCAAATTACTGGTGTACTATATGGGAAACTTTATGTATAATTTTTACTATGTTGATGTGCAAAAAGAAATTATAGATTCAAGTGTATGCACTGAATTCTTGTTTTTAAAATTCCATAAATCTACTGTGGTATTGTTCCCCTCTAAAAAACGATGGTCAGTGATGTGCATATAAACTTCAAACAGGCACTGTGTTTATTAAGGAACCTGATCATTTTGTTCAGGCCATTAAAAATAATGTATGTGGGAAGAAATATTACCCAGCATTTTACTACAAGATTTATTAACAAAAACCTTGGGGTGTCTCATCAAGCTAACAGCTGCAGTGGAGAGGTACAGAGCTCTCCTGCCCTTACAGTAACCGGCAGAGGAGGTCTCTAAACACAAAAAAACACCTCACCCCCTTCATTAGGAAGTTACACACAATTCAGCTCTCATTCCTATCCAGTTACCCAGGCAACTGCTAGCTGTAATTTGGGTTAATTCATCGGCTCCTGAGTCCTTCCGTTCCCCATTGTGCCCCATCAGAAAAGAGATATAATGCAGATGCATACACACTTTTGCAAACCTAGTGTCTAATGCACTGACTCACACAGTAAGGTAGGCTAATCCTCATTTTGTTTGCTCTCATGGATCGCCACTGGAAATTGAAAATGCTAATTAACTGCACTGGAAAGTTTAAGCAACATCTGTATGGAGCTCTAGCCATTAAAGTTGCATTTGTTTAAAACATTTTTAAGGTTAAAAAAAAAAATTGCTCTAAAATAGCAGAGTAGTAAGAAATACGGGGAGGTCTACTCTTCTGCTTCTTTCAGACAAAAGGAATGGAAAACTGTGTGTTTTACCATGAGGTAAATATTGAGAGAGTAGAGATATAAACGAAGTGAAGAACTGCCTTGGTCTCTGTTACCCTGCCAAAGGCCTGTGCGTCACTTGATCCATTGTTTAGTGTGGAGAGGTCTCTGCAAGCAGGCGGCTGCCTCCCTGCTCCAGCTGCGGCTGCTCTACTGTTTATGTTTGCAGGGCCCTTCGCCTTGAAGTGAGGCTATGCAAGCAAAGCCCAGCCATATGTGAGCATTTGGCCATCGGGGAAAAAAAAAAAAAATCACTGATCTTCTCTTTTTTAGTCCTTGCTTCTACTGTTTCTCACCCTCAAGCTCAATTTCTGCTTGTCCCTTTTTATCTCTTGTTTTGTTAGCTTTCTATTGTAGCTAATCTTTGACGGTCTGCTCTTTTTGGAAAGTTCAAAGGTTGTAATAACTCCTCTTTTATAAAAACCTTGGTCTTGGATGGGGGAGGAAATGTTTAATATTTTTGCAGCTCCATGTGAGGTGATTAAACCTACCAAGAAATGGACATCCAATATAACTGACAGGGCAGGTGAATAGAGCATTCATAAGAACAATCTATGATAACCCTGGAGGAGCTGCATGGATCCACAATTCAGTTGGGAGAGTGTTGACAGGAAAATTATTAGCTGTGCACTTTTCAAACCTGGTCTTTATGGAGGAGTACCAAGAAGAAAGCCATAAGAAGTCTTGTTTGACACAAGCCATGAAAGACATAGCAAACAAGTGCAAGAAGGTGTTTGGATCAAATGAAACCAAAATCAACATTTCTTGGTTACATTCAAAGTGCTTAGTGTTGCGGAAAGCTAACACACCATCCCTAGAGCAATACATGTTGATGGCAGAATTATGCTGTGGGGATGCCTTTCTTCAGCAGGAACAGGAAAGCTGGTCAGAGTTGATTTAAAAATGGATGGAGCTAAATACAGAACAATCCTGGAAGAAAACCTGTTAGCAGCTGCAAAAGAGTTGAGACTTTGGTGAATAATTATCTTCTAGAAGGACAATGATCCTAAACATGTAACCAGAGCTGCAATGAAATGGTTTTAATTGAAGCAATATGTTAGAAAGGCCCAGTCGATCTGCAGACCTAAATCCAATTAAGAATCTGTTGCAACCCTTTAAAACAATGTTCAAAAATGCTTTTTATGCAATCTGACTGAGCTAGAAGTATTTTTGTTGAGAATGAGCCAAAATTTCTCTTTAGATTTAAGTTTTGAATGTCATGTTCCTTGTGCTTTACAATTATGAAATGTTTTGTTTTGGTTTATCACCAAAAATTCCAGTTAAATATATTGAAGTTTGTGGTTTTAATGTGACAAAAGGTGAAAAAGTTTAGAAGATATGGAGACTTTGCTTTAAATCCTCAGGATTTTTTTGTTTTTGGTGTTCCAACACTCATTAATCCGATAATTGTAACACCAATATTTTTGCAAAAAATCTGCAGTGTCCATTATTGGCAGATACAAAGATACCTCTGTTGGACTGGATCAAGCATAAAGGTGAAAGGGTTCTAATCTCCATCTAAAATTCCTCGGTCAACCTGGATAATTTCTTGTGTGGCGGCTTCCCTGCGTCAAAGCAAGTCTGTGTGTTTCCGAGGATTAGTGGTCCTGACCTTGGCTCCTGGGTGGGCTGCATAGGCCAAGTGCTTGCCTTGGACCTTTGGAGGTCGCTTCTGTTTGCTGAAACAACACGCAAGGGGTGTCAGCGTAGGAGAAAGGAGTGGCACAAACAGCATCCTCACAAGCAGTACTTCACTCTCTTTCTTAGACACAGTCACAGACTCTCACATGCACAACATTCATGCAAAATAAAAATGGTCTTCAGAGACTTAATTGAACACATAATCCATGCTTATTCTCTCACATAGAAGCAATTGCTTTCTTTTACCCAGACTAAAATACATTTGTTATCCACCACGGGATTTAGAAGTGTCGAAGCTGCTTTCACTTCTTTTTGTCCTTAAACTTGATCCCACTGATAGTAAAACCATGAAAAAAGGAAAGTACCTTGAATAAATATAATCTTTTCATGAGGTAATTAACCTCCCTCTTTGACATTTGTAATGCATTGACAGAAGACATCAAAGGGTTGCCATAATTGCATTGGCACCAGGTGAGTCAAGACCACCTATGATGTGAAAACCCCCTATTCTTGAGCAGCCAGTGCAAACAACTTTTAATTTTAGCAGCAGGTGACACAGACAGGCTTCAGCAGCAGCTTTTATAAGCATGGATTACAGATAAAACCCCTCGAGAAAATTCCTGAAGTAGATGTGGTTTTTAAATTAAAGAGACAGATTTAATTCAACATTAGGCATAATCTTGTTGCGGTACTTATTTTTTCTGAAGGACTCACATCACACTGGTATACATATTTGTTTTTGTAATAGATACATTGAAACTTCCTTTAGATCAGCTTCAGAGTTACTACGTTTTTATTTCACAGTCTTTGCATCTTCTGCCATCTGTTGGTGATTTTTAATATTACAAGGGCCTCATGAGAAATTAAAAGAAAATCTTACAAGACCCTCTAATGTTTCTAAATTACAAATTAAGTGTCGAAACCATGTTGCTAAATACAGCTGACAAAATTTTAAGGGATTATAAGAATAAAGGATGGTGTGTGAAAATATTGCAAAAGAACAGAGAGAACGAATGACTGAATTAACAAGTAAATAAATACTCTAAATAGGTTAGGATTTATTTTATTATTATTGGTTCAGAATTAAGAATGATGTGATTAAATGTGACCGAAACACAGAAATCAGTCAGGCACTGTTAAAAAGCAAAAAAAGGACTTTAGAGATGGTTAACGCCGGAGACCACTGGGACCGTAGAATATCCAGGCAGATGCTGCCGTTACTGTTTATATTTGGGTGATAAATTCTGGTTGTGAAGGCGACCTTGGGGGGCTTGAAGGGATAATCAGTTGGGAAATGGATGGTGAGGAAAAACACTCCGCCCTGATACGGACTGTCGGGTGTTCCTCCTCAACAGAGCAGGAAATCTATCAACCAAACAGAAATCCGCAATGAAAAAGTGGGTATGGAGCATGGGCAGAAAATAACATGAAACACAACAAAAGATGGTCTGAACAAGGTAGAAAATGCTAAATAAACATCAGATATCAGAAACCAAATGAAAAAACTGGAACCTGAATGCAAAGTAAACAGACCATGAGAGTATAAATCTCACATATAAATGACAGCTCCACCCTCAGAAAATACTGATAAAATAAAATAGCCTGTAGGGATTGCTGCAGAACAAAAATGTCAGATTTAGCATTTTCTTGATAAATAGATGTTAAAGGTTTGGAGTCATGTGAAAATGTGAAACTTTCAATGAATTTACACAGAATTAAGCGTCTGATTAGCTCCTCTCTTTAAAATTAGATTTTGGAATACATGGGAGGATTTTTTCAATAAAATGACTTCATCTTTTACATTTTTAATATAACTGGTTATGCTTGTTATATCAAGTCTCAACAGTGCTTGATCTGTTGAGGCTCTGCAGCTATCCACACACCAAAGAAATTAAAAAGTACAACTGGCTGTCTTTAATATGTAGGCTTTCATTTCTGACCACAGACACGAGGCCGAAATAACTAAAATTCAGCTTTATGTCTTTATTTGGAATTTCATGTGATAGACAAAGGAAGGGCCTGATCTACAAAGATTCCAAATAAGGAGCGTTAGATTGCATGAGCAAACAAAAAGTATGCGCAGTAAGTGGGCGTGTTGCACGCAATCTACAAAGATTGCGAGTGCAATTAATTGCATGTGCAAAAGTCGTGCAGACCACCGTATTTAAAGCTGCAGTATATAACTTTTAGAAAAAATATTTTTCTACATATTTGTTGAAACTGTCACTATGCCGTGACAGGCTGGTATGACACAGATAATCTGAAAAAAAATCGATCTCCTCTGCCTTCTCCCAGTGCTCCCAATGGAAACAATGAATAAGAGCCAGGAGGCGGGTCTTCGCGCTGTCAATCACTGTGTGAGTGGCGCTTCTCACCCCCCCTCCAAATCTGAAGACATGGAACTTTGAAGAGCTTCTGGGTCCTTGTTATATTCTCACATAAGTCTTCTTTTCATGCTACAGGTATTCTCTCTTCTTATGTGCGAGGTGCCTTGCATTTCATAAAAATGTGCCAGTGGTTAAAACAAAAACAGCCAGTGACCAAAAAACACTAAATTTTGACTTATGCATTAAACAAAATTGATGTGCAATGAGCGATGTGCAGTGTTATTTTGTCACCGTGTAGCACTTTGCATGTGGGAGTTTCCTGTATGTTGCCGTTTCCAGTCGCTGCCTCTGCTGCACTTCCATCATCACCCTCATTTATCAGGTAGTGCACATGGACAGACAAAAACTTTATATCCTCCTGCTTCTCTTCCAGCTTTATACTTCCTGGACTTTTAAAGGATGGCCAGCAAGTCCAGAAAGTTCACAAGAATGGACATGTTTAGAGTCTTGAGCTCCTGCTGGTCGCCGAACTCCATAGGACAAAGCCTCTCAATGTTCTGGCCCTCCAGAGGACAGATGATAACATCGTCGCTCTGCTGGTTGCTAAACATCATGTCGCTATCTCTGAAGGTGGAGGTGACTTGGGGGGCCAGACCTTTGTAGATATTTTCATGAGTGTACTGTTTGATTTACTGCAGAGGCAGGGCACTGACCTGCCCATGATTTAAACCTTATGAATTCTCTTCAGTAGTGTGAGTGTGGATTTTAAATGTGCTGAAGTGTCTTTTAACCTTTACCTCAGAACTAGCTTTGCTCTCCTGCTTTTAGCAGATCACATCTTACCATCAACTTCTGTACACCTTCGCTGTCCCTGCTGAAGATATTTCTAACAGTATGATGCTGCCACCACCTTGTTTCTTCATTGGGGCAGTGTGTTCAGGGTTTTTTTTTTTTGCAGTGTCATTTTTCCATCAAACACAACTTGGTAAGATTTTCATCTGACCAGAGCACCTTCATCCACGTTTACTGTGTTTCTTACATGACTTGTGGCAAATTGGTCATAGTGATTCTCAAACCGGAGGTGCTCTGTTAAATAGTCATTTTGCAGTGACTTCAGTTTAGTTTGTTATGGCACTAATGTTCTCTATAGCACACATGTGAACTCTGTTCACTAATAAGTTGATTTCTAAAGTGGTATCTCAGTAAAGGAGAGTAAATACTAATAAACTGGTCTATCTCATGAAATGCTTTTAAAATACATTGAAGTTTGTTGTGGGGTCAGAAAAAATATAGAACATTTTGCGTGACAGGGCACTCCATACAACACAACAATGCTTCGCAACATGAAACACAGAGCCCATATCAGTTAGAACAAATATGCATCAGACAAACATAAAATAGACACATTATATTCCTTCAGCTTGTCTCTAAAAATGTCAACTTTTTAAAGATTTAGAATCATAAAAAAAACATCTCTTAAAGATGCAACACAGCCAAAATATTTTTTGACATGTTTTATGAAGAATGTTGCATTCATAATTTTCTTTCATATGAACCTTTAACCTCCTCTGCCCAGTTGTTGCTTTTATCTCTCTGTTTTACTGATTAATTGCTACATCTTAAAGATCACCTCATTACAGGTCTGGAAGGACAAATAAAGACTGTCCTCCATCAAGTTGGTGACATTTAGTTTCAGTCTGAACCAGTCAGGGCAGGCGTGGATGATCTAAGCTCGGGGTCACTGACCATCTCCTTTTCCTTCTCCCTTCCCTTTCGCTATCTCTGATGGAGGAGGATCATACATCATGGCTGTCTAAACATGCTGCCCTCCTATGATTTTTGGCAGATTCTTGCAGCACAAAAGGCCGTGTGAACCTGACTGTGCAAACTAATGAAGATACATCTTTGTAGTTTTATCACTGTACATCATTTGTACCAGCAGCCTGTTAAAACCAGGTCTTCCCGTTGTCTGTTACCATTCCAAACCAAACTCCAGCTCTAGATGAGGTTCACTTTCTTTCATTATGCGTTTTGTGCAAGGTGAATACATTTAGGTCTGCACTATGACACTAGACTCATAAATTATTTATGTTTTTTATAATTTATAATAAACGGATATCAGTGTACGAACATGTGAAAAAAT
Source organism: Anableps anableps (assembly GCA_014839685.1). NCBI lineage: Eukaryota > Metazoa > Chordata > Actinopteri > Cyprinodontiformes > Anablepidae > Anableps > Anableps anableps. The sequence goes on from CM026066.1 coordinate 26,809,799, forward strand.
TAGGACACACAAGGACAGCCTTTGTTTTTTTTTTAAACACATTTGAACATATAGATTTAACAATATGGAGCATTTACTATGAATAAAGATGGTAAGACTGATTAGAGGGTGGAGTATCCTAACTTTTTTCTCAGGTGGAAAAAAATGTGTTTATTTTCTTTTTAATGAATAAAACAAGGCAAATTGTTGTTTTTGTAAGTGCAATTAAATCATTTTATTTTGCAGAAGAATAAAAAAATTGAGATAAATATGTTTACATTTCATAATAAAGTACTGAATACTATCACAAATGTAACGCACTGCTATCCTGATTCCTCAAAATTAACCAGTGGAGAGCTGTGTGATGATGGGTTATACAGAGCTGTATTTTATTTTTGTTTATTTTTTTAAAGGTTCAGTATGTCAAATATATTCCATTGGTTGTGTTACATTTATGTGACATCAATTTACTTGACTTAAATATATATATATATATATATATATATATATATATATATATATATATATATATATATATATATATATATATATATATATATATATATATATATATATATATATTTATTTATTTATTTATTTTTTTTTTTTTTTTTTGGCAATAACAACAATAAATCATAGCTGCTCATAATTTCCATCACAAATATATACATCTAAAATATAAAGAAATCATAATAATCAGTTCCTTCCATTATTCACTGAATCCAGTGGTTCCATAATTAAAACTGGATTCAAAAACTTAACGTTTTCTTATATATTTATTCCATTTTCAGATGTCAATTTTGATTCAGAAACTGATTTCCTCTAATCCATCTTCTTCTTAATGTAGTCCTGTAAACTTTGCAGCACAAACTCAGCATAGAGAAGCTTAAGGGGAATAGACTGCAGCAACCAGGCCTAAATGAACAACACAAACACATCTGTTAGGACAATTCAGTCTGCCAGCAGGCAGTGCCTTGTACAAACTCTTCAACTTTTTCAGCAATTTATCACGTTTCAACCACAAAATTCAGTGTATTTTCTTGTGATTTTATTTAAAAGAAAGATACAAATTAGAGTTTAACTGTGAAGAAGACAGAAAAAGATTCATAGTTTTCAAATTTTTTGAATAACATTGAAAACCTGACTTTAATGCAGACCCCACAGGCTACAATGCTTGGTAGAAGCACCTTTTGCTGCTCTTACAAATAAATATGCTTTGCTCTAAAGCATTCCATTGCAGTTCTGCATGTATGTTTAAGGGTTGCTGTCCTGTTGGAGGGCTGCATGGTGGGGCAGTTGGTAGAACTGTTGCCTTGCAGCAAGAAGGGCCATGGATCTCAGCAGCTACCTCTGAGTTATCATAGTTTGCTCTCTTGTCTGCTTCTTTAAATAATCCTCTCCTTTTTTGGCTTTATCTTTACGTGTGTGACAGTTGTGCCATGCTGTTTCCATTCTGAATGTTAAAACTGTGTTCTGTAAGATGTGCAAAGCTTGGAATATTGTTTACTAACCTAAATTTGCTTTAAAATTCTCCTCAGCTTTCTACCTGACCTTGTTCTTGTCCTTGGTCTTCATGATGCTGTTTGTTCACTGATAAACTGATAATGTTCCCTGATAAACCTCTAAGGCCTTCATCCAAAAGCCGGATTTACTGAGAAAAAAGACAAGGCAAGTAGTTGCACTCAATCTTGTTAAGGTGTGTCAGTGTAAATGGGGCTGCTAACAACTTCATTACATGTTTAGATTTCTATGAATAAAGCATTTTAAAAACCAAATATTGTTATTCTTCCACTATGCCACTACTTTATTTCAGCCTAATACATAAAAACCTAATAACAGATACTGAAGTCTGTGATTGAAGGTGACAAAATGTGGAAAGTTAAAGGCATTTGAATACTTTTGCTGTAATTTGGTATCGTGAGATATTTATGTAAGTTGTTTTTACCAGGAGTGTGTGACAGATGGTGCCATTGGTTTTGTCTCCTGCTCTGAGGTACTGCAGGGATTTTTGTACAAATTCCTCTGGATGCAGAGTCATAATGCTCGTTTTTTGGAAACCCACCATCCGAGTGGAGACCCCAAATGGAGCCACTGCCTGAGAAAACATTCAGAATGGGTTTTAGGGTAATAGCAAACAGTTTCTGCCTATTTGTGATCCGAAGTCTATCAGATAAAGTCTGAAAGAATATCCTACAACCTGTATGATAAGCCCTCTATCTTTGTACTCTGCTTGAAGACCTTGAGAAAATCTTTCCACAAAGATCTGCAGAACCCAAAATTCATGCAAGGATTATGATAATCCAATTAGAAGACCTGTAAAATATTTTAGATGGACAATTTTACCTTTGATGCAGCATAAAGGGTAAACAGTGGGAAGGGAAAAGAAGCAATTCCTGAAGCAATGTTGATGATCACTCCTTTTCTCCTGCAGAGCCAAATAAAAACAAACAAACAAAAAAAAATCAACAACTGAAAACATATTTGTGGAAAACTGCACTGCATTGAACAGCATATTATAATGTAACTCTGTCAAACATTACATCTAATGAGGAAAACAAGTGTAGGAGACCTGTTCTCCATGCCTGGGAGGATTATTTTGCACATCTGAAGACAAATGAAAACAAGTTCAGATTTGAGAAAAATTAGAGTGTACAATACATGTCTGAAGACCGAGGATACTGTCAGTGAAATAAAAGTTAAAATTATTTCTCTTTGGGATTTTACAGAATTATTTGAATATGTGTCCAAATCATGATATAACAGAAACTGTCTTACCTTGCACAAGGTTTTCACATTGCAGTTTATCACCTTTGTTATTGTCTGAAAATACACACAGACACCAGTCTCAGTGAGTGGTCCCAACTTCAAACTCACTTTCAGAACATTTAATACTGAAACAAATATTTTAACATTTTATTTTAAAAAGAAATTTACTTTTTTTTAATGAAACAACCCTGAGATTAAAACAGCTGTGAAACAGTTGAATCAATCACTGTTTTGTTTGTTTTGTGTATAGAACAAGGGGACAAAAAAAAGGCATGTAAATTTTTTAAGTGAGGCATCTTCAAATTGTCTTTCCAAAAATATTTTTGGAGGAAGAAAATAGTTATAGTTATGTGTTTTTTGTTTGTACAGTGTATGTAAAGATCTGGTGTCAACCCTCCACAGGGAGGGTAAGCCAGAACACGTTACAATGAATGGAAAGTTTAGTGATAAGAAAAGGTTTCTTTGCTTTTACTGATTCTATCAGTAAAAGAATCACTTCATGCTTCCTTCAGGTGACAAGGTTTATCAAGATGCTGATTTCAGTTTCCAACAGGACTTCTTTGCATGTTGCAATTGTGTATGATTGGCAGCAAATTTACCTGACCTAAACTTAACAGATAATCTATAGAGTATAACCAAGAGGCAAATGAGAGACGCCAGTCAGGCCATTATTAAAGGAACCTGGGCTGCCTGAACACCTGCACATGAAGTACATGCAGTAATTCATGCAATAAGACTCTGACCAAGAACTCAATGTTTATTCTGTACAGCACATGGACATACTTTTCAGTAGGCTTGCATTTCTGGATTCAATATCGTTTTTTATTGGTCTACTGTAATATTCTAATTTTCTGAGAAACAAAATTTGGGTTTTCATTCCCTATAAGCCGTAATCATTTAAATTATTGTGAGTTTCACTTCTTAAATAAAATTAGTGGAAGAAATTAACTTTTAAATGATTTTCTGTTTCATTGAGATGGACCTGTAATGCATTTAGATAGAAACGTATCAACTCATCTACTCAGTTTTAGTTGTTTTAGTTTGCTCTAGTACAACTGGATTTATGCAATTCAAACCTTTTTTTCAAATGATGCATTTATATCGGTACATGCATATTAATGTCAGGAGGATGTCAAGTAAGTTCCTAAAAATTAACATGGGCTCTAATGTACAGCCTTGTGAAGTACCACTGACCTTGTCTAGCTCCTCGGAGTCGAGAAACTTAGTAGGGATGAAGGTGGGGAGCACCCCAACGTTGTTAACTGGGTTAGAGGGGGCAAAAGAATATGTTGTTTTGAAGACAGAAATATTGCTTCATGATTGTTTTACCTTTAATGTAGCAATGTATGCCTTGAATATTAAATAGGGAAAATATGAATGTCTGACCTAAAACCCCAACGTTAAGGTCTTTTATCTCTTCCTCTATTTCCCTGCAGACATTCTCCTCACTAAAGTCTGCCACAATCACCTTGACCCTCTGTCCTGTGGTTTCACCTGAGACATGTGAAATGCTGACATTACTCTGAACAACAGGCACCTTTTACAAATCATACATTTGTAGATGTTTTGCAGCCACAAAACAAGCAAGCGTTATACCTATTTCCTTTGCCACCTTGTCCAGCGTTGCTTTAGTTCGACTCATGATGACAACATTCATTCCTCGCTCAGCAAGCTGAGAGGTGGTATGTGATGGTGAATCAGGTAAAACAAAACAAAAAAGTCCACATGCAAATATTAATGAACACAGAGATCAAGTAAAAAGTAAACATCTTTAAATTGCAATTTCAAATACAGAAAATGTTTATCACGTTGATTAAACAGTCACTTACTGCAAATGCATAAGCTCTTCCTATACCTTCCGAAGCACCAGTCACCACTGACAGAGAGGAAACAGACATTCAGGTTCAATCAACTGCATCAATCTACTGCAGTTTACATTTTGAACACTGGGGACTCTGTGTCAAATGGACCTTGAGACAGCCTGTGTTAATTTTGTTTACACTTCAGTCACTTCAGTAATTATTGACTATTGTATCTAAGACAAACACTCAAATAATGTTTAAATAGTATTTTTTTAATATTTGCATTCATCTGTTTTTAATCTTGTAATTAATCTTTAAGTAACAAAGCTGATATATGCAGGTAGTTACTTTTTGAAAATACAATTTTAAATAAGATTTTTGAAAATAAATCAAAATTAGAAATAAGAGAAAAACAAACCTCAAATACCAGAATCTGTTTCAAAATCACTCATCGAGTTTTCCCACACATTAGGGCAGAGATACCTGTTCGAAGGTGCAGTTATTTTTTAAATTATGTAGTTAGTTTGCAAGTTTTTTAGCCTTTTCCCTCAGATTAAGTCAAGTTTATTTGCATAGTACATTTTCACAGCAAGGCAGTTCAAAGTGCTATACATTATAAAAACATCAATCAAGAATGCATCAAAATCATCGAGCAAGTATACAGCAAAATTATCAAAATCACTATACATCAGAATCATCAATTAAATATCAATGCATCAAAACAATAAAGATAATCAAGTAAATATCAAAATCATCGAGCAAATATCAATGCATCAAAATAATAAAGATTATCAAGCAAATATCATCAAGAAAATATAATTTTAAAATATTGATCAATGTTCCACTTACTACTAATCAAAGGCAGCTCTAAACAGGTAGGGTTTTGTTCTTGATTTAAAAGACCTCAGTGTCTATTGGTTGTTTTGCATTTTTCTGGGAGTTTGTTCCAGATTAGTGGAACATAAACACTGAATACTGCTTCTCCATGTTTGTTTCTGGTTCTGGGGATGTGGAGTAGACTAGAACCAGAAGACCTGAGTGGTCTGGAAGGTTGACACAATGACAACAGGTCTTCAATGTATTTTAGCGCAAAGCCATTCAGTGATTTATAAACTAACAGAAGTATTTTAAAGTCTATTCTCTGAGCTACAGGGAGCCAATGTAAGGACTTTAGAACTGGGGTGATGTGTTCTATTTTCCTGGTTTTAGTGAGAACCTGAGTAGCAGAGTTCTGGATCAGCTGCAGCTGTCTGATTGACTTTTTAGGCAGACATGTGAAGACACTGTTGTAGTAATCATTGTGACTAAAGATAAATGCATGGATGAGTTTCTCTAGATCTTGTTGGGACATTAGTCCTTTAATCCTGGAAATGTTCTTTAGGTGATAGAAGGCTGGCTTTGTTACTGTCTTTATGTGTCTCTACTGTGTTACTGTCTTGATGTGTTCAGAGCTGCAGATAATCCAGATATGGTAAAAATAAACTACACATTATTTCAGATTTTGAGTTTTATGTATCAATTCTAACATCAAGGGCATAAAGTCACTCAACAGACTGGTTACTGTCATTGTTAAACAAAAATGAAGCCAAATGGGAAAGCTGTTTGTGGAAAAACTAATTATATTTCAAGATTATTAGCTTTTTAGAGCAGCAATAATTTAAATAGACATAACTTTATCAGTTTGTCACATCATTGTGGAGGAAATATGACCTTTTCTTAACATCACTGAATCAGTTTATTGAGGACTAGGGAATTAATTTCTGTAAAGCTCTCTTTAGGTCCCCCTTACATCACTGAAGTCCAGTTGAGGTCTGGACTTTGACTGGGTCTGTGCAAGTGATTTGCTTTTCCGTCAATGGGTTATAAATCTGTTGGTCTGTGTGGGATTATATTCCTGTTGATGACCCAGTTTGATCCAAGATTTAGCTGTCAGACAGACAACATCTGATTTGACTCTGGAATTTGTTGATAAACAGAAGAGTCCATGGTTAACACAATGTCTGCAAGTTACCTAGATCCTGTTGCTGTTAAACAAGTTCAAATAATCACACCTCCACCACTTTACCTGACAGTAGGTATGGGGTACTTGTGCTAATATACTCTGTTTAGTTATCTTCAAACATAGTCCTGTGTATTATGGCCAATCATTTGTTGCCTACTCTTTTTACATATGAGTACAGGACATATTTCAAGAAGGCTCATGGTTCACTGAGATGAAAATTTGCAACATAAATTGAAACCCACACCTTTCGGCAATTCACATGTATCAATTGGTGCCTTGAACATGCCTTGTATGTATCCTTTTGAAGTGGGTCAAGAGAGAGACAAGATTACAGAATGCTGCGGATAGTTTAATATAGACATATCTGAATGGAACAAGTTCAAATAGGATCAGAGGCTTTGATGCATGTCTGACACTGCTGATAGGTATTGTACCCTAATAAATGAATAAATTTGTCATGGAATTAACAGTGGAAATAATGGACTTATTCTTGAGATTTTGTTAAACTGTTTTTACTTATCTCTGACTCTTCAAGAATAATCCAATTTATCAAGTATTCAAGACTTTTGAATATAATGTAATCTAGAGTCCTTAAAAAACATGAAATTTCCCTTTAATTTAAGATGAATCTGAAGCAGTGATTTAAAAAAAAAAAAAAAAAAAAAAAAAAAAAAAAAAAAAATCAGCTTTATTAGCCAACTGCACAACATAATTGATTTTACACTGTGTGGCAGGCATGGCTGCTTGAGGTAATAAGTCCCAGTATAAAGTTCATAGGTAAAAATAGTCCAGCCCAGGAAACAGTCTTCATAGCTCCTAGGTGTTCAGCCAAGTTCAAGAACTATATATATATAAAAAAAAAAAAAAATACTAGAAAAACCATAAAAACATCATTAAAACAATAAACAAAGCTCACAGCATGGGACAGGCAGCTGCTGTCACAGCACCAGTTTCAACAGGGTTGAAGGGTTATGAGTTTGTTACTTATTTCTTGTGTTCTCTATGTATTTTGGTTGAAGCTCTTTTGTTAGTACTTTTCCCTTTTAAATTGTAGATCCTTTTGCATTTCTAGTTCAGCTCCTGCATTCCCTTTGTCAACTAGTCTCCTTCCATCAGTCTCTTTGATCTGTACTGTGATCCAGCTGTTTAACATCCCTCTGATTAGGCTCACCTCATTTCAGTGACACTCTCCTATCCTCAGTATTTAAGTTTCTAGGTTTCATTGTTCAGTGTTGGTTTCTTCTATTACACTGTCCCTGCTCTGATTCCATGTCCTGCTCTCTTCCTGGCTACCAGTAAGTTTTTGTTATTATCAAATCTTTCAATATCACCATACTGTTCTTTTCTGCACTTTGGTCCTGCTCAGACACAGACCAGAACAATTCCTTGTTGAACTAATGTACAAAATAAGCAACCAAATTTTGCAGGGTTACAAATGAGAGATTACTGTATTTTTTTCATGCTTCTAGAATCGTAGTTTCTTTCATTGATTCATTAATCTCTTACATCATCTTGGAGAAACCTTTCTAATTTTATTCCCTAATGTTCCCTCTGTTCCTAGAGGTCTGCAGATATTTTTTCTGCCACAGCATTTTAATCTGGTGGGAACTGGACTTTGAGTGGGTCATTGCATCATCTTTTTTTTTCTGGCTTACAAACTGGCAAATGATTTTAGGCAATATTCCTGAATCAACACAAGTGTGTTGTTTTGTAAACACATTGAGTGTATTGGAAAGATATGAGAGTTAATTATTGCAATTTAATTTTTCTGCTTTGTTCATATGATGGCAACAATGTACTCTTGGAAACTGAAGCTGAAGCTGCCTATCTTCCAGTAAAGCTGTGGTTTTTAAGGTTTTATTTATTTTTTTTTAGATTCAAATATATTGTAAAGCCTTGCTTTGATTTTGACTTTGCTTTGATATCCTTGTGATTGCTCTCTGAAACCACTAAAAATGAAAAAAGAGCCTATTTTGAAGCAACCTGAGCTTGATGCAACCGTCTCTCCCTCTGCAATCTTGCATCACCTACTTTTTCAGAACATGATTAGAATGTTGACTGACAGAAAGCAAAGACTTAGTTTTTCTTTTGGATTTTTTTTCTACATGTTACTGTCAGCTTCAGAGCCGTAAAGTGAGATGTTACAGTCAAGGAATGTCTGTTTCTCTAACAACTGCAGATGGACAGTGGAAAATAGAGAAAAACGTGTTAGAATTTACAGTAAATAACTTGATACATGACTAAATCCCAATTAAACATTTTCCAGTTTAACTGAACATCCAGATGTTTGGTGGTTTCAGCAGGAGGAGCTGATGTGTACAATATGCTGCAGAACAACAAAACTACTGGAACATGATAACAAACAGATGCTCAAATAAAGCAAACAGAGAGGAAGGAAGGACTGACTAGGACCAAGATCCAGTAAAATAGACCACTTGAAAATAAATTTTAAAAACTGAAAAAGACAAATAATGTCAGGATACACAACAGTTCTACACATATGTTAAATAATCTGAAATTCTAAGGGAGAAATCCAAAGAAATAGAGAAAAAAAACCATTTTCTTAAATTAATTCCATGAATCTCTCTATGCACTATTCTTGAGCTAATCTGAAGGTTAGAGAAGGTTTGGAGGTCTGGAGATATTGAAGCTGCAAAAAGCTGCTCTCCGGCACCATGCACCTCAGCATCCTCTGGCCCCACTCTGATTTTATGTGACTTACCACTTTGTAGGTAAACCACATAAGTTATTCTTGTTCTCAAACTGGTTCCACCCTGCGGTAATACCGCTAACTGTTGAACTTGGAATATTTAGTTGTGAGAAATATTACACAGCTGAACACATTGCACAGATGATATTGTATCATGGTGTCACACTGTGGATTCCAGTGTGTGTCTGACCTTCAGATTAGCTCAAGAATACTGCATAGAGAGATTCATGGACTGGGTTTTAACGTCTAAGCAGCTGCATCCAAGCCCTATGTGGCATTTCTCTGGAATCTCAAATCATGTCTCTCTTTCAGTGCAAAACCAAGGTCTATAAAGATATGAACGAGCAAGTCTGATGTGGAAAAATTTGACTGACTTGCACAGATTTCTCAAGCCAACAGAACACTTTTGGATGGAATTAAAGCAAAAACAGTCAGCCAAGCCTGCTTGTCTAATATCAGCGTCTGACCTCACAAAATACCTCTGAAGGAGTGGCCATAAATTCTCATAAGCACACTAAAACCCAAGAGTGGACCAACAACTTATTAAACTCTTTGGATTAAAAATGAAATGCCACTCAGGTTCTTTTGTGACTAAAGGCAAATAAGCAAACAGTTTTGACAATATAGTGCATAATGTTTGGTGCAACTTGAACAAAATGTACTAGTTTTGTCCAAAATCTTTCTTTCAATTCTGTAGTAAATCAAAATGAGATGCAAAAAAACATTAAAAACTTACAGTTTATGACTGGGACTGTTTGATGGAAAATCGGGTAATTGGTAATCAGGGGTTTGAACTTTAGTTCATGCAAATGAGCTTCTTCCTCAGCATAATGGGCTACAAAGAGCATATTTTCAAAATAAAATAACAGACGAGATAGCAAACAGGGAAAAATGCTATGATTTAGACTCCTAATTGTTATTCATAATAAAACAATCACATTATAATTTGTTTTAAAAGTTCTAAATGGTAAATGCCACCGTAGGTTTCTACATTGGACAATACCATTAAAATGCATGAATACTACAGGACGTTATTGGACTAAGGTCAATGTTTTATTGTCTAATGTGCAGTAATTATTTCAGAACACTGTCGCCAAGAGGAATTTTCCCACAGTTCTCACATGCTGACCCATAATGAATGAAAATGACCTCTCAGCAGCAGGAGAATTCACCCCAATTTACAGCTCATTGCAAAAGTATCCATATCTCTTCAGGTTCTTCACATTTTATCATATCACAGCTATTATGAAGGTATACAAACCATTCATTGACATTCAATGTGAATTGAGTCCTATAAATACAAAATTGTCCCCACTTTTGTATAGCAAAGCAATTCATTTTAGCTTATGAGCCTATAGTGTCTTGCAAAAGAATTGATCCCCCTTAAACTTTTTAATATTTTCATCATATCATAACAAATCTTGATGTATTTTATTGGTGTTTATTATGATAGGTCAGCACAAAGTAGTGCATATCTGAAGTTGAAGGAAAAGAAAATACAGTATTCTTTGTTTGTTTACAAATTAGTCTGAAAAGTGTGCTGTGCGTCTGTATTCAACCCCTGTACTCTGATACCACGAAACAAAATCCAGTGCTAGAATAGGTCCTGTTTGCAATTTACCACAACGCATTTAGGAAAATACTGCAAACATAGGGAAGAAAGTTTTCTGGTCAGATGAGACCAATATTTAACTTTCTGGCTTACATGCAAAGAAAAACAACACTACACATCCCCCTAAACATACCGTCCTAATGGTTTAACATAGTGGCAGCTGGCTAATGGTGTGATGCTTTAGCAGAGATAGGGATACTGGTCAGAGCTGATGACATGTTATCCCCACCTTTCTTCAGCAGGGACAGAACTGGTGAGAGTATGGTTGGAGCTAAATAGTGGATGATTAAATCTGAGACTTGAGACTGGGGTGAATGTTTATCAACAGCCCCAAAGAACAGCCAGAGTAACGAGGTATGGAATGGTTTAGATCAAAGGATATCCACGTCTTAGAATGCCCCCATTAAAAGTCTAAACCTAAATGCAATTGAGTATCTTTGACTTGAAGACTTAAAATGTGAAATTCCCAAACTTCTCCATCCAGGCTGACTGGCCTTTTTTTTTTTTTTATTTTAAGGGGTGTGAATACATTTGCAAGGCAGTTATTTGATAAATGAGTATATGATCAGCAAATTACAGTTTTGCCTATTTTATATTAAGACAAACCACTGAAAATGTTACAAACACAGAAGTCAGTGTTAAGGTACAGAACAAGAGGACACATGTAAAACCTTCAGCAGAGAACAGTGTACATTACACCTGTTCTCTTTTCTTATTCACCGTATACAGAGCTAGAATGCTCTGCCATGATACTCTTTGAACTAAATGCTGGCATGAGGAAAAATAAGGGAAGGCACATGTTTCTCTTGTTTTTCAGGTTTCTGGAGAAGTGCCGTTGTTTCTAAATACATATAGCTTGTCATTGAAATCCAACTGATACACACCTCATTCTCTGCATCACAGAAAACAAATCGCAGATCTCAACACAAGTTTGCAAGATGTGTGTGAGTTACCCTAAAAATCCAGATTAAATGCAAGAAATGTATTTTCAGGATGTTTGCATCTATTGTATAGGAATCCAAACTAATGCAAATGTGGCTTCAAGTTGTCAAATTGGGACTGAATGCTGAGGTATGTGCGGCCTAGAACATACTGTCCTGGAGGTTTTCTTCTATGCTGGAACAGAGTGAGATTGTTTTTTAGAGATAAAAATCTGCCTAGCATTCTGTGTCTTTCACAAGACCTCCTCCTGCACTGTGGGAAGCTGTATAAACTCTTCAGAAGCTGCCAAAGTAAATCACTCAATTTTGTTTAGCTGCTCTGGGATCATCAGGGGGATTTCAATGGCAACTGAGGTCTGAGGGATGAAACAGAACTCTTAGTGCTTGCTGTTGAGTTCAAGTAAAACTGACATTCATAGGAACTTTTCAGTTTATAGTCAGAATAGCTGGGGAATGCAGAGGAGCTTGTCGTATACTCAGTAATTCCCTCTATCAATAAACCCTGGAAGTGCTTTGCAGTTTGTGTTCAGAATCTTCCTCTTATTCCAGTTAGTCTCACTTTCTTGCGGTTCTTTGGCTCAAGAATGAAACAGAACTCTATAAATCATCTGGAGATTTTAGCCTGATTTTACTCAACAGTTGATTTTAATGAATATCCGAGCAGCTGTTGTTTAGGTATGTGTATATGGCCCCTGAAGCAAAGTCAGGACATGCATCTCAATGTTCAACATTGCACAAGAATGAGCCTGTGTGATAACAAGAGATCTAAACAAGCCTGAGCGGAATGAACCTCTTTCTGCCTCAATTCTACACCTAAGTATTCCAGATTCTTAGGTAACCTCAAGCCCAGTGCTGTTTCTTTACCATCTTGCAACTTACGCACACTGCAGTGCTCATTTACCTTATGTAACTGCATTCATAAATAAAAATTATTTTTGTCCAAATGGGGTGAAAACTTTCTCACCTGCCCATTCTCCCATAGAAGTGAAGAAGGTTTTTGACAGAGAAAAACATGATTTAGGAAAAAGTATCCTACTGAAGAGCATTAGCTTCCCTCCGTAGTAGACAACAACTGCTGCACCCAGGAAAGTGAGTAACAGCTCCAGGAAATCCATGTTTTTTTGTTTTTTTTTTTTTGTAGCACAGGAATTCAGGATTTAAGCCTTCCAGTGTCTCCGTCTTGTGTCAGCAGATTTGTTCAGTCTGGTAATGAAGACTGAAAGAAGGAAAACCTCTGCCAGAAGACACTCCCCCTTTTTACAAAATTTTCACACACACGCACAAAAAGACGTGACAGTCTGGTTTGCATATCTATCTATCTATCTATCTATCTATCTATCTATCTATCTATCTATCTATCTATCTATCTATCTATCTATCTATCTATCTATCTCTCTCTCTCTCTCTCTCTCTCAAAGTCAGTCCAGCTGGTTTTCTGTTTCATTTAATACTTGTCTGTCATCCTTGTTTTTCTTCAGGGTTAGTATTTATACGAGACATTTATATTGTTCTCCAATGAAAGTGTGACAGGACTTATTTTCACTATTGCTGAGAGTTTTCTATGTTATGCATTCACAAGCATGATTGAACAAAAGAATGGAATAACATTCAGAAAAACTATGCCTCAGTGTCCACTTAAAGCTTGTGGGGAAATAATACTCTACAATACACTTCTTTGCATTTTATTATCAGGGTCTACAAAAAAAATTCCTTCACATGAATTGTGAGTACAATAACTACAAAATTGTCTCCATTTTTGTAAATCAAATTAATTAATTTTAGCTTTTGATCCCACAGTGTCTTGGAAAACAAAATATATCATGAGCACAAATTTCAGTGTGTTTTATTATGATTTTTATGGAACAAACTAATAATGCATAATTTCTAAATTTGTTTGAAAAATAAAAATCTGTAGATTGTAGCTTTTCAATAAATACAGCTGTTATGAAGGCATCGAATGGGCAAAGGGCCACACCTACCAGGTCAGGGATGAAGTTATTTGGAGGTTTTAAGAAGGAGAAGGTTATAAAATATTCCAGGCTTTGAAAATATACCAAAAACTGTTTAGTCCATCATCTAAAAATGGAAACAGTATGGGACTAATATAAACCTACTAATGGATGACCATCTATCTAAACCAAGAGGTCGGACAAAAAGAGCATTTATACAAGAAGCAGCCAAGAGGCCCATGATAACTCTGGAAGAGAATCTGGCAACAGATAGAACTATTAGTCACACATTCCACAAATCTATTTTTTATGGAAAGGTGCCAAGAGAAGAGCCATTCTTGACAGAAAGGCATAGTAAGTTTAACAATTTATGTGGGAGACACAACAAATGTGGAGGAAAGTACGCTGGCCAAATGAAACCAACGTTGAATGTTTAGGTTAATTTTATAATTTTCCATAGTTGCTTTGGTGCATTTCTCACATCATTATTAATGTTTGCAAAACAGCTAGTGCTTTTTCTCAAAACAGTTATTACAAACTGTAAAACTTAGTTGATAACTTGCAAAAGTGTGTCATTTGCTCAAGATGGATGGTTAATTTCTCAAAATGAAAAGTCTCCATGTTAGTGAATAAGATTGTATACAGATTGTAAAAATTGGTTATAAATAATAATAAAAAAACTATACACTACTTGCACAGCCATTTGAAACCTCAGTACATTGCTCTCCATTGTATAATTATTTGCTAAGCTTCTCCATTAAATTTAAGAACTCACTTTCAACCGATTTGTGTTGAAACTTGGTTTTTGTTTTCAAAAATATTATGTTGTGCTTGATGGATTCAGTTAATGTCAGGAAATAGTAGATAATGTTGAAGGGAGCATCCAAATGCTGGACACAGCAGGCACAAAATCAAGGAGCCAAGGGACTTTGATAACCTATTGAACATTAGGTACAGCCAAACCAGAGATAATATTCCCAAAATCAAGATAATCTCCACTGTATTAACTCAAAGCAATAGTTAGGACCATTATGTAGCACAAGTGGGGAACCAACTGACAATGGTTTTATCTTCAAAACCAGGATGAAAAAATAGTAGGGAAACAACAAAGACAGAACAGCAGCATAACAAGAAATAACCAATATTTCCAAAATGAAAAAGGGGAAAAGTTATACACTGTGGTATGAGAAAAACTCTTAAACAGAACAGAAAAATTGTGAGCAAAAATAAACCATGAACCAAGAAAGTTACCCTCTCTTGGAACCCGTTTCCCATCCCACACCTACTGCATGTTTCCAGCCAGTCAAGTTGTGTTACAGCTGCTTATCTCTTCTAACAGAAAGCCCTCAGCTGCTTTTGTTTTCATTCAGATAATTTGTTTTTTATAAGGCACAGCTTTCAGTCTTTTGTGATTTCAGATGTCAGGCATTCATGACTTAGTTTTCATTCTCCTGTTTGAACTTCATTAGACTTGCTCCAACCGAAATGCTTTCTATCTATATCCATCTCATATACCCGTAATGCCAGAAATTCACTGTCAGTGTTATGAGGTTTGCATTGCACTTGAATCCATGTGAAAGCTGAGGTTTACTTTAGAGAACTTGTTCAATTTGGGAGACATTTTCAGGAAAGAGTGATTAAAAAAAAAAAATTAAAAAAATGCATACTTACTTGACAGCTTGTTCAACAATCTTGTTTGTAAAGACTCAAGTGATGAAATAAGGATTTTTAGTTTTATAGGGTATAACTTTAAAGTAAACATGAGCTAGATTAGTGTGACAAAAACGTAACCTTTCATGAGAAAACTAACATTTGAGCAGTTTTTAAAAGGTAACTTTTGTGTGTTTGACCCTTCATTCACAGAAACAGTCTTTAACAAATATTTCAGTTAGTAAAATGCTTAGATTTTCCAAGGTAAAGTAATGCCACTTTGGAGTTATGCATAGCAATATCTAGCTTTACTTTTTTCTCCTTACTTCAAAAATCACAACATACTGCATTTCCTGCACCTAGAAAGATAACATCAAGCCACTTTAATGGCCATTATCATCAGGGCACAGCTTCTGAGTGCAGTGATCGTCAGTTCCCAGACACTTTCAAATGAACCATGGCAAAAACTAACAGAACTAATTTCACTGTGACTGAACAGCTTTGTTTTGAAAGTACCCATGCACACTTTTGAAATATTTTGCTCAGTTGGTTTAAACAGGAACAAGCTTGTAAAAAAAGATGTGATAGAAGCAGAATTTGTACTAGAAGAGTGACGTATGACAGAGACTATTGAGAACTGAGGTGTTCTACTCAAACCCAGAAAATGCTGGGTCTCTGAAATTGTCATAAACATTTTAAGGCACAGCTGATGAAACCTATGAATAACAATAATATTAATGTAGTATTTTTGTACCAAGTTGTAGTTTGTCAAGCAATACACAGTATAGTGGCCTATTAGAAACAAGGGAAAAAAAACCAAAACAAAAAAAAACAAAAAAAAAAAACAAAACTAGCTTTGAGACTTAGAACTTCTTGGGATTACCAAGAACTGCAAATATTCTGAAAAAAAAACAAGAAAAAAAACAGTGATGGCATACCAGTCCCTGCAATACATTAAATCCCCTCAACTTTCCTTACATCTCTAACAGACTAATAAAAATGTGTACAATTTTAAAGATGGTGGGAAAATAATTCCTAATTTATTTATTTTTTTTATGAATAAAACTTTTGAGCAAGTAACATGCTTTTGAAAGCTATCAACTAAGTTTTGTATCAGTTGCTATGAAGAATGCACTAGCAGTTGTGCAAATGTTCACATTGAAGTGAGAAATGCATCAAATCAACTGAGATAAAATTGTATTTACAACAAACAAACACCCTTTAGGTGAACCTGTGCACAACTATAACCACTATCATCAGTGAAAGCTGAGGTTTACTTTAGAGAACTTGTTCAATTTGGGAGACATTTTCAGGAAAGAGTGATTAAAAAAAAATTTAAAAAAATGCATACTTACTTGACAGCTTGTTTAACAATCTTGTTTGTAAAGACTCAAGTGATGAAATAAGGATTTTTAGTTTTATAGGGTATAACTTTAAGCACAGTTCTTTATGACTGGCATGACATAAGTGTCATGGTGTTTGGTGGTGATGATTAGACTCAAATGCAGAGTAGACTGAAGCAGTAGATGGATGGTGAGATTTTAATGAAAAAAATAATAAAACACAGACTTACAACAAAAAAACAGGAGAACACAGGGAGTGAGAGCAGGAACAAACAGGGACCAGAACGCATGAGGTACAGGGACAACAGCTGGGATCCAGGAACATGAAGCAACAAAGAAACCAGCAGGGAGTGAATGAAAGAGAGTCTGGTTAAATACTGGGAGAGTGAATGCTGGCGCAACGGACCAGTGCTGATTACAAACAAGGGAGAGAGAGAGTATGGAACAGGCGCAAGGAGGAGTAAACAAAACTAACTGGGACAAAAACTAACTAAACACAATAAAGAAGAAAGAACTAAATTATAAACTCAGAAAAAACAAATAAGCAATAAGCAAATGATAACATTATAAAAGATCAGAGTATTGTATGAAAGCAATTTATTCAGGTCCAAACTATTTGCAGTTTGTTGTAATGAATGAGAAACTACCACTATGATGTGCACAAACAACTACATCTTCTGGAGGTTGAAAACAGTTATGAAATTTTAATTCTGATCAGAGAGATGCACCAAAGCAGTTGAGAAAAACTGGGAAAGTAATTAGCTGGGTTGAATTTTACTTAGGGTTATGAGAGTAAAAAGAAATTAGTCAAAATGTTTTCCACATTTTTCAAATGAACCTGCCATGCCACATTAATGCAGTAATTCAAACAAAAGAGATGTTCAAAAAACCAAGTACTTAGTACATTTAGATGAACATTTCTGATTAAAATATATATTTTTGATTCATCTTCTGTTATATTCAATTTTTTGAGACTGAGTTTAAGCCATGGTCATCAAAATAACAAGAAATGAAGGCTTGAAATGTTTCACTTTGACAACTATAAAAAATATTTTTAATTTAGGAGTTTTACTATTGAACTTTTTCACAATATTCTATTTTTTTAGATGTACCTGTAGTTTTTCATCAGTAGACTGTTCACATGTTCAACTGCTTCAGTGATGTGTCGACTGTGAATGACCCAGCAGGAGATGACAGCTCCTGGACACGAACACGAGCCAACTCCAGGTTGAGAGATTTTTCTTTTAAATTATTGTTCAGTACAGGATATACTTTTTACACACAACAGTTAAATGATAAATGCTCATACACTGTATTGATGTCATTGCTATCTGCTACAATGGTAATTTGTGAAACGTATTTATATATTTGAATTTAAATGAAAAAATAAAGAACACAGTAAATTGATATGTATTAATATTTATATAAATGTGTTAATTATTCAATAAATCCACTGTTAAATGAATGCATGGGTAACTACTTTATTAAACCTTGAATTCATAATATGATAAACAGGACTACAGCACATCCTGATGTATGACACGTTAAACAGAGCCTGCTGCATGTCCTCAAACCTAATTTTTTTTTTTTTTAGTTCAGCTAAACAACCGCCCCATAAAGTTTTCACTAAGGTCTCATGCAGGGTGATAATGTACTTTCTGTTCAATATTTAGAGACTCAGTTCACTAAGTGAATAATGTTATATGGAGTAATTACAACCAGACTGATGTTTTCAAACCTTAATTTTTGTTAATTATGATGATTTTCTGCTTACAGCTAATTAAAACATGACACTTCCAGATTAGAATTTTACCACAGAAATGTGGCTGCTTAAAGGTTGTTATTTTTAAAAGGCACTTTTAATCTGATAAACAAGCCTAACAAGCATAACATTGAGTATGACTGTATACACTATCTACTCAGAGGATGAGAGGAAGGAAACAACTGATAACTAAGAACTAAGGGACATAAAACCATGAGGTCAATCTATTTTTATTTTTGTTGCTCCAAAGAGATAAATGACCTAAACTGGAAAAGCCACAGAGATATCCGCACTGTATTTCTTAAAAACTGTTTTGCTTCTGTGCTGCCGTTCATGATCTGACCCATTGTCTTCTTGATTTACAGTGTTTGTGGGGCCACCCTCTGGTTGGGGGTATTTCCCAGCTAACACGGTCACAACCACTGGTCATAACAATGTGGGTTGCAGAAACCCCTAGCGGATACGGGTTGGTACAAATAGGAATAAGGTAAAATAGACTACAGAATAGAATAGAAATATCCTTTATTGTCAGTGGGTAGATTCAGGTGTCAAATCAGCAAGATAAGGTAGTGGGAACATGCAAACAAAGGTAGAAAAAATAAGAATAAGAGACAGTAAGGACAAATTTAAAAAATAAGAAAATTATTACTGTGCAGTTATTAAAAAATGGTATACTCAGATAAAAGTAATGTGCAGCTGAGTAGGTTAATTTAGAGAAGAAAAGTGTAAAAGATGTGCATGAACATGTGTATAAAAACAACAATCAGGCCAATTACAAAAGGTAAAATGTGCAAACAGGCCTGTGCAACAGGAGCAATGTTATTTGAAATGAGAAAACTACATAGTAGGAAAACTGAATTGGAAAAATATCTACCAAAACAATTATAATTATTCATGCTTTTAAGATACAAATGAATTCCCATTTTAATCAATGATTTCCACATTTAATTATGTAATAATTTAAGTTATGAAGTTATTATTTATGTTATAATTGTAAAGCATTTGCAAATTTTAAATCAATTAATGACTCCAATTTATTCCAATTTTTTAAAATTTTAAACATTCACATTCAATTTTTTTGGAGTATGTAATCATACCTTTTTAGTTTTTGTTATGCAGATTATCTGGTTCAGGATGACTAGTTTGAACAATGCTGGATTTTTACCTTTGCAGGTATGTAGGTATTATAAAATCTGTGAGTATGATTAGAAGAGCCGTTCTGGAGCCGGCAGATGCGGTTCTTGTTAGTGAACAGAGCCAAATATTTTGAATCCTGAAAAAGAGCCGAGAATCCCATGACTGAGCAAGCCGAACCTCATGCATCATCAGCAAGCGCCAGCTGCGCAAGCCGCGCCATTCCAACCAGCGTGTTTCCATCGCTCGTTACATTGAAACCACTGGCTGAGCTTCTACGCTTGCCACTGTTATAGCTACACTATCACTTTTCTTTCGGCTTTTTTTTTTTGAGGTGAGACTTTTTCCACTCGTTTTTAGCGTCATATATTTGATTAAAGGACGTATAATTAGTGAGCAGCTGCAACGTTGACGGACGGCCGTGGGTTTCTGGATGTAGAAGTTTAGCTTGCTAGTTAGCTCAAAGTTAGCGGTGATGTATACAGTGTCTAACTCATCAGTAAATGAGCTATTGTATTATATGAATTAGTGAAATGTGAAGTGAAACAAGCTGTAATGACATAGCTAATGGCAGTCTTTTCCGAATATTGATAGCCCATGTCTGAGTATGAACATATGTTTTAGAGGTAGTTCAGGTCTCATCTGTGCTCTAAAAGAAAATGACACTGTTTCGCTAGCACGTTTTGTAGCATTTTCAACACATTAATTGTAATCAAAGCTCTCATGGAGGCCTCTGGTTAAACTATACTCACAGTATAATGTAACAGAGCGAAGCATGTGATGATCATGACATTCAGCAAGGACTGTTGTCTGCAGAAAACATTTGACATTAAACTGTCTGGCACTGGATTAACCCGTTGGGTTAGCGCAATGTTTACGTTGTAGCGTACATTGGATGACAGCAGTTCAAGCCCAGACATGAAAGCTAAATATATTTTCAGACCCCGCCTTGAACATCTGACGTGTTTATGGAAAAAAAAACAAACAAAAAAACCCCCCTCTTTTTCGATTGCAATACATTTTAGTTGAATGCTGCATGATGTATGTATGAATGTAACTGTTTAAAATAAGCAACAGCCTTTCAAAGGAAATGCCAACAATCGTATGTGCATTGCTTCTACAAGCAACACTTTTTGCTCGGCAAATATACGGTAGTAAAAAAAAAAATAAGTGGGAACTACTTTGTGAAAGCTTGCGAAACCTTTGTTTCTTAAAGGAGCATGACTCATCTTTTACATGATGCTAAGCAGCTTTTTTTTTTTTTTTTTTTTTTTTTTTTTTTTTTTTTTTTTAACAAAGTGTCATTTCCTTCATTTTTATATAATTTTCCCCCCTGGGGGACTAAAAAAGGTATTCTTCTTTAGTTGGGACTTGATGCTAGAAAAATGCAATTGCAATACTATTGTTGATTATTGCATAATAAGAATATTGGCTGCAACTGAGCCACCTTTTCCTTCATCTTTTTCCTTTCCTTTTCATTCTCATGTCCTCAACACTCTCCACTGGTTTTACCATCTCTGGTTACTAAAATGTGTATCAGGTGTAAGCAAGAGCAGCAAAAGCTCATCCACATGCCTAAATCTATTAGCGACATGCAATGTGAGAATGAATGGGATTTAAGATATTAAAGTTTTTCAAATATTGCATCCAAGTAATCTTTTGCAATATTACTAGCAATTCTGTTGTGATGGTGATTTGATAAATTGACATCCTCTAGTTTTAGTGGAATGTCTGGATGATTTGAAAAGTAATGGCATGATTACTGAATGTTCCCCCCCCTTCCACTTTGAGTGTTAGGTTGCTCCCTGCCTCTCATATCTTTGGACTGTTTTTATCACTGAGAGCTCTGCCTTGTGTAATGCTTGGCCAGTGCTTTGAATTTATACAGCTTTTGCTAACCCTCCACTACAAAAATGTGCTCTTCAGGTGATTAAGGAGCATTTGCTGAGTGGAAATACTTGTTGCTTTTTCCATTGTTGGTTGTACTAATAAATATTAATTCATACTATGCAGCTGCTCTGTTTAAAGTGCACTCACAATATAAAAGCGCCATAAAATGAACAGAAAAAGAGTAAGGATTGATGGCAAATGTTACCATGGCAGCCGTCTACGAAAAAGCAGCGATCTTCGTGGTTTGTTTCTTGAGCCATTATGAAGCAGTTTACCTGAAATTGTGAGCCCAATTGTACTACTTTGTATGACAATTGTACTTATATTGTAGAGTGCAGTTGCTCATCTGAGTGTTTGCTTGTTGAGCAACAATGTTTGAGGATTGATGTCTAAATGACTTCAACTTAAATTTCTCGAACCAAGCTTTACTCTGCAACCATTCCAGGTACATCAGAATAAATTAGAAAATATTAAAATGTTACTATTAAACTGTATTACTGAAAAGCTTTTCAGTAATAGTTAAAAATGTAGCTTGTATAGGTTCCTTACTCTCAAAGTGATCTATCTCAAGAGTTTGAGAATTAATTTCTGTTAATTCGGATCCTTATGGATTCTACTGAATCAGAAGCCTCTGAAAAGTGCTGGACAGGAATCTAATTGATGGTTAATGACCAGGCCTTTGCGAAGCTGGCTGACATGCCAAGGAGGATATTCAGCCTTTTCATTCAGGTGTGTTGAAGCAGGAATGCATCCAGAAGTTGCGGGGTAGTGGCACTCGAGGACTGGAGTTGCAGACCTCTGCTTTAGAGTCTAAAGTTTAGACTCAGACTGTCATTTCCACATTAGAATTTACTTTTATCTGAAAAGAGAACTTTGGAGCCCTGAGCAATGGTTCAAACCTTTTTCCAAGGTTAGATACTTCTGACATGCTCTGGTACTTTTCAGAGGGTTTGCTTCATAATCCTCTCAAGGCTGCAGTTATCCCTGTTGCTTGTGCGCCTTTTCCTTTGCACTTTTTCCTTTGCTTTAATATTTCCAATGATATGCTTTGTATGCAGCACTCTGTGAACACCTAACGTCTTCAGTAGTGACTTTGTGTCTTACCCTCCTTTTGAAGGCTGTTAATGAGTGTCTGCTGGACAACTGTCAAGTCAGTAGTCTTCCCCTTGAAATTTTAAAGACCATAATATGGTATTTCTGTGTTAGATATCCTGTTTTTAAGTTCTGATTTGTTTTGATGTAAAATGTTCGCTCGCTGAAGGTCATAATCATCAAAAGTAATAGAAATAAATACTTGAAGCATATCACTTTCAAATCTTTCAGATGCAACTGTACATTTTAAAGAATGAAAACTGATTTAGTTTTTTTAATTGCTCTTTTCTTAATTTTAATGTTTAGCTTGATCAGCTTATTTGGTGTGGTTTAACTGTTGAATAATCAGTCTGCAAATGGACTATTGATTTCATTTAGGATTCTGGAAGAATCATTAAATACATGCTGAACTGACTGGAAGTCTATATTGTATTTTCTAAAGGTACCCTTCTAGTTTTGTGCAAGGAAAATGAACCATGATAAGTTATAAGTAGCTCCAATAATCGTTATAAATAGAATCATGTTGGTCGTACTGTGTGCACACATTTAGAACTGAAAACACATTTGGGATTGATTGCATTTTCTGATTCATGTTCTTTAATAATTGATAAGCAGCCCAAAGCAGTAGGCATATCATCGCTGTAATATGGCTGTGTTGAGAGAAAAAAGGCAAGATTTACGCCTTTGCAATTCCTGAAGAGTGTTATTCTGTAGGAATGTATATTTGTTTCTGGCCTGTAGATGGCAACCTTGCTCAATTTTTAAGCCCTCCCCTTTCCTGAAAACATAAAACACAACTGACATACAATCCATTTAAAAAAAATGCAACGTTAATACATTGTGTTTATAGAAATAGGCAATTTTTTCAGATGGTTGAAGCAGTTAATTCTAGTTATGGTAATAATTTATGCTTTTAGTAGTTATGGTTGCTGTGTGTTTGCAGGGGAATATGTTTTTTTTTTTTTTTTTTTTTTTTTTTCTCCCTCACCTAATAAATGCTCCATACAATTAAAAGCATGATCCGAGTGCTGGTCTGGTTATGCAGCAGTTTATCTTATCAGAGACACAGAAGCAAATAAGTCAGGGTTGTTCTTTGAGATGGAAAACTGTCTTTGGATGTGTGGAACTGGGGTGCTTAAATAATATCTGGGCCATACAGCCTGGCAGAGGTGTCTCCAACTGTTTCTGTTAGGTATGCTTTTCTTTCTGTGGCGTTTTTTACTCAGTTTAGTACGGGTTTCAGCACTGCTTCATCTATAATGAGTAATTCAGTCAGATAAAGTAAAAGCAAGTGTTTCATGTTCGCGCGTTCCTTGTAGATGCAAATCGACTCCTCCGGTTTTCTCTTGACGTATTAGTTAATTTTTTCCACACTGGAACGATTTAAATTTTCTTTCTGTCAAGTAAAGCTGAAGTTTTCACTTTTGGTTTTTGCCGTGTTTGACACTCTCCTTCCCTTCTCATGGTGCCCCGCAGATATATCCAGCTATGGATATGGACAGTGCCAGTTCAGTGGTGCTGCAGGCCTTAACCCAAGCTACCAGTCAGGACACAGCTGTGCTGAAGCCTGCAGAAGAGCAGCTCCGGCAGTGGGAGACACAGCCAGGCTTCTATTCAGTACTTCTGGTGAGTTGTGATATGAAACTGTAATAAAATCTGTAAGAAACTTGAACAAATTGACAGTTTGATGAATGCGGTGTATGAAGCAGAAAACTGGCTGCCGTTAAGTTAGAATCTGAGGATGAGTTTTTAAATTAAAGGGAAGAATCTTTCATCATTACATTTAGCAATACCAAAACGATGGGTTGTACATTCTTTTTTTGTTGCTTGATAATTCATCCTGACAATCTCACACACTAGTTGTAATCACAGGAAGAAATTAAAATTGCCAAAGAAGCGAGCAGTGCCTTGCACAGCTGGGGATTAATTTGTGTTCAAGAATTACTGAGATCTCTATTGAACGGATTTATTAAGATTTAGTTGCTGATAGTTGAGCCACAGATGGCATTTGTAAAGATGCAAAGGTGGTTTAAAAAGTCAGTACACAATCCACCAGAGCGATTACTCAGATATTTTAGGGAAACTATTTGTTTACTGCTCTCGCCAGACTCGAATGATAAGATGTGTTTCACTTTCATCTCTGCAGTTTGGAATGAAATTGGCCCAGTATGTGCTCTGCTTAATAAAACACAAAGAACTAAGAACCAGTCATGGGGAAAAAATATTTTCCTTTTTATTTTGTTGGTAGGAGTGCATTGCATGTAATGGAGGTGATGTAAACAAACACCTCCCAGTCAACAAGTTTATAAAATTACATTATGTTGGAGTTATCAGACACAGTTTAATGAAACAAACAGCACTTTGTGTGACTTTTATTTCTTTTTGTCTAATTATGTGTTTGCGAGTCGTTTGTTGGGGAAGATATTTAATGCTGACTTTTTCAAAATGTAAAAGTATGGAAATTGATCGAATTATTGCCCATGTCTGGAAGAATGGGAATATATTTGAACAACTGTGGGAGGGAGGATACTGATACATCAATAGGATTAAAAAAGAAAACATGTCTTAGTTGTAAGACTTGACAGGTTTTCTTCCATGTTTTCTGTTTGCATTCAGCTCCACATCTTTTTTCATCAACTCTGACCAGAGTCTACCCTCAGCATGATGCTTCCACCGTCGCCTTTCACCCTGGCCATGCTGTGTTGAGGCTGCCAGGCAGCGTTAGTTTTTCTGCACACAGCGTTTGGCATTTAGACCAGAAAGTTAGATTTGGATCTCATCTGATCAGAGCACCATCTTCCATATGTTTGCAGTGTCCCCTATAGGGGCTCGATGGAAAATTTAAGCAGGACTTTTATGGCTTTTTAGGGGCCTATGAATTCCTCGACGCTGAAAACACGGAGGAAATCATGGAATTTAACAAACAAAATGGAATCCACAATGAAACATGGAATCTCACAGAATTCACTGATATGGGCGAGCAGGAAAAGCTGTACTGTGGTTTTTTGGCCGCTGCAGCGCTGCTACCTGTCATTATCTGGTGGGCGGGGGGGCTCGACTCAGCTTGGCTCTCCTCTCCACAGAGAAAATAAACTGGTCAGCCATGGTGTTAAAATTCACTGAAACGTCGACGTCCTTCAAAAACAACCCCTCGAAGCTTAGTGCAAGGTTCTGGGCTAGCGAGTTTTATGAATCGGGAAAACAACTTTTTAAATTTTTAGCAGCATATAGTTGACTGGAGGCACAAGGATACATGTGACGAGCACTTGTGGTGAGGAGTCACATCAGAAACATGGATAAAAAGCAAGCTAGCAGGAGCCAGTCACACCTGCTAACTCTTGAACATTTAAATAAATCAAGAAAAGCGAGGTGAGAGTTTATTGAAGGTTTTCTTGCTTTAAGATCACTCATTTTTAGTAAAGCAATGCAGACGGAGGACTGCAGGAGTATGAGAGCTATACACAAAAACACACAATCATGTACTTCAATGGAAATGTCTGCACAGAGTTAGGAAATAACAATGAACAAATATTCTGATCATTATGGCTCAAGGGTTCACTGTTTTTGAGAGAGATGCTTTTTTTTTTGTTTGTTTGTTTTTTTTTCCCCAACTGTAACACATTTTTAAAAGGGAGATTTTTCTTTCATGCCATGTGGAAAAACACAAGATTCTGTGTTTTACACACAACGTTTGAGTTCTTTAAAAAAAAAAAAAAAAAAAAAAAAAAAAAAAAAAAAAAAAAAAAAAAAAAAAAAAAAAAAAAAAAAAAAAAAAAAAAAAGGAAATGCTTTTAAACACCTTGTCAAATCATTCAATGTTCTGTTGAACCACAGCTCTCTTATATTTTTGAAACCTGGATAATAGTAAATGTGGATGTCTGTGGTTATTGATTGGTTGAATTGTTTTTATTAACTCTATTTACACAATCTTTGGGTTAATATATGTGGTTAGAATGGAGAATAAAAGCTGAAAAAGTGGAATTTGGGGGAAAAAATGCAATTATTTTAGTGTTGACTTTCTTCTTGCTGTTCTTCCTTGAAGACCAGATTTGTGGAGAGCACAACAAATAGTTCCTCCCACTTGAACTGTCGCTTTCTGCAGTTCCTTTAGAGTTATCATGATGCTTTTGGCTTATACCTGTATGATTAGAATTAAATTTACTAGCTTTATTGTTTCTTGGCAGTTAAGTAGGAATGAAGTGAGGCCATGATTTTAAGTTTGAAAACTCTGTCTTATTCATGCTAAAAAGGGCAATTAGGTACGTTATGATTTTACTGTGTTGACAGAATCACTCATAATAACTTTAGTTGTGTGTTATATTATCATAATTATATCTATTTTTTCTAATGCTACATTAAGGGTGATGTCACTGTGGCTATTTTTACTGGCACTTTATGGCTGTTTTCACACATTATACACCTGAGATTTGTGGGGAATGTGTAATGCACAGCTAGTTTAGCCTGAAATTTCTCCACAATTGCTTTTCTTCACACATACTTTACAACAGGGGATTCTCTATTAGAGTGCAGTTCTCGCATATGGAACCATTACGAGCGACACATGAGGCGGAACATGACACAAAAGCTACAGTTTTGTAATCGCTTTGTTGTTTACTGCATGTTAAGGATTGATTCATGAGACCCCTGATTCATGTTGTTGTGCATTTTGTATTTTATTGTTATCACAATGCTGGTTTGTGTTTTTTTTTTTTTTTTTTTAAATGTACATAAAAGTAAATGGAGTTTACACAGTGGTTCTGGCAGCTTTTGCTTTTACGGCGGCCATTTGTCTGTCTTATAGGCAACTTAGGGTTTAAACATGAGACAGATTCTCTCTTTTTCTCTTCTAGTTTCAAAGCGTCTCACATGAAGAATCTCCTGCTTGCAAGCGCATGTAAGAACATGCGACCTCAGGCAGGCCTAAGCTCATGTCTGGGCCATCAAGGGATTCTTCTGATGATTTTCTGAGAGTGGCTTTGAAACCGCTTCGACTTCTGATGTAGTGTTGTGTTACGGACCCACAGATGATTCAGCACTTACTAGAGATTTTCACAACAAAGTTCTTTTTTTTTTTTTTTTGTGCAGCTGCTTGTGATGCCGTGGTCCCAATTAAGGGAACGTGCGAAATATGTCTCAGTTGTTTCTGGAGAGCAGCGTCTGCATGAATTGATCAAAAGGCAGCCAAACTAGCTTAATTCTAGCTCCACTGACTGAATCTGATAAAAGCCAAGTGGCAGCAGGCTGTTTTTCACTTGTATGTTGGAAATAAATAGTTCTGCTGTGGAGCTCTGCTAATGGTCTGTGCTGTTCCCTAGATGTGACAAATGGATGTTTTGTATTTGTACAAAAGCCCAAATGTTACTTAAACGACACCCTTTCCAATCTGAAAAAATGAGAGCTGAGATTCCAATCTCTGATATTACTATGGCCGGTCTTTATGGAGCTCCTGCCTCTGCTGGGCGAAAGCAAATAAGTCTGAATACACAGAGTACTCAGACATATTTTCAGGGTTTATTACCACAATTTACAGCTCAGACATGTTGAGAGTTACAGGGAGTAAAACTACACGTGTGAATGGCACGGACAGCCTTGGTAATAAAGTCGAGCTGTTCTGTAATTGTGGAAGTCCTGTCATATTTTGGTTTAGTTATTTACCCATTTTCCCTCTAATATGGTTGTAGCTGTCATCGAACTGGATCAGTCCTTGAGTTGTCATGTATAGATTATATGAGCTATAATACTTTTACTGGTAGTGAATGTCCGTATTCTTTTTTTTTTTTTTTTCCTTCTCCTCCCAGAATATTTTTAATAACCACACGCTGGATGTGAACGTGAGATGGCTTGCTGTGCTTTACTTCAAAAATGGCATTGACAGATACTGGAGGAGAGTGGCCCCTCAGTAAGTACCTGCATGTCTCAAATCAACACTCACTGCTCCATCAAAAGCTTTTTCATCTCTGCAATGTGGCTCATCGTTATGCTTTTATTCCATGTTTTATCCCCTGATGTACTATCTATATTAATCAGTTTTAATCTTTTTTTTTTTTTTTTTTTTGTCTTGTGAGGCTAAACTGTTCTTAGTTTTTAGTTCCTTCCACATATTTTCTCTTTATCCAGGCTTTTACCTATTATAGCTTACATCTGCTTGATGTTTCCCAGCTGTCATCTTTTTTTTTCTTTCAGTCTGACTATTCATCTCTTTGTGCTTTGAATTTATACTCTGTATATTCATTCGTGCCTCTTATGTAAGATTGGTTTGGGGTATTTTAAGGCAAACTTCTCATCTTCGGGTACCTGATTCGCTACCTTTGCCAGGCCTAAAGTTAACATTTGCTCAGAAATTCAACTGGCAGTGAGTGATCATGGATAATGAGTGGTGCCTCAGAATTCTGTGGCCTTGCTTTGAATATCCAAAGATATTGCCGCTGTTCCATTTTCATTACTTGCCATAGTTATATTCACCTCTGTAACAGTATTGTGCCTTGTTGTTCTGTAGCGAATGAAGATATAGGATTTTGAGTAAACACCCCAGCATTCTTACAATGCAGTAAAAAAAAAAAAAAAAAAAAAGAATATACCCAGATTTTGTCTGTTTTTGCTTCTTTTGTCTCATTAAAATGCTTCAGATCATCAAATTTGAGGTTGTGTAAATACTAGCGCTGTAACGGTACAGAAAAAAGTCATGGTTTAGTATATTTTCGGTTGCTTCAATCAAGAAAAAAAAAAAGTGGCCACCATAGAACTGACTGGGGTTTGGTTTTAAGATTTATGTAACGAATGAAGCTGGATGGATTATTCAACAACAAAACTGCTCAAAATGTCAATGTGGTTGTTCAGGAATTTTTTAGTAAGACTATGCAGACATTTGAGAATGAAAAGATTTAAATCACTTTGGAGTTGTTTTGATATTTAGGACAATTTAGTGTACGAGATGTACTGGAATGCTCCATAAAAGTGCTGCTGTTGATTAATCCCCTCTGATCGGAGGGACTCATCACGACATTACCAGTGTGTTGTCGCATCTGTTCAGCCTTTTTGACTCCCTAAATGCTGCAGGAAACTGGATTTAGACATTAGCTGATTTTTCTTCATAACCGTGATGTTTAAGCTAAGCTCATCATTGTTTCAGGTGAGTAATTCAGTTAAAGGGGACATATCATGCTTTAAAAACACTATTGAGATACATAGCACGCCAATGGCACTCAGATCTGGGTCTGCCTGGCTGGGGGCTGTGGTGAGTGCATTATGATGGTGACGAGGCGGTGAGCAGCGGTTAGCAGCGCTGTGCCTCGTGCTGACTAACTACATTCAGTAGCTGTAATACCTAAAATAATTTACGTTGGGCTTTCTTCAGGCTGAAAAACGTCATCTGAGATGTGATATTTATTGTTATCTTCCACTTAGCCAAGGGCATCCCAAGCTGTTCCCAGGCCAGCTGAGAAACCCTCCAGCATGTAATTAGGTATGGTTCTCTCTTGGCCTGAAACAATTAAGCAATTAATTGATTAATCAATTAACTGAAATAATTGCCAACTAATATAGTAATTGATTAATTGTTAATCATTAAAAAAGGTCATTTGCTGAAAGAACACTGTACTGATGTTAAGTCAAGCAGAAAGCACTGAGCTTTTAACATGTTGACATTAGAAGTATTCTTCTAGCTGCAGATGCAGCCTTTGCTACAAATGATTAAGCGCTCACTGAAGAAATGCATTGTTATTGCATTTTAGGCAATAAAACATTTTTCTTTTAAAAGGAATTGAATTATTTATTTAATTTTTAAATGTATTTCTAAGATTGTATAAAATAAGTTTAAGTGGTGAAATTAAAAATCTGCAGAAAGTGGCAAGTTGTTTTATACAATTAGTCATCAGAAAAATCAGTAGAATTGATTACTAAAATAATCCTTAGCTACATACCCAGGTCTCACTAGAGTTCAGAGTTCACAGACAACTACATGACAAACAGCCTGATTGCAAAATGGAACAAAAGCTGAATACTTCTAAAAAAATTCTAACAGACAAAAAAGCTCGCTTTTGATCTTTTGTCTTAAGTCATTCCTGTTGAGAGCAGTGATGTGACGTTCTCAAGTCATCTGATTCTTTTGAACAGCTCTTTACGGAGAAGATAGGACTCGAGTCTCAGTTACTGAGAGCTGTTCTTTTTTTTTTTTTTTTTTTTTTTTTTTTTTTACAACTTTCTTATAATGCTCTGCACACACGTTGACAGCTGTTTATTTAATTGGGGAATAAATACAATATATGAAAGGAGTGGATAATTGTTATATTTAATGGTGCAGAAGAGGATCTTTGTTTCTGTCAAAGCAGTTTAAGTCCACGTTTTTTCTCTTTGTTACATTTTCCTTTTATGTTTTTATATTACAAATAGCCTTAAAATTATATTACTTATCACACCACTTGTAGTAAAGAATTACGTGGGGTATTTGACATTTATATTTGAAAATGTTACTTTTTATGAAAATGCATAATTTATTATTATGTGCTCTGAACAAATTTAAGAACATACTGTGGTTGTATTTTGCACCTTTTGAATAAATATCAATTTTGCCTAATACAGATTGTCTACTTTTTTGTGAATTTCACTCATAAAAACTATATTAGGGATAAAATAGCTTGTTCTTAGAAAAATTTTAATTTTCAGAAATGGATCTTTTGAACGGCTCTTTAAAGGGAAATGATTAGGGGTGGGTAAAAATATCAATTCATCAGTGCATTGCAATTAACCGTTTTCCAATTCATTATTGATTCGGAAACCCTGTTAATCGATTAGATCCCCTGGCCAGCAGGTTCATGCCATGCTCAGCAACACTTTGAGCACTGTCCAGTATTGTCCAGGGACGTTTTGAGATTTCTCGAGCGTACCACTTTCTACATTTCCCACACTTTCTGCCAGTGGGACATAGAGTACTGGATAGTAGCAAGTTTGATGAACTACTTGAGCACCTAACGCCATTTCTTTACCTCCAGGCACCCATTACCCACCTGTCAGTTCGGCGCAAAGTGTCCATGGTGCTGCATGTCCATGTGACTGCCAGGCTCCTCGGAGCAACGCTATATCAGCTGTGTGTCATATAAATACTAGTCGTCGTCTTCTTGAGTTTATTGGCGGTTAGCAAATTGCTATTTCATATGCATTTCCAACATCTACTGTTGATGTCTGGGTTTAGAATGGCAATACTGTTCAGATATGCTTAAAAATGATGATTCAAAAATGATGTGAATTTTCTCAGTTTCCACAAGAAAAGGAGAATTATTTATGTTTACAAAACACTTTAAGTTTTAATACAGTACTCCATATTCAGTCTGTTTTTTATTTTTTAGATATTTTATTTTTTATGTTAATGTATACCATTTCTGTTCATATGGGCAAGAACACAAATATCCAGAAATTATCCACAGGGACTCTTATTAGTGTACTTATTATGAAATCGATATTAAAGCATTTAAAACAATATTGAATCAAAACTGAGTCGAATTGTGACCAAAATAGTTGAATCGAATTGTGGGGTTCTTAACAATACTCAGCCCTAGAAGTTATTCTGAAGATTTGGTTCCCTTTTAAAGAGCCATAAGTCTCATCATTAGTTGACAGTCAATGCTGGGGAGGTGGGGTTATTGCAGAGTAATGTAAATTAACTGCCTTTAACTCCCCAGGTTGCTCATCAGGTTTGGGGTCAATTCCTCTGCAACTTTGTGAGCTGTTTTCTCGCTGATCTGGTTTCCAGTGTCAACGTTCAAATGCCCATATCTTCTTAATTTTATTTTGATTTCAATGTATATGACATCAGTGGAAAGCTTAGAATCCACACTTTCAGAATCTGTAAATAACTCTAAACGCCCCGAAGAGACTTTGTTCATGGTTTTTGTCATGGCCGGTCACATACAGTTGAAACCAGATATTTACATACACTGAATAAAAAGACACACATTTGCTTCTCATTGTCTGAAGTTAAATCAGACCAAACTTCTCTTGTTTAGAATTACCAAAATTATTTCTGTTTGTTAAATACTAGAAAACTGAGTGAGAACATTTTTCAGATATATATATATATTTTTTTTTTAAATAACTAACTTTCTTTGAATTCAGAAGTTTATATACATTTGGTCAGCATCAGGGATAATTGTCTTTTAAACTGTATGACCAGGGTCAAACCTTTTGGATTTCCTTTCACAATGGAGGCACACCTGTGGATGTATTTTAGGGCTACACACACTGCTTTCTTGTTTGACACAATGGGAAAGTCAAAAGAAATCAACCAAGATATCAGAAAGAGAATTCTCTAGCTGTAAAAGTCTGGTTCATCCTTGGGAACAATCTCCAGATGCTTGAAGGTGCCGGATTCATCTGTTCAAACAGTTATATGCTTGTAAAAACATGTTGGGAATGTCCAACCATTATACTGGTCAGGAAGGAGACTGGTTCTGTGTCCCAGAGATGAACGTATTTTGGTCCAAAATATGCAGATTGACCGACCCCAGAGCAAAAGCCAAAGACCTTGTGAAGATACTGGCTGAAGTGTCATTATCCACAGTGAAATGTGTCCTGTACTGACATGGGCTGAAAGGCCACACTGCAAGGATGAAGCCACTACTCCAAAAGAAACATAAAAAGCCAGTTTGCAAATGCACACAGAGACAAAGATCTTATTATTTGGAGACATGTCCTGTGGTCTGATGAAACTGCAGTGGAACTGTTTGGCCATAATGACCAGTGTTGCATTTGGAGGAAAAAGGTGGATGCTTGTTACCCTGGAAACACACACCATCACAACCGAAGTATGGGGGTGGCAGTAACATGTTGTGGGGCCGTTTTGCTGTAGGAGGAACTGGTGCACTTCATAAAATAGATGGCATGATGAGGAAAGAACATTAATTGTAAATATTGAAGCAACATCTAAAGAACATTAGCCAAGAAGTTAAAGCTTGGCCACAAATGGGTCTTCCAAATGGACAGTGACCCAAGCATACAGCCAAAGTGCTTGTAAAGTGGCTCAAGGGCAACAAAGTCAATGTTTTGGCATGGCTATCACAAAGTTCTGATCTCACTCCTATTGAGAATTTGTGAACAGATCTGAAAAGGTGTGTAAGAGCAAGGCCGACTAACAAACATGACTCAGTTCCACTAGTTCTGTCAGTAGGAATGGGCCAGAACTCCAGCAAACTATGGTGAGAAGCTTGGGGAAGGAAACCCAAAATATTTGACCCAGGTATTACAGTTTAATAGACAATTATCCCTGATACTGACCAAATGTATGTAAACTTTTGAATTTGAAGAAAGTTACAAAAAAATCTCTGAAAAATGTTCTTGCTAGGTTTTCTAGCATTTAGCAAATAGAAATTCTCAATTTCTATTGCTAATTCTCTATTCTCTAATTCTCACTGCTCTAAAACAAGAAAAGTTTGGTCCGATTTTAACTACAGACAGTGAGGGGAAAAAATGTGTATGTATCATATCATTTGCTGTATGTAAACTTCTGGTTTCAACTATATATTTGTCAGATGTTGTGTTAAATTGAACAGATTAAGTAGCACACACAGCACAATTCTATTCAACAATGTTTTTGTTCTCTGCCCCTGCATGCATAGAACAAACCCTGCAGCTGTGTTCTGCACATGTGCGCTTTCACACCTGTAGAGTACTTCACAGCTTCGTGGGGGGTCTTCCTGAAAAGTTTCACTCTAAGATCTGGTTTCAAAAAGTGCTGGTGTCAGAGACTCCGATCACTGGAGACTTGTAAATGAC
This sequence comes from Anableps anableps, assembly GCA_014839685.1. Classification (NCBI taxonomy): domain Eukaryota; kingdom Metazoa; phylum Chordata; class Actinopteri; order Cyprinodontiformes; family Anablepidae; genus Anableps; species Anableps anableps. Next base: position 26,844,194 of record CM026066.1, read on the forward strand.
TGGACTGAAACAAAAATGTTTTGGTTTCCAGCCTTATGTAACTGGGGCCTAAGAGCAATTCTCTCTCTCTTTTTTTTTTTTTTTTAAACCACTTTGAGTAATAAACTGGACTTGACTGTGTTGTTTGATAGCCAGGAACAGGGAATCGGGAAGGAGTCAGAATGCATCACTGTAACAACCATTGGCTGGATGTCTAGGGGTCTGTTGAACTGCATCACAATCACAGCACATGCTATCAATAGCAACTGGGAAATGATAAATATTGTACTGCAGACCATTCATAGTTGAAGCACTGTCCTAAGGTCTGAGAAAAAAGAAAAAGAAAGGTATCAGTTTTTTGAATTTGTGGCAAAATATATAAAAATGCAAAACAAAAAAATGCAGCATGAATTTGATCTGAATAAAAGTAATATTAAAATTGCATCCTCTCATTTTTGTCAACTCAGTATTGTGTCTCATTTTGTGAGTTTTGGGTATCATTACATCCCTTATGGAATAGTATAGTATGACGAGAGAGGACACTTTCTGTTGTTTGGTCACTTCACTAGCCCATTTACCCTAAGATGGGATGAAAATATAATTTAAAACAGAATTTCTGACGGCCTTGGACCACCAAAAGCCCATTTGAGCTGACTTGTTTTGAAATGGTACCATGTTGTTTTCATTGATGCACAAATAATAAAAAAGGGTGAAAAAGTTCCTTGAAAAGTATGAGCAAATATCTCTTTAGAGCCTTTAAAGTTGGCTTCACAGTTGTCAAATTATCCATGCATCGTGGCCTAATGCACCCTAAAGCATCCTTGATTCTTTGCTTTTGAGGAGTCGACTTATAAAAAATCTAGATGATTCTTGCTTCTTTTATTCAGAGGTTAAAATGGTCTCCAAGGAACATTTTAAATGGTAATATGTGGGGATACTTGTCAGTTTTCAATTTCACTATGGTCAATTAAATTAGCCTGGACTCTGTAAGGTGAAAAGTTCTGAAGTTCATCAATGCAGTGAATATTTTGTGACATTGGGTTTCAGTTGTTTATGAACTCTGGCAATTGTGTTTTCTACAGAGTTATGTTTGTTTCAGGTGAAGCCTAGAAGAACAAGGATATAGAAATTTTGCAGGTGGATCTCAATAAAATAGAATATCATCCAAACCTCTGACTTAGAAAAAAAAAATTGCAACTCATTAGGTGTACTCCTTGACATCCTGTGACTATGCTCAAGGGTGTTGTTTGTTCAAAATATTGAGATGACAACAACAAAAAAAACCCCCCTGATCTACCAGCAATGGTGCGAATCTGGAAATCTTTAATACTTTTTCATTTAAGTATTGCATGTAGAGACAAATAAAACTAATAAGATTGCACAAATGTAAGCAGTACAACCAATGCACAAGTGAAATAAAACAAAAATGAAATGAGATTTCATAAAAGTTTATGAATTGTATTACTTTCAACTTTCCTGACATCCTCCAGCAGACTGTTTCTAGAGGTTGGCACATAAAAACTTCTAGCAACCAAAGTAGAAAGTTTCTTTTTCTTATTACAAAAATATCTCAGCAGTGTTAGAGAAGTAGAGACAACTTACAACTACTTTCTCATTATTATATCTGTTAAACACTCAATTCATATAGTAATGTTTACTGTACACATAATGCAATCCATCTATGAGGGAGGGAGGGCTAAGTAAAGTCTGGTAGCCCGCCAGGTTTATAATACGTTAGGGAAAACCCTGGGTAACAATACCCTTTTTGCAAATTTTCAAAACCAACAGTAGTGTTATGTTGGTGTTAGAACCATTTTTCCCGCTGTTGGTTCCTTAAGAGCATTATTAAAAATAAATATATTTAAAATATGGTCGAAGGCAATTATTTTGTTCTTTTTAGCGGGACAGTGCACTTTCTTGTTGGGGTTCCATTGACCCAGATAACTGATCAGACCGAATTCCTAAGCATCATTGTGCTGGAGACATCACTGTCAAATGACCCCCACCTCCTACCCCCGGCTGCATAAAACTCAGAGCTGGTCATGCTGCAATATTCTCATGATATTTTGATGCTGTGCTGGTTTAAGGTTGCCACGTTAGACTGTCTGGATCCAGAATAATTGAATCCAGCGCTGTCTAACACTTATTGACTTTGTCTCTCTCTCTGTTGTTATTTTCATTTCTTTGTGTTTTCTCCATACATATCCATTTTGTTGTTGTACAAAGCATAAAGCCACAATTCTATGTCTAGCTTAATATTATCCCTGAGCACATGGTCGAGTTTTATGACTCTTTGTTCCAAAGTGTCACAAGATCTGACATTAGCCTCTCACACATCCATAGAAAGTGTTTCTCAAACTTAATGTGGTTCTTTTTTTTTAAACAGCATGTCCCATAGTCACTTGCATACAATAGAAACCTTCTGAGAAATTATTGAATTTGCATAATTCAATCAATTGTTTTACATTGGATTTTAGCTAGTTAGTCCCATGATAAATAGGTAAGATAATGTATTCCATATTGCCAGTTTATGTAATTGACTTGCATGTATGAAAATGGAAATGAGAGGACAGGAGGTGTCTTGGGATATGCATTGCAATCACCTGTGTTAATGTGCTTGGTGTCCTGGTGGTTAACACAGAATGCTGGATAGAGAACACTTCATTTTCAGCCAGAACAGCCAGAATGTTGCAGGTTTAGTCTGGAGTCATTTGCTTCTTTGCGTCTTTATTGTTGTTTATGGCTGGTGTGCCTTCATATTATCTTAATGAATTAAATAATTAGACACCAAGAGAATTCAGAACAAATTAAACTCTAAACTTGAACTGTGCTGTGCATTCTTTTCTCCCTGCTTGCGTTCTTCCTCTGAATACCTTTACTTTGTTTACAGTGCCTTATCAGAAGAGGAGAAGACATCACTGCGTGCTGGTCTTATCACAAACTTCAATGAACCTGTCAATCAGGTTAGTGGGAAAAATGGAATATACTGGGGAAAAACTGCAAAAAGGATTTTAACCTAGTTTTATTCTGCACAAAACTTGCTGCTGTACAAGCAAACAGATTTGAAGCTGTTAGTCTTTCATAATGTAATTTTATTTTACTAATTATGGAGGTTCAAAAGAATGGGCATGAGTGGTGGCCCTAAACGGTGGACATTAGCTCTGCTTTCTACAGTTTGTAGATCCCTGAGGGACACCTCTGTAATGTCAGGACTGATGGTGTTGATATGGCAGGCAATGAATACGCTTTTAAACTCCATACGTCTCACCAGTCACAGCCTCTGCTCTTTAAATCCAGGCTTCATGAGGGGTTATGTGTTTTGTTTGAGTGACTGAGTGTTTCAGGGTATTAAAATACACATTTAGAAGTTCTACAATCGATATGAACTTTATGACTTTACCTGATTCTCTTAGAAGAAATAATGACGTATTTATATAGGAAAGTTAAAGTTCCATTCAAATACTATTAATCACTTTTTTGAACTAGTGTTACAGGCATTTTAACATTAATGTGGCTGTCAATAAAGGGAGTACATTGCTTAGATAGATGATAGATTGTCTGTTTCTGGTTCATATTAACATGCAGGGTGGTTACTATACATTGACGTAAAAACAATCTTCCAGTTTGCTGGAATCAGTGACATTTTTTTTTTTTTTTTTTTTTTTTTAAATTTTTTAAAAAAATGTTTATCTGCCACTTATCTAGGCCAAAAAGTGCCACAAACCAAGAAATTCATAACTTTTAAATAAATACTTAATTTATGCAGTAATTTAAACTAAATTGTAGTATGTATATTAAATATACCACAAATGTATATATGATTATTTAAATTAGCCAATATTTATTCAAAACTCCATTGAATAAATAAATGTCAATTTTGGATAAAAAAAAATTTATAGAATCATTATGAATTCAGTCATTGTCATATCATCATCAGTGTGTATTTTATTTTTTATATTTTCTGTTATTTAAACTTTAACCTTGACTCATTAAATAAATATTTGCCTTTGATTGGTTAACCTGGACAGCAGCTCAACTTGAACCCAATCAAGGAGTGTTAGCCCCACCCATTGACTTTGATGATATGCTGCAACACATGTATGAATTAAGTAAAAAAAAAAAAAAAAAAATAAAAAAAAAATAAAACTATAGATATTTTTAATTTATTGGTTATTTTTTGATGTATAAAACTGCTTATTTCAATAAAAATTAGTTTACCTGGCTAATGTATGCATTTCCAAGTTTAGTTAAATTATGACATATTATGTATTTACAGATATTGATCTATTGCACTTCTTGCCCTTAATATTAATTGGTCAGGTTTTGAAAAGTGTCATTTGAGAGTCTTTTTAACTTTTGGCGCCTGACCTTTTCTTATGAGGATCCCAAACAAGCTGTAGCTCTAATTAAAATGTCAGACCTTTGCAAAAGATATGCGAGCTTACACTTTTGCTTCAACAAAAAGGCCACAAAGAATAAGAAATGTTTTAATGTATCTTTTTTTAAAATAGTTGTTATGGTTACAATACTAAATACATCACAAATTTGGTTTACAAACATTTGGACATGTATGCAGTCAAGTTATGGACAGCTTAACTTCCCATTTATCCAGGTACTGTATGTACTTGTCTTAAGCCATGTCTTTATTGATGAAAATTGGAGCTGTTGCGTTAAAGCTGTAACTGGGTGATATCATACATTGACATGTTGTTAATAGAAAGCAATTAAAACAGAAAGGTATTATACATATTGTTATATGTATTCACCAAAGGAACTGACCTGAAATCTCAAATCACTAGCACTTGTGAGGACAGTTAAAAACTGAAATGTAAGAGTTTTCCATATTTTTGACTGCATCAAAATTAACTGCCGCCACAATTTTTGGTAAACATCTGAACAAACAGCTTGTAGTTCGGTTGATTTTGAGTTTAGTAAAAATCAAATTGGAGTTTGGGGCAAATGCTAAGACGTATAAATGGGTATCATCTTCTATTTAAAGTAAAGTGCTGCCTTTATCAAATGCACTGCAGCCCCATTTTTCATCCTTTCTGCATTAGTCTGTAGGAAAAAAAAAATCAGAATTAGTTCAAATTCAAACCGTTATCAGCCAGTAAAAGCCTGATAGGTTTTCTTCTGTGGTGTCCGTCTCAACTGCTTCTTTTCAAAAGGGACAGCAAAAAATACATTTGTAATAGATTTGATCAGTTATAGAATAACTTCTTCTCAATAGTTAAGCTCAATTCCTATTTAGATTGACATAACCACCTGCTGTTGTATTAATGCTTTGCCTCCAGTTATGTTCGCTTACCCCCCTTTTTTTTTGTTTTTCTTCCCAACAGATTGCAACCCAGATCGCGGTACTGATAGCCAAGGTGGCCCGGCTTGATTGCCCAAGGCAATGGCCGGAGCTCATTCCAATTCTGCTTGAATCCGTGAAGGGTCAAGATGGCCTGCTGCAGCACAGAGCATTGCTAACCTTCTATCACGTCACCAAAACACTGGCATCCAAACGTCTGGCACAGGACAGACGTCTTTTTCAGGATGTAAGTCCATGTTAAGGGTATCACATGATCTTTTTTAATAATTAGCTGCTTTTAATGTTTATTCTCTAGCCTCCTTTCTTTCTTTTGCTCTCGATCCCAGATGAATATAATGGGGTTTTTTTTAGGTGCACACATAAAGAGGAGAGGAACTTTTTTTTTTTCCCCCTCTTGGGATTTTTTGTGTTTTCCCTTCTTACTCATATTTTTTTTTTTTTTTTTTTTTTTTTTATCAGCAGTATTTTTTGAATGCAGAGAGATAAGATGTAAGATTAGATTTTTTTTTCCCCAGTTCTATCTGTTAGACATGATGTGACATCCTTTTTATATACATATTTGTTTCCAGGCATGAATGACACATTCTTTATTAGACGTGTCTGTTGCTTGTTGTAGGGATAAATGTTGGAACATAAATCAGATCTACAACTGCTTCTCACAGTCCAATACTTGAAAGAATAAAATGTTTGAATAAAAACAAATCTGAAAAGAGACTGGTTTTAGGCAAATTAAATGATGAATGAAATGAAGAGAGAAAAGTTGGGAACAACAGAAGAAGAAACATACAGATTGGATTGGATACAGATGGACATGAGAAACGGTGAGCAAGACAAAAATAAACTTCAGATGTGAGGCTGAGGCACTGTGCCAGAATCCATGCCAAAAGTTATTCCTTTTACAGACGACTTGAAACATAGTGGGCTCAGGGCCTGTTAGGCTGTGTAGTTTTTTTAATGATATACTGAATACCTTGACATTGAACAACCTACACCATGTTCTCTGCTGTGTTAGTTGGAGCAAGCTCAGAAGGTGGTGTGCTACACTCCATATTTCTGTCCTGGTAGGATCCTCATGTTCAATCTACCTATTAGTTGGAAATTTCTGTATCTTCTGTGAAGGGTTTAAAGTTTACATGCATGCATTGTCTGCAGGATAATGAATCATGCATTTAATTTTTTCCAAAGTGTTTGATGATGCAACAAATAACTTTTTAAAACAAGATTTATGTGCCCTAGTAGGGCTGGGCAATATGGCTGAAAAACATCACGATAAAAGCATTTCATATCAGTCGATGTCGATAATTATTGATTAGATTTTTTTTGTTTTAAATATGCAAAATACTGCCAAACTGGTAACCTAACCTTTCCTCTTCTAGTCACAATTTCCTCTTGAGCTGTTGTACTCATTCTCTCCTTTCACTCCACCCCAATCTTTTTTATTTTTAAGCAGTTAAGGGGCACGGTGATGAAACATGGAACTGCTCCCACATACTCAGGCGTACTGTGTGTATTCTGTGGACCGTGCACTGTCTGTAGACAGTTGAGATTTCATAGTCAAGTGTACTGATTGCCAACATTTCTCGTGACAAATTCCCTCTTTTCCCACAATCTAAATGGATACTAGCAGGTTTGATGAGCTAGTTGGGTGCCTAGCCCCGTTTCTTCTCCACCAGGGCAGCCACCGTACTGCTGTCAGTGCTGCACAGAGAGCGGCAGTCACGCTACGCATTCTCGTGACTGGTGTCACTGACTCTCAGCATTATCAGCTCAGTGTCACAAACAAAACAGTTCGATGTGAGTACTGTTTCTTGTGCGAATCAGTGCGTTAATGAGTATGTGTTCTTGGTTGTAATAATTTACCTTTGTGTGGACGTCTGCTTTGAGTCTGCCTCAAGTACACGTGGACCTCTCAAGAGCGAAGTACGTCCTAGTATGTTGGGGGGCAACATGAAACTGCTGCTGCACATGTTACACAACAAGTTTTTGCTAGGTAACCAACGAGTCTTAGTCTTAGCTAGACTGTAAGAGATTGAGCGGCTAAAGCCTTTCCTCTGCCTCCATCCCCCAGAATGCCATGTGGTTCTGGATCAGAGTTCAGTGAAATATCGGCCGTATTTTCTATTGATATCGATCACTTGTCTATCGCGATAGATATCGTTATTGTTTTATCGCCCAGCCCTATGCAGAAGTTTGGGTTTAATGGATATTTCCTCTAATCCACACCTGGTCAGAATTAAACATACAGCCTCAAATACAAGCAAACACCCAGACTAGTATTTGTTTAAATCTCCCTCAGCAAGCTGCAGAGAAACTGCACACTTGTTGGCTCCCAAAAAACAGGCTTCTAACATAATTGTAGCTGGATATTTGACCACATGTATTATCAAAACTGGAGTAAATTTAAATTGGTAGATTTCATTGCTCTAACCAGGGTTTTAAGTATAGTCCATGCGTTTTCAGAAGGGTAGAGATTGGGGTCCTTTCAGAAGCTTAATTTTAGATTGTTTGATCCTTTGTAAAACCAGTTTTGATGTGTGTTTGGGATAAATTTCCTTTCATTTGATATGAGATTAAGGAACCTTCTGGTAGCTTTGTTGAACCCATTTTTGCGATGCATCAGTGCCATTGGTGTCCTAACCATCTTCTTTTTTAGTGGAAAGTCACAGTTTGGATCAGATGTATGTTCCAAAGGAGATGACCAGATCCCAAACACACATGAAAACAGTATTTGGAATGCATAAAGCAATCTGCTTTCACCTGAGGAACTAATTCTGAAAAGAATGGTCAAATGCCCAGAATTATACCAGAAGCTTGTGGATGGCTACAAAAATTAGTGGTATACTTTTGAACATGTGTGTATAAGAAAAGAAATACTCATTAAATTTAAACTTGTGCATCCACTTCTTGTTTTTCCATCACTGGATACAGTTTATGTTTCTGGATCCCACATGGCAGTGAGTTGATTGACTCTTATATCAAGAGTCGCATTTTTGTGACCCTTGCATTTGATTTGAGACAACACATTTAAAAGTAAAAGTAACGTCTAAAGTAACATTTTTGTGTGTAGGAATTAATATGCTGTGTGTGCACCCTCTTCTTTTTGTTCTTTAGCCCAAGAAAAAATGGTTGGTAGTGCACAGGATGATGGATCACTTGCTGATGCTCAGGGTGCTAACTGTACTTCTTTGCCAGATGCAAAGGTAATTAGATGGTGAAAGAAATGAGAGCAGGGGAGGGATGTTGAGGCAAGGTGTGGGTGTGTAAAATATGAGTGATGTGACTAAGGTATAAGACTGACAGTCGGTGGAATCACCTCTGAAGTTGGGGGTTAATACAGAATATAAAGTTGAAGGAAGAAACTGGGACACTTACCTATGATTTTAGTCAGTATATCTTTAGATGTATTAAGAAGAAGTGAGCAGAGTCCTGCCTTTCAGGTCTCGCTTTCTTTCCCTGTGGTTTGATTTCTTAATGTCAAACAGTTCTTCTTTCCACTGATAATTCTCTTTTAGGTTTGTCCTTCAACCAGTTTTTCTATTCATCTTTTTAATGTTCTGCTATCACTGGCAGGAGTTGCTGTCTTAGCAGTTCAGTCCAAGGAGACATTTACTTAAAATACGCACGTACTGGTCTGTGCAGCCCCTGCTGTGTTCTCTTTAACTTGTGAGGAGTTTTGTCATGATGTATCTGCATGTTATCTCACACTTAGGGACATTTTACTTTTTGTTTAATTAAATATATCAACTATTAAATTAGGCAACTGATCACTAGAGCTGGCCGACATGGACAGATAAAGTGTATGGTTCGTTTAAATAATTTTCACAACACAGTTTAAATTAAAAGTCTAGTTTCTAAGTATCTGTTTCAGTGCAAACTTAAAAAGGAAATTAAAATGAGTAATAAAGCATTTAGTAAATATAAAGTTCCAGACTTGAGTATAGGAGGTCCTGCTTTATTGTGCCTTTGCAATGTCTACTGTTTGAAAAAGATCAAAAATTACATTTACATTTTATAACCAAATACTGTATATACTTGGAAACATTATATTCAGCTAATGGTTTGATGACCAACAATGTCCACTGATTTGTCTGACATCTTAATTATTAAGAACACTTTAACTCATTGGTATAATGGAAAAGTTGAACTGTTTAAAACCTTACTTGATGCTGGGAACCTGTCTTTGTGTGATAGAGTAACAGAGATTTGAATCGACTGTTTGGGTAACTCAAGATGTTAGTTGTTGAAATAGCCGCTTTGACCAAAATGTCTTGATCTGCTGATGTATTAAGAATTGCAACTAGGAGCCAAGTCCAGCTCTAGGAAAAACAACCCTACACCGTATTCCCCTCGGCACCAAACTTTACACCTGACACAATGTGCCCTTCTGTCAAATGACCAGTCCAGACTGATTTGTCATTCCAGAGCACACGTGTCCATGGTTCTAGAGTCCATTGTTGATGTGCATTACACTGCTACATCTGATGCTTTGCATGGCACTTAGTGATTAAAAAATGTAGCTACATCTTCTCAACTGGGGAAATCCCATGATGCTGTCTACACATTGTTTGCATGTTTGTTACATTTGTTTGTCTTCTGTCGACTAGCGTCACATTTTCTATTAAGCGCAAAACAGGAGCTTAGAAATGACTTGTAGGCAACTTTTGGTTAACTTGTGTAAATAGGGTGCTTCTCAATATTGTAGACTCATTTCAGTGTCTGATAACAAAAATGGGGGGAAATATGCAAATGAAAAAAAGCATTATTGAGAATTCAGCAGTTTTAAAATGCACTATGTGAGCAGCAGCACAGAAGCAACCAGATGTAAAAGGCTGACAACGGCTGTCACCAGGAATAATGCAAATAGGATGCAATGGCAAAATGGATATGCTAATTAGTGCACAACATCATTCCAGAGGCTTTCGCTACTTCATTTAAAGTTGGTAACACTCAGTATACATAAAAATGAAAACCTTTTTTTTTTTTAACATGAAGGAAAAGCCCTGTCTTCACTTTGAAGTACTTGTGACATTTTAGGTTTTTAATTGTTCATGTATAGCTTTTTTGAAACCTTAAAGTCCCAATCAAAATATACCCTGAATGTATTTTATCTATAGAAACTTTAAAAAGCAGCTTTGAAATATCAACAAGGTGCCTTTACATAGCTACCACTCACCGGATGGGTTTTTTTTTGTTGTTGTTGTGAGGACGCTATCCTGAGTGAGCTGTGCTCTGAAATAGCAGTTGCGGCCCAATATCCTACAGGATGAATATTCTTTACAGGAATGGTGAATAAAATGATTTACAGTTTCCTTTGGTGATGCTTGCATGAGGTGAATAGAAAATCAGCATGAAAAGGGAAATTGTTTGTTTTCATTGATGTTTGGTGCTGTTTTATTTATTTTTTTTAGCTGCTGTTTAGAAATGAGTGTTTTACCCAGGGGTGGAAAAATGTTGGCTTCTTAGGCGTTCAGTGATCGACAGTAATTTCTGAAACTCGATATTTGGAATTCAAACGGTGCTTTAATCAAGGTTTTCCTATCATGTAAGTAACAAATTTCTTTTCCATGTCTGCCTGGTAAATTATAAACCGTAATGATGAAAACTTTCAGTCTGCATCCAATAAAAAAAGCGTAGTAGATTTTTTTTTTTTTTTTTTTTGCAGTTATTTGTTGCCCAGAGCTCTTGTTTTTAACAGTTTTTTGTTTGTTGTTTTATATTTATCAGTGTAATATGCCATCTCAGGCCTGCTACTTTCTACCTCAAGTTTCTACTAACATTTTTGAAAAGCCTCCTTCTCATTCATGATAATTTAGTCTTTTGTTTAGTTTAAAAACATACATTGCTTGATTATAAGTCTTTTTATTTGCCTCCAACTAAGAACATATAGTGAAGCGCTAGCTGTTTGTATTAAACTGGGCATTTGTAATCTAATCCTTGTCATATTTAAAATAACATTTTTTTAAAAGTCTCACCATGATCGAGAAATTCCATCTGATTATTTTATTACTTAAAGCAATTACTCCAGTTTTTATACACCATATGATATTGGCTACAGTGTCTTGCAAAGTTGTTCAACCCATCTTTTTGTATTTTGTATTTTTATAATTTTATAAACAATTGTGGGACAATAAATGTAACTAAAAAGTATTTTTTTTTAGTGCATGTATGTTTTTGTGCAGCTTTTCTCAAACATCTTCAAAGTTTGAATTTGGTCTCATATTCTTTTGAATGGTACAATATTTAAATTCAGTTGATTCTCTTTATACACTGAAAAAGTTAGTTATATGATTTAAAAATTGTCTCCTTTTGTTAAAAAAAAATAACAAAGACAAATAACAAATTGAATTCATTGACAAGTGATTTTCATATTTTTAAAAGTTTATTTATTTTTTACCTTTTTTTCTTTCTCAATGTGATAACTAGTGAGTTTACTGATTATTGAAGGGACATTTGTTCAATCAGCTTATTATTGTCAGACAGAGCAAGAGCAAACAGACTTGATGATTAAATAAATGTTTGCTCACTTGTGTAAATAGAACACCATACATTAATGCAAAAAAGTATATATTTTTTTTATTTTAATACTCTTTGTTTTTTTGTTTTTTAAAAACCATGTTTCCTTTTATTCTTTTTTTTTTTTTTTTTTTTTTTTTTTAACCTCATTTTTTCTAACTTTGTTTCACAATTTAATGATTGGGAGTTTGACTGTGGATGGTTGTTTACTTGGTCATAAATAAAAGTGCCTTTGCCATCTGGATAATTGTTTTTTTTGAACACACTGCACACTAAACAAGTACCACTAAAGACACAGATGGTATTTACTGCCAGAACTTTTTTTTTTTTTTTTTTTAATATCCAAAATTAAGTTTTAAGGCCACTGACAAATGCACCATTTTGCTTATCAGTTGATGCAGTTAGACAACAAACTAAGATTTGGTTGAGTGATGAGAATAACGTGAGATAATTTTCTAACCTTGGTACATCATCTTTCAGCTTCCATATTTTGGATTATTCTGGGATCTGAGGAATAGAAAGTGGGAAGCTCTTGAAAAATCCCTCCATACATTAAACTTGCCAGGCAGGCGGTTTCTGTAACAGATAAATCAAAGCCTATGGTGTGCTTTGGATAAGGATTTCATTTTCTGCAGGCACTCATCACCAACACAGCCAGTGGATCAAATTTTTTTCCATCTGAGTCCTTATCTTGTTTTCTTTGAGTATTTTTTTGCATATTTACTTTTTTGCTACGTTTTTGAAGTTTTTATTTGCTTTTGTTTGCCTTCATCTTAGAATAAATGTTTGTTAATATTTCACATTTGAACAATTCTTGTTTTGTTTCTTAGCTCCAAGTTGAACACATTGAAATGTTTTAATGTTTATTCACTCTCTGTATTGTAAGAGATTTAATGGCTTTGCGGTTTGTCAACCACCGAAGCATTAAAAACCCTTTGTCTTGAGCAATTTAAAAAAAAAAAATTCTTCAAAAATTGACCTTAACAAGAAGAATAATTTACAGCTCTTATCTTGGAGCTTCTACTTTCCTCTTGAGTTGTAGGTAGGAGTGCATTAATAACAGGATTAGTCTCTGTTACAGGTGCAGTTGACAAACATGCTAATCTGTTATGCTCATACATAATTAACATTAATTAATTTCCCTTGTGTTGCAGGGTTGAAATGCCTGCTTAAATCCACGGTAATGCTATCTGTATGTGACTGACTTTACTGTCATTATGATTGTTGACAGCTGGCATCAGGCATCTACAGCTTTGCATGTTCCCTGTGGAGTCATCACACCGACTGCTTCCTGCAGCAAGTCTGTGCCAGAGATGAGGCTGCAGCGCTCAACTCGTTGGAGAGAACTCTGCTCTCTCTTAAAGGTAACGGCTCCAAAACTCAAACATGACCAAATATGGTGCTGTGAAAATTTATTATTCCGCCTAAAGATATGTTCTGTTTTTGGGGTTTTTTTGGGGTTTTTTTACGCTGTGTTTTAAAGCATCAAACAAATTTACAAAACGTTGTTTCTCCAATTATTTAATTTGTTAATGAAAAAAAATATGCAAACCAACTCAACATGAAGTAAAAATATTATTGTTTCCCTTATTGAATCTGGAATTAACTTATATATTTAACCTTATTTATTTTCTTTTGTATCAGTTTCACAAGCCATACCCATACCTGATAATTGCCAGACCCGTAAAATCAAGAAATACATCCCTGAAATAGAACTTGTCTGACAACGTGAAGTAGACTGGATCTAAAGAAAATCAATAAATGAAAATCAAAACAATGACATCAGTCTTACAAAGCCATTTTTAAGGTTTTGGGACTCCAGTGAACCCCTGTTAAAACTGTTATTCTAAAATAGAGACAACATGGAACAGTGCTTACCAAAATTACTTGACGGCTTAATGGTGAAAGGCTTGGATTCGAAAGAACAACATCCATAGATCTCACCTCCCTCTGTTGAGTGTTCATGATTTAACAACAAGGTAGAAACTGCACAAAAATGGCCTCCATTGCAGATTTCTGAGACAAAATCTATTGCTAGCCAAAAAGACACAAAGGCCCATCTCACGTTTACAAAAAAAAAAGTGGATGATCCGCAAGACTGTTTAAAATGTTCTAATAAAACAAAAGCATAACTTCTTGGAAACTGTGCATCCCATTGTATGCAGTATAAAATCAACGTACTTTCAGATAAAGAATGTCATACCCTCAGCTATACATGGTGTTGTCAGTATGATGTTCTGGATCTACTTTGCTTCTTCACTTCCAGATAGCTTGCTGTAATTGACTGGACATTGGACAATATATGATCCAAAGCACACAAGCAGTATATTTACTCAAATTATCTTTGTCTGATATTAACATTTAATTGCTTTTAAACATTTAAGTGTCACAAAACAGTAAAAACAGAGGAAATCTGTAAAGGGGTAAATACTTTTTTTCATAGCACTGTACACTTAATCATTAAATGAACAATAAGAAATAAAATTCTGCTGTCACTGATACACCATGTGTCTCATAATGTAATTTTAGTAGCATTATTTCAACTAATTACAGAAAATGATTATCAAGAAGGTTTTGAACACTAAATATATTCAGCTAGTGTTTGAAACACTATATGTAGGAGGTGATGTTAGTTGACCTAATTTATAATTGCTGACAGTCCTGCATACTGATAAAAATTTTTTTGTCTGCCTCTTTTAGTGCTTCGCAAATTGACAGTCCATGGATTTCAAGATCCCCAACAGAATATGGAAGTAATGGTGAGCTGCAAGTTATTTCAGTCTGTGTGCCTTAGAACCACTCATTTTTCTAATGCTTTTACTCTCTGTAAGTGTTTTGAGTTAAAAATAGCTCCAGTGAAACCGTGCAAAATATGGATGGGTTATGATGATTGAAAGTGCCTTAAGCCTTGTTTTGGTTCAGAGTCAGGCGTCTTGTTTTTGCTCGTCTCCCACTCCCACTGGGAAGAAAGTTCCACTCCATTAAACTGTTAATTCATTTTAGTTTAAATCTGGTTTAAAATAATCCTCAGAATGTGCTTTGATTTTCTTCAGAGCTGTGAGTTAATTTATTTTCTGAAATTATGGCAGTGCTTTCGACTCTAGCTCTAAAATTGCTTTTCGTTTTTGTTTCTTTGATTGAATAATTGTTGCTTGAATGATTAATATTGACCCAAGGAGCCAAGTCATTGTGAGAGACTTTTTATTTTTGTTTTAAAGAGGACCTATTATGCAAAATTCACTATTTGCAAGTTTTTATACTTCCATTTGGGTCTCAACTGCTTCTAAAAACAGCCCAAGCGCTTAAAAAAAAAAAAAAAAAAAAAAAAAAAAAAAAAAAAAAAAAAAAAAAAATACCCAACCATTTTTTGGCAATAAGTTTTTTTTTTTTTGGTGTCTGGAAAACGACCCATTTCAAAAACCTCCTGATTGTTATGTCACAACCCACAGGCACTGCGCCGTTACCTAGAAAACTTAGATTCTCTCCTTGTCCTTGCTTTCCCAAGCTGTTTACTCTCAAAATTGACGTTAAACATGAAAACCTACACTTTGATATTAGTTAAGGTTTTAATCAGCTTGGCTAAGTTTTTGAGTGTTCATTTATTATTCAGGACACTCTTTTTGGTTGTAGAAGTACTGTAAACTGTTAGATTTTCTTTCACTCAAATCATGTGTAATTAAGCCGATTGATGGTGAATATTCAACTTGGTTATTTTCCAAATATCTCTTGTTATTCTTTTATATTGCCTTAGTTTTATTCTGCCTTTTTGGTGTAGCCTTATTCACAGGAGCTTGTTCAAACATATCTGAAGACAAGTCATATTTCCAGGAGAACAAATAATTGTGACTTTGTTGGTCTGTCCTGTGATTTCCTTTGGTATACAATCACGACTAACTAGTTATTCCTCCTCAAACAGATAGAGGTCTTCATGTATTGTACAGTATTGACTTGTTTAGTGTGCAGTGTGTTCAAACTGAAGTCTTTTAAACCACAAGCAGAACAACCAGTCTTTGTTTGGCACTGCTTCCTTGAACTGCTTGCTGGGTCGCAGCCCTCTGGCAGTTGTCTGTGCCATTTACTCTTGAGTCTCCAGTATTAAGCTGTTTGTAAGAAGACTCTTCACACATGACAATCATTTCAGACAACTGAAGGCTGTTTTCCAATCACTGTAGTAAATGCATTGATGGAGAACCACACAGCGGAAAATATTACTTTGCAAATAATGAGACAGTTTTCAGGCAAGCTAAAATGGTAAAGCACTGAGAAGAGATTTTTTTTTTTTTTTAAGTTGATTAAATGTGTTTTCTATGCTTCATTTCTTTTTTAACAAGCATCACAGTAATGAAGCAAAAATGAATTGAACAAAAAGCGCTTTGGTTTTCTTTGTTTCACCCCTAAATAGGCACATTAATTAAAGCTAGGTCTGTGTCCCTCTCTGCTATTAACTTTTTACTTTTTCATTTACATAGAAAAGTACTCCTATATCAGTTCTGTTTCTTTTTTTGTTCATTCTGCTCTGTCTTCTAAAACCTAAGCAGGTCATGGCAGATGGCCGCTCATACTGAGCCAGGTTCTGCTTTAGGTTTCTTCCTGTTAAAGGGGAGTTTTTTCCTCTCCACTGTTGCTACATGCTTGCTCGGTATGAGGGATTGCTGTAAAGTCAACGACACGCTTGTTTACTGTTGCTACATGCTCCTCCAAGAGGATTGAATGCTGCAAAATCAATGACTCGATGCAATCTGCTAGATTTCCTTAGACGGAAAATGTTTTAAACTAATTTTAATAATAAACTGATCTTAATTCACTGATTGATGAGTAAGATTAATTCGAAATGACGCAATATAAAACTGAATTGAAAAGCTGAATTAAATTGCAGTTAATCATATTTTTTAATTTAATTTTCTTCTCTAAAAGACCTAAAAACACACTAATCGCCAAAAAAAAATTAGAACTATTAAAATCGTTTTGCTGGTCTTTTTGCAATAAATGCAGTGTAATCATATTATATAATCATGATTTCACATCTGACCAAAACGTTATTATTTGTATTTCATAATATAACAGCCCTTATTAGAAGCCTAAAAATAGGAACTATTAAAGCATATGTCTGCAATAATACCATTGTTGTTGTTTGTGTTCAGTTATATAATCTGTGCTATGTTTTTACTATTTATTTTCTTACTGTTTTCCATCCATTCTGGATTTAAGTGCTAAACCAGTGTTGGGGAAGCAGCATTAGAGCCAATGACTTTTATAAAGGCTAAGCAAGCTGATAAAGAAGCTGGTTCTGTTCTGGGAATGACTTTGGAACCAGTGGAGATGACGGTGCAAAGAATACACCGAATAAAAAGACACATGCATATTTTTTCTCACTGGCTGAAGTTAAAACAAACCAAACTTCTCTTCACAACACTGACTGTATGTAACTGAATGGAAAAAAAATACCATTTCCACTTCTTGCTCATCTGTTAAAGGGAGAACAAAAAAAAATAAATCTCAAAATTTATAAAGAAACATTGAAGAAAAATCTGTGACCAATAAAGCCACCGTTTTTTGCCCCAAAAACTGTTAAATCCTTCCAGTCATTGAGTCTGTCAGTTCCCTGATTTGTTGATTATCAACGTTCTCTGCAGCAGGAACCAGAGCCTCTCAGACTCTACTTGGAGAGCTGTACTCTTTTCCTTCACCATAAATCTCCAGTTTAAGAAGAGCCCACATTTCTCTCAATAGGGTTTTGGTCTGGTGATTAAGGGTCCATGTGATTGTTCTTTACTCTCAAAGACCTTTACTGGTTAGCCACACAGTGGAGTACTTTGATGCAATGGAGTATTGTCCTGCATGTACTTAAAATTTTTTCCTGAAAGACGCAGTCTTTTTCTTGTACCTCTTCTTGATGAAAATATGAAAATGTCTTCCAACATTGACAACAGGTCTGGAAGTCGATTTTTTTTTTTTACCCTCACATTTAACCTTTAACCTTTTTTTTAAACATTTAATTTTGCAGTCCTATTCTTCAACATTGTCATTCTTCTTATAGCATCTACTTTGCTTCTCTGACTTTGAAAATCCCAGCAGAATCATAACAAATGGCTGTTGTAATCTGTGTTCTCTATCATCCCCCACCAAGTCATTTGTGCTGTAGTTGTGACCCTTCCTGTCCTACACTAACACTGTTAGGAACTTTAGTTGCTGGCTGAAATGGGGTTTTGGGTTGTGTGATTAATGACACCGCTATTGACCTCATGGCTGAACATTAATGCCAAATTAAAGACAGAATCCCTCCATCTGTCATCTAATTTCTCATGCTAAGCTGCTACAACAGCAGGATACATAAAATTGATTCTCCTTTATACTGTGGCACTCAGAATTTATTTATATTCATAGGCAGAGAGGCAAGTGTACCCACACATGCATACAGTTTAAGTGTCACTATATCTGCTTCCCTGCAATACATGTTGAGCAATCATGATTCAACTGCTGAAATGATGAACCTTATCTCAGTCTGTCTTCGTTTCTTTCTTTTTAGGGTTTCCTGAATGCAGTATTTGAAAGGCTAAAACAGTTCTTGGAATGCTGTGAGTACTTTCCTCTTTTCCTGACTTGAATCTTTGATCCTTGACTTTCCTTAAGTAAACGAGCACTCATTTGTATTTCACCTAGTGAATGCAAAAGGTGTGCTTAAGATGGTTTGACACCCAGAGTCGGGTTCTTATCATTAATCTGCAGTCTGCATATTCTTGGTGTCAACTTGAAAGCTTAAATAAAACCAGACAGTTTGGGGTTTGGTAGTTATTTATGTTTCTCATCTAAAGGAAACAGGAATCCAATAAGTTTGTTTACGTTTTCTTGCTCAAAAACTCATTTACATAAGCTCAAAGTTATTCATACCCCTGGTAGATTTAGATTTAAAATTTACATTCAACCAAGAATTTTGTTTCCATGAGGCATGTATCTCTTTAAATACATTTTATTAAAAAATTATGTCACTTTCACAGATGCTGTGAATTTTAAGTTGGCTCTCTGGCTGGACCACTCTAAAATGTTCCATGTTTGTGGTGGGGGGAGTATTATGTACTTTCCAGGCGCACAGTGGCATTTTACAGCACAATCCACTGTTAGTTGGAGCCTTTAGTTGTTGAAAAATGCTGTATATATCAAACATGACAGAAATTTGTCTTTGCAATTTGATGCATTGAAATTGGCCTCTGTCTCTTTAAGCAGCTCCTACTCTTTCCATCACTCCGCCCTCAGCAAGTCATCACAACAGTGCTCCTCCATTAAGCCATTTGCAATTGTTTTTAGGAGCGTTGGAATGAGCAGTACTTTGATATGCTTAGCAGACGTGCAGTTCCACCAGGTGTTTGCTAATTACTGCTGCCGTTAGTCTGGTGGAGCTGAGTGGGGAATGTACAGGGGAGGGGTGCTTTGTGGGGCTGAAACTTGGTTGGAGATTGCAGCTCCAAGGAAGAGCTTTGAGTAAATAGGTGGTGCTTTGTACGAGCAAGCGTTTAGGCACCCCCGAATGGCTTCCACAGGATATTGAAGGATTCCTCAAACATGAATAAAAGAACTAAAGCAGCAGTCCTGGTTTTATGTAGTTATATGCTCCTACTCTTAAAATCCCCGTTACAGTACAAATTTTGAAACAAAGTAATCTAATTTTCAGGATTTCTAAAGTCCACCTTGAATGGTCCAATGTGCATTAGTCCAATGTAGTTGGAAAAACAAGATTCTAGTATTAACATAGTGGAACCAACATGAATGCCCATGTAAAGTATAAAAAAAAGTGGTGCCACAAGTAGCTGATTTCCTGAATAAACAGTAGCTCCATACTGACAGTGTTGAACATTATCTTTATTAGAATCATGTGCCATCTAAGTAACTAATTCTTTGCCTTTGAAGCAGTTAAAAAGATTCAGCTTTGCAGTTTAAGTCCTAATTATGTCACATAATTGGAAGACGCCTTATGAACCAAGCAGTTCGGTTCTGCTTGGTGGAAAACAACTGTAATTTAATTTATCTAATGATTTCTCCAATTGAAATCAAAGTGAGTGTTTTGTTTGACAAGTTCTATTCACTTTGAAATTTTCTCCCATGATGATAGTAATTTGAATTCACTTTGTTTGATCTCTTTATCAGCTTGTTTTTTTTTCCCATTAAGTTTGATCTCCAGTTTGTGTTTGAAATATAGAAAAGGAGCAGAAAAAAAAAAACTACAACTATCACATCCAGTATTCACTGTGCTGATGGCAGTGGAGGCAGGTTCAGGGCACAGTTGGTATTTGGATCCAGCAAATAGGAAGAGCGACAGGGAAACTCATAGTTTCGACCGGCAAGAAATATCAGCCATTTTCAGTCTGATAAGGTCAGCTATCTAAATGGTGTTTTTTGGACAGTCTTTGTAGTCCACTCAGATATCTGGGTCTCTCTTTTAAGATGTTTGTTTTCCAACTGAGGTCACCTGTCCATTTTCATCTGTCACTTTATTGTTGAAAGCTATTTTATAAAGCTATTCATCTGTCAAAAATACAGAATGCCCATTAGTTCTTTTGTCATCTGTTTCTGTCTTGACTGGTCGATTTGGATGGCGTAGAGTGTGACTATTGAGACTTTGATGACTTTGCATCACGTCTGCTAACATTACTGTCTGCCACACCTGCAAATGGAGTTTAAACTGCATGGGCACAAAGTCAGTAAAATGCAACAGTGTATTGATTTACATAATGTAGGATTTGGACAAAAATCAGAAAGAAGCTAACAAAGCAGTTATATAGCCTGCTAATGATAATAGGGTGCCACCGGTGAGTAGCCTGATAGAATATAAATCAAATGAAATGAAGCAGCCAATTGACAATGATTTGAAGAATTCCAGAGAGAGGTTTTTAGGAGTCAGTACATATTGCGTAGGCAGTTTATTTTAAAATTTAATTACCACACTTCACTTCATAGACAAACACGCACAAAAGAATAGAACAAAGCACCAAGATACAGCAGGTATTTATGAAAGTTTAATCAAAGCTAAATTAATATCTTGATTCCTCCAGACCATTTCCTCTCTCCTGCTGCTTTTTTCAACCTGCTGCGGCTTCTGTAATAAAAGCTGCTGTTAATGCTAATGCACACTTCATTCTAGCCTCCTTTTAATTGAACTGTTGTTGTCAGTGGTTTCAGCTCAAGTTGTACCATGCTTCATTTAAGATTCTTCAACTTGAGAATAGATGTATTTTTGAGCAATAACAGTGTCGTTATCTGTCATCAGTACAACTGCTAGTAAAACTTGAAGTTGAAAGTTGTATTAAGTTGTATTAAGCTCCAAATATGCAAATCTTGAGCATTGCACAATTGCTTAACTAATTTTCTTTACATATTTCAGTTATTTACTGAAACAAACAGGTGGCTATGTGACTAGTTTGCATCTATTTTTTTTCCTGCAGTACCTTATGTAGGAACATCTTTGTTATTGAATGGAAAAAAAAACCATTGGCTTAAAAAAAGAAGAGGAAACAAAGCCCAGTCTTTAAACAAGTGGCTACTGTATTGAGGCTTCGGTGAATCCTAATAATTAGAATATCAATTAGAGTTCAGGGTTTCCCCCAGAAAATTTCCAAAGCTTGGTGGTCCATCATGTTTTTGTTCTAAATATATGCCTCAGCGTATCCTGGGGACCTTACAAGTTAAGCAGTTTCCCCCAGAAAACTTCCTAAAAAAATTGTTAATGTTGACAGGAATTTTATAAATATGACCAGGTATGCTATGTTATTGCAAGACATTATTGACTATACTTAAACACTACCAGTAGTCTTAAAAAAAAGGTAAACACAAAAATACAATTGAAATAAATATAAATTCAGTCAAAACCTAATGAAGTAATCAGCCAGTGGATCTAAAAATAAGCCATGTAATGGTGGTCACATTTAAAAGTAAAACAAATTAAGAGGAATATTACCTAAAATGAAGAATGATGAGTAAGCATTTGTATACTCAACTAAATAATCTTAGGGTACAAAATTCAAGTATTTATTGTATTAAGTGTTCTTGTGTTTTCCTAAATCCTACAGTTTTTTGGGCAATGTCTACAGCTTAGTGCAGTACTTTAAATTTGCTGGTTGTGATTGGTTGTCATTTATCCAAGTAAATGCAGTTTTTACAAGAAATACTCTGGATGAAAAGAACTTGTTTGTGTTTGGCAGGTGGTGTGGTTCATTTACATGCAACTGTTGTAAATAGTCTGTTTTTGATGCACAAATACACATGCCCATTTTGTACATTTTTTTAAATGATTCCACTCTGTCGCACAGTCTTTTGGATCAGAGTAACTGCACAGTATTTATTGTTTAATTTTGCGCTTAGTTCACAGTATGTTATTTTTAATTCTGTTTTTCTATATTTTCTGTTTTTATCTTTGAGTGACTCTACATGCTTTGATTGCCTGTCACTTTGCTGCTGTTATGCTAGATTTTCCCCACTGTGAGACAATAAAGGATATTGATATGTCTGACATTTTAGACTTGCGCTTCAATATTTTTAAGTAATTAGTAGTTTGCTTTTAGTTAAACAACATTGTATGTTTAATGTTTCCTTTGTTTTGGCTTCAGGTCGGCAGGTTGGTTCAGAGAGTCCATGCAGAGAAAAGCTGGAAAAGACAATAATACTGTATACTAAAGTTGTAAGTATACCAAACTTAAATGCATGATCCACCTCAGGACCCGTTCTCTACCTGTTGTTTCTAACTGGAAATATGTCTTTCTCATGTTCTCCATGTCTCGTCTATACTTTTCTTTCCTTATTGTCTGACAGTTGTTAGATTTCCTGGAGTACCATTCGTGTGCGTTCATTCCTCTAATCCAGCGCTCCCTGGAGTTTGCCGTTACCTACGTTTTCACACCTGCAGGAGAGGGAGTGACCTTCGAGCGCTTTATTGTTCAGTGCATGAACCTCATCAAGATGATCGTAAAGAGTGATACATACAAACCTGCCAAGAACATTGACGGTGAGTTATAAAATGTTTAAAGCAGAGAAGAGCCTCTATTTAGGAGATTCACAGATATCCACAGAGAACTGCAAATATAAGGGAGCTTTTGGCATCTAAACCCTCTGAGATCAGGGTTTAGACTTGTCCTGTATGTGGTTTTTATAGCTGGATCTGTGCTTTAAAGAATCTGTATGTGGTGAAACAAAATTTTCTTAATTCATAGAACATCCAGACAACAAACACAATTTTTTTTCTACTAAAATGTCAACAAAATCTTTGAAATCCTAGTCTGCAAAAGTATAGGATTTCTTTTTTTTTTTTTTTTTACAACTTTTTCCTTCTTAAACTCTCTCACTTTGATTCGCATGTGATTTTCTCCATAACGTTGATTTTTTTTTTTTTTTTTTCCCAATTATGTCCATTAATTTGGTTTTGCAGCATCAGTTTTTAGCCAATTCCGATTTATGGCCTTATTTCCCACAGTCAATATTTTACAGACAAATGAAGGTAACATTTTTTTTTTTTTTACATTATTCTTTCTGAGATTAGCCCCAGATACTATATTTCAAGATTCCTGGGGACCTTGCAACTTAAGCAGAGTTTCCCCAGAAAACTTCCTAAAACTTCCAGAAAATTTGAAAATATGACTAGGTAATTATGTGTTATTGAAAGACATTATTGAGTAAATGGGAGAATTCAGTCTGCAGTTCCTCTCATTTACATTTTTATATACTGAGAGTTGGTGTCATTACTTTTCTGCAGGGAAGAATACAATTTAGGGACCGTTTTGGTAAGGCACCACTTATTTTCCTCCTGTATTTAGAATTTTAACCAAGACAACATTCTGCTGATAAGCCCATTTCTAAAAAGTATGGAAATTTGATATGAAAAATATATAAGAACCCTGCAACAGGTTCTTAATAAACATGACTATGAAGATAAGACCTTTGATGAAATGAATGTTTTGAAAGTGTAACAATAAAAAGTAAAATGGGGTTGGTTTACCTTAATACAATATATGAATTATATTATGTCACCATCAGTAAATTATTATGGTTCTTGACTGTGTTCTCCTTTTTCTGTTCTTTAGAGAGTAAACCAGAAAGTCTAGAGGCTCACAAGATCAAGACGGCCTTCTTCACTCACCCCACGCTGACAGAGATCGGGCGCCGGCTTGTCTCGCACTACTTCCTCCTCACCGAAGAAGAACTAACAATGTGGGAAGAGGACCCTGAGAGCTTTGGTGGGTTTCTTACACTCTTTACAAAGTTGAATCTAAACATTTCAGGTTGCAGACTACTTTGCTTTTCAGGCACATCTAGAGCTTTGAGGGATTGGCTAGTTTAACATTTATCAGATGGCAGTACAGTTGTCAGTTCAGAGTTAATTGAAACTTTTAGAAAAGTTTCTTTATTTTTAGTTTTCATGAAATTTTATTGAATATGTTAATTCTAATGTTAGAAGCAGTAGAGATCTAAAATCTTTAAAGCTGTGAGTCATGAGTGCTGGAAACTCCCAAACCTTTATTGGAACTGAAGGACTGAAAACCTAAAGTGGTATAAAGCTGAACCTTTGGTTAGAGAGCTTTTTTTCATTTAAAGTGTCATTCCTTGGCATTTTGAAATACTCATTTTGCTTTTAGAGACGTTTGCAGTGAAATAACACGGTTAAAGATCTTGGCTCTATCTGAGACAGAGTAGCAGTTTCTTTTTCTTAAAGAACACAGCCCTCACAGCCATGTCTGATCTTTTAGACACCTGGAAGTTTGAGACCTTAAATGCCTAGTGTTATAGTGTTAGTTTTTAGTGTGATAGAACTGCACAAATCTTGAAACACATTGGTCTTTTTAGTCCTCAGTCAGCATGAGGAATTTTTCTGCTGTGTAATAAATGCAAAATCTAGATGGGAAAGTCCTAATGAATTTAATTTTTTATCATTTTTATAGCTGTTGAAGAAACTGGTGGTGACTCTTGGAAGTACAGCCTACGGGTAAGTTAAAAGTAAATTATACAGATGCACAGACCATGTTTTGCTAAGTATACCAAGCAGAATATTCCTTGAAAGGCAAATAGACTTTTACTGAATGAATCCCACTCCTTCATATCCATAGCAATCCTAAACATATTGTGTTAGTTGTAATCTATTAAGACATCAACCTTGTATTAACACTCGCTTTACTTAAGCCATTAACTGTGTATTATAGTTTCATCTGGTTTGGGTATGTTTGGCAGTAAGTAAACGCATACATCCTTTGACAATGCAGGATTTTAAGTTTCTCTCTGTTTACATTACACACACATTATCCAGGTTTAGTCAAAAGAAAGTTTTTTTCTTTTATAAGATGAGCTAATTTCTTTCCTTTAAGATTTTGTTGATAGATATGCAGTTATTAGCTCATGTTTCATTTCAACATGCCTATGAATTGAGGGTAAATGAAAGTTTCACAATATTGCAACTAAACCAAATTTCTTTGTGGAATATGGACTTCCTGTGAAAAAAAAAAAAAATCAAAGACATTGGCTGTAAGACAACATCTCGCTCCTTCAAACACAGAGAAGAGCATAGGTCCCTCAGGGATGTGTGTTCAGTCCTTTGAGCTTTTCTCTGTTCTTGAATGTACTTCCTTATTCAACACAAAGCACATCATTAGGTCTGCTGAGGATGCAGCAGAAATAAGGCTTAAGGGCAAGTTTATACACCCAAATAGTGTGGAGAAGTACACATTTTTAAACAGATTTTAGCATAAATGGAATTGCAAAATAACTGAGCTTGAAGTGTGTACAGGATATTAACTGATTTAGTCAATAATATACAAATCAGTTTTATTGCAGCATGTTCTATAGCTTTGAGAAGTCTATAGAGATAAACTTTAGAAAATGTTGCATTATAATCTTAACGCTTTAATGACAATTTCATAACATAATGGCCTGCTCGCAGATTATTGGAAAGCTCTGCGTGGGTGTTATGTAACTGCTTTCATAGAATGAATGCTTTATGTATCTGATTAACTGTTTTATTTTGCTTCTGGTTGTAACCTTTTTCACTTGGTATAGCCATTAGCTCTCACTTGCAGCATAGGAGTGGAAAATGCTTAAATGCAGCATCTATGAGCAATTAAATTCAGATAAATCTGATAGCTAGATATCTATAAAAATCTTGATCAAAGAAGCTGTAACTGGATTTTTTTTTTTTTTTTTTTTTGGGATGCATGTTGTTACTGTGAAAATGATTTGAACAACTTGCAAGGTGCTGTTTGGCAGATAGGTTTACTCACATTTTAACTGAATAAACAGAAAATATTTGCATTTTAAATATTTAAAGTACATTTTTATTTTATGATAGCAATTCAAACATTTTGTGCATTCTATACATTATAGTATGAAGCAATTAGCAGTGCCTCGAGCTTTATAGCATATCTCTGCAGATGACATAGCTCATCTTTGGTATGTATACGTTTCCTATCTGCTTTGTTTCATATCTTTCTCTTTCATTTTGTACCTCACTCTGGTTGCCCATACTTTTTAATGTAAATCTGAGGAAATTCAGATTCTAATTTGAAGACATGTTAATATTATTACATAATGCTTGATTCTGGAGTTTAGCTTAAAAATCTGCTCCCTGTTTTTGACCTTTGTATTGGCATATTGTCATGCTGACGAAGGTTCATAAACCAGATTTAGTGCTCCTGAACTTCTTATAAGGTCACCATATCTAACAGATGATTATAGATGACCTTTACCTATTAGTCTATATAGAACAGGGTTTTTGTCTTTGTCCTTCTGTTATTAAACTGGATTAGATTTACTGGTAGTAAGCCGTAGCTTGCTGAGATAGACTGCTAATATTTGTAGGGTGTGACTTGGTTATTCTCAAACCACCACAGCACATGTCCGACATCTGACCTTTTTATTTGTAAAATTTATGACATCTTAAGCTGAAAATCCAAGACAAGTGGTTTGTCTTTGTCTGTTGAACAAAGCCAAACAAATAGAAAGGTCCCTGCCAGTGTACTGTTGACTTTTTTCTATTATGAAACTAATTTGGTTTGAGCTAAAGATTTGATGTTTTGTCATTCCTCTTGTTTTACATTAGCCTAGCTTGATCATGTGGCAACCCACAAAACTACAGTTAGCCATTTTAGCATGTAAGGAGTTGGGGATGATGACTGCAAATTAACTTGTCCTGTTTTTGTTTTCATTTAGCCTTGTACAGAGGTACTGTTTCTGGACATCTTCCACAACTACAGCCAGACCCTGACACCAGTACTCCTGGATATGGTTCAGAATCTGCAGGGTCAGTGCAATATTTAATCAACACTCAATAGACTCTGCTTTCACATATTTTATCTGCAAATTCTTTTGTTTTTCCAGTAATTTGTATAGCAAGCTCCAAATTGCTGTGTGTGAGAGGAGTCCCTTGGCTGCAGTTTTGTAGTGGTGCTTGTGTGTGTCTGTTTGCATGCTGAATGTATCAGTGGTGTTAATCCCCAGTCATTGGCGAGTTCTGCCTGAGCTACACTTTTAAAATAAACTTGGCTGATAAAGCATCTGCTTCACTGTCAACTGAGCCGGGTTCTTAAAGTTTCTCGTAGATAAAAGTGATCATGAGTGTTCATGGAAACGTTTAGAAATCTGTGAGATTAACTGTTTGCCAGCAAGTGTTAATGTGCAGCCAACCACATCAGTTTGACTTCGTCCCCTTTTAATCATTTTTAACTTGGCAGTTATTGTAAACATCGGGGGGAAAAAATCCAATTCAAGACAAATTTCCAAACATGTATACAGATAATAAATATAAATCTATTTGAAAGTTGCATAGAAATAGAGCTTTCATCAATGAGAATATTTGTTTTGTTAATTTAAACAGATTTTCCTAAAAAAAAAAAAAAGAAAAAAAAAAAAAAAAAAAAAAAAAAAAAACCCCACAATTTTTAGACTTTCTTTTTAGAAATAATTTCGTATTTACGACCTACTACTAAACAAAATAGAGCTCATTTCAGTCTTGAATGCAAATCCAAAGGAAAAAGCGTCTTTCCGTTACACCTTTTACTTAAAAGGCTTTCAATGTTGTTATATTCGACATTATGAAGCCACATATATTTCATACTTTAATGTGCAAATATTTAACATTTTATTTTTTAATATGCAGTAAATGTAAACATTTGCTGTAAAAATAAAATGGCTTTTTGGCTTCTTTTGGGAAGAAGTTTTGTTCTTTAGATTCATCAGTTAAACAAAAGTGACCAATCATTTTTTTCACCTGATTATTCACCTGATTAATCTAATAAATTAATTAGAATAATCATTAGTGATAGCCCTATAAAATATTTTCAGTGCAAAACAAATATTTTATATCTGTAGTAGGCAACAAATAACTGCCTTTCTTTGCCCATTCTGTTTTCCTTGACATAAAAACAGTCCTAAATTGCTCAGTTCATGTTCATGTCTTGTTGTTTTGGTGACTCAGAGCAAATGAGATTATGCATCAAAAAATAACCAGCATGTGGCTGTGGGTAGTCCCTGTATCTGTGACATGCAATCTGTAGTACTGTGAGATTCCCAGGTGATTATCAGCATAACACCCAGCTTCAGCTCTCCGGTTTCTTAGTCAGAAACACATTCAACACTTCTCCTGGGGGAAGTAGCATGTAGCTCTTGTCCTGTTTCTGAATTAGTGCAGCCTTTGCTCTCATTGGTTGATCACAGGGGTCTGCTTCCTCTCTGTCTAAAGATGTTTTCTCCCAGGTTGCCATGGAAATCAGTTCTTCAAAAGAAAAAAAATTGACTAAACATCTTAATATTTTTATTTTTAAAGACTAATGGCAGAAAAAAAAAATACTAATGCGGATAAAGAGAACCTGCTGATACATTGACTTAAATATTGTGGATTTAATGCTTTATCATGTTTTAACTGTTGTATAACGTGTGGTACAGTTAATTACACCTGACAGAATATTTGTTGCCAATAAACAATGTTCGAGTTGAAATATCTTTCTGAACTGCCGTTTATTTTACATCAAAATTTATTGTATCTCTGCAGGCCCAACCAATGTGGAGGATCCTGTGCAGTTGCTCATGAAGGATGCAGGTTAGTCAAAGGTCACTGATTTTCTTCAAGAATTGGTAACGGTATAGCTAAAGAATATTGAACCTAAATATTTTAAAGGGGTGGTGACATCACTGTATAAACAATTTCATGTAGTTGATATTTGCTGCACATGTCAATTCTCCAGAGAATTTCATGAAAAAAGTAGCGTCACCTTTTTGTAGGGGGTTGTTTAGGCAGGCCAGATTTCCCTCCTCAGTTAAAGGATTGAGTATGGTAAAGATATGTGGCTCTACCTAGTTGACTTCACTCTGATTGGCTACAACCATATTTGGGAAACTCTTCTGTAAAATGCGCTGAAAGAGTTTAACATTGGGGTTATAATTGTGTGGTACTTCCCCATAAATTAACTTCAGCCACTCTTCTCTGATTCTCTCATCCTTTGGAAGTAAGTGGAAACTAGCAGCCGATTTTGAGCACCCTCGGACGTAACAGTTCCCCTATTTAGTAGCCATCCTCTTCTTAAGTGGATGGCTTAAGAAGAGGATGGCTCTTCTTAAGCTGAGGGAGGGGTTGTTTGCTTGATGGTGTGCTCGAATTGGAGAATATGAATTACGTAGAAAGATAAACTGTTCTCTGCTTCATCTGTTTTTGAGCAAAGAAACAAAGCTGTCCATGTATGAGGAGGGCTTTTGATACCAACTCTTGACATTCACATGGCCTCATCAGTGCACAACAGATCATAGTATACCCCCAAAACCACAGAAAAATGAAATTTGTTGTCATGACCCCTTTATAATCTATTTATTCATTTTAAATGTGATAAAAGTTTTGCAGTCCTTTAACTTTTAAACAAAATAAATTTTTAAATCAAACCGTATTTATACTGCCGCTGAACCCAAATCCTTGCCGCACTGATAAACCCACAGCATGTTCTTAAACATTACTTTTTTTTTTTTTCTTAACATTTCATTCCATCTCCTGCTTATTTTGGGATGTAAACCTCTATGGCAGCCGAGGACTGCCTCTTATTAAGATTTATGCCATAAACACAAATAATTGTGTGCCTTAGTGTGTCTCTGTTGCCTAGATAGCTTTAGAGAGCTCAGCGGTGGCCTGATAGTGTAGATAAAATGGTAACTATCCAATAAGATGATGAAACTGTGCTATTAAAGAGGAAGCTTTAGAGCTATGCATGTGCTCAATGAGGATAGGGGTTGACTTATTTGTTTTGAACAAGGAAGTTGATGTAGAAGAACAATATGGAGAACCAGAGAGTATTTTGCAATGGAATTACACCAGTTAATTTTTGAACCACACTAACTAGGAAAGTAACTTGTCTATAAACCTGATGACTGGTTTATAACCTTACTATTCTGTAAAGGCCACCATAGAAAATCTCTCTGTTTAGTGTGAACATTAGGTTACAATTGGTTGCAGCAAATGTTATTAATGGGTATCAAAGTAAAGGACGTTGAATACAAATACAGGCCAGATATTTCTCGTTTTTATTTATTTAAAACTTGCTCTACATGTTGGTCTGTCACATTAGATCCCAATAATGTACATTGATGTTTGTAGCTGTAATGTGACAAAATGTGAAAAATCTAAAGGAGAGTAAATATTTTACTAGACTCAGTTTATTTGATTTCTATCAGACTAGATTCTGAGAGCTATTAGAAGTAAGTAAGCTAGTCTCTGAAATCATTCAAATTTTGTTTGGATCATAAGAAGTTTTATGTCTATATAATGGTTTTTAAAGCCTCCCTCCCTTTTTTGCCAATGTCTAGTTGTTTATTTAGCATTTTTCTTCTGACACATGGCATCCCTATCTGGTTTGTAAATCTGTATTACTTTCTGCAACTGATGTATTCTGAGAGGTCCATTCACACTGCAGCAAATGCTAATCCATTTCCTGCAATATGTATTGTGATTTTTAATTTGTGATTTTGCAGAGATCCACAGAGAGTATGCATAACTTTTATTAGCTCCCTAATTTGTCATATTTAAAAGCTGCATGGGCAGTGTTACCTTCCACTCCCTGAAATATTGTTCATTAGAAGTGAGCAAGTGTAGAGGAGTAGACCATTAGCTGCCCAAGATGCTTTTTTTGAACCACTATAAATGCAAATGTTTTTAACATCTCATCTGAGGGAGTCAAAATAATGCCGAAGTAATGTGGAGCAAGAATTAATTTAAAAGTATCTCCAGGGCAAATTGAACTTGGTGAGGACATGGTGCTAAGTTAAAACTACACACAATGTGGGACTTAGCTGTACGATAAGGATGGATGGTGTGTATCAGTACATTGCAAAATTTTAAAGTATGGATGCAGCTGAAATGTGTGTCTGTCTGTTTTCAGTGATAGCTATAAATTCTGTATGTACTTGTAAAGCGCTGAGTTAAAATTAGTTAATCCAATCCATGTAACTTTGCTGATATAATGTTTTATACATATTCTGAGATATCAACGTATTTCTTTCTAGTTTTTTGTGTCACTCGTGATACATACCCAAACTTACTTGTCAGCTTGGATGTTATCATAACTAAATATAAACTAAGTGTTTTACTAAACAATATTCCTACTGATCCCCTTTTCCATTGTCTGTTTATGTTGCGAAAAGTTCATTTTTAACTTTGTCACATGTCTCCTTTAACTTATGTATTACATCACATACAATTATTGTTCTTATAATGCACGTGTCAAACTCAAGGCCCGAGGGCCAAATCTCACACGCCATAACTATTTATGTGGCTCTCTGGACTCTAGAGGGCCACATAAACAGCTGTATGCTAAACTTTTATTTTATTAATCAAATTAAATCAGTTTTTATTTGTACAGTGCCAAATTACATCAGTGTGAGAAGACGTTCAATATTTAAGAAGTACTCATCAAATGCAGAAATGGCTATTTATTAATCCTTAAACAATCAATAATATCAATACATTTACATTCAATGCAATTATCAATAAATTCTGCCACAACTGGCCCTTTGAGGAAATTCATGATCTTGATGAAATGAAAATTAGTTTGACACCCCTGTAAAATTTCTTGATTACCAAATCGAGTCACCTTTTAGTTGTATTTGATCTGTTCTTTCCGCCAACAGTCGAATTATATTTTGTCTGTCTTTTGTTGGAATGTGGAGCTCAATTTCATTTCAAACAAGACTAGAAGTTGGCCAGTTTATGAGCCGGCTGATAATTTAGGCCAAGGTTATCATTTTTTTTTTAAGTTGCTGGCCATCTGCCAATATGTAAAACATATTTGGTGGTCTCCTAGGAGACCCAAAAAGGCAGTTAGCTGAGGTACCACCTTCTGTGTACCGCTGAATTGACCACAACCTTCAGTGAGCTTTAAGCAATGAGCAATAAGTAACACCAAATAGTTCCTGTGAAATAACCTTTCTTCAGATGCTGTGTGTAAGACCCGTAAGCCATCTTTTTTCTGCCTACTTGTACAGAGATGTTTCATACCTAAAGAAAAACCTGTATTTCAGGCCCCATATTCACAAACCTTCTCAATCCTCTCAGAGCGTGAGTGATTCAGTCAGCTGCTGAGAGCGTCAGGGAGTTGATCCTTTGAGCGCTGTCCCGAAGGGGTTGGACTGATTCCATGTGCACTTTTATGAGTTTTTATTTGTTTATTTTTTTTCGTGGTTTTGGGAACCAAAACCCCCAATCATCACATCCTTGTCGTCCTCGTGACATCTGCCTCACTCCCCCTGAGCGTCGAGCTGGGACTGCAGGGAGCTTAAGACACTCTTAGGCTCACTAAATCTCCTCCTCACTTCTCCTAATATTTTGTCATGTTAGGAGCTCTCTTAAAACACAAGCTGCTTTGTGACTAACATTTGTCTCACTGAGGTAAAATTCTGAAAAATCATCTTAAAATTCCAGAAATGTTAAGAATTTTCCTAAAATGATATCCCCTGGAGCTACTTTTAGTCTTAGGGTTCTTTGTGAATACAGACCCTTCAATATCAACATCAGCAATAGAAAATTCAATATCAGTTGGCCAAAAATCATAATCATCAGCTAAAAACGATGAAGATGAAAACCTGTTTGATACCATGAGTGACTGATAAAAATCAATGCTCTTGTCCCTTTATAATGAATTTCTGTACATTTTGTCACTACCATGTTGAACTACATGGTTGGAAGTGATTTTTTTTTTTATTTTTTAACACAACTACTTTCAGTCTAGCTGTAACTACAGCCAGAGACTCATGCAGTTTTCTGTTTTATTTCAGTTTACAATGCAGTGGGGCTGGCAGCCTATGAACTGTTTGATAATGTGGACTTCGACCAGTGGTTCAAAAATCAGCTTCTTGGAGAGCTGCAAGTCAGCCATCACAGGTATTTTGACGAATTATTGTTTTTAACAATTTGAGCTTTTTATGTATAAAAGAACCTTTTTGTGGTTTATTTAAGATGTTGCTCAAACTAGTGACACCACTTATGATCATATATTACTGCTTTGCACAAGATAAGAATTGGGTAAATAATTTCCTTCCTGAAATATTTAATGCGCTTCATGTTTTGTGGTTGCCACTCTTTTGATTGAAACATTATTTTTGTCTTCTGATTTAAATGTTGGAATAAAAAATGAAACGTGAAGCAGCAAAGCATTTCTTTCTTTTGGATTTTTAGATTAGTTTCTCCAGCTGTAAGTTGTATTTTTTTGTTGCTGTATCTGGTATGTTGCAGATTTAATTTTCCTTTCAGGGTATCGTATGTTAATTGACTATTAACCTTTTACAGCTTCTGATTGCAGCCAGTAGCGTGCTTAAGGCATGCCAAAAGTAACCACCTAAAATTCAGCTGCTGTCAAAGAAATATTGACTTTTCTTTTTCTTTTAAATGGCTCAGTGCAAGTAGTTACTAAATTTATCATAACCAGCTCAATTTGCTGAGGTGGGTGAGTTTTTTTTTTTTTTTTTTTTTTTTTTTTTTTTTTTTTTTTTTTTTTTTTAAACAAAGGTCTATAAATTTGGCTCTGAGAAGCCCTTACACCACTGTTAAATTCCCAGCAGCCCCTGATAAATGTTTTTCCAAACTTTTTTAACACTTTATGGGAAATTTTCTGTATAACTTAGCAAAAAGAAAAATTGGTTGGGAACAGTGTTTTTAAAAAAAACCCTGGACTCCTGGACAGGTCGCCAGTCTATCTTACATGCACACAGAGACACAGGACAGACAACCACGCACACTCTCACACCTAAGGGCAATATAGAGAGACCAATTAACCTTAATTAACAGTCATGTTTTTGGAGTGTGGGAGGAGGCTGGAGATCCCAGAGATAACCCATGCATGCACAGGAAGAACATTAGACTCCATACAGAAAGGCCAGAATTCAAATGTTAGCACTGCTGCTAAGCAACAGTGCTAACCATACTGCCACAGAGCAAACCTTTTCAGAAAAGTTTTGATTTAAAGCTGCAATATGTAACTGTTATGAAAAATGTTTTTTACATATTTGTTAAAATTATCTGCATGTTGTGACAGTATAATATAACAGATAATCTATGAAAAAATCAGTCTCCTCTGCCTTCTCCCAGTGCTCCCAGTACTAGCTGCAGAAATACACCACTCAGTCAGAAACAACCAATCAGAGCCAGGAGGCGGGTCATAGCACTGTCAATCACCCTCATGTATGTGCCGCTCATATACTACCTCCTTGCTCTTTGCTACACTATGGCTGGTTCACCACAACATAGCCTGCTAAGGCTAGTTAGCATGGCCACCGATGACTGTGCATAATGCTAAGTTTCCCTGGAATGGTAAGGTGTGTCTGCACCATTCGGACATTTAGCGGCGCGTACATGAGGGTGATTGACTGCACTAATACCTTCCTCTTGGCTCTGATTGGGGGCTTTTTTTGGTCAGGAGCGGTGCATTTCTTCAGACGGCACTACTAGCTCAGGGAGGAGGTGGATGAGCTTGATCTTCTCACAGATTATCTGTCTATACAATACTGTCATGACATGGTGACAATTTGAACAAATATGGGGAAAATTTTTTTTTGTAAAAGTTACATACTTCAGCTTTAAGGGTGTGTATGCTTATGCAACCAGGTTATTCCAGTTTTGTTTTGTTTTTTTCTTTTTCATGCAGGTTATATTTGACCTTTAAAGGTGGGGAACAAGTCTGGAAATGATTGATGCATTTTTATGTCTCAAAAAACCCAACATTTTCAGAGGTGTGTACACTTTGGGGAGCAGCTATAGCCATACTGACTGTGGGTTTAAGTATCCACAGTGAGCTGCTTGATTAATTTATTTGAAGAAAACAACAGAGAGGAAGCAGTAAAAGGCATGATGGTGCGTTTGAAATGAAGAACAAAGAAGTGCCCTTCACTCCCAGCACCCGAAATAAACAAAACAAAAGGCCCAGAGCACTCGGAAGGTCGTCCACTTGGGTTAGTGTTGACGTCAGAGAGCAGGCATGTTGATGTCACCCATGCTGTTCAGGTGTGAGAGAACCCTTGACTTTTTTTTACACGTGTGCTTATTTCTTTCTTCTTTCTGAAGGTTCACCTCCGTCGCTGATTTGTAATTTTTTTTTATTCTGTTTTTTAATTTTTTTTATTTATGCCTTGTAGGAAAAAAACTAGCTCATTAGCAACTATTGTATGATTTAAGAGAAAAGCAACTTTTTGAAGTGCATGTTTGAAAAGTCTGCACTTTGAGAAATTTCCTTTGTGTTACCCTGACATGCCAGCTATGTTGCTTTATTTATTTATTTATTTTGTCCAAAGCTCTTTTTTTCTGTCTTTCTGTTTTCTTTTCCGGTAGCCCACCTACTGGACCAGAGATGCCTCTGTTTTCCCATCATTTCTCTTTTTCTGTTTTCTTTTTTGCTCCCTTGTCACTGATTTGAGACCTGAATGTTATTCATTTCACCCACTTGTTCTTTGTCTGTGTATCTTAGAGATTTAAACAATGTGTCAGTTTTTCCATTACATTTATGTAGTCTTTGTATTTTCTTTTGCTATTGCTCCCTTGTTGGGGAACCACTCCAATCTTTTGTAATAGCTTCACACAGGCTATTAACTTTATATTTATCAGATATCGGTTTTTATAGCACCATCTGTTAAATTCAGATTACATTGAAATAATAGTATGTCATAGTGATATGAGACATCGTATTCAACTACTATTTTGTAGGACATTATACACCCTCCTCCAAAGTGTTAATTTATTTGGAGCATTAGTAGCTTTAGTGCTTCACATCGCTACAGTATGTAGATCTTCAGTATCAGATCTGTGTTTATTTTTATGATGAATTTCTTGGATATCCTCAAATTTCTGCAATCTTTGCTTTTAAGATTTCCGTGTAATGCACAAATGGAAGTGCCCAGAAGAGCAAAAACTCTGGTCTTTTGGTAATTAGTGGTACACATTAAATGGGAATAAACTGTTGGTTGTAAACAGTGAGCCTTTGGCAGTTAGAGGGGAGTAAAAATGTAAGTGCATATGCTCAAAAAATCTGTCTTATGTAATGTATGACCTTGCTAACCTTCTAAGCCTATTAACTAGTGGAGTTGCATATTTACTAAAAGCAAACACACTAATTGGTGATTAAAGAAAAAGGCAGGTTTGGATTTAAACCAACTTTTTCAGTTAATGGCTGTGAGGGGAAAAAATCTGTAACATTTTCACTTTTATGTCATTGTTGGTATTACTCTGTGTAAAGAAAATAAGACAGCAGAGTGCTACTCTTATTGAAACTGAAATATTTATTTCACAAGCCAAAAATATTTTTAATATTTCTGAAGTGATTTGTTTTACATTAAAGCTGCAAAATTATTTCTTTCTTAAAATACCTCCGATTTTAATGTTGAGAAATGCTGCATTGGGCTTTTTTTCTTAGTTTCAGAGCATGAATCTTAAACAGGTGCATGTTTGATGATCTCCCTCACAAGAGAACCTTGACTTCTGATTGTAGCAATCAGAAACTTGGCATTTTCTGTTGCATATGTATGTTCAGACTTCACCTTTATGTACCTTCCTCTAAGTGCACTTATTTTTAGAGTGTGAGTGCTTCATTAATTCATTTCTGTGTTTTAACTCCTGGTAAAGGGCATTAGAAAAAGGTTATGCTTTTACTACTTTTGAAAAACAACTACTTAAAAAAATTTCACTTGACTCAAAACAAGTTTAACTTATTTATTGATCAGGATTTCCAATTGCCATGTGTACAGCAGTACATTATTTTTTTTTGATTAGCTTTCACCCGAATGTTAAATTAATCTGTGGCCCTGTCTATTAGTTCTAATAATCTCCATCTCATACATTTGTCTAAAAGTAGTTCTTAGTTAAAATGGAACATTTATAATCTGAACATCAGTATGTTCTTTAGCTTAACTTGATATGCTATGATTCGCGTTTTATGAATATGGATTACTTTTAAGAATGGGCAATATGCCTAGAATTTTATGAGAATATATATATTTTTTTCAATAACAAAAACAGAATTTGGAAATGCATTACATTTTTTTTGCCAATATTTTGTACGATTGCAACTACATGTCTGTGTCTAAAGAATAGTCAGAGCCCACAATTACTTCTCAAAAGCAAAACGTACCCCCTATCAAATACCCTACTTCAGCAAACAAGTTACATTTAACAAATGGACTATATATATATATATATATATATATATATATATATATATATATATATATATATATATATATATATATGTCACATTGCCCACTCAATGCACTTTATACACTCCACCTCATTCAATTGTGCATTAGTTTATCCAGCCATTATGAAACTTGGGGTTAAGTTGTTCGCCCTAAGGCACATCAACATGTGGCCTTAGGAAGCTGGAATTGAACTGCAGTTGGCCCAGTAGCAGTGTATGTGTTAATGGATAGTGAGGGGATTTTTTTCTTTTAGCATTATGATAAAGGATAAAGGATGCCATATTTTCCCATCCTTAATTGGTATATGGCTACATTTAACAGATATCAGACCATGCATAGCTTTGTTGTTGGTTAACACTACCATGTAGATTACTTGGCACAATTCCTAATATATATTTTTAATGAGTGATTACATATTTTAGCAAGTCAGTTTTCAAGCTCTTCTTTGATGTCTTAGAGTGGATATTTACACAGGGCAATGTTGGGTCTTTAGTTAAATACATCACAATACATACAACAAGTCCATGTGTTTCTTTTTGTAGTGGTCAACATTCAGCTAAGTTCCACAGCTGTATCGTCTCCCACAACTGTAAGGCACACAATGCTTTTTAAAATGACTAATATAATCTGAAAACAAACTATCCATTGTCATTTATTTTTACTAATCATTACATTTGGATGAACAGATTTAGATTTTCTCATTACTGAATTTAAGACTCAAAAGAAATGTGTGTGTGTGTGTGTGTGTGTGTGTGTGTGTATGCATGTATGTGTAACGCTACACTTCACAGTGAGCTTCCTATTGGATCAGGCAATCATGCAATTGACTTGCTCTGTATTGTTATGAAATGTCAACCTATCCAATTCTAAGGTGAAAGCTGTTTTTTTGCAATTTCTTTGAGGAGAAATGTTCTATCCAAACACTGCTCTAACACAGAGAGGCCCTGGTGCTTATTGACTCCCACTGGAAGCAGATTCTTTGCAATAAACGTTGCTAAAAACTTTATAATTAGCCTCACCTTTTGAGTTAAACGAAAGCTTTGACATTTCTAGCTCGACATTGGTAGTCTTTCAGTTTGTGGTGGCAGATAGGGGCAGTTGTTTGACTTCTGCCACTGGGTAGAACCATCCAATATGGTTCCTCATGTTTGTCTGGTTTGAAACTATTTGCTTTTAGTGTCACACGACATGCATATGGTGTGGCTTTTATCTAAAAACATTTTCCTCATGTGTTCACCAATAGGTATTCCTCAAAATTAGGTGATAAATTAACATTTAGGCAATCCAGTTTTGATGTTTATCAGTCAGAATCGTTCATGTCCATAACGCCACGCATTGAAAAATAGATTTCATCCCTTCCCCTACTTTTGCTACGTCAGTCTCCGTTCGATTTTATTTTATTTTTGAAGATCAACTGATCAGCTAGGAGTGAAAATTCATGTTTTATATACAGTCTGAGTACCCCCCAGGCCCAAGTGGTCAAATAATATCTAGCTTAAGTTAAAAGTTGCTCAGGCAACTGTCAATTAGAGCTGCTCCAAGCTTTCAGCATTAAGACATGAGTGAATTTTCTTTATTGCAGATAGAGCGTCTGGGTTGCCTATCATGAGATTAGATTATGCTATTGTTTGGGCTGTAATTTGAGGATCTTTTGTAGAAACTCAATAGCAGGGACACCAATGTAGAGTGTATTTGGCGTCCCAGAATTGTGCTTAGCTGGAGATCAAATTATGTATTCTATTGTGGGTTGTGTAGCAGAGGTGATACACAGATACACAAGACTTTGACAGTGATACTGAGCAGCAACCAGTGGCACAGTACTATGTTTTACTCCATTGATAGAAGGCATAGTGCTTTGTCCCTCACTCTCTCATGTGAAAGACAAATCAAAGGGAAACTATATTTAAAATAAATTTTCTTTTTCCATACTTGTTTGTTTTTGTCCATAGAAATCTTATTGAAGTCATTATGTTTTCTACCACAGGCAGGTTAATACATCTTGTTGTTCAACCCACTCCAGTCTGAATATTTTATGCAAGTAATTTATCTGTATTGACTTCCTCTTTCTACTGTGATATTAGTAATTGCTAATAAACCACAGAAATATTTATCCAACTTTGGAAATCTCTTGAGAAGCAGAATAACAATAGCTTTTTTGTCACTGCCAGAAGCCACACTCAAAGCAGATTTTTTTTTCTTCTTTTTTTTTTCCTCTGTCTCGTTTGCCTTATGCACATTTGTTGCTGTTAGCAGAACAATCCCAGCTGCTCCACTGTCTGCTGTTTTTGGCCTGTTGAGTGATAGCTGTTAGAGGCTTTATTACAGCATGTTTGTTCTGATCTTTACTTTTTTTCATTCACATCACAAAACAATAAAATGTAGACATTAGCACTAGGATTTTGAGTTTTATTTAAAACGATTTTACAGTGATTATCAACATTAAAGCAGTATGAACCAAACTTCTGCTCCTGCAAAGTTCTCAAAGGCTCACATTTTGCCTTTGACAGGTGCGATGCTGTCTCCTTGGCCAAGGATATCCTTAAAGCCCTATTGATTTTTATCCTCCTCATTACGTTTAGTTGTGGATCAATTCATGGGACATTTTGTGAGATTCGTTGATCTTCCTAGTCCTCACTTATCTCCATCAACAATCAATAAATATAAAAGCTCGGGTCAGTTCACTGTTTTCTCATTTAACAAAGAGCTTCTCTTATGAAGTCTGCTCCATCTAAGTTGCTGTATAGTGCATTAAAGCAAGTCTTGGACAACTTGCCAAATTGACAATTTTGTTGAACCTTTTTATAATAAGCTACCAGAATTGCAGAGATACTGAAATTTAAAGGTGATGCAAAACAGCATTTTTGACAATTTGATGAAGGTTATGGCATTTAAGAAAAACGACTGCATGACCTTCAATTTCTCTGCAGCTTTGTGGAGAAATGAATCATGGGCTTGTTGGCTTTCCTGCCCCATTAAGAGACACAAGAAAGTCTTTGACATATTTTAATAGGCTTGTGTTTACATACAGATGGGACTGCAGGTGTAGTTCATAACATCACTTATCTCTGTACCTCTATGTGAGCATGCTGGTTGATATTCAGATTTTTTTTTTTGGTAAATATAAAGTGCATTGTGCAGTTTGGTTCATAATAAACTGATACTTTCTCTATACCTACTTATATAAATTATTCGAGTACCTCAATAATTAAAATTCCTCGAGACAAATTATCTGCCTCGAAGCTTCGTTAAATTGTTTTACTATTTAGTCGCATGTATTTCGGCCGAATAAATTGTGTTGCGCAACGCTCTCACTTCCACCAATGAGTCGTAGACGAATGCTAAGTGTTATTAGCACAACATAGTTATCAAACGTCCTGGTTTCCCTGGACATGTTTGGGTTTCCATCATTTTTTGGAGGACAAATAGGCATCCTTAAATTGACTGGTGCAATATATGGGATACAACAGCCTTTCTTTTATCGGATGTCCTTCCAGAGCTGCTTAGTGGGTGGTTTGGAGTGAACGGTGGTGAAGTGTGTGGCGGGTGGATGTATACAGGTGGAGTGGATACACACACAGATAGATGAAACACAGTGGGCAGCGCTATAGCTGATGCTGAGAGCAAGTGTAGCTTTTCAGATGGACCGTAAAATAAATTTCATACCATCCTGGTCATAACAAATGGGTGGCAGAGCACACCGTGGCGTGTACATAGCTGGGATATGTTTTTCTGTGTATGACAAAGGTGCCAAAGATCTGTTACTCACATGGACACAAAAGCTACAAATGACTGTGCAACGTCAGAGTTCATCCATTAAATTCACTGAAGATGAATCCATAAAGACTAGAGTATTCATTTTTTTAAGTGTCTTTGTCAGCCTGCTTCTTTGTTGTTTTTATTATTAAATTGAATATAATTTCAGATTTTTATGTAATTTTTGTCCAGGTTGACTTAAAATTGAGCTATTATTGTTGCAGGTTAATTTTCTAAGCTACAGAAAAGTAATTGTTGGGGATGAACAGATATGAAAATTTGGGCCGATATTTATATCTGATATTAGTACTGCTGTTATGGGAGAATTTTCCAGTATTTTATTTCATCAGATTTTTTATTCAATTACTCGATTAGTCGTCATAATATTTGATAGAGTACCCGATTACTGAAATAATTGTTTACAACAGCCCTAATAAGTACATTAAGCCTGTATGTGTATCCATGGTTATGTAGTTGATATGTAATTATATTGTGTGTGTGTGTGTGTGTGTGTGTGTGTGTGTGTGTGTGTGAGAGAGGTGAGTGAACTCTGGCCAGGGGGTCCTCTATTATTAGCTCATCTCTGGTACTGCAAGGCCTCCTGTCTGAAGAGCCATCAAGCATGGTAGCCATGGAGGTCTGGATAGAATAAAAGCAGAAAATGTTATGCGCAAAACTGAAAGACCACTGGTAGTAGTAAGTGAAACACTTAAAATAAAGAAATAAAACACAATTTAGTAATATATCTGTTCTTTTCTTTTTAGTTGCTCTTCACCTTTTTATAGCTTGTCAACAAAAAACTGCCTCTTCCTTCTCTTTCCTTTTCTCTTCTTTCCATTGGTCTATTTTACTCCTCATTTCAACTCTTCTATCAGTCTTCCTATTTTCCTCTGCTCTCACTTAAACTCTGTTTTTTTTTGAAATTCCAAAAATGCCATATTAGCAAAAAGGAACTATTATTT
This sequence comes from Anableps anableps, assembly GCA_014839685.1. Lineage (NCBI taxonomy): Eukaryota > Metazoa > Chordata > Actinopteri > Cyprinodontiformes > Anablepidae > Anableps > Anableps anableps. Next base: position 26,886,392 of record CM026066.1, read on the forward strand.
GGAGCTACAAGCTAATACAACAGGAGAAATGATCTCTCCCTCCTTATCATTCACAGTCCATGCAGTTTTTCAGTTTCCATCTCTGACACCTTTGTTGTTTTGTGAGGAACTTTGTCCAAACTCCTACCTTGTGTTGTACCAACCTCACAGGGTGGCACCAAAAAAATGTTGTACCAACATTCACATCAATGTTTGATTTATGTAATTATCAATTATAATTAATAATTTACTATTAGTGAAATTATTAATAAAACTGAAAGTTTCTTGGTTGAATCGGGGTACCACCATAATCTCTGAAATCATAAGTGAAACTTAGTCAGTCTCTCGTGAAGGAATGAATCCAGAACCACCGGTAGAAGAAACTGTTCACACAATAAATAATGATCACTGACATGCTTATTTCTAATTAAGTCTGAGAATTTATTAACAAAACAGCCTAACCTTACAGCTGAATTGTTCCGTGAGCATTCACCCTAGCTAGGAGAAAAATGAGAGACAAAAAGGAATATATGTTGAATAATAAAATTGGGAATCATATCAGATTAATGAACAAACTATAATGAAATGGAATACTGAAAAATTGACTTCAAACTAATTAAATAATCAGGAAAAATCAGATCTGCAGAACCATAGGGGAGAGTGTCAAACAGAGAAGACGACGACCGGGGGGGGTGAGTGGTGGTGTGAAAGAGCAAAAAGAGGGGGTCAGATTACTGACCCAGATTCAGACCAGCCCTCAGCTTTGTAACAGAGTCATAAAACCCGACCGTGTGCTTCAGCTAATTTTAAGCTAAACAAAGAAAGATGGCTTAGGGCCCTGTGCGATAGCAACATGGATATGTAGGGTAGATCAAGAAGAGATGCGAGGAAGTAAGAGCGAGAGACAGAGAGGAAAAAAATGTCAGGAGCGCTGAATTCAGTTATTCTAGATCCAGACAATCTATGACGTGGCAATCTTAGATCGACACAGCAACAAAATATAAAAATATCACAGCATATAATTAGCAAGGCATTAGCAAACATGCAACAGAAAGGCAATTACAAAAGCCTTACTTTAAACACCTTATTCAGCTCAGATAATGAATAGTTTACTTGTGATTCAGTAGGTCGTTCGGGTCAAAGCAATGTCCAGAAGTCCAAGAAAAATTATGAAAAAGGAAAAACTCGATCCCGCAGGCAGGTGAGTAACCCAGCTGAGGGTTCTTGGGAGAACCGGCGGTACTGTTGGACATCAAAAAGATTTTGTACGTCTAAAGAACTTAAAAGCTGGATACATTGACAGCGTCTTTAAAGTTCTCCAGTTAACACTTAGAAGGTTTTCAGTGCATCAGGTTTAGGAGCAGCACCCACAGATTGACCGGCTACTCGTCTCGTAACCCCACTTGATAAATGTGGTAGTGGCTATGACAGTGGTTCTTCCTCTTCATCATCAGACACCTCATCAACTTTCCTCTCAGTGTCTTATGCTTTCTCAGCATGACTTCATGAGCAACTCCGACATAGGCAACCCTGAATTTTTGGGTCAGGGACTGACATTCTGCTAAGGTGTGAGAGGATGGCATGCTGCTACTGCTACACTCTCTGCCATCTCCCAAGATAATTTCTGTGATCTTATCCTGTCTACAGTCACCACCCTTCTCAGTTCACGGTTAGCAGCTGCATTCAGCCTTTTTTCTAATGCCACCCACATCTTCTTCTTATATGCCTCTAAATCATCTCCCTTCTCATAGGCAGCTATAGGTGTGTGGATGATTGCAAAGTAAGGGAGGCCAGCCTCACTCACTAGGCGCACTTCCCCTACCGTCTTTTAGGGTTTTGTTTGTCTCAAGTGTCGCACCTCTCCTTTATAGCCCTCTCCTACCTGACCTCTTAATCTCTTCCTAACCTTAAAATTATGGATCTTATAATTATCATTAGTAATGACTAGCAGCCCATCTCCCCCTATCCCCTATGCCTCACCTATGGCTCCGTTCTGCATGGCAATTTACATCTTGTGGCATTGGATCAAGGGTTCTCTGTATTCCAGTCTGTCTGACTTCTTGGTTGCCTTTCTTGCTCGTGTACACGCTGCTCAATGTGCTAATAGCGGAGAAACAAGTTATTGTTATAATCCCTGCAAGTCTTTCCATTTAATTGTTGTTATGGATCTCCTAAAGGCAACTGACCTTCTGCTAAAGCCCTCCAACATAAAAATCACAACCAATAAAAACACGAATTGGTTGGGTTTATTTATGAACATTAAATGTATACATAATGAAAACATAGATGCAGGCAGCAGCTTAGCTGACACACGTGATTGATTCTCTTGCTCTGTTTTTCTTTTTATCCCACTGCACAGGCCAGAGCTGTTGGTATGCCCGTGATTGTTGGTCATGATCATTGTATCTGAGAGGACACTGAATTCACAAACTCTGTGTAGTGTACTAACCCCCCATACAAATCTCACACAAAAATTGTACTTGTATTTACACAATACCTGTACATGCCCTTACTATCACAGACAGACATTCTTACAGTAACAAGAAGGAGCTTTTTGTGTCACCTTCACAGACTGTGGGATACAGATGGAGTGTTTCATCATTCTGCTGTCAGACTAGAAGATGGAAAAAAAAAACAAAAACACTTTGGCATTTTGACATTGCCTTTTGTGACTTGACCTTTTTGTGGTGGAGTCGGTCGCTTTCCTGGGTGACCAGTGCATGCTGTAAAATTAGTCTGTATTGGTTCTCTTCATCATTTCATTATATCCAGAAATTGACATTAAGGATTGACTCTTGTGTTTTGTTTCTTGTTTCACATTACAAACATAAAGTAAAGTAATTGAGTTTGGTATGTTTGCAATGGGGAAAATGAAATTGTAAATGAAGGAAAAAAAACACCACATTGACCTTTTAAATTCATTCAATTATTCAGGCTTCAGTTTCTGGAGGTTTTTAAATGAATGAGACAGGTCTGTTGAAAGACCTAGACTGAAAAAAAATGTTTCTACACATCTTTGCTTGCAGCCTAGTACACCATCATACTAATTTATTTCTGTTGTAATTTTTCTGCTAGGAAATAGTCCCAGTAAATCAAATCCTCAGAAGTGTAAGTTGTTTTTCAAATAAACTCAGTTTAAATCACATTTTGGCCCAATGTCAAGATACATATTCTAATCATTTTCTGTTTGAGATTGATCATATTTTTATTCTTATGAATACATTTAAATTAAAAGTAGTTACCCATATCCATGTTGTCAGACAAGTTAGATAATCAGAATGTTTTCAGTTTTCAATTTATGTAGATCTAATGTTGGATTCTTGATGTCTACCAGTACATTCTGCCAATTTGAGTAAAATATTCATGCAGTAGAAGTAAAGGTCATATTGTGTAAAGATTATATAAAATTTGGGGTTTTCCTTCCCATTTAGTTTGTATTTTGTCCATGGATTGCCCATGTGTTTCTCAGAATGATGAGCAGGGTTTCTGACAGCTTTGTGAAGCTATGTGGGAGGACAGGTATGGTGTGGATGAGTCATGTCTGACCTGTGACTTACAGACAGAAACCCCTGTCAGTTACTCACCTCCATCTACTTCTCCATTCTTTTGCTTCCATTATACTACAGTGTGCTAAAATAAACACTACATACTGCAGCCTCCAAAGCTGCAGCAGGTGCAGCGATAAGTATTGCCCACTTGCAACATAATATCAATGTAAAACCCGGCACAGTCTTCTCATCATTGGAGCTTGGAAGACACAATAAGTAATTTGACTGCAAAAGGCAGTAAAGGCACATCTTGTTTTTTTTTTATTTTTAATTTTTATTTTTATTTTCTTCCATAGCAGGCACTAAAACTGAATGGAAGAAATATTATAAGATCTGTTACTTTGACTTATCAGAGCGCCCTGGTTGTTTTCATCGAGCACATCAGCCATGAGGGGCCACCAGTAGGTTGATGGTGGACATGCATTTACCCAGGATGTAAATTGAAACACTATTTAGTCAAGCTTCAGTCACATTTTTTCCAGTCTTCACAATAACTAATTTAATCTTAAAACCAAACATTTTTCATATGTGATTTTGAAAAACATTTTTGTCAATTTTTGTAAAAATTAATTGATGGAAACTTCACAACAGCAAGTGTTGCTCACATTTTGTTTGGGATTTTTGGGGAAAAAAAAGTGGAGTGTCCCTTTAAAAACTAAAGAGGCACACTGTGAGGAACAAAACATATTGTATCTAATAACTTATAGTGTTAAGGGTACATGTTGGAGCATGGCCTCAACTTGACTGTAACGTCACAGATTAAGACATGCCATTTTTATGAATGCATATTTTGGACAGGTCAAAAATGTCAAAAAATTCCTAATTTATTGCAAGTTTGATTCTGCATTACAAAAAGATGCATTTGAAAAATGTTAGACAATTTTGCTATAGAGAGATTATGGAGCATCTTATCCTGTTAAAGCAATGAAAAGGAATTTCAAAACTATTTGTCTAATTGTTAATGAGTGTTGTAACTTTTAGCTTTTAAAATCTTTTGTCAAGTAAAAATTAAGGTTTTGTGTGACCCTATCTGATATAAACCAGCAATAAACTGACAAACACGCTTGCTGTCTGGGAGCAGTGAGTCATGGTTTTGTTTTGACTCTTCTGGATAGTTGCCTAGTTGCTGGGCTCTTTACTCTCTGTGGATATTTGACAAGAGGCCAACAAGAGTGTTATCTCCTATCTGCTATCCTCTCATTTTTCTGTCCATTCTTCCCTCTATCCCATCATTTCTGTCGAAGTGGTCCCTTGACGCATTTTCTACTTCAGAATTTAAAAGGGCAAATACTCTGGGATGCTGACCTCCCCCCAAGGAAAAAAACAACAACAACAACAAAAAAAAAACAAACTACACCACTACTTGACATGCAGTGTAGAACAATTTAATTCATATCACACACCATGAGCCCCAGGAGGGCATCTAAAGCCTTCTGGTTTTCCAAGACTTTCTTTTGCTCAGTGTTTCCTCTGTTTAAGTGTCCCTCTGCTGTTTTGGTGTTATCCCTTCATTTAAAAACACTAAACATAGGTTCATTAATTCCGTCTTTACCTCTTTTATGTCACTGTATTTTCTTTGTTGTTTCATAGCTGGTATTATGTGTAAAGAAATGCTCTGCTATGGTCTTCAGGTTGCTGTGCAATGGTAACTTTCTGGGTTGCATTTCTGACATGGCGAGATACATATTTAATACAGTAATAGGCTTCTTCAGAGTACTTTGTGTCTTTTTTTTAAAGCATTTAATATGCTTAACAGCTGAATTTTTCAGTTTCCCTGAGAGATTAATTATATTATTTGCTACTGTTTTCTAAAAATGTGGATTAGGTATTTACAGTTTAACCCAACTTTACTTTTGGTAGATCATGAAATAGGCTTCTATTTTCCTAATAACTGAAATGTATAGTTAGACTGCTTTTTATTTTTACAAACCAAAATATATCATTAAAATACCCTCTGTCCATATTATATTTTACATTATCCATATTATACAAAATTATCCTATCCTATATAACTATAATTTAAATAATTATAGACATTCTTTCTGATAAATTATTTCTAATGAACTCGAACTGAACCTATGGTCTTTCCCTGTCTTCCAGGTACAAGCTGATACGAAGACGAGTCATTTGGCTAATAGGGCAATGGATCTCCGTTAAATTTAAATCTGACCTCCGGCCTTTGCTCTACGAGGTGATCTTAAGCCTCATGCAGGATCCAGACCTGGTGGTAAGTGAACTGCACTCACAGCTTGGCATTTGTAATTACTGGAATAGCAAATTGATCATTTGTTACACAAAGTATGGTTGTACAACTTTTTTTTTTTTTTTTTTTTTTTTTTTTTTTTTTTTTTTGTCCCTGATACCGACCCAGGTGATTTAAAAATTTGCCCCTGATTAATATTATTTTAAGGTCGAGGCTGTACATGGACCTCAAATAGATGTTAGGCAATATTATATGTAGAGGTACACATTTCATCTGGGTTTAGACCAGGCAAAACTGCTTGGTATAAGCTTGGACTAAAAATGTATAAGGTAAAATGAGTTCAATTTTGCCGTGGACTTTGATATTGATCGTTTTAATATTCTGTGATTTGAACGCTGATCCAATACTCAAGATCAGATTTGGACATCTCTACATTTGGGTGAACCTTGACTGTTTCTGCTTCATATTTCTGCATATGCAGTAAACTTTCCAGAAGCACACCTGATTTTAAAATGGTGACATGTTTATCATGTTTCTTTCCAACTTGGTTATCTAAACTTTCTGTTAAATTTTGAGAAAACTTAGTGTTTTAATTAAAAAGCAAAGGCTTCGATTTACAGATTCTCATTAGCTGTACTCTTGATAAACTACTGCTCCTATTATGGGAAAAGTGTTATTTCATTGTCAGCCTCACCACAAATTACATTTTGCCACTATTGAATTTCATGAGCAAAGGGCTTGATTGATGGCTTATAGGAAAGGATGTCAATGATTCAGATTGAAGTTAAAAGAAATCAGATTAAAGCTGTCTTTTTGAACCACTTTGTTGAAAATTCTTGTCTAATCCCATCTCTTACTTCATTATTTGAAGGAGAAACCTTTCAAATGCACAATTATTTCGATTCCCTGTGCTGTACACAATCCAGTATAATGTGATAATAATGAAATTTTCTTTGCCCAAGGCAAGGAATGTGATGGTGGTATCATCGACAGTGGTTTGTCTGCTTGTCAGCAAAACAATAGAAAAGCCACCAGGTGGAATTTCTTGCAGCTCTGCTAACAGCAGGGGGGTGGGGGGGACATTAAATTTTGATGTGCAACTGACATCAAGGTACACTACGTGTAGACAGGTGAATGTTGGCACACCAGCCAGATGACAAAACATCCCAGGGTGAGATTGAGGATACTGGAAGGAGTTATCGGCAATAAACAGATCCGATAAATCTTTTATACATGGACTGTTATCTTTAACCTTACTCGAGGATATTCTTTCTCTAAAAAACATGCATTGATGTTAAGATTTCAACATAATTATGATAACACACAAGACTGAGGCATCTCTGGCAATATGTTCTGATTCTTTTATTGAAGTGGAGCAAAACATAATTACTGGCTCTTTTGTTCCACTCTTGACACTAATTGCTTGACTTCTGTGGTGACGTGAGATTTATCGTATTCATCTATTTAGTAGTCTTATGAAATATTGAAGTTTAACATCACAAAAACTGACACAAAACACCTAAATTGCATTGTGTTGGTTTGTACTTTCTCTGGCTCCCAGATGTCGAATCCCTATTGCCTTCAAGTTGAAATGTCCTTTCTGCAAGCAGACTGGCAGATTGCAAGCAGGTTTTAAGTGTGATTGTACAGAATATTATACCTCTGACTTTCTGCTGGGTCAACTGTAATAAACTGATATTAGCTGGTCATCTGTTGGACTGTCCAGTCAGGCAGCGAGTCTACAGTCAGCTGCTTCACCAACCTGATGCTAGTAGCTTGCCAACTGTGATTTCAAAATGGCATCACATTAATAAGAATCATGGACACCTGAATATTTTATAATGAAAAAAATCTGAAAAAAAAATATTTCTTTGGCAGCTACTTCCCTCCCTTCACATATTTTGTCTCTCTAAAAAGTAATCCCATTAATTTGATGTCTACATGCAACCTGGGTGTGAACTTTCAACCTTTTATAAATAAGGCCTCATGTAGCATCATTGGTGGTTTTAAGGTAGCAAAAAAATAAATTCCTCCACTTGCTCCATTGTGCAATTGTGATACAATTACTGTTTTACCAGTAGTCATCTGTCATTAAATTAGTCATCTGTCTTTTCCTGTTGATTCATTCAGCATCATAGGATGCTGAAAAAGAACCTGTTGCTTTTCCTCTTTTCAGCTGGCAGAGGAAATTTGGTGTTTGTGTGAAAGGCAGCACACCATTCTTGGCAGTGATAATGTTGCCTCTGTTGATTCTGCTGTTCAAGCTTGGTGTCTTTAAATACGTTGACGGGGTGCGGAGTTGTATGTGTTTGGACTGTGTGAATTAACTAAAGGGAACACAAGGAAGATGCCTTTTTTATGTCTAAAAAGCACAACTTTTCTGTGGAAAGGACTGAAAGCAATCTGCTGCTGGTACTCATAATGGAAATGAGTGAGCAGTTATAATTAAAAAATTATATAATGTTGTATCCATTACTCATTTAGATGCTCTCTGCGCTAAACGTATTTTCTGTCTCCGGCTTAAGGTCTTGATTTTTCAATTTGATTTTTACTCTTCATAAATATTGGAGACATTTAGATATGCACAATGTTATTCAGTTACAGTATACTTCATTTACCACCATTATGTCTTTCAGTGAAGCTTAATGGATATGAAGATAACTCGTGCTGTAAATAGCCTTAAGGTTTATGAGTGTAATTATGCCTCTGAGTTTCAGTGCTCTTTCTTCACATAGTCTTACTCTTGCATCACCGACGAGCTGACCAATCGTGTGGTCTTTGATCAATATTCCCTGGGCTGCTTTGATACTTTTGGTTATAATGAATTATTGATCATAAACTTTGAATGATAGTAATAGGTAAAGCTGAAATGTATGTCAGTCCAATTAGTTTTCAGAATTTGTATTTACTTTGACCCTTGTGACTTGGAAGCCAAGAGATTTTATTTGATGGATTTTGTTCCAAGTTGTGGGAGTAAATTAAGAACCACAAAGCTGGGATAAAAATATAAGAGCTTTTTTTCCACCTTTCCCGAGCAGTAGCCTTTAACATTTTATCTGCTGCTACAGTCATAGAGGCAGCATTTGCCTGCACCTTATTCACAAAGCGTGAATTGTTCCTTATTGCTTTCATAGCCATAACACAGCTGAGCTAAGACTCGATAGGCCGGTTCACACTGTTCTTCTCTTGCTACCTAGAAAATTCAACTGCCAGATATAGCTTGAGGTGGAAGAATGTTGATTAGGAGATGAATGAAAACTCAATTTTTCTAACATTAGAAAGATGATGCAACTGCGACCATGACAGTCATGCTCTGCAGAATAAAAGTCCTTTACTGGGCTGTTTTCAGCTTTTTGGTCCATTTTTCCTTTGTTCTAAATTATTTCCTTTGTTGTTTGAGCAATTTACAATCAATCAATTTTTATTCATGCTACATTTTTGTCACGCAAGATAACCTTAACACCGGTGTCCTCATGGACCCATTGGATAACATGTAACTGTTTTGGAGGTGACAGTTAAAGGGTTAAAATAAATAATTAACTGTACAAATGTTGAAAACTAATAAAGAAGCATTGGATAAAAGAAATGTGAAACCATTAAAATCCCAAAAAATCTATTATTGGCACCCTTGCTATTTTCAAGATGGCACTTGGTTATCTTCAGCAACATTGCACGAGTGTGGACCATACAGAGAGACTGATTTTTGAGCATTCCTCTGCACAATCTCAAGATTATCCAGAAGGCTGTGTCCTCTCTGTTCTAGATTCTTCAACTCACTCCTGAGGTTTTCTATAGCATTTAGGGTGAGGACTGCAGTGGTTATATGTTATGGTTTTATCCTGATAACAGACCCAAATGCAGCACATTTTCTGTCCAGTCGAGCAGAAAACACCACATATATATTCACAAGGTCCTGCATTTTTGACATCATGATATGATGCACTCTAAAGAGGTTCATATTGCCTTTGAAAGAGAAACGGGCCCACAGCATCACAGATTCCCGAATATATTTAAAGATGGATATGATGTGCTTTCTCACATATTCATCCTTTTATTATTATTTATTTATTTATTTATTTTACTCGTTTCTGTCCCAATAAATCAGTTGCAGTAATATAAGACAGATGCATGTTGCTTGAATAGTGCCTATTTTTCAATCATTTCTTTCAGGGATTATACGATCTTAAAACTGTATTCTTATCTCATTTAAACAGACAGATTTATTATAAAGCCAAAAATTGTCTGTGTCAAATTAAATTCCTTCTTGCTGAGTAAATGCATTTCCACTGAGGGTTAACATTGCTGTAAATGTTAAGCCAGCTTTAAAGGCATTAGACTGGGAGTTTTAGTAGTTTGTTTCATTTAAGTTCACTGTTTTTTCCTTAAATGAAAACTTATTTTGCAGTATTTAACATATGGATTACTGCGTTTCCATCGGAGTTGAAACCTTGTTGTAGACCTCCTACCTAACTAGCAGTTGAAGATGATTATGAATCAGGTTTCATACAGTCATGAAAAATCACCTCCAAAAATCTAACCTTTGAGGACTTCCTAAAAAATAAATTAGAATCATTAACAAAACAATTCTTTTACTTGTAGCTATGGCTTAGTTTCAGAAACATTGAGCTTATTTTCACAACATATGTTCCAGAAAACCTCAAACCTTGATAATAAGTTTGTATAACTGGTCCAAAACATGATGTTTTACTTGGTGCTAAGACGAAAGCTCAATTTTAGCATATTAAACTCCCCCCCCCCAAAAAAAAGTCTAAAATTGCTGAGTTCCTTTCCACATAAGCTTTTATTGTTTCACCACCACTTAATTGGCTGATTGTCTGCTGTAAAGTGTGTTTCTCTGAGTGCCTCTGCTTGGCAAACTTCACAGCTTCAGTCTGTGTTCATGAATGGGTGAGTGTGAGAAGCAGAAAATATGTATACAGTATGAAGAAAAGTGTTTACCCCCTTATGTATTTCTGTTTTGTTACTCTTAAATGCTTCAGATTTTTAATATCAGAAAAGGTGACATGAGTAAATATAAAACGCTGTTTTTAAGCTATTTTCATTTGAAAACAAATCCTGATTTTATTCAAGGAAAAAATAGTATCTAAACCCCCAACAACCACCCCCTTCCAGCCTATTTCTTACTGTCCCAAAGCACTTTCTAAGGTGTTTAGACTGCAGTGAACCACAGTTAGAGCCGTTATCCACAAATGGAGAACATGTGGAACAACTGGGAACATTCTCAGTTCTGGCTGGCCTACCAAGGATTCTCCAAGAGTGCACAGATGATTTATCCAAGAGGTCACAAGAGAACACACAACAACATCTAAAGCACTGAAGGCCTCCCTTGCCTCAGTTTAGGTCAATGTTCAATATTTAACAATAAGAAACAGACTGGGCAAAATGGCATTTATTGGAGAGTTCCAAGGCAGAACTACTGCTGACCAAAAAGAACACAAAGATCCTTTTCAAACTTGGAAAAAACTATCCTGAGGATCTCTAAGATATTTTGGAAAATATTGTGTAGACTGACGAAGCAAAACTAGAACCTTTTTGAGGATGCACATCCTGTTATCCCAGGTATAAAACTAACACAGCATTTCAGAAAAGGAGCATTGAGTGATGGTCCGGAGGTTAAGGAAGCACTTACTACTTTACATTAAGCCAGCTCAGCCTGGATAGCCGTTTTCCCTTTATAATTGAAATCATCATTTAAAGTGATCTGTACACTTAAATAAAATAAATCTTTATTTCGTTCCTATGTCTGAGATAAACAGCTAAGTCGAGCATGAATGCTTAGATTCTTCAGAAACATCTTAGCAACAGATCGGTGTCCTGTTTTAGTTTGTACATTTTATCAGAAGATTTTGGTGTAGGCTATTAGATCAAGTCCTGGGAGTCATAGCAGATACCATCTGCAGTGGGATTAGCAAGTGACTTAGCCCAGTAAAGAAGACTTATCACTTTCATCAGTTCTGGGGAAAAAGCTAACATCAGCTGCCAGGACCAACTGTCTGACCTGCTGGCAATTGCACAAAGGATGATGGTATGTGTAGCTGGAAAACTGGAGACAAATGAAAATATCTGCAGACCTCACTGATGATGATGTGCTGAGAGGCATCAGTATTTCATGCAAGTTAAACAAAACGGATCATGTTCTTTACTGTGGATGTAACTGAAGCTGTGTCACCGAACTTACTTTTCTACTTTGTTTAAATGTTGATGCAGAAGGTTTGTGTTGTCAGGAAGAAATGCAAGGTTGTGTGCAATTACTAAAGAAACTGATCTAGATAAATTAATTTTTTAAAATATGTTTTAAGCAATTGTTTTAGTTCTGGTCAGTTACACATTAAGTACATTTTGTGCAAAATGACAGGGATGGTAACTCTTTACCACAAGGTATATAAATAATATTTGTCCATAGGACTGCTTGCACTGTGATTCAAAAGTCATACTCACTGGCGCACCCATAAAGACATGAATATTTTCTTGAAAGGATCTGCAGTTCTCGCCTCCTTACCTTTCTCTGTTCTCATTTACCCCCTTTAATCTCGTCAGGGAGAGAAACCATCTGATTTCTCTCCCTGGCAGATGTTCCCACCCCCTACTGTGACTCTGCTAGATTATACTGATGATATATAAACAATGGGCAGCTGGTTCTTTAAGAAAATATATTTACAGTGATGTGAAAAAGCGTTTGCCCCCTTCCTGATTTTTTGTTTTTTTATTTTTATTTTTTGCATGTTTGTCACACTTAAGTGTTTCAGAACGTTGACTAATTTAAATATTAGTCTAAGGCAACACAAGTAAACACAAAATGCAGTTTTGAAATGAAGGTATATATTAAGGGAGGAAAAAAAAATCCAAACTTACATGGCCCTGTGTGAAAAAATGATTGCCCCCTCATCTTTGCAGAATTGTTCTAATTCAGCCACATTGGAGTGTTTTCCACCATGAACTGCCTTTTTAAGGTCATGCCATGGTATCTCAGTACGATTTTAAGTCAGAACTTTGACGAGGCCCCTCAAAATTTTTCATTTTAATTTTCTTCAGCCATTTAGAGGTGGACATGCTAGTGTGTTTTGGATCATTGTCCTGCTGCAGAACCCAAGTTCATTTCAGATTAAGGTCCCAAACAGATGGCTGGACATTCTCCTTCTGCATATTTTTGGTCCACAGCAGAATTCATGGTTCCATTTATCACACCAAGTCTTCCAGGTCCTGAGGCAGCAAAACAGTCCCAAACCATCACACTACCACCACCATGTTTTACTGTTGGTATTATGTTCTTTTTCTGAAATGCAGTGTTACTTTTACGTCAGATGTAATAGGACAGACATCGTCCAAAGAGTGCAGCTTTTTTTTTTTTTTTTTTAACATCTTTCCACTGAATGTTTTCCTAAAAGTCTTAGATGTCAAGATGTGTTCTGGAAAAATTGAGATGAGCCTTAATGTTCTTTTTTTTTTTTTTTTTCTCCATCACAGGTGCGGATTGAAACAGCGACAACTCTAAAGCTGAATATCCTCCCCATGTTTTAGACTGTTCAGATGTGGATAAAACTTTCCAAGTGAAGTTTTCATGCTGATTTACACACTTGGACAAAACTGTTCGTAGTCCTACGTTAATGAAAAGCCCACTATGATCACTGAAATAAGTTGAAACTGACTAAAGTAATAATAAATAAAGAATGACTGAAAATAAACAAATGAAAATCAGACATTACTTTTGAATTGTGGTCCAACAGTGTCTAAAAAAATAACCTAATGAAATGGGTCTGGACAAAAATGATGGTACCTCTGGAAATATGCTGCCTCGTGTCAGAAAGCTTGTTCTCAGTCGCAGGTTGTGGCTCTTCCAACAGAATAATGACCCAAAACACCATTAAAAACACCAAAGAATGGCTAAGAGCAGAACATTGGACTATTCTGAACTGGTCTTCTGTGACCCCTGATCTAAATCCTATTGAACATCTGTGGAAGGAGCTGAGGCATGCCATCTGTAGAAGGCACCCTTCGAACCTGAGACAACTGGAGCAATTTGCCAATGACGAGAGGGCCAAGATACCTGTGGACAGGAGCACAAGTCTCACTGACAGTTATAGAATCCATTTGATTGCAGTGATTGTCTCAGAATGTTGTGCATCAAAATATTAGGTACCATCATTTTTGTCCAGGCCTGTTTCATTGGTTCTTTTTTTTTTTTTTAAATGATTCGGTTGAGCCACAATTCAAAAGTAATTTTCATTGGTTTAATTATAGTAAGTAAGTATTAGTTTCAAGTTATTTCAGAGACCGTTGTGGGCTTTTTGGTCATTAACAGAGGGGTACAACCAATCTTGTCCACATGCAGTAAAGTTATATCCATAACTCAGGATCACCTGTTGATGATTTTGAGTTCCGGACAGAACAATTCCTTCCCGTGAGTACAATTTCTGGATTCACTTTTTAGAAATTAATTTTTGGATAAACTAATGAATGAAATATATTTTTGTGGTTCATCTTCTAAATTAGGCTTGAATATCTTGTGTCTTCTTTCTCTGTTTTAGTACCTGGAGTCCATCTTTGGACTGCTCTTCCAGCTGTTGCAGCAGGTGACAGAGTGTGACACGAAGATGCAGGTTCTTCACGTTATCTCCTGTGTCATAGAGCGAGTGAACACCCAGGTGAGATTTGACAAGGCTTTTGGAGCACAGTCCCAATTACAGCTTTTCTACAACGGTACCTTTTAGTACTATTGAATACCATTAAAAAGTGTATTTTGGGATTTCAGTTTAATTATAATAAATTGATGAGTGACTCACAGAGTGACAAATTATGTATTTTTGTTAATTTTATGACTTGCAGCTAATTAAAAACCCCAAATTCAGTTTCTTAGAACATTAGAATAGTTTACAAGACCAGTAAAAGCTGTCTGTTTACCATGCTGTATCCAAGCATATATGAACGGAGAGATGAGTGAAAGGAAAAAAGTACGGTTGAAAAGGTTGGTCAAGCAAGAGTTTGGAAGAGATTCATAAGTTGTGAACTGCATTAGTCAGCAAACTAGCCTGACCTAAACCCCATGGAGCCTTGTCAATAGGGAGAGGAGAGACACCAGAGGCACAATGAAGACAAGCTGAAAGCTGCTGTTAAAGCAACACTGGCTTCCTTGACACCTCAGAAGTGCCTCAGGCTGCACTCATTCAGCAATTCAAGCAAAACAGTGTTCAGAGCAAGTACTGAGTGCATATACAGCCCAGTACATGGACAGATCTTTCCATAGGCTGACATTTCTATGAAAAAATGATCCTCTTTTGGTGATCTGATATAATACTCTAATTTTCTGGTCATTTTAGTTTTGGGTTTTCATTAGCTGTAAGGCATAATCATCGAAATTACAAGCTGTAAAGGAAATCTGTCACTCTGTCTCTAATTAATATATAAAATGGGTTTTCCTTCTAAATTGTATTACTGAAACTCTGCGATGATATTCTAATTTATTGACATGCACCTGTACATGTCTCAAGTGTGACAAATGAAGTTGTGGTGAATGTGAAGGTGCCCTTCTGCAGCGGGAGAAATTCAGTTACTCTATGATGAATAAGTGTACAAACTGGACTTATTGACCTGTACTCTGAAGGGAACAAGTGACACTAAGATACAAAACATTTGTCACCTTTTGCAATACTCGGACCAGAACAGCAAAATAAAAAATACAGCTATACTGTTAGACAGACATGAATAATTTTTCAGTGATATTTTCAGTGCAACTTAGCCCGATTCTTTTTAAATCACAAGCCCCAGGCAGTGCTTGTTCTTATGTCTGCTCTCATTTACCATGAGGGTACAGTCATCTCTCTGCACTGCTTTTATGGTCATGTGGATTCCATTTTTTTCTGAGCATCAGTTTAATCCATTTAACTGTCAGTCCTAAAAATAATAACCTTCCTCTGGACCCCCTGCTGTTTTTCTTTGAGTTTTTTTTTTTAAGATGCCTTTTAAGTACCTTTGCCTACATGATTCCTTGACTTAAACCTGTCAAATTTATTACTTTGATCCAAGTGAACTGTCAATTTGGTTACGTCTTCTCCAGTCATTGACACTGGCTAAACTTTCAGAGTCGGTTGAAGTCCCATTAATATTCTAGATCCCCTCACAGGGGATTTTGAGCCCACAAAGAGTGGCAGCAGTTGAAGAAAAAAAACCCTCAGCAATGGAACCATGAGTGCGGCTTGAGTTGAAATGAACACGATGACAGATATGAGATTTAGCTCCTTTTTCACTGTCAATCTCGCAAATGTCACCCTAGGCTGGTTAGTGGGTCTGTTTTTCCTCACTTTTTATCTCTTTCCTCGGGGCTGTATGTCGTGTTTTTTGTGTTTACTGTTCCCTCAGCTCCTAACTCGCTCCCTTCTAAGGTGTAATTGAGCAAAAAATAAATAAAAAAAATCCCAGTATTAGGTTTGCAGCACGGCCACACAGCCACGAAAGAGAATATGAAAGGTTAGCAAAAGTCAAAGTGGAAATAGGCTTGACCTTTTTTGAAGTCCTAAATTCAGTGCTGCAGTCAGATTTCTGTGGTAAATTCCATCAGAAATTTGGTTCCAGATATTACAAGATTGCATAGAAACAGTCACATCCCATTTTTGTGTGATTACAAGGTATTTCTCGTGTTTAAAGGAAAATAACTTCATAACAAATACACAGAAATATTATAAATGCTAAATGTCAGAAAGATCAGTTAGTTGGAAAAGAAAATGTCAGATTTAATATTCACATAGTTTTACTGCCTTACATGCAGTTAGTAGACAGCTTTGTAACAAAGCATATTAGCAAGGTTACATAAGTTGCTTTTTTTTATTTTTTATATTCTTTCAACTTTCAAATAATTATGTACAGTGGAACCCTTTTTTGCACTGTGTGGGGACCATAACCATCCGCAAATAGCTGAAATCCATGAACACTTGAGACCTCCTCTTATAACGCTTATAACAGCCCCTTTTAATAGTTCAAACACCAAATATTCCCTTCATATAAATTACTATACAGAGTGGAAACCATCTTGGCAATACCACAGAAGCTAACATACACAATCTTCCTTGTCTCTTTTCTTGGAAGCTTAGCCAATCAGCCACAAGAAAAGTGAGTGATGCTCCTGGATTGGCTGCTTTGCAAATACCAGCCAGTAGTTTGTCTTAGTAGCATTGTGCCTAGTTATTTCAGCTTCTCAGAATGTATTTTCTTTAGAATAGTTTAGATATGATCGAACAGGTGAATTTTCCTCGAATAATTCGGAGTTAGGGTTGACAGAAAAATTCGCCAATGAGGGAATCCACGAATACCGAACCAAGAATAGGTGGGGTTTCACTGTATTGCTTACATGTTCGAAATAAAACTGAACTGAAACATTTCCATGACGTGTTTAAGCAGGCATTTGCCAGTTTCTGGTATCAAGGTTTAAAGAAGTTTCAGCTACAAATCTGCAAAGATCTTTTCTCTGTTCCAGCAGTATAAGTCCTTTTAATAACATGCCAGAGAAAGTAGTGGATTGGCCAAGGTCTCCTTGAGCTATTCGGACTAGTGAAACACTGCCCCCAAAGTGCACTTTTTTAAGAAAGTCAAACACTCTGCAACCATTTGTTTTGTGATTAAAAATGAGACGTGTAGATGTATTTTCAAAACGACAGTAGACCTGATTAAAGGGAGTTGACCTTTCTTTGAAACCACCAGGATTGGACTGGAGTAGTCAAGAATAACTGTGCTAGTATGGCTGTTCTGTTCAAAAATAAAGAGTCACAACTGAGTTGGTTTGAGCATGTGCCGAGGAGAGATACGGTCTGTGTGTGAGAGAGGGATGCAGAAGACTGAGCTGCCGAGCAGATAGGAGAAGGGCAAAGAAAAGATTAATGGATGTGGTGAGGGAGGACATGCCTGGCATGACAGGTAGACACAGGGGACAGGAGGTGATGGAAACATGATCTTCTCTGGTGAAATGAAGAGATTAGCTACATTTTGTATTTTAACTACTCTGGATCTGCAGATTCTATTGACACAATGGGAGGATTTTAGGATTTATGTATGAGCGTAAGAAAATATACTCTACATTTTCTACATTTGAATCATACATGAAAAAAATATCTCTGCTCTTCTTTTAACGTTACAGTTTCAGAGCTTTACAACTGATGTTACTGTTATAAATCGATATGTACTTACATGAAGCAAGTCAAATCCTGAACAAGTCGGATTGTGTAACAGGTGTTCTGTGCAGGAAGGTCATCTCGGTTCAATCAGTTGAGCTCCTCTAGTGTTTTCAAGATGAGTTTTTTGTTTTGATGAAATCATAAGTTTTTTTTAATTAGAAATTTGAATTATCTGGCTGTACAGGTTGCATTAAACCCAGC
This sequence comes from Anableps anableps, assembly GCA_014839685.1. NCBI lineage: Eukaryota > Metazoa > Chordata > Actinopteri > Cyprinodontiformes > Anablepidae > Anableps > Anableps anableps. The sequence continues at coordinate 26,904,502 of CM026066.1, forward strand.
ACAGTACATGTAGCTTTATTTGTGTTTTCACAGATGCTGTTTTTCCAAAGTGCAATAATCCACCTCTTCCCTACAAGTAATGCTGGCTTTTGAATTAAATGACTAAAAGAGGCTGATTGGTCCATCTGCTGTTGTGCTCAGAGAATTTTCCTTGTTCTTCACCGACAATGGTTTCCACTACAGAGGCCCTGTTTTTACAGCACTGTACTGTCTAAGGGCCCTTCAGTGTTGATACTGAGCCTTTTTTAAGGTTTACTTTGGGCTTTTTGATTTCTTGTTATAAAAACCTGTAAAGATGAAAAAGTCAGTTTTTAGTAATCACACCGATCTTTAGAAACTCATGAAAATGCAACCAGTTTTATTCTGAAAGCTCAGGCCGTCAGTTCTGTTCAGTTGCATTAGTGATGTATTAGCAGTTACCCTTATTAATGTTACTGCACCGCTTATTATTTAAGCTGAACAAAGTTCTCTCATTTTCTATCAGATATGTTACTGATTTCTTGTGAACTGCAGATTGAATTTTCACAGTGATGAGTATCTTTTTATTCTCACGTCTTTTGTTTTTCTGCTCCAGATCCGACCATATGTGGGCTGCTTGGTTCAGTACCTGCCCCTGCTCTGGAAACAGTCTGAAGAACACAACATGCTTCGATGTGCCATACTCACTACACTCATCCACCTGGTGCAGGTACAGAGCTTCACCATGCATTGTATGCTTTTATATTTTCTGCATGCATATGTTCTGTCAAGCACAAATACCAGGCCGTCTGTTGTGATATATGATCAAGTTTAGTGCATCTGACACTTTCATGACTTTCCTGGCCGCTGGCCTGGATTATGCATGTTTTAAGAACTTTGATTTCTTATAATATTGCATATGATGTCTGTTTTTTTCCTACTCCTACATTGATAGTCTTACACAAACTCAAAGGGTTCATAACACTTCAGTAAAATGTATATTAGGCAGTGCAGAACATCATCTTGAAAGACATTTTTTATGATTTGTCATTTTTGATAATTTGCTGCAACATCACTTGAGTTTACCACAGAGGTAATGAGAAAAAATGGCTCCATCCATGAGCTTTGTTACCCACAAGAATGAAGCTGCCCGCCTTAGTCTTCAGTGTGCTTTGGACCCCTGTGTGGCTCGGCTGCATTACTTCATAGTGGCAGATGATTATGACAGGCTCCCATTGAGAGTAAAACGAGAACACATCTGGCAAACTAAGTGAAACTCATGAGGTTGAACAAATGAGCTCGGCGGCATTAGCTTACGCAGTGCCTTGCTAGAACTGTGCATGTCTGTTGAACTTTCTTACATTTGGTTTTGGCGAGTAGCTTTTTTGTAATTTTTTTGGGGCAGTTAATATGATAGATGAACACAAAGTTGCACAACTTTGAGGTTGAAGTAAAAATATACATCGTTTTCAAAATTGCTTGAATGTGTGTTTAGTCATGCGAGGATGGGTATGTCCCCACCAGCTTTGAGCTAGAGGCCGACGTTTTTGCCCATTCTACTTTGCAAAATAGCTTAGACTCAGACTCTCTCCATCGAGCCTCACTATAATCATCAGTTCTCAAGTTTTACAGCAGGTTCTCAATTAAATGTAGGTCTGGATTTTGACAGGGCACTTTCTAACACATTAATAACAGTTGATCTAAACAGTTCCATTGTAGCCCTGGAGTTATGTTTAGGATTGTTGTCCTGCTAGAAGATGAATCTCTGCCCCAGTCTTAACTCTTTTGGAAACTCTGGTTTAGGTTTGTTTTGTAACCTAACTCTGGTTTTATCCCTGACCTGTCTGGTGTGTTCACTGGTCTTCATGTTGCTTTCTGTTGACTATTTTTCTCTGACAAATCTGAGGCCTTCACAAAACAGCTGGATTTATAAAATAGAAGAATAGAAATATCCTTTATTGTCCCACGATTGGGAAATTTCTGTGCAACAACAGTAGAGTGACAGTGCCGGGCAATAACAGAAAACAGGCTCACACAAAGAATATAAAATGTATATAAAAAACAGAATAAAGAAAAAAAAAAGTACTATACAGTAAGGAAAAATTTCAACATGAATACTGTGCAGTTGTAAAAAATACTCTAGTCTAGAGGAATGTGCAACTGAATTGGTTAATTACAAATGTATAAAATGTGCATGTCTCTGTGCATTAAAAATATAAGCTATTTACAGTTAGTGACAGTGGAAAAACGGTAACGTTGTACAGGTACTAGCATGGATATAAACACTTATTGATTTTGTTGGGAGTAATTATGGCTATAGAGACTAACAACTGCTGGGAGGAAGGACCTCCTATAACGCTTCTTTGTGCACCTAGGATGCAGCAGTCTGTCACTGAAGGAGCTCTCCAGCTCAGCAACAGCTTCATGCATGGGTAGGGAGACTTATACAGATAATAAATTAGACTCAAGTAGCCTATTTACTAGTTAGGTAACCTTTGAAGGCAGTTAGATGCATTTGAACGTATTTAGCAAATCAGAGTAAAAGGGCTAAATACAACACTTTTTCTTAAGAGTTTTGCCCTATATTATATTGAGCATGCCATTAACTGTGGAGAAAATGCCCATCTTCTCTGTTTGGATTGGCAGACGACATCTGATCTTAATGTATAAAACAAAAACAAGCAGAACTAATTTGGATGGTGTGACAAAGGTCAATGTTCAATGGACAGACAATTGCAGTACTCTGAAGTATTGGATCAATGGTCTTGTAGCAGAATTGAAATGAGTCTGTTAAGTGTGTTTATTTTGACTATTAAACTTCGGCCCATGTGGCACTGGAGCAAACCAATCTTGCCTTCTTATGATCACATGGCATTAAGTCAACCCTTAAGCTCATAAAAGCTGCAGTATTGACTCGCTTGTTTTTAATGGATGAAGTTTGCCCACAAGACAAGGTTGCTCCAGCGGGGGATTGAGTGACGCTCTCATTTCTTTTTACGCCCACATAAATGCAAGAGGGAGCAAATTAATGTCGTGCCATTATAGAAACACTGGTGATAGTTCTGAAACACTACTCTGGATCCCCTTTGACTTTACACACAGATTAATTCTGCTACTCCAATACCCTCCCCCCCACCAACCCCCCATCATGCAACCCAACAAATATGCTCTATCTAATGCTTCATAAATTCTAGGAAGTGTTTTGTTTGAATATACAAAGTGAAGTGAAACGTGAAAGGATTGGATGGGTTTAAGGGGCATAGTGTCCGTGACAGTGGTTAACTTTTCATCAACAGAGTCTGAGGGCATGTGTGGAAATGTTGAAGTTTGAGTTTGAGTGGAGAATGTTGTTAGTGTGCTTAATTCATAAGCATAGCTTTGCTATAAAGCCAAATTCATTGTTTATATATATATATATATATATATATATATATATATATATATATATATATATATATATATATATATATAGATATATGTGTCATGACACCATCATGACACACACATAGCAAAAAAACAGATATTTACACTCATAGTATAAAAAACATTCCTGAACTTTTTTTCTCAATAACATTAAATCAGACTAAACTTCCTCTTTTAGTTTAGTTATAATTACATGAAGTAAACAGCAGAATGAGAGAGAATCTGAGAACATTTTATAACTTAAAAAGTTTTAGACTTGTTACATACTTGGATTACTCTCTTAAGGCAAGAAATAGTAGTCAGATGATGGTGTCATGACTTTATAAGCTCCGGTTAATTTTCAAATTTGAGTTAAAGGTTTACCTATTGATTAAAGCAACCCACAAACATACCGGTTTGATGTGGAGGTCCCCAATTATCTTCCTGATTTCTTGTGATGATTTGGTGTCTTAGAGATGGACATTTTTTCAGAAAAATGTTCATATCAGACTCAGAACAGAAGCAAAAGACTAGCTGAAGCCCTGTAAGAGTCTAATTATTCAAGGTGAAAAGTTCTGTACTAAAATGAGTTGAAAGACCACTCAGTGAGGAGGAAGTCATTACTCCAGAAGCAATATCAAAAGCCTAATTGCGTTTTGAACAAGTGCTCAGGAACAATAACTTTGTCTGCAGACACGGCAAAAAATGTTTGGTCTTAAAGGCCATCATTACAGTTAGAGAAAAAAGAATGAAGCTTCCAAGCCTGAGGACACTATGCCAGCTGTAAAGTACGAGCTTGCAGCATCATTTTATGTTGTTGTTCTGCTCTAGGAACGACTGGTGGACTTCATAAAATAGATGGTGTCATGAGGAAAAAACATTATGAGGATATATAGAAGCAACATACAAAGACATCAGCCAGAAAGTTAAAGTTGGAGCACAAAAGAGTTCTTCTAAATGGACAGTGACCAAGAGCATACAGCAGAAATTGTTATATAGCTGTTTAAAGATAGAAAAAGTTAAAATTTTGTGCTAGGCCTCACAAAGCTCTGATTTAAGTCCTGTAGAAAATTTGTGAGCAGAGCTAAAAATGTGTGCGAGTGAGGTGACCTATAAACATGACTGCGTTACTCGATTTCTGTCAAGAGGAATGGGCCAAAAACCTACAAACCCTTTGTGTGATGCCCAAAACATTTAACTCATGTCATATAGTTTATTTTTTTTACATAATATCGATGAAATGTATACACACTTGTGAATTTGAAGCAAGCTTTAAAAAACAAACAAAAAAAAAAAAACAGGAAAAGTTTAGTCTTTGCCACCGTTTAGTTAAAAAGGCAATAGTGTGTTTTAGAGGCAATTTGCTTTAGAGGCAGAAGAACAGGAAAAGCCAAAGGATTCTGATTAGTCCTGGTGCTAGCTGAGCTCTACAGCAGTGGTCAAAAAGCACAGTGCAACACTGACAAAGCATTTTATAAACAGATTCTCTGATGCTTAAGAGATGTAAAATGTTCAGTAATGCACCTGAATTTGCAGCAGTGATGCACCCTGAGTGGTACAGTCTTTGCTGCTTAAATATTAGCAACTTACAGATGGTTAGCAGAGGGATAAAGACTGGTACAAAACCTCGTAATGGTGAAATGACCAACAGTTCTTTTTGTATGCTGGATTAATAAAAACAAAATTAAATATACCAACTGGATCTTTGTTTACACTTAAAAAAAAAAAAACATAATCCAAGATGCATGCTTCCCCGAAGGTTAACAATTTTGTTATCTTTTCTTTTGCTATAAAAGGAAGCAGCACTTTAAAAAGTTTTTTCTAAAGAGGGGCTAAATTGCTTACTACTTAATGCTTTAACAATTAATACATTGATAATACATTGTCATTCTTTAATTTGGTGTAGTTTGCTGATCTTTATTCAAAAGAACCTTATACTTGCAAGACAGTTTTCTACGATATTGAAAATGTTCTGCTGTTTCTATGTTTGTATAATTTTGTATTGTGACCACGTTAGCACCTTATATAACAACCACGTTTATTTGTGGACTTATTTATTTCTCCGTTTTATACTAAAGGAATGTTTCTTTATAGCAATATGGTTTTGACTTCCCAAAAACGGTCATTTCCTACTTACCCACATATCATCTTAAATGTCATTAAAATCCAAATGACCAGGAAATGAGCTGTGACTTAGTTGTTGCAGTTTTGCTCCAGTGTTTTCTTTTTCCTAGTCAAAGTTAATGAGCCTGCACTGTTTTATAGGGTCATCAAATTAACAAACAATGTCCAAACAACCCTCACTGCTTAAAGCAAGTATTTTCCTGCAAAATTAAAGACCTTGCATCCAAAAAGCTTTTCTTTCTGACAGCTTCATGTTGTTAAAACTACGAGTAGCTGCACATGCCTTGGAGCGTGAAAGGTCTGCATTTTGTGCTCCTCATCGTTTTGCGAGAAAAAAAATGGAGCTTGGCAGCATGTGGTGGGGAAACAATGTATAAATCCATTCCTCTGCTGTGCTCTCCTCAGATGAGCTGCAAAGAACTTAAATTAAACCGAAACACAGAAAGCACAGGAACACTTTGAAGCATCCATTTCATTCTGTCACTGTTTGGCACTGACTCCTGCATCTTTTTGTTCTTTCAGGGCCTTGGGGCAGAGAGTAAGAACCTTTACCCTTTCCTTCTTCCTGTCATCCAACTGAGCACCGACGTTTCTCAACCACCACACGTCTATCTGCTAGAGGACGGACTGGAGCTGTGGTATGAACAAACATGCAGTACTCAAACATTTATGAGTACGGGGGGAAAAAAAAGATTCCCTGAGGCAGACGTTTATGAAGCACTTAGTGATCTCATTTCGTCCCTTACACACACGCCTACACATGAATACTGTAGCTGTCTCCATTTCTGCCTCTTCTCTCTGTCGTGCCTTTCGATGTTGAGTCTTTTTAGTCTTATCATTCATCTGCCTCATTTACTGACTGTTTGCTATCCCATTTAGAGGCCAGTTGCTAACAGTTTACAGATAAGTGTTACTTAATGAGCTCATTGTTACATCTTGTTTGAATTGACCCTTTTCACAGGCACAGATTCTCGATGGTCACTGAATTTGTTGAATATGCTTGTCGCCCACAGTCTTCACTTCTTGCCTTTGTTTTGAGAACACTCATTTTAAAGCCACCTCAAGAACCATCTACAGAGGAGCACATTCTGTTTAACAAACGAACACAATCCATGTTCCAAAGAATGGGCCCAGTTCTTCTCTCATTTTCTTTGTGCCAGCCTCATATCTCTGTCCTGTCTTTTATCCTGTCTGATGACCAGCACTGCCCTGTATGCATTTACTTTGATTACAAAGTCAATGCCATTTTCTCATGCTTTTATCTTTCATGTGTTATTTGTCTGTGTCCTTCTCAGTAGCTCTCCTGTTCATTCTCATCTTCGTCTGTAGAAGTTTGTGAAATTTTATTTCAGATCTTCCAACCTACTGTTCCCTTTTGAAAATTGTAACATGAATCAAAATCTGTTCATTTATGGTAAATACTTGCACTACTGTTATACAATTTTCAAAATAATAGCTGTGTAACATAACTAACCAGATTAGTCACTTTTTTTTGGAAGAAATTATGTCTTTGCGACAAATAATTTACTAGTAGGTTTAGTAGAGTAATAGAAATAAAACAGTCATGACCTGCATGCTGCTCATTCTGTGTAAGTGTGGCATACTTTGATTAAAAACTTGACTGGAGTGGAGAAAATATAAAAAGAAGCACGGAAAAGGATTGAATGCTCAGTTAAAATGATCTCAAATGCTTTTTAAATGGAAACCAAAATCAGAAAGACCAGAAGAAAATTGAAAAACAACCTTTCAAATGGCCTGAAGAAAAGCCATATTAGCCAGTGCTGAGCTTCAGGGTGATCAGAGATGATCTGTTGCCTGAGAGTAGTGTAACAATTTGAAGATTGTTGTGTGAAGCCAAGTTATCACAAGAAGACCCCACAGTCTGATTATTGGAAAATAAGACATGGATTGAAAGATTACAATTTGCCACAAAACACACCAACTGGCCTAAAGAGAAATGAAGCAAAATTTTGTGGCCTGATGAAAGAAAGAATCTCTCTTTTTGGTCTTGGGACCAACCCCCAACACTGATTCAAGCCACAGTACATTTTGAAGCATGGTGGCTCAGGCATCATGGAATGGGGGATGTGTCTTATGCTATGTTAGGCCTATTTATGCCATACTAGGAATTGTGGCTCAGTTTCAACACATAAAATACTTGCAGAGGTCAATTTACTTTATGATCAAAAGAAAAAGCCCTTGGAATGTGTGTTTCAACAAAACAACCCAAAACACACCAGTAATGGAGCAGCAAAACGGCTCCAGTCCAGCAAGATTAACATTAGTGACCAGCCCGATCCCCAGACCTTAAACGAGTAGGAAACTTGTGGACTGACAACAAACATGCTGTTTCTGTGGAAAAAAAAAAAACAAAACAAAAAAAAAAACAAAAAAAAAAAAAAACAACTAAGAAAGAGGAACCAGTGGAATGTAATCTAATCACCCTGGGCCGGAATACCTGCTCCCAGGTATCAGAGGTTGGTCAGTTCCTTGCAACACAGATGTGAAGCAGTGTCTCGCTTCACATCTGTGAGGGGGGTTGGGGGGGGGGCACAGTACACTCCTCTTTGCCCTTGCATTATGCACATCAAATTAGATGTTTTCGATGTTGTGGTTTGGAAGGTAATGTGCAGTGTTCCCAATGTATTAACATGTTGGTTTTTTTTTTTATATTAAATTTATGGAAACTGAGAATTTGCACACTCTTCAGTCCAGTAGTGCCTTAATCAATGGCATGTAATTTAATTAACTTTTTTATTACACTTTAAAAATCAAGACATATGCTTTAATGTATAAATAGGGATATTCTTGTAATTCCTTTATTTTCTGTTTCGTTCAAAAGTACTACCTCTATCTAAGAACCTGCAGCACAACTGGAAATCAGCACCAGCCAGGAAATCCCTGATAGGTGCAATCTTTTTAACTTCATAAAAACATTGATTGTTTCGACACTTATATCTGGGGGAGAGCTTCATAAAGGACATATTCAGAAAATATTTGGAGAAAAAATAATTTTTAAGGGGAAAAAATGTGAAAAGGGCCTGCTTCTAGTTTATTTATATGCAATAATTAAAATCTGTTTCTAATAAAATAAAATTAAAATAATCAGTACCATCATGTTCATACCAGATGAATTTAAGGTCTTTCTACTTATAAGGCATTCAGCAACATTGGAGAGAAGACTGATATTACATTCCCTCTCCTCCTTTATCCTTATTTGTCTTTTCACCTCCTTCTATGTGTTATGTTTTTCCACCTTTATTATATGGGCTCCTTTTACTTTCTGTCTCTGTAATTTCTCCGGCTGCATTTTTCTGACCTGTTCTGTTTTTGCCACCTCTAATCTGTATCTTCTGCACTTTTTTTTTTCTCACATCATCTGCCTGTTTTCTGTTTTAACATTTTTTTGTGTGTGCTTTGTTCTTCTAATCTTTCCCTTTACTCCTTAATGTGTGTTCTCCCCATTTCCTCCCTGTCATTGTGTAGGTTGGTGACTTTGGAGAACAGCCCAGCCATCACCCCGGAGCTGCTCAGAATTTTCCAGAACATGTCAGCTTTGTTGGGTGAGCTTACAGAAGATTTCTGTTTTCTGATGTATCCAATTGGATGTGTGCATAGGGCTTTTTTTCCTTCAGAATATTATACATTAACATATAAATAAATCAACAGAGCAAGGATAAAATATAACAATATTAGAATTTATGTAACTGAAGAATTTTTTGGAGATATTATTAGGACAGTTGAAATCAAATATTTGCATAAATTGTATTAAAAGACACACAACTTTTTTTCTCCTGTTGTCAAACATTAAATCAAACAAAGCTTATGTTTTATGTCAGTTCGAATTTAAAAAAAGAGATTTATGCTGGCCAAATGCGAGAATAGTCAGCAAGGATAATTTTTAAATGTTCTTCAAATTCAGCAGTATATATGCATTTCTTTAAACTGTATGATTTGGGTGAAATATTTGAGAATTCATCTGCAAGCTTCTCACAATACTTTGCTGGTATTTTGTCCCATTCCCCCTGACAGAACTGGCATCACAGAGTCATGTTCGTAGGCAGACCTTTTGGCTCAAATTTATATGTTTTCTATAGGATTCAGATAAAGGCTTTATGGCCACTCTAAAATAGACATTGTTGTCCTTAAGCCTTTCTGTCACGAATTTGGCTGTATGCTTAGGGTCAGTGTTCATTTGAAAGATCCTTTTCTTCCCCAGCTTTAACATCCTGGCTCTCTTTAGCTGTTGCTTTAATATTTACACACAGATTTTACTTATTTTCTGTAGTGCACCAGTCCCTCCTATCCTGCAGCAAAACACCCACACAACATGGTGCTACCATCCCCATACTTCACAATTAGGATAGTGTTTTCTCAGGCTTGCAAGCTTGACCCTTTTTCCTCCAATTATAACAATGGTCAACTGTTATCTGGTATTTATGTTGCATTTGGAGTAATGCTATTTTCCTTTAAGAGTGACATTACATCCCTTGTTAACACAGGACTTGAATCCACTGTGGATAATGAAATGCTCCTATGAGCTTCAGCCCAGCATCTTCTCAAGGCATTTTGCTTTTCTTATGGAGTTGATTTCCTTTACTGTTTATGGTTGCATATAATCATTTGAAAAATGAATGTGGGACTTTCAGGCATCTGGAAATTGTACCTTAGCATCTCTACCAATAAATATTGCAATTGAGGGCAGAGAACGCCCGTCAAACAGGCCAATTGCATTATTGATGTGCAGAATTTTTATTCACTGCAACTGATATATAAGAGCCTACCTAATTTTGCACTAAAGCAGTCCTTATATATCATATACATATTGGCATTGCAATCACAGTTGTGATTTTGACACTGCTTATGTCACACAAGGAAGACGTATTTAAAGTGCGCCTTAACGATACACCAGCCTAAAATTAACTAAAATACTCCAAGTAAACTATTGGACTTTCCCTAATTGTTTATAAATATAGTTATCTATATGTATATAAACTTTGATTATTAATAAAGTTTTAATAATTCACAAATACTATCCCTCTTATTATTCTGGCATTTAGCAAATATAAATAGCTCTGATAATCTTATCTGACCTAAAACAGAAAGTTTAGTCTGATTTTAATATCGGATGGTGTGGAAAAAGTGGTTGTATCCTTCCATACAGTGAATGTAAATATCTGATTTCAACTGTATGAGATTAAAGATGAAAGTTTTCTTTTTTCTTTGCAATTGGAAACCGGAGAACTGGACTCCTTTACATATCAAAACCAGTCTTAATGAAGAATGCTGTAGACAAACAAAGAATCCTAACCTGCACCCGTTAGGGTGAGCTGAAGAAATCTTTTGTCATAAACCTAATTATATCATTTTAGTCCTTTGGTGATTGTTGCTTTTAAAGATCACAGCACTGCCTCAAAACATCTAAATTAGTATTGTAGGCCTATAGGCAGGTATTAAAGGTTGCATTAGGCTGGCTGGATGATTTATCACAAGCTTAGATCATAGGGACGCCTCACACGCTGCGCATGTGTCTCTCTGGCCTTCTGTGTTGTAACAGACTTTAATTTAGTGTCAGATTGCAAAAAGTCAGACTAATACAACAGCTTCTGTGGTCTTATTGGCTTTACTGGAGCATTTTATGACTTGACTGTAAGGACTGTATAGACTCCATAGGAAACAGACAGCCAAAGGGCTAAGGGTCGGAGGAATGGTGGAGGAGGGAATTAAAGAGGATCAAGGACAAGAGATTGATGGAACATAACAGGAAGGCGGTGGATGAAAACGAATTCAAGTGGCAATGGATGGAAAATCCGTGAAGAAAAGGGAGAGGTTATACGTAGGGCTTGGACATGGATGAATGGAAAGATAAGTGAGGCCCTTATCTTCTGCCTAACAGAAACCATTTTATTTTAATTTATTTATTTTCTGCAAGGCATCACTTCAAGTCAGATTAAAATGTAGAAACGAAACAGAATTCTACATAGTGTGCTTTATGGTGACAGAAACAACTATGACTGAGGGGTCTTTGCATAAAGGTGTGTACAGTTCAGTATAAGCTGTACAGGAAGGACATAAAAAGATCTATTTATACTTGAAAGAAGAATTTGTAAATAAATAAAATGAAAGGCAACACAGTTAGCATTTATATATTCCTCAATCACTGAGAAACTGAGACCTAATTGGCTGTATCTTCATGAGTAATGAAAATGTTTAAAAGATTCAGGGAACACTAATCAGCTGCCACATTAGTCTTTTAAGTGTGTCTGATGATTAAGTGAGAGAGGGTTGACAGAGTGTAGTTTTAGGAAGAGGTTTTTGAACTTAAGCTAAAGATTAAATGTGCAATAAAAGATGAAGATGTCTGGAGACTTTTGGTTAAGGCATGAAATTCAGATTTGATGAATATATTACCTCCAAGGCCATTCTTAGAGCTTTTTAATGTGCTGCAGTGTCCAGGTTTACTGTTTTACACTCCACGGTATTATTCTTGTGACCGTGACTTTACACTGGCCTTTAGCCAAATCATTGAAGTTTATGATATTACTTCCATCAGAGAATCCAAAAATGCTAAAATTCAAAACGGTCCAAACAATCTTTGTCCTAAATTTGTAGCTACAAAGCAATGTGACTAGACCAAAGAGGGGTAGTGTTTGCTTACTGACAAATGTGTGAAGTGTTATTGGGAAATAGACTATTTGAGAGAGCCATTTATACCTTCTAGATTTAAATCCAGAATTTCGTTCATTTGTATGGCGCTTTTGTCTAGATGCACCTAGAAGTTGGCCGTTGACTGGAATCAGACTTTTTTTCTTTTCTTTTTTTTCACTTGATCACCCTTGACCAGTGACTTGCTGGTTACAAACTTAAATCTGATCTTTCAGTCAGTTAGAGCAGCATACTTAATGGGGGGGGGGGGTTTAAAAAGAAGTTTGAAGAAGGAGATCGATGGAAAAAGCTTTTTAAAAGGAAACTCTTAAAAAGGCAAGGCATGTCTGTAGTTATTTCAGGCTGCAAGGAAGACCAAGACTTCCATCAGACAACAGGAAGGCTGAACGTATTACAGCACGGTTTTACCTTGCTTTCAATGTCGATCATGCAACTTGCTGGATTTGGAAGTGTCTGACTTTAGGTAATGCAAGAAGCATATAACAAGTCATTTGTTTGATTCAGGTGTGTTGAAACAGGGTGGCAACTAAAACCTGCAGGACAGTAGTAGATCTTAAGGACTAGGGTTGCTCTAAAACATAAGCAGACACTGTTTTAGCAATGCTAACCGCTAGGGATGGAATAAAAAATAATAAGAAAAAAAATTACCAGGTACTGATGAATTTTAATAGGTTGTATTTGTTTTGCTTATCAAAGGCAATACTATTAGGTTTGTTTATTTAAAAAAAATCTGTTATTCTTAGTTTTGTACTGTAGAACAAAAAAAGAATATGCCATACATTTATACTTTTTATATATATTTATATATTCATGTGGTAAATGAAGCAAATTTCAGCAGTTCAGTAAAAAGCAACTGCTCATATTAATTGCCATTTTGCATTTGTTTTTCTTCTGCTGACAGATTGTTGCCTTAAATTGGTTAGTTTTAGAAATAGATTTACCCATTCCCCCAGAAAACAAAAATGCTATAGGATGCTTAAAATATTTTGAAAAGTTAACACCATAACTATTTTGCCCCCCTACCCCCCACCTTTTTTTTTTTTTTTTTTTTTTTTTTTTTTTTTTTTAAATGGTAAAAACCTGGGAGGAAGATTATGAATGAATTTTTGAGATATGTTATGACTTCTTATACTATAGTTCAGATACAATTTCTAAAGGAAATTTACATTTTCTAAAATCTGTATCAGTTGGTCCTCCATCTTATCTGCATGGATCTAACAAGAGCTGTAGGTAGTTCATTGTTGTCCTCTAAAAGTAAAGGTGGCAGTTAAATTTCTCCTTTTTGCAGGCTGAAGTTATATTGGGCAACAAACTGGGCATTCACCTTACATGACTTCTGTTATAGGTGATTGGGAGGACGTTCATGACAATTTTAAGATAACAGCTTTAAGCAACATTAGTAGGAAAAATACCTCCTTATAGTCTACCTTCTCTTCTTCAGCATATGGTAAGAATATCAGACTGTAAAAAGAAAATTACACATTTTTCCTTTCCTTTTCCTTTAAAATGGCAGCCATAGACAAAATATTGCCCTCAGCTTAGAATAGACTGTTTCCTGTTTTTCTCTCTGCCATTTTTGTCTACATACTATGGAAGTAGGCAATTTCAGAAGCCAGTGTGCACGTAGTGACAGTTTAATTTAAATGTTACTTCAGGGTTCCTGTTGTGAAAGGCTGTTTCAGTATCTGCATCCACAAAAGACCCAGCGTTTCATGGATCAGCTTACCAATTGTCTTGTGTCACAAAGTGAAGCAGGGTACATAAACCTTTGTTTTTTGTTTTTTAAATCATATTTTGCATTCCTAAAAATATATCTTGTTTACAGAGTTGTTTTCTGCAAACTATTTCATTGCTTGGAAAATCAGTGCATGCACTGTTGTGAGAAATTTATGCTGTTTACTTAGGCCAAAACTGTTTCACAGTGTAACATCAAGCATAAACTTATTTTCTATTATTTGTAGAGCTGCTTCTGTTTTTGTATCTCGGCCCCTTAATGTTCTTTGTTCTGTAATGGTAGTCTAGGTGATATAAATGTCTTGCTTTGTCACAGCCAAGCATATCTTACAGCTCTCTGGAAAATAGTCATGCCGCAACAACCCATCTTTCTGGTTTGGAAAAATAATGTTCTAGTTTGTCAGTTTAATAAAACTCATCACAGTCATTCTGGGAGGCACATTTTAAGAATTCAGTGATAGTGCTTATGCAGAATGGATATTGTGTAACAGACCAAAACAAAAAAGTGTATCATCGTGAAGTTGAAGTAAAAATGAGATGTGGGTTTTAACATTTTTACAAATGAAACTCTCCCTTTACTGACTGTTCACAGAGTGAAACATGATAGTGGCAGCATTATACTGTGGGGATGCTTTTCTTTAGCAGGAATCTGGCCAGAGAGACTGGTCAGAGTTCATGGAAAGATAAATGGAGCTAAATACAGATAAATCCTGAAAGAAAACCTGTTGGAAGTGGCAAAAGACTCAAGACTTTCACTTTCCAACATGACAAGTCTAAACATTCAGCCAGATATGCAATGAATTAATTAAGATCGACGCATATTCATGTCTTGGTGTCCGAGGAAAAGCCCAGACCTAAACCCAATATAGAATCTGAGGCAAGATTTCATGTTGATGCTCTCAGATGCTCTCCATCCAGTGTGACTGAGCTTGACTTCTTTTCCAAAGAAAAAAAATATATATTTTTAGACGGGTAAAGCTGGCTACGTCATACAGTCTAAGGAGAAACTGAGACAAAATGTGGTTCTGCAAGGGCTGGGAGATAAAACGATAACCATATCTATCGCGATAGACACGTGATCAGTATCAATAGAAAATATGTCCAATAGAATGTTCAATAATTTCACCGAATGCCGATCCAGAACCGCACAGCATTCTGGGGGATGTAGGCAGAGGAAAGGCTTTAGCCGCTCAACCTCTCAGGGTCTGGCTAAGAAAGGTTAGTGGCATCAAGTAACTCACTCTGTGGTTACCTCGCAACAACGTGTTGTGTAACCTGCACAACAGCAGTTTCATGTTGCCCCCAACATACTCCAGCCTACTTCACTCGGAGGTCCGCACGTATTCCAGACAGAACAATGTGGCGTCAACGTAGACGTCCACTGGACATGTCTGTACAAAGGTACATTTTTACAACCGCGGCACAAAACGGTGTTCACATCGAACTGTTTTGTAAGTGACACCAAGATCATGTTGAGAGTCAGCGCAGCCTATTGCAATAAGGATGTGCAACGTGACTGCCGCTCTCTGTGCTGCACTGACAGGTGTGCGGTGGCTGCCCTGGCGGAGAAGATGATTTGTGGGAAATGAAGAGATCTGTCCCAAGAAATGTAGGCAATCAGTTCGCTTGAGTATGAAATCTCAACTGTCCACTGACAGTGTGCATGGAGTCTGCGCAGTTCACAGAATAAACACAGCGGGGGTCACAATGAAGAAATCTGAAGTCCATCCTTGACGGATTATAATTCACACAGGCCCACTTGCTGTAGACAAAACTTTATGGACAGAAAACATCGCGGAGGTAACTAAATCAAACAATAATAAAAGAAGAAATCCTATCTGATTATTGTCTCTGACCTGGACATTGGACTAAATGCATTTCCCAGACTTAATGCACTAAATATAGTTTCATCTCACTTTTTAAACTTTATTTATTTATATATATTTATTTATTTATTAGGCTTCTTGAACTGGGACCAGAGTCCAAAATTTCGTACCATAAGCATGCAAATATGAATTGGAAGGTCAATAAAAATGCTTGAATCTCACAATCTGGGAGCTGACAGCCCATTGAAGAGTCAATCAATAATCGTCGATATTGACTGATATGAAATGCTCATATTGTGATGTTTTTTTTTTTTTTTTTTTTTTTAGCCATATCCCCCAGTCCTAGATTTTGCTTAGTATTAACCCAGGGTGGTGAATATAAATGAAAGTCATGCTTTTAGATTTTTATTTGTAAATCCTTTTAAAAACCATTCACTATTATTCCACTACATGTCAACTTTGTGTTTGTGTAAGTTCTAATAAAATAGATTGAAGTTTGAGGTTGTACTCTTGACAAAATATGAACTAGCAAAAGGGGTATGATTATGAAGTATCTGCAATGTATACATTTAAAAAAGATAGCCTTCTCATTAAACAGTCCAAATCCTGCCATAGAATATGGTTAAGAGTATAGGGTCCCTGCATGAGGTATTTGGTGGTTATTGTAGTGGAGTGGTTTTTAAATGCGGTTGCAAGCAGACAGCAGAGAAGGCAGAGAATGCTCCATGAAAATACAGGCCAGTTTAAGGTTTTACCAGCAATCATCATCTGGTGAGTCAGACCTTCAAAGGTTTGCTTAGATTTTACTGCCACAACAATCTGAGACGGATTGGAACAAAGGACCAAATTGCTCTGGTTTTGTTCTGATTTTAACACATAATTAGGAGAACTTATTTGGGTAGCCATGTAATTTTACTATCTGGATTTACCTATTATTTCTCTTCCTAACTTCACTTTGAAATGCTGACAGTGTCATTTCAGCGTTCCATAATTGCAGTGTGCTTGAAACTACACCAACATAAGGCACACAGCATCTCTATCCATATTGTTTTAGAGTAATGTAGCAGACATTTTATTTTTTATTTGTTTTATCAGTGATGATGTAATCCGAACATCGTAGTAGGTTGGTTTAACATATTACAGGTATTGAATACAGGATTTCTAGCAAATGGATTATTTGCAAACCTTGCATCTGATTAGATTTATTTGCAAAACAATGCCACACAACAATAATCATAAAACATCATTACCAAATACCTCGACTAACCAAATATTGGATAAAACATATTTTCATCCTTATTCTTTCTACTCTACAGTTTCTCAATGTATTGAAACTGTGACTTGTACCAAGAAATGTATTACTTCTTGGGTTTGGAAAACAATTGTAAAAGTCCATCAGAGCTGATTATGTCTGTGTTTTATAGTCCTGTCACATTAACATGAAAGTAATTCTTCTTTTAACTAATTCAGTTTTTCCTTACTGCTATCAAAATATTCTCATTACCATTAAATTCAACTGTTTTTAGGAAGATGCATCTCACCTTCAGCAAAAGGATTTTTGGCAATTAAAATAAGAGAAATGTCACTATGCAACAAGTTGATAGATTGTCTATAAAGTATGTTATAATCTTTAGAAACAATATCAGGCATCACGCTGATAAAAATAAAAATGTAGAAATATATGTTTAACATGATCTGGTTCTGTTCTTTTAAATCTGAAATGTAACAATTATTCCTTCTGCTGTTTAAGTAATGTGTATATAATGCAAATTGGTTACTGCAGTTATAACTATCTGTGAACATTATTTTTATTTTAAAGGGTTAACTTCAACACCAATATGTTGTATTCAGTATTTATTGAATGTTATATTTTGTTGCTGTTTTGCTCTTTATAGAGCAGCTTTTCTGAACGTTTGGACGCTGGTCTGAATCCAAACCGAACAGCTTAATCAGGACCCAGTGCATGGTGCAAACAATATAATCATTAGTGGCAGCTCTATTTGAATTTAACTTCTAAAAACCCTGATATACCTTTATAAAGGAACCAGACTGTAGATTTTTTTTAGTCATGGAGTGAAGAGTTAATAAAACAGTTACATATTTTTTAGCCAAATCTTTTCTGAAGTCAAGTAAACTCTTCAACTTCCAAATAGAATTTGCATTTAATAAACTATTGAAAAGTAAATTTGTATCTACTTTCCATTTGATAGATATGTTACTTATATAATTATTTGAAATTGAATTTTGAATGTAGTCAAAAAGGCTTGATAATTCGCTTTGAACTGCAAGAGTAAAGTAGATAATTTCTCCAGATCCGAATAGCTCAATTACATATTTTTAAGCCTGCTGAATTCAGCCTCCTAGATGTATGCTATTAAATGCTCAAAATTATTATTCTTTGATGTCCCTCCTTAAAAATTTCGGCTGATTGTCAGCATGCTTTTTCCACACTTTACTATTTTTCTGTCCCATATTAGTTTGAGAAAGCATTATGTTCTCCTGGTTGATTTTGCACATTTTAAGCACGTTAGATATCTTGAATATAATTAGCTTGTCACTTGAGTTCAAGGGAAATTTCAAACCGGCAGGGATGAAAGATAATAGCTTGAAGGTATGGTCACAGGTCAAAGCAAAGTAGCACACCATTTTAAAATGAATATTTTTCTGCACTGGGAAGTAGAGAGGACATTTTCTATGTTACTCTTATGCATCTATTTGCATAAACTTAGGAAAAGTTATTGGGGAAATCAGGTTTTCTGTTTTAGAATCTTTCTGAAGCTTCTGTCTCTCATCATCTTTGGCTGCTTTTTACTTGAACATCCGGTCATTCATTCTTTTGGTCCGTGGAGAACAGTGGAGGGATGTGGGCCATGGAGAGAGTTTGGCTCTGAGGAATGTTTCCACATGCCAGATATGTGGCCTGGCCTCTCTGATAACAAGCCCTGTTCCATCACTGCTAAACGAACACGGCAAATTCCCTGATTAGAATGTCAGGAGCCTTGCTGCGGTTAAAATGTTAAACTAGCTCTGTGCTCCGTTTCTCTACCACTTGGCTCTGAACTAGGACACATCTGTGCTGTTTAAGTGAAGCAACAACTTCTCCTGGAGCAGAAGGAACCCCCAATGAAGTGAGCAAATAGCAGAGCTAAAGTTCTATTTTATTTTCACTTTAGTGTTTTTTCACTTATGTTTCACTCCTAATGTCTTAGGGCATCGGAAAGAGAAATAGATTGTATGGCGAAACTAAAACTTTGAGACTAGCGTTTCTTTTGAAGGCTGTTTCTGTAGGATACTAGCTAAATGTTTTCATTAACATGAATACACGTTCATGTTTGTGTATTAAATTGCACAAAATAAAAATAGCTTAAATCACCAGTCTACTGGTGTATTATTAAAAAAAAAAAATTAAAAAATTTTGCTGTTCTGAATTGATCCGAGCATTGGATACTTGCTCTCCCATGATCAGTAATGTTTACAGCCAAGGAGCATTTGAACTAAAGTCATGTGAGAGCTTTCCCACTTTACTGCCCAGCTAATGTGCTTCATGGATCAATTTAGACATCCTCATTAGAAGACAACCTTTTTATTTCAGGCCTCTCTACTCAAAGTAATGACTTCAATTACAGCTACCATAGAGATTGGATGTGTTCAGTCATATTTAATGCCAGAAGACTGAGTTATCTGTTGAAGTTTAATTATAGGTTAGTTAATATAAACTAATAATTGTTGACTTTTTTAACATTATAAATATACAGCTTAATTTGCTGCATTCTTTTCAAACTCGACATGTGACTTTTACATTATTAGTATTTTTTTTTATTTTTTTTTATTTTTTTTTTTTTACAATTTGTTTATATACACTCTGTGCACATTAATTAGGCAAATCTTATTTATGAAGATTATTTTTATTAATCACCAACTACCGTGCTCTCAGTTAATTCAAAAAACCTCAAACATGAATGTTTTAGAAAGTAAAAGTGAGATTTTAGTGTTTTTAGTAGAATATATGTGCACAATTATTGGGCGACTTTGATTGAGCAGAATTATTATGCAGCTATTTTCATCTGTTTAAGTGAGAATTATAAGCAACTCAAAACGTTCCAGTAAATGTGTAATAAGTTTTTCATCTTTCGTGTCTTTTCTGGCTACCCACACAGAGGAGTACTTGGATGCATGTGATGGAGCATTGTCCTGCATAAAAATCATTCTTTTTGAAAGATGCAGACTTCATCCTGTACCACTACTTGAAGAAAGTGTCTTCTGAAAACTAGCAGTAGTTTCAGGAGTTGATTTTGAGCCCATCTTCAACCCAGAAAGGTCCAACCATCTCATCTTTAATAATACCAGCCCATACCAGTATCCCACCTCCACCTTGTTGGCGTCTGACTCGAAGTGGAGCTCTGTGCCTATTACTGATCCAGCCATGAGCCCATCCATCTGATCTGTCCAGAGTCGCTCTCATTTCATCGGTCCATATACCTTTGGGTAAAAAATTATTTCTTGGCCCAGTCCAGACGCTTCAGCTTATGTGTGTTGTTCAGTGGTGGTCAGGTTTCAGTCTTCCTTACCTTAGTCATGTCTCTGAGCACTGAACATCTTTTGCTTTTAGGTACTCCAGGTAGGTTGCTGTTATTGAATATGACAGAACTGAAAGATAATGGATTTCTGGTAACTTCACGTGTGATTCTTCTCAAATCCTTGGCAGTTAATTTGTCTTTTTCTCTTTTTTTCAATAAGTTTCTTGCAACCCTGTCGACTGTTTGCTACAAAATGTTTGAGGGTTCTGTGATCACTCCCTCAATATCTTAACATTTTACAGAGTGCTACATTCCTCTGAGACACTTTTGATCAGTTTTGACTTTTCAGAGTGGGCTAATTTTTTTTTTTTTTTTTTTTTTTTTTGCCTATTTTGCAAAAAGAAAAGCTCCCTAATAATTATGCACACCTTGATATAGGGTGTTGTCCTCCTCAGGCCACACCCTCCCTCATTACACAGATATACATCTATGTTTGAATCCATTAAGCATTATTTATTCAGCTTGAATTAGAAAATATGCCTAAAAATGATGACATGGTCAAAATACTCACTTTCCTCACAATTGTGCACACAGTGCAATTGAGAATTATGTGCAGACACCAGATTTATTCACACCCAATTGTTCATATGCTGGGTTTGGCCAGTATACCTACGGTTTTATGAGTCTGCAAGTTATCAAAGAAATCATTACTGTGCCCAAATTTACACCAGTTTTTGATTTAAAAAAAAAAAAAAAAAAAAAAAAAAAGATCCAGTTGGATGATTTTTGGCTAGAGGTCATTGTCCAAGGTTAGCTTTGTCTTTGATAAATCTTAGGGATTTCTGTTTGTTTCAGCAAGAATTAAGGCAAGATGATGTTCAATTATTATGTTCCTAATCACTAAACTAACGGCTGGACCCATATTCATTTTGTTTATCCACTTGGGGACTTGTCTGAGCTTTGTGGTATAGAACAGTCTTGCAAGTGTATGACCCCTATTATGCTTATTTTCCAAGTTCATCAGCTGCTAGAATTGAGCTGGATACTGTTATGCAAAAAAAATAAATTAAGTAAATAATCTCCCTTGCTCTGTAAATCGCTGCAGGTCTTTTTGTGATATTCTAAGCAGTCGAAAATAAAAACATTTTATTCCTCCAGTAGCTCATTGTAAGTGTGTAACGTAATATAGAAAATATGAGACAAAGAATTATAGACTAGAATAGAAAAAAACACTTGTAAGAATAAGTATAAATCAGTGGAAAATGTAGTGGAAAAAAATGTGGTCCAATCAAATTCAAGTAGAAACACTGCTGATTTTTTGTTTTTTAATTCTACATCTTTCTCTTCCCTAAATGATGTTTACAGTACTTTACAAATATGGCATTAGTGTAAGAGCATGAAAGGTTTTTTTTTTTTAGGCTGTCATTGAGTCTTCACGACAACAGATAATTTGCATCCATACATGAATAGAAAGTTAAATGGCAACAGATATTAAATCTATGCACTGTATACCAACCATTATTTTAGGGCTTTTAAATTGCAGATTTTGTCCATTTGATTTAATTTGGCTTCTTTTGACCTACTACACTTTTTTTGTGTTGGCTGATGTCTTCATTTATAATCAACAATACACATTTAAAGCAAATACTGGTTTACTGGATGGCCATACTTTAAGCATTTTTCTCTACAAAAACACTGGAGCTACTTCCAGGGCTGTTATCAGAGTCATATGCGAGGCTCATTTTCTAGTTAATGTTCATAACCAAAGCAAATTTTTGCAGCATATGCCCAGGGCTATGAAATATGTTCTGACTAAGGCCTAATCAGGGCCTCAACAGCTGCTGTTGTGACGACTTCTGTTATGACACTTTGTATGTGCTTGTGTGGAGGCTAATGTGGTCTGCCTACCCTGCAGAATCTGTCAACTGGCAAAAAGACCATTTAGACTCATTCTTTGGCCTTTTAAATATTTTGTTTATGGCCAGACAAAAATATTAGCAAAAAGAAAATAAATAAAAGGAACTTCAAAATGTTCTTTCAAACTGTTCTCATTTAACAACTTTGACAGTGTTCATCTCATTTTTAGCTGCTTAATTTTTCGGTGAAGATCCACATCTCATGAGCTAAGGTGAGCATTGGAATGTATATTAACCAGTACATTAAGAGCTTCTCCTTTTAATTTATTCAATCAGGTTGAAGTTTCAGCAGTAGTCGATGAGACTCCAGAATGTCTTATCAAGTCTAGGCCTCAGTTTCCTGACTTCCCTGACCTACCTCAAGGCCCAAATCAGAACTGTGTCAAATGTTTTATTCATCTTATTGCAAAAACTTTCAACTTCCTCTCTTCTTGTGTTGATATTCATACACAGCCTTTCCCTCAGAGGATATTGCTTCAGTCTGTTCACTGCTTATCGGCAAAAATATAAGGACAGCTTTATTTGTCCGTTATATAAGGACAGATATCTGACAGCTGTCAAAGTAATTTACTTATGTTCTCTTTTGCTTTCAGGAAAAAAATAAAGTTGAATGTTGCTTTTGGAGGAATATTTTGATTGCAACCATATGGCTTCACTGAGATTTCATAGAAGCTATAAATGAGATCTCCACTGGGGCACAGTATACTGTTATTTTTCATGCTTATAATAAAAGTTCACAGTCTGCCCTATATATATTTATTTGCATAAATAAATGTGATTGTGTTACTAATGTATGCCTCAAATGATTTACACAGTTAAGAAAACAGATCCTCTTTTTAGCATTGACATCATCTCATATGCTAGAATCCACCTTCTAGCATATGTTGTGTTGTGCATCAATACTTATGGTGTTACCATCTGACATGATCAATGTGTAACACCCGTAGAATTGGTTGGTATGAGAAATTTTTGAGGTTTTTGTTGCAGTGTTTTCCTTTATTTCATATTTGCTAATTTCTCCCCTGAACACTCTTGTTTTCCTACGATCTTAACTGGAGTAGCCTTTTAACTGTGTCTTGGATATTGACTCTCAGCTCACTCATAATCGCCCTTCTATGTTTGTGCCAATCTAAGCCTTTAGGAAATAACTTGTGGCATCTCATCTGAAAGCAATATTTGAGGAGTCGATGCGCTGTCACTTGAGTGTTGTTGTGATAGCAGTTCAGTTATGTTCTACCAACCTGTTGCTGGGTTTGAAATTCTCTTGTTGTTGGGGACTTTCAGCTGAGCTGATTTAATAAGTGTTGACTGAGCAAATATTAATTGTAGAAATACATCTGGAACTTCACCAATATTTGTTTTGTGATATTATACATGAGGCTTGTTTTACATAGGGTTGTATTGAAACTGCGCTTTTTTTCAGGGTAGGATTATCATACACCGTTAATCCTAAGTAATTTCTTAGTACAAGAATTGGGAGAAAAAAGGTTTTTGTGGATTTAAATATATAAATAAACCCTGCTATATACACCAGAAACCCACTCTGAATTTCATGGTGCCCTAAGATTAAATTCATTGATTTGGATAAATGTTTGTTCAAGGGGGTCGCGATGTGATATTGATATTGGAAATTGGTCCGATATTAGCCAAAAACAAGTATCAAATTATATCGGCCTTCATCTAAAATCTCTGATAGAAGCATGCGGATAAAAGCACTCTTCTCCAGCATTTAGTCCACACCAGCATTTTTATCCAGCAGAACTTGTATCCCACATGTAGACCTATTGGTTGATAATAAATGGGTTAGTTGTTCTCATACCTGTTGTTGACTGTTGTTCTTTGTTTCAGTAAAATCACTTGATCAAACCTTTTCTAACAATCCACACTACAAAATAAGTAGTAAAAGTATATATGATTTGTACTGATATCGTATCGTATCGGGTCAATATTGGCATCGGCCAATACTCAGTCGGGTTAATATCTGTATCTTATCGGAAGTGAAAAAAAATTGTATTGGGACACCCATAGTTTGTTTACTGGTTACAGAGAAACAACACTCTTGTTGCAATCAACAAGATTGTGATGCAATTCTACCTCATCACAGTTCAGTTCTTGCGGATTTTTCTGTGCAATGTAAGTCCAAATTATTCGCGGAAAACCAGCCTATTCACAGATTTTTTTTATTTTATAGACTATCTAAAATAGTTGAAAGAAAATGTAGCTTGGAAAGCTAAAATACCTGGGTGCGGTGCTTCTATTGACTTGCATTTGCAAACGAGGCAACACAGTCAATCTGGGAGTGCCATTTTTTTTTCTTGCTGATTGACTATACCCCCTAGAGTGGAGGAAAGTTCAGCTGTAAATATTGACTTCTGTAGTAGTGCCAAGATGGTTTCCAGTGTGCATATCAATGAGTTATGAGGTATATTTTGTATTTGAACTATTAAAATAGGCAGTTTGAAGCATTTTTGAAAGACGGTCTCAAGTATTTGCAGATTTTAGCTATTTGCGTGTAGCTGTGGTTCTTAAACTCAGTGAATGCCAGGGCTCCACTGTACTTTAAATTGCTAATTTAAATTGATTAGATTTTTGACATGGACCCGGCTTTTAACATAGTCCTCAAATTTACTAGACCCATTTGAAGTTCAGATTTGGGCTAACAAGCAGTTGTTTAAACTATTTGTCCCTAACGGTCACCCTCAGATTAAAAAAAAAAAAAATCTTTGGGATGTTAAAGAACAACCCAGAAACCAATAAGACTTAAGCCTGTGGAAAGCTGAAAATGCTGAAACACAAGGGTCACAGCCAAGCAAGTCTAACAACAACTTGAAGTGAGAGTAGCACCAAGAATGAATCATTTGCTACAAAACTGACGTCTTAAAGCAAAGCTGTAAATTGCAGCTACTCATGAACAAATCAAATGCTGTCTGGTAAAAACTTTTCTGGTCAGAAGACAAAGAATAACCTATTTGGCCACAAGGACAGCAAGTATGTTTTCAGGATACAATATTTTTAGCCTCAAAGGTCGAGCTGACAAAGATGGTGGTGGTAGAATAGTACTGTGGGATTGTTTTGCTGCTAGTGTTACTGGGATATTACACAAAGTGGGTACAAGAAGATAGGAGAATGACTACCTCGGTCGAAGGAGCTCTCCATGCAGGTGAAACAAGCCATCTTTAAGCTGCAAAAACAGAAAAATACCCATCCGAGAAAATACATTATTGGGAGTGGCAAAATCTATAGTTTCTACATCCTGAGAAAGCAAGAAAGCACTGGAGAACTCTATAAAAGACAGCAGTGGTGGATGATCGCAGAATTATTTCTCTGGTGAAGATAAACCACTTTACAACTGCCAGCCAAGTGAACAATCAATATCTGTTGGTCCTTTTCCACTAGTACCTAGCAGTGCGGCTGACGCTCCTCAACTCTATTTTACAGCTTTAGAGCGGTTTTCCATCACAACTGAGTAACAGCTCTAGTGGGTGGGGTTGTCATATAGTGGGAAGTCCCAGAGTCTGAAAAGTCGTGCAACATGATCTGTACCAAACACAACACAATTGTCGATGTGGAAGCTAAGTTGAGTGGCTTTTCGTCTGACAAAAAAGAAGAGAGCCAGAAAAAGGTTTAAAAAAATAAAAAAGTCCCCTAGCCAATTAGTGACGATCTTCTGACATTTTCATCATCATTTTCAGCTCGACAGCATGCCTGGAACCCTTAAGAAGTAGGTTCTAAAACAGGGGCTCTTAACTTCATTGCCGTTACTAGTGAAAAAAACCCTTATGACCATGTTGAGTCAAGTCAAGCCGCGCTGAGTATGGAGAAGGCGAGAACAGTTCATGATCCAAAATATACTACATTACCTTCAAAACACGACAGAAGTAGTTTGATGGCTTGGTTATGCATGGCTGTCAGTGGCACTGGAACATTAGTGTTTATTGATAATGTTACAAAGGACAGAAGCAGCCAAATGAATGTGTTCAAAGACATACTGTATACTCATATCCAGCTAAATGCAGTCAAATTGCTTAGGTGGCGTTTCATAATACAGATGGACGGTTACCCAAAACTGCCAAAGCCACCCAGAAGTTTATTAAAGCAAAGAAGTGGAATATTCTTGAATGGTTAAGTTTGTCACCTGGTCTTGACCAAATTGAGCATGCATTTTACTTGTTAAAGACTAAACTTTGGACAGAAAGGCCCACAATCAATCATCAAACTGAAAGTCTCTGCAGTAACGGCCTGGGAGAGCATTAAAAAGGAGTCCCAGTGTCTGATGTCAAAGTTCAGGTTGTCATTGTCAGCAAAGGGTTTTCTACAAAGTATTAGAAATTTATGAAAATTATGGACCTGATTGTATGACTGTTTTAACATTTATATTATACCATAGTTTCCTATGTTTAAAAGTAAGGAGGGTGAATGATTTTGACTTGGACTGGGTAAAAACAGCTGCACGCACGAGATTAGTTGTTTAAGTGTCAAAAACCCCATCTGTCTGTGTTCAGCAACTGCATCAGTCAATCCATTTTCTTGTTTTAGCTTACAAAAAACTCAATTAGTCGTATTGTGGCTTTCATCTTTTTTCTGTCTTTACTCAAAAACGCTATGTACTCTACCATCCCTGCTTTAGAACAGTGCAAACACTGTGCAACAATAGCCTTGCTGCTCATTTAAAGTTAAAGACTTTTGTGCTTACTTGTACTTTTAAATCCATTATTGTGCTCATTTTGTGCACTGGCACACAGAATGTGATTACCCTAATTTGGCTCCATACTGTGAGTCTAATGTTGAATATTCATATAGACTGATGTGCTAACTAAATAGGCCCTGGAATGCTTTGTATACTTGACCAGATAACAGATGGTTGCATACATTACCCCTATTACCATATTATGGCTGACAGCCGACCGAGGAAGCACATGGCATACATCAGCATCAAAATCACCTGTGTGAACCAGCATGCTCCAAGTGGGCTTCTCAGTCACAGCTCACCATTGAAATTCTAACCTTTTCCACACAAACCTAATAAGCAAGTGTGCTGTTTGATCAGGATTTGGTGCTTTATGATGCCTGAGTTCAGAGTGTTTGTTTTAATCTGTGGAAAGATGACTTTTAACTCTCTTCTTGTAAGATGTGGCTTTTTTTTTTTTTTTTTTTTTTTTTTTTTTTTTTTTTTTTTTTTTTTTTTTACAATTTTTAAACATTTTCATCTACTTCATTATCTTTTGTGCCTCAGGGCATTAAATATTTTAATTAAACCTTCAAAGACATTAGGTTCCTTTTTAATGCAAAGCTAAAGGTTATCCTACTATCACCTCTAAAATGAACTTTCTGGATTCTGAAAATCCAGTTAGCAGCCAAAGAATAAGTTTTCAGTTTTATGTGAAAAGAGCAAAAGTGTTATTTATGTCAACATGATGTATTGGCTTCACTCTGGGCTTTTGTGAAGTTTTCATCCAAGTTTTCTAAGTGCCTTCTGTCAGCCTCTGTTACCTTAAAGCTACTCATGAAGATGTTGGTCTGGGTGTATGTGTGCGGTTTTATCCGACTGTTGGCTTTGTTTGTGTGGGTATGTAGGTAAGAGTGTAGGTTCCCATTTCTCAATCTTTCTCAGGATCAGTTCTTCTAATACTCTTTTCTATTTTATTCCCCCTTAGCTCTCTCACCTCTTCGTAAACATTTTGATTATAACTTTTCTAGTCTAGGGGTTGAAGCCTGTAAAGCAATAAATTCCCTCTTCTTTGTGATCATCTTTTGACTCCAGCAGTTTGTCTTTGCACCTCTTTGGGTTCATAAGACCCTGTAATTTCTGTCATCTATGCTGTACAATGCATTGCAAAAATATTTTAGGATTTTAAGTGATAGACCAACACGCCACATGTGGTGAGAATTTGTATTCAGCCCCAGTGTGACTCAGTGTTTTGCACAACCTAGTTTTTCTACAATTACAGTAGCAGGTCTTTCGGGGTATGGCTCCACCAGCATTGTACATCTACAGACTGATTTTTTTTTTCTTCTCCCCAATTATTCTTTGCTCAATAGCTCAAGCTCATTCAGCCTAGATTGAGAACATCTGTCGGTTTGTTTTAGTTTTTCAGTCTCACAACAAATTTGGGTCCAGTCTTTGACTGAACCATTCTACTACATGAATATGGTTTGATCTGCAGCACTTTATTGTAGCTCTGGTTGGAGGTTTGGGTTGTTATTCCACTGGAATGTGAGCCTCTGTCTTTTCCAACCCAGATCAGGTTTTCTGTCAGTATTGATCCGGTTTTAGTTGAATTCATCTTCCCATCAACCCTAACCAGCTTCCCTGTCCCAGATGAAAAAAAGACTCTTCATAGCATGATGCTGCCACCACCCTGCTTCACTTTGAGGATAGTGTGTCCTTGGTAGTGTTAGTTTTTGGTCAAACACAGCATTTGCATGAGGGTCAAATGGTTCAGTTTGGTCTTGTCTGACCTGGGCACCTTTGTTCACTTGTTTACATTACTTTTTGAAAGCTGCTTGTTACATTAGGTGAAAACATTTGTATTTATGCGGCGATTCAGTAATGCACGAGTATGCTATACAGACTACGACTTTTGAAGGCAAATAGTCACTTTCTTTTTAGGGGTGTTTTAGGGGCTGAAAGCAAAATACATTTGTTTGGATGTAATATGAGAAAAAATAAAGTCCTGTTAGTATGAAAAATTTAAGGAGTAATGTTCCACCTTTCATGCCCTACTGAGGAACTGCATGTATAAATTTATGTGCAGTTTGATTGAATTAAGAGAGATGATTGAGGGTTTTGACAGTAAAAATACAGAATAACAAAGTATAATTGGGGTTTCTGGAAACACTGAAACAAGGGACTGTGTTTGATAATGCTTGCATTCTTACAAAATGTAGGGTTTACAGCTGTTTTTGTTTCTTTCCAGTTTGTTTTTATAATATGGACCAGTTGTGTCCGAAATACAGGTAAATATGCAATTACCTTTGCGAGGAACTTTATAGTGGGACCATACTTGACTCATTTAATCTCATCCTCATTGCACCAACCTCATTCTCTTTGTGTAAGAAGAGAAAAGTTTTCTTTTTCATTTGCATGACAAACATGGCAGATTTAGAAATGTCGACTGTAGCCATTTCCCCCCCCCTCCACCACCAGGTTTTTCGACGTATACAAGAGCACTAGAGCTCCCTGTTCAGTACATAACATCAACCAGCATAATCACACAACTCTGAGAATGCACTTGTCATTATTACACAACTGGTGGTTCAAGAGTCAATTAACATTTATTGTAGAGCCATTGTGCCACGCTAGCCTCAGGCTATTGAATGACACACTCTAAAGCACCCAAAAGCAAAATCTGTCCACTTCATCATCTACTCTGTAATTGTGTGGTGTGTTATCTCGAGGGCCATTTATTTCTTGATCTATTTCCAGATTCCTATCAGCATTTCTTTATAAATACTAGTTTTAAGATTTTTGCTGAGATGCACCAATCATGTGTTTATGGCAATTTCTAATCAACTTATTCTGATTTCTGTTGAGGAAATAAGAACAGCATTCAAAGTGTTTTTTTTTTTGTTGTTGTTTGTTTGTTTGGGGTTTTTTTTTAGCCTTCTTGCCAAGGGTTTACCACCTTTCAAAACACAAAGTTATTAGAGTTAACATACCAGCCTATCTTAAAACATGTTTTCCAGGGTTTCCTCTTGGATTTTTTTAAACCGTGGGCTGGGGGGGCACAACACCGATGAGATGACTGCAGAACAACATGGTTTTTAATTATGACCATTCCAAACTGAATGTTTCTTGAAAAACATTTATTCACTGTATTCACACTGTACAGCTGAAATTAAAACTCTACTCTAGTAATCTAATGGCACAGTTTGCAGCCTGGTTGAGAGCATTTTATTTTTCTGGGTTTCTTGAAAAAGCGCTCTAACGCCCTGTTGCATGGGAATACGCTTATCTCTTCCGTCTCTAGTTTTCCTTCACTCCTGAGAACACCGCATCGTAGCCAGCTTTGCCAGATAGCCAGGAGCCGGCGGTGTTGGTTTTTCAAAATAAAGTAAATTTTAGCGTAATGTGTGGAGGCTTTTATTTTGCCATGGCGGTGCGCCACAATCAATTACATGTAGAGGAAACCGTTTTCTATTAGTGATTAGCAGATTCAGTGTGTAATCCCTAGAGAATCCAAACCCTTACCATGACTGCAAGATTTTCAAACGCAGACAAAATTTCTAAATCCAGCATGTTTTCTGATTGAGGGAAATGCTAAAGGCTTGAAAGAACAAAAGAGCAACTTTTCTATACCTCATTGAGCCTTCTTATCTGCTGAAAGTCTTGCTCTCTCACACCTTCTCACAGCCGGATTAGTCCACATACAAGCATCAATATATCTTAGTTTGTTTAAATAGTATCTCAGAGTTTTTGTGCTTCCACTGAATTCATTTTTAAATACCAAACTGAAGTTGAATATGGTTAACATTGAGTGTTCTTCCTTCAGCAACAACTTCCACAATAAAGAGTGCTGTTGATGTAGCTTAATTGCTATGGTATGTTAAAAAAAAAAAAAAAAAATTAATAATTGAGTTTTTGATTAGCTGGAAACTGGTCTCGGTTGATCAAGCTGAAAATGATCCGATTCTGATCACCAGTCAATTTCTCAACGCGTCTGTCTTTTTAATGATGCACTTACTGATGTTTTTGGCATGTTTGTTCTGTTTCATTTTGAGACAGTTCTTCATCTCCTGTTATTTTTATCTGACAAACAAGGGGCTCTTGAGATTAGGCTTCCTTGTGTTTCTAAGGTGTTACAATAGGCTAAAACATTTCATAGATGTTTTTCTTAGTAAATGCACATGTCCTAGCCAGCCCCTAATCTGTAAGACTTCACTTTCTGTGTGCCAACATTAAGTTAGACAGCCCAGCTTGGATAAAACGCAGAGATGAAGCAGAACCAGTTTAATGCTGGAATAATAATCTCACAGGGCACACTTAATAATTTATGTTCAGTTCTTCTTAATGGATTCTTACAACTCTTCTATCCGTTCTGGCAGCTAAGCAGCGACTTGAACTGTCTTCCAGGCTTGTGAAGCTTATGCTACAATATTCATCTGTTGCATCATGGTTTCATCCAGTATTTCTTTCACTACTTAATTACGTTCAAAGTTGTTCCTTTACCAGTAGGTGTTGTAATGTAAAACAGACCCAGCAGTCATGACCTGCTGAATCATTAACTGACACGGTGTGTTCAAATAATAGCAACATAGAGTTTAGTCACTGAGGTAATACATTTACTTAAAAAGTGAGTAAAATATATAGTTCTAAATATTGTTCAGAAAAACAGTATGAATGAATGAGTGATGAAGTGCAGAAGATGATGGGCTGTTGAGTTAAGATGTTCAAAAAAAGGAAACCAACATGATCAAGGGAGGTTCACAGTTACCTATGAGTACTGCAAGAATTAGAAGACTCCTATATGAAGTCAAGCTATTAGCAAGAAGCCACCCTGAGGTCCCATGGTTGAGTTGTTTATGTTTTTAGGAGGTTTTTTGTGTTATGGTGTCAGGTCTGTTTATTGCAAATAATGGATCATAGATCAATTTGAATCTATCAGAATATTCGAAGAGATCATGTTGTCATATGCCGAAGGCGAAAGGCCCTTGAAATGGATGTTTCACTGAGACAGTGACCCCCCAGGGCTGGAATACCTGCTCACAGGTGCCAGAAGTTAGGCGAGTCCATTCAGCACAGATTTGAAGCAGTTCTCAGACACTGTGGTTAAACAACTATTCATTCAGAGATTCACAGAAAAACTGAATCTTCAACAAGTTTTCAGTTTGTACAGTAAATGCTTGGGTTTGTGAAGAAAAATGTTGGCACTGCTATTGCTTTTTTATCATTTTCTGTAGCATGAGAATAACTTTGACCCAGTTTTCTTCACATTTTTATTTTTAATAGAATGTGAATTGTTTGTGTTGAAGTACAAGCTATTATAAGTATTAATGGCTTCATTCACTTTCTTACATGCACTGCTTTGAACCTTTTTATATTTTTATTCAAAAAGTTTCCATGATTTAGTCACATCAATTTATTCTAGTTTATATATTTTATTTAAAATTCTATTTGGCCCATGATAATGTTTTACCTGCTTGTATTTCATCAAATGGACAAAATCTACAATGTGACGATGTTTGTTTTTCAGAGCTGAGCACCGAGAATCTCCGTACCTGTTTTCAGATTATCAATGCTTACTTATACTTGTCTGCCATTGAGTTCCTGCAGGTGAGAGATACACAGACACTCACTTTAATGAAAAATAGCTCATCTAAATGTGGCTCATCAGATTTCCAAATCATTTCTTTTTGTTTTATCTACAGAATTATGGCGAATCTTTGTGCAGATCCTTTTGTGAACTTCTAAAGGACATTACAAATGAGGGACAAGTCCAAGTCCTAAAGGTAATTAAAGTTTGTCTTGTCAATTTTTTGTTTATATTGTGTGTGTGGCCCGTGGAAGATTATTTCCAGTTGAAAAGACGAACAAATTAAAAACAGATGGCACAGACCTGCCTCAATGTTCTCTCTTTTCATTACAGTCCAGAAAAATCAATCTTTCTAATTCTATGTAATTACTTGAAAATTTTAGAAATTAGCTTTCTAAATTTTTTTTTTTTTTTTTTTTTTTTTTTTTTTTTTTTTGTTCTTTTGGTTTGTTAGCAGATTTTCCAGCATTCCTACAATCTTGAAAAGTTTGGCTTTTGCTTTAATCATTTCACAGTCCTAAATAACCATGGGGGGGGGGAAGAAAAAAATACTGTAGAATATGTCTGATTTTCCAGACTTCATTCTAAAGTATGAAAATCTAAATTTCTAAAAACATTGTGATGTTTATATAAACTAGTATTTTAAAATAATACATTTTAACCATCAGTATTTTGGTTTCTTAGAATTACTGATTAAGAACACAAATCTAAATACTCACTCAAAAATAAAAAAAGAATGATTTCACTGCTGTGTCAGACAACAACACCTTTAAGTTTCAGCTAGGTCTGGTTTAGATGCTATCAAGCAGTGCCTTATAAAATGTTGATTTTTTTTGGTTTTTCCCCTTATCTTTAGAAGCACAAAGTAATGGAGAATAAAAACACCTTTAAAGAATCTATATTTAGACTGAATTTGACAAATTTAACTGGTATAAATTCTGAAAAAGAGCTGATCATAGTCTATATACCAAAAACAATACAAACAAAAAAAAAAAACTGTAGCAGAGCCTTTTACTGCAGTGCAGTATTGAAAGCCAGCATTAGCTTTGTAATGTTCCTTGCTTTATCAAGCATAGAGATAATAAAATAGGAAACCTGAAAAAAAAACATTGTCAAGTTAATGTTTCCTACTTAAATGTCCATAATGAACAAAAATAAATCTGAGTCTGGAAAAGGATGGAATTTTCAAATGAAAATGTGTAGAAATGTTTATTCTTAATATTTTAGCTTTTTTCCAACCCTTTTTTCTCAGTTTATTTTATTGTAAACTAACACAATATAAGCATTTTCTGCCATTTTTGTTGAGTAAGTGAGTTCAAATGATTAGGATCATCTTATTTGAGATGAGATTAAACAAAAGCATGGATTAGTGGATGTCACTGGTGTCCTGTATTATCCATTGTGGATGAAGAAAAGTTATCTTGGGTATTAGTCGGATTAATCGAAAAATATTAATCAGGAGGCCATACCTGCAGAATATTTAGATAGAGAGCTATTGCACATAGTGGACTTATAGGAAGCATATGAAGGTAAGGCCAGTTAGAGTAATGGGCATTTTCTAATGTCCATTACTTTCGATTATTATTTAAAAAATAACTGAAGTTTCCTCTTTTTCTTTTTCTTGATTGATAATACTATTATATTAAACACGCTTTTACTATTTTAGTGGTATGTTTTGTAAACACAAATGTTTTTTGTGCTACATCTGTTCCTTTTTTATCTAAAATTCACCAGAATTTCCTCACTGTAAGGCAATAAAGGATAAGTCTATTCTAAATGACTGAATAGCAGTTTCTCAGAATTTGTTTTTCAATTTTTCCCAGGAATCTTGTTGCTGATTTTTACACCTTAGTTGTATGTCAGGAGTATGGCTTTAAGTCCACAAAGCTTGAGCTTGTTTAAGCCTGGTGGCTTACTGCACATCTGGCTCCTGCTAATGTTGTTGACTGGGGAAAGAAGAGCCAATACACAGTCAACAAACAAACAGCATGTCAGCGTAACACATTCTAATAATGGAGGGATCTGAAAAATCAGCACGAGCTGTTTGAGGAATCCACTTACACTGCATTAGTTGGTTTGACCAGTCAGAAGCGATAGGAAAAAAAAAAACAAACAAAAAAAAACCATGCAACTATCTTCAGTAAATCAACAAATATCTGGAAGAATTGTTTTTCTTCACACAATTTTATTTGATTTACTTTTTATAAACATTTTTAAACTTGATTTGTACATTTCTGTTTCCTTAGTTATGTTGCTTGACCCAGAGTCAGAATTGTAATATCCTGTTCTAGGTAAAAAGGCTAATTAGCAATGTTTCACTGTCACTTGGTTTGTGCTGCTTTGGTCATGATTAACTCTGAAGTCCAATCATAGCACGCTAAAAGAGAAGTCAAATTATATTACAACTTGGATCAAAACATTTCAGATGTCTTTGCAGTTTTTTTCTTCTTTTCTGACATGTTGACAGGTACATTTCATATCTAATAAATCTGATTTCCGTTTTGGTTTAATGGGAGATGGTTTTTAAATGGAATTCAAAGGTTTTGTAGGTTTCATTTGAGTTATTCATTATTAAAAAAAGGTTATCAGGAGGGAGCTCTGTCTTATCTAATCATAATTTATTGTTGTTAAATTTGTCATTAATTTTAGCTGAATTCATACAGACTAAGAAAACCATGTGAGCTGGAAACCTGGTACTTCTCACATAAAGTCGCCACAGTACCAGTAACATCATGCAGGTGTCAACAAGAGAGCTAGCAATGACTGATGTGTATTTAGGATTACTGTAAGCTGGAGAGAAAACAGCCTGCTAAATCAGAGTGGATGTAAAACAGTATTGGAAATGGCGTTTTAGTTGATGTTGAATTTCTTGACGATGGTGAATGGGATATATGGCAAGTGACTTGTCCTAGAAGGAAAAATATCTTAAAAATTAAAAACCCTGACTTGGCTGTCTGTGTTGGAAAAAATGCTTGTATCACATTAAACATTGAAAGCAAATGCACTTTTTGCATTTGCCTAAGTAATTTATTCAATACATGCTCTTGCATGCATTTGTTTACTCAAATTATGTTTGATTTTCAAACAAGTAAATAAATATAAATGTGTTTCGGAGAATAGGATTATGTGGCTCACTGCCCAGGATGCTATTCTACCAGGGTTGTAGAAGCATAAAAAAAGCTTAAAATTAAACACTTTAAAACACTTTCCCATTAAAATATTACTCAAGACTAAGCTCAAAAAATATTTCTTTTAGCTTTAGGGCCCTCTTTAGGTCTAACATGGATGGATTTACTTTACAGCATAATAGAGTATAAAAACTGGAGGTGGAGGGAATTGCCTCTTGATATGCAGGTTTGTAACATTGATACATCCATCAAATAAGAGAGGCAGGTAACACAGTTGACGGGTGGACGGTCAAATTTGGTTTGTGAAATTATTGATTAGGTTATAAAGTCTTATTTCACTGATGTCCGTAGAGATTCTGCCTCCAAAAAAACTGTCGCACCAGGACATTCAAGAAAAAGGAAAAAGAGATATAGTTATGTAGTTTTTCTTTTTTTGCCAGAATACATCTCAGCATATATAAATATCTTAATCTAGAGTGACAGAAATGTCTTGGGGTTTAAAGAGAGCAATGTTTCAGCTTGCCAAAAGACAATCTAAAGAGTTCAGACTGACCAGTTTCAGACTCTGGTCTCATAATGTAAGTAACAATAAAAACAAGCCTGTAACAGCTGCTACATCCTGACTTCTGATCCCTGAGCAAAGGGCGAAAAGATCTAGCTGACTGTTAGGGGTTGTTTTGTTTTTTTTTGGAAAGATAAGTAGCCGGCCTGTTACCATTAAAGAAAATTATGATTGAACAAGGTTTGCTTTTTGTCATTTGCGGATGCATACATGGATGAAGTTTTTCCTTCCTGCTTCTCTTTGCTTCATTTTATGTGTGTCCCTCATCCTTGGTCTCCATGTGTCTCTGCAGGTGGTTGAAATAGCTTTAAAGGTTAGCCCCATACTGGGAGCCCACATGTTTCAGCCCCTGCTGCCAGCTGTCTTTAGAGGTATCGTGGATGGGGAGGTAAGAATTTATTTATTTTTTTAATCTCATGCATATATGGACTAAAGTTATGTCGAAGATTTTATCTGTAATGATATTTGCAATTATTAATGATACAGTATGTTACACACCACAGAGGTTATTTCTTAAAATATCTTTTTCTTCGTACACCACCTTCTTTCTGTGTAGGATAAAAAAGGTTCATGGTGGTGTGTAATAATCTAGCAGTAATTAAAGATAGGCCGCCACTTCAGGATTTTGTTGTATTTATTCCTTCTCCCATCTTTCCATCAGGGTTAATGACCTAGTGTATCTTGTGTTTAAATAAAGCATTACTACATTCTCATTTGTGCCTATTTGATCATGTGAATTTGTTTTTGTGTGAAATGCAGCGATATCCTGTGGTGATGTCCACCTACCTTGGCATCATGGGTCGTGTCTTGCTCCAGAACTTTAGCTTCTTCTCCTCTTTGCTCTCACAAATGGCCTCTGAATGCAACCAAGAGGTGAGGCTGATGTCTGCCCTTCTTTTCTGTCACCTCAGCACCATTTTGTCTGATGAGAGACAAAGAGGCTGTTAAAAGGGAATCTTGTGGATTGAGGCTGAGAGTAATGACCCAAAGAATTACAAATGAGGACATTTTTAAGCCTTGAAATCTTGACTTTGCTTCATCCATAATGAAAATTTGTTGGTGTCTTTTTTTTTTTTTTAAACTAAAATTAAAGTTGTACTTATATAGTAAAGGTTGAAGCTTGCATAATAAATTTAACGAAAGAAGTTTTATATTTGACAACATGATTGTTACTTGGAAAAAAAAGTATGGATATTTTTGCTGACACATATGGAGGCATATTGCAAAGCAGAAAAAAGATCAAACACACTAAAGAGAGCTGGTAAGCACTTTTATCCATTTTTGTCCTTTATTTTTTATTAATACCCCTCTATGTGCTTGCTTCTTCTTTGATAACCCTATTTTCTCGATAATCTCTATTTTTGTAATCTTTTGATTAATAGGACATTTAAAATGATAAAGATATAGTGCACCTTGGGCATGGAAAAAAGATAGACACATAAGTAGAAAAGTGGCATATTGGGAGGAAATGGTAATAGAAATAAGATAAAGCTTTTGTCAAAAAGGGCTTAAAGACCAAAGCGAAGCAAAACAAAGCAAGTAAATGATTATAAGACGAGATGTTTGCGGAAGTTGATGGAATTTAAAGAGTAAAAGGTAAAATGACAGCACCTCGCAAGGTAATCACACCGAGCGTTTGTGAACACCAATTCTTACAGAAATGCCCTGTATTTAGCTTCATTCATCTTTCTCTCAACTCTGACCAGCTTCTTTGGTTATGCTAAAGAGAAGTATCCCCACAGCATAATGCTATCACCACTAGGCCTGTCATGATAAGCAATAAATTAATTAATTGCATGATTAATTAAAATGAGGTCAATCATTTCCAGTTGCATTTCTCTGGTGCATCAAATTACCCCTCTCCTTCTTGTTTCCTTAGAATGGGCTCGACATAGGGGGAGCAATAAACGGCAGCAAAAAGCGTAAATTCTCTGGCACTTGGGGTGAACTCAACACACGGGACACGAAAGCGACGGCAGCAACAAATGTGGAACATTTTCAACTTTTTTGTGTCGCGTCGCTAGCCCACATGTGCATCTCTACGTGTATAAGCTTGAAATTTCACATGCAGGAATTTTGCCAGTCGCTTGGCAGGAGGGCAAGTGATTGTTGCCTCACCGCGCAAGTTGCATAAGTAATGAGTGGAGAGGGAGCGACGTCGCCTTCTGTATGTCGAGCCCATAAGGAGTGAACTCTTGCTTCAGTTACCTGCCAGGCTCATGGTCTCATACCGCAGAGTGTAGCATGAAAGCCCTATGAGGAGGAGCAAGCCAGAGAAACACTGGTTTAAAAACTGAACGTGATAGCTACATTCTGGGCAGTGGTCTC
Organism: Anableps anableps; assembly: GCA_014839685.1. Classification (NCBI taxonomy): domain Eukaryota; kingdom Metazoa; phylum Chordata; class Actinopteri; order Cyprinodontiformes; family Anablepidae; genus Anableps; species Anableps anableps. The sequence continues at coordinate 26,942,916 of CM026066.1, forward strand.
CCCAAGGGGGGTCTAGCGGGGGCCATGGCCCCCTCTCAAAAAATGCTGACAAATGAAATACAAAAAGGCCAGTGCAAAATGGTGCGCACTAAGATAGTTTGCCTAATCACTAAAGAGATGTTGCCCTTTAATCTCATTGAAAAGCCAGCATTTTGAATAATGCTGCAAACATTTGACACCCAGTACACAGTAGTAAGTTTACACCTTTTTGTTTTCTTAAAGTCCTAACAGACAATATTTCCTGTTTTCCCTGTCTCAGCCTAATGATTAATACATTCTGAAAGGCAAGTTTTTTACAGACACATCTCAATCCATTTGATTTGTTTTTGGTTTGTTTATGTGTTTTGGACATTTAAAATGTCTGCCAGTTGCAGTGTTAAATATTCTTTAGAACTTAGTTTATTGATCTTTGAGAGAGTGTACTTGCATTATTTTTGCCATTTTTATGATATTGGTTATCAGTGGTCTCAAAATGACATTATTATCATTTATTGCAATAATTTTGTGACAGGCCCAGTCGCCACCATCATGTTTTACTGTGGAGTAAAACATGATAGTTTTCCACTACACACATCATATTGCATGTAGGCCAAAAAGGTCATTTCTGGGTCTCGTCTAACCAGAGCACCTTGTTCTATACCGCAAATCTTACCCTGGGTCCTCCTACTTGGCTTGTAGAAAACAATGGCATTATTTCTTTCAGCTATTTCATAAGGATTTTATATGAGGAGTGGACAAGTGCTAGTTTCCCATCAAGCTTGTTCTTCTCTGATCCAACTGACCGGCCTTATTACACACTCTCCATTTTCAGATGATAAATTAAGATGCATTCAATTAGATGTTCAGTGGTATACTGTTTCAAAGCTAACCTATGTTATACATCCACAATTCCAGTGTGGTGGTTTGTTGAACTAGGTTTTACTTGGGAATTTAGAGTCTGATGTGACAGCTCTGTTCCATAAAATCTAAATAAAATAGTTGGAAATAAGTGGTTGTAACATAACAAATGTGAAAAAGTTCAAGGTGTGTGATTACTTTTGCAAAGCTTTATAAATCTGTGCTCTCTAATATATAGATGGACCAGTTGTTGGGAAGTGTAATTGAGATGTGGGTGGACCGCATGGACAACATCACTCAGCCTGAGAGGAGGAAATTGTCATCTTTGGCTCTGCTGTCTCTGCTACCATCTGACAACAGGTTAGAAACTTGTGTATTTTCCCTGCTGTATGCCCATGAGGTTTTGAGTTGCATGCTCCCAAATAGTGTCAGCTAGTAAAATAAAGACGCACTTGACGAGTTCTTGCAATGCAACCACCATAACCTGTATGAATAACAATTTTAATTCATGTTTTCTAATATTCCATACAAATTGTACATATATATGCTGTTTCCATGAATCCAGGAGTGCTAGTGTGTTTTTAGAGATGAATCACACACACACTTTTACCCCCATAAGTTTAATTTACATCTTTCTTTAGCTTTTAATACCAAATGCTTTAGTAAGTGAGATGAAAAATGCAAATATGTACTGAGCCAAAAGTCTCTAGTGTGCCGGATTATTGTGCTGTGAGTCAGCACCATCTGGCCAACATCTGTCACTCACCAGTTAAGAGCAAATATATAAATACTCACAAACACTTAAAAGTCTAGCCCTCTTTTGCCAAAACTTCTGATGATGGATCAAACTAGGATTTTAGAAGATTTCCTGTAAAGCAGTTGTCCAAAAAACGAAGCGCCGCACTCCCCAGTGCTGTAGGTTAAATGTTTTTAGTAGCAGAGACTTGACTTTTGTGAGTTATGATGATGAGCAGGAATGTCAGTGATGAGCAAAGAACTAGATGATCATATTGTCCTGCAGTTTAAGATGAAGTGTCTCAAGATGAGCTGCAGTCAAGCGGCAACTTATTTGCGTACTTCTACAGGTAAATATTCTGAAGAAGCGAGGTGCAATGTAAAAACAAGAAGGCTGAACTTCTTTATCATCAAAGAAGTAGTCAACTTATTGTTCCAATAAAACTTTTTCAAAACTGGTACAAACGATTCTTTGTGGTGTTTGAAGTTCAGTGTTTTGTTTGATGTCCCAACTGGCAGTTTGTTTTTATCAAGATTTTGGGAAGCTCAGTGTTCTGCAAACCAGATATGGTAATCATAGCGCAGGCAGGCATGAAATCCTTTGTTACACCCACATACTTGGTGTGCAGCAACAATAGATTATGACAGCTCAGACGGGTTAAGTGCTGCAAGACAAATCAACCATCCCATGTACAGTTAAAGCTAAAATTGAAGTCCATATCTTGTCTACAGTTGCCCTTATCATGCTTTTTTTTTTTTTATCTCACTTCAGAAAATGTAATGTTTGTATAATTTGTAGGTTATCTTTCATTTACCTCAATCTTATCATATTAATACTTGGCCTTTCATTGTACCATACAATAATGTCCATTTATTGCCTCTTCTAATGAGACCGAAGTTATCTTTTTTCATTAAGTATAACATAGACTAAGATAAAAATGACTAATGGATACAGTTTTTTTTTCCCCCAAGTTAAACATTTTTGGAAAACAAAAATATATTTAAATTTAATAAATGATTGATAAATTATTGCCTGAACCACTTACGGCTCTTATAGCCGTCAATCACATGATTCTTGCTGGCAAGTATCCAGTTTCTCGAACATGCTCTGAATCATCTCTGTAAAAATAAATTACTTTTATTACTCCATTACTTGAATTCCTTTAACAGAATCAAATGAAGAACCCCATACATCTCCCACAACATCTAATTACACCTCGGCAAGAGTGTGGTGGAATGATGAGTCATCTGTTCTTTTTTTTCCACAATGTGTCCCAGTTTGGGGCTCTCAGTGGTACAGAAACATATTAAATTGTAAAATTACTGTTAGTCAGCTCAGATAAACAAATCATGTTCTATGATGAAGCAGAAATCAGCACAGTTGACGCACTACAGGCATTCAGTACATTCATGCACAATCCTTGCTTAAAAAAAAGAAAGAAAGAAAATAATGAGAATTAAAAATACACAAACTTGCCAGCCTTCCAATCAATCATTTTTGTTATAGAGAGCATCTGCTTTGGAGGAATCAAAACCTTCCATGTAGGGTTGTTGTATACAGGCTTGTAAAACAATCTGTGAAGGAACTGGTTCAGAGAACCAAGATTGAATGGAAGAGGAGACACTTAGCTTTTGGAGAGTGATATCCAAGCACAGGTGTACATCAGTAGAGTCCATAGGGTCAACCTAAAAAGGAGCTTTTTCTGCTCCAACATAGGGTTTAACTGAGTTTTAGAAAATGTATCATGTTCAAACAATACTTGACCTCAAATATGCATAGTTTTCTAATTTGTTTCTAAAGGACGATCTAATTCTGCACATATGGCAAGAGGAAATTTTCACTCGAACTTCATTTCACTCTGCTGTGGATCTTTGCATAGACAGGTGTTTACTTAGGTGCTTGGCTTCTTTTCTGTTTTAATATGACTTGTTGATAATTTGGTTGATAACACGTTTTGTTGCCAATTACAATGAATTGTCTGTAAACAAAAGTTGTTTTCTCGGTTGACAAGCAAAGCAGTGTGCTGAACTGCTTTCAGATCTTTCTCATACAGCTGTTGGTTGAGCCTTGATGATAAAATTGGCATTTAAAATGGCACCACAGTCTTTTTGCTATAAATCTATTATTGCATACAAAGTCCTCTTAAAAACAACTTATTATCAAATGATCACTAATCCAGTTAGATTAAATAATGCAAATTGACGAATGCATAACGAAACAGCATATAGTCTCATTTAATTGTTTTTCCAGGTATGTTGACATTTATGACGATCTCATGAAGCCAACAGTGAAAATTAGTTAAAAAGTAAAAAACAATCTCAGCCACATTGTCACTTTTTGGGGATTACAAAACAGTTTGAGTTTAGCATAAACATGTCAAATCACTGTTCTCATGAAGATTTTTTCCCCATTTAAAAACTATTCAGTAGCTACTCATTTCAAGTGTGGACTGGGCCTGGTATTATGAGCTGATCAGAAATTTCTTAAGGGAAATTCAGGACTGCACTTGATTCCATGTGGATTCCAGCAGATGCATTAGATTAAAAAGAGATGATTTTCTCTGACACTCCAGTCCACAGCCTTCTTCTAGGCACTGGAACAGAGTTTATTCTTATAGGCACATAGTAAAGGCAAAATCAATATTGTTAGTTCATGTACAGAGTCTAAGTTGCAGCACATTACCTGTTAACAGATTTTGTATGAGCAACAAAAATTAAAAATCTCCACTGGCAGGTGGTACTTAGAGAAGGAGCAGATGAGACCGATTTTCTCATGACATCTGTGTAAATAACAGTCTGGGTTACGCTCTGAGAGAAAAACCGAACCACCAGCAAGTGTTTCAGAATAATCTGGGTCAAGTTTGATTTATTGCTGATGTATCTTGCGCCCTTGGAGACGTTATGTTTGAACCATTTTACAAGGACCCAAAAAGAAAAGGGCGTGATACTCAGTTCCTCACCTCTTCCCCCCCCCAAGTCTGTTCTTCAGTAATTTGCAGGGAAATCATTCCCACCTGTAACAAATCTGGGACAGATTTGTTTACTCTCAGTGTAATAGTATTTCATGCTGAGTCTCCATGTTTTGCCAGACATTGAACTTTATGCAGCGTTGCCTGGGTTCCACCTTTCCTGATAAATGAACTAGACAGCCTTTGATGTTTCAATGCCCATTCCCACACTTATTCTGTTGTTGTTTTCCCTTCATCTTTTTATGTTTTTTTAAATATGGAGTCCACTTCTTTTTTCTCTGCTTTTTAAGACTGACTCAAATAATTTATCAGTGATTGCTGCTCATCTCCAGGCTAAAGTCATGGGTGTTGCCAGCCAGCGTATTTTAGAGTAAGCGCTTCTGCATCACAGGAAAATCACTGTAGTAAACAATAATACTAGATGGCAAATGTCTGCTACATGTGGACCTTGGAAAAGTTTTGCTGTTTAAAATTTTATGCTTTTAATATTTTGTTTTCCATTTGAAACATAGTTTTGCTCATTATCAGACATTTTCACTCATCTGTTGCTCGCATTTTGATTTAGACGTTCAATTATCCCCTGCCTTGAAATCGTTTTGAACACTAGTTGTTGATATCCACAGCCAAATTGTTCTGATAAGAATTTCCTATGAATCAGTGTGTAATTATTTTTTGCTGGGCTTTTATCAATTTGTGTTCCCAGAAACAGGGTTTTGCTGTGTTGTGATGTTTGTCTTAATTGACCGTGTGTTTTTGTTGAACCAGCCCACCCACTAATACATGAGAATGCAGACAGCTGTTAAATTAATGATGTTACGACTAATGAAAACCATGTATTCTGTGTATTATCAGTGTGATCCAGGACAAATTTTGTGGCATCATTAACATTTCTGTGGAAGCATTGCATGATGTGATGACGGAGGATCCAGAATCGGGGACCTTTAAAGAGTAAGTCATGGGTTTTTTTTTTGTTTTGTTGTTTTGTTTGTTTTTACTAATTTGCTGTGTGGTAAAAATTTAGATTTGCTTGTAAATCATGCAGTTCACCCTTTGGATTTATTATAAAAGAACTAAAGACAGGCACAGGTTGAGAGCTGAAAAACAAAACAGAAAATCTTTGTCATCTTTGTCGCGCTCCCACTGCCTGAGTAAACATACCCCAGAACCTGTAGAAAATGTAGTTTTCTTTTAAAGCGTCTTACATCTGAAGCTTTAATTACGTTTTTAGCTTGGTTTGAATGTTCTTCACTCAGTAACATTGTCCACACTGAAGTGCGTTGTTGTTGCTGTGACCTGGGAGTGCTTAGATGTGATGCATTCACTGATTTTAAAAAACTGATTAAAAAAATATTAAATCTTTTGATCATAGGTCATAGCCGTTGCTGTAATTAAGCCGATACAGATCACTACCTGATGGCTAGGTTCATCTTTAGCTATTTGGACCGATTCTATTATAGTGCCACAGATTGATTTTTCCTCTGTTCCTAAACCGATCACAACAATGTACTGAAAATAACTTTATTGCTCTTCCGAGGCTTAAGAATCCTCCTCTTACATCTTTTTAAAAATATTTTGTAAACTCTTGAGTTTTCTTCTTCCATGTTGCAAAAAATCCCAGGAAATCTTTAAAAGGAATATATCCTTTTTCATCATACTGTAGCAGTATTCACCTTCAAATGACAGAAATAATAGCTCTCAAATCTACAAAAAGTTATGAATCCACCACCTCTCCTTCAACTCCAATACCACAAATTACTGATTCATGCTCACAATATTGTGTTACCACTGCCCACTTTATTAGTTTATTCATAGTACAAGGTTGAGACCAATGGTTGTGACCTAGAAGATAACCCTGCATTTTATGAGTACCCAATTCAGAAGTCCTTTGGGTTCACAAATGGGTTGTCCTTCACCATGTTTTCTCTTTGAAACATTTTTTTTTTTCTACTGTAAGAGAGCCCGAATGAGATAAAGGGTCAGAGGGGTTAAAGGAAGTTTTTTTTTTTTTTTTTTTTTTTTTTTATTGCCCATTATTGCATTAAATTCCTTTGGTTCACTGTTGTGGAGCAAGTATTAATGGATGCACTTTACTTAAAGCTCTCTTCAATAGATAGACAGTTTGGCATTTTTTCTATATCCATTTAGGAGTTGCAGTTTTTAGTTACTTTGCAGCAATAAAGTCAAGCCCTAACATTCTTTTGTATTACACTGAGCTGTCTGGACACATTCTATTTAATACAGTGCATTAGGGAGATTATTTATTTAACCATTTACAAAACAGTATATAAATGAACTCTCTTCATTTATTCACAAAGTATTACTACTTTAAAAAATCTTTTTGCCTTTTAAGTAGGCAGAGAAAATGTTTAACATTGTCTTTTAATTTACACACTGAAGCCTTGTTCACGTTCAGTGGCTCATTTACTGTCATTCAGTTGTTTAGTTTAATTTCTTCTTTTTAAAATGAACCATCATGTTTTCTCAATTTTTAGGCTTTGTCAGCTTTTTTCCTCCAAATGAATAACTCATGGAGCCAAGCAGTGTAGTGTGCAAGTATGGGCCTGATGGCTAATTTGGAGCTTCAAAGTACTCTGTAGTTTTTTTTAAGGCTTATAAAGGGCTATAGATTTGAGTAATGGTTTTCTAAAAAGCCTCAAAGAATTCCCGTTCAAATAGTTATTAATACAACTTCAATTTCAATACAACAATCAATGTCCAAGTACTGATGTAGCTGCTTTAAAGGAATGATCATAACAGCATTATGATTCAGCCTCAATTTCATTACATAAATGTGTGAAATCTTCTGTCAACACTATTATAGGTTGAAAGAGTTTTATTTTGTCTCCTTTGAATGTCATTAAGCAGAATTTATTGACTTTCTGATCGCAGCTTATCACTTGGCACTGTTTAAAGTCACAAAATATCCTATTCATGCCACCACTGTCTTATCTGTGCTCCCAGTACTGAATTAAGAAATGAGCACAAAGGAAATAAAAGACCATACACAGACTTGATGCTAAGCACAAAGGTTTTTACTTGCAGTTCCTCTCTGCATGCAGATGAACCAATATGAATAGCGTTCGTGGCTGTGTAAAACAAATGCCAAAGAGTTCAGTCTTTTCTTGTGCGCCTGTGTTTGCACACGCTGCTTGCTCTGAGATTGTCTCCTGCTGTGCAGGTCTATGGGTGGTTATTAATATTGAGTTGAATATTATTGTGTTGGCAGCTGCATGCTGATGATCCATTTTGAAGAGCCCAAGCTAAGTGACGAAGAGGAGCCACCAACTGAGCAGGATAAGAGGAAGAAACTTGTGAGTCAAACATATGAAGCACACACACATTGTAAACAAGCAGTTTTTTAACTGTTGAAATGTTTTCCTAACTTTTTCTTTACACCTGTAATATTTAACACTATATTTTGATTTTAAACTGTTTCCTTCTGTTCTCTCCTTTTAATCCTAGTTATTCTGTAATACCATTCATGGAAGACTAAAACATTAATAAATAAGTTTCTCTCGTTTCAGTGCATTAAAAGGTGGATATTACAGTGCTTGTACAAGTATTAAGTAGTTCCTTTAGATTTTCACATTTTGTCACAACTAAAAACTTGAATAATATATTAGCTTGTAATATAATACACAAACACAAAGTAGTACATTCATGTAAATTGGAAGAAGCATTACGCATGGTTATTATTATTTTACTCATAAAAATCAGTAGTGTGACGTATTCATCCAGCCTGGTCAGTACCTTGTAGAACCAGCGTTTGCTGCACTTACAGCTGCAAATCATTTTGGGTTTGTCTCTTCTGGCTTTACCAAGTTTCCCCAGTGAGTTTTGGACTTGGTCTTGGCCATTTCAACACATGAGTATGATTTGATCTAAACTATTCCATTGTAGCTGTGGTTGTTTGTGTAGAGGTCCTGTCCTGAATCATTTCCCTCCTATTTCACTATAATTTTGTGTGAGTCTACTACCTAAAATCTTGATGTTGTTTTTCGCATGTAATGTGACTAAAAGTGAAAAAGCTCAAGCAGCATAAATACTCTTAAAGGGCCCTGTATGCATTTGTCAGACATTAAATTATTGTCATTCAACAGTTGCCACAGCTTTAAATCTGGTGGACTATATATACACTTAAATGCAGGCCTGAATGGATTTATGTTACAGCAATATCCAAAAAGGGTTTAATGCTGATGGGGATCCATATATAGCCTGTCTGTGGAAGATGTTCATCAATTAAACTGAGCAAGGATATATCTGTGTATGAGCTTGCATCTATTTGCTATTCTGGTCCACTCTCAAAGCTTAGAAATGTTCACCCTTCATTCAGTATTGTAAAGTACAGTTTAATTATATGCAGTTTAATAGATGTACTCTAAATAAACGCTTCAGCAGAATTACTTTTACAGAGTTTATTCTTGGGTGTTTGAATGGGAAATTCTTTCTATGACACTCTCCTCTTTGTGTTAGCATGTGTGTATTTGCTCTGTGGCATCCCGGTGCACTTATCGCCTCAACCCAGGCTCTGACTTTTTGCTCCATGGAATAGAAAAGAGGGGACTTAAAGTCGCACCTCTACGTCTTAATGCTTGCGCGCCTCTGTGCTTGAAGATGTAGTTGAATGCGTGTGTAAAAGCAGCATCTGTGCCCACATGATACAGTTTTCAGTAGGAGGAGAAAGTAAAAGAGAATGGGGATGTATGACTTTTTGAGAAAATTATTGATTCCAGTTTTCCTTTTTCAGAGCACCTCACTTTGCAATGCATGTGTGTATTGGTGTAAAAGCATGTCCTTTAAAACGTGCAGGCTCACCTGAAAGCACAGTAACAGGGCAGAAAGTTGTTTATCAGAACAACCTGAAATCCAAGTGTATTACATTCATGTTTTTCATGTTTTTTGTTGTATTTGCACTCAGTCACAAGAAATCCTTCGCCAACAGAAAGATTATATGTAAGGATTCAGTGTTGGTCAGGTAGCAAATAACCTGAAGAAACCCTGGACATTATTAAATGGTAAATGAAATGTAACCTCTTTCAGGACATAGACCCTAGAGAAGATGAAGGTGATGAGGCTACAGCAAATCATTTTAGTTGGGATCATGCCTGAACACAGCACTGGTTTAGAACAAAGCTCTGCTGCTACTTTTTGACCTGCTGAAGAAAGGTGAAGATTTCTCATTTATCCTGAACCTTTTTGTGCTTGATTTTTTTTTTTCTTTTCCAGTAAATGGAAAAAAACAAATTTTTCTTCAAAAAAGAACCAGTTTTAGTTTATTTTATATATATATATATATATATATATATATATATATATATATATATATATATATATATATATATATATACAATAAACTTTCATCTTAAACTTTACATCTATTGAATAGCGTAAAATTAAACTTAAACCAAGATTTGTTTGTTCTGTGAATTTTTTTTTTTTTTTTTTTTTTTTTTTTAGCTCTGGCTGAGGAATTTTGGTGTTTTCCACAGCTCCCATGATGCAGAGCGACTTATATATGTTTTGTTTTTTTTTTTCCTCTTCATGACACATTTTTTCAGCAATGCGTTAAATGTTAATTCATACTAATGGACATGAACCAAGAATTAAACATTACCATTTGCAGTTGCGAGAAAAACTGAACATGGGCTGAAAGCTAGAGGGCCAGAGCTGGAGGAATGTCTCTGCAGGCGTCTCTGCTCTGCTGCACACTTTGCAGGTGTTAGGTCAGTCTGCGTTTTCCTATCAGAAACAGTTTCCCCTGCATCTCAGCGCCACTCACGCAGCACAAAACGCCCTTGCTTGTTTAGCGTTCATAACCAGCACACTGTGCTCGTGCCGCAAGGGAACTACAGACACCGTGAAAGCAAAGAGCCTCAGAGCACCTGCAGTGCAGAGCCATTCCTAACCATCCTGATTTAGCACGGACATCGGTGCGTCAGAAACTGCCAGCAGACTTCTGATCCAAAGCCAACATTTTCTGTATGTTTGTTAAAAAGCAGGCAGCTGAACACAACATGTCACTGGAACCTTTAAGTTTGACAATTTCTAAATAAATGCGACTTATACTCCGGAGCGACGCACAGGTCAGAAAATATGGTATTTGTTAAGGTTGGGCTTGGAAATAGGGATTGCAATTAATGGCTAAAACCCATTGTCATTAACTGTGAAGTAACTTATTGGTGTAAAATCATTGGTATCACATGCCAGAACTGAAAATCAAAAATTTTTGTTGGCGTTATATTGAACTTCTTTTTACAAATAAGATAAATATAAGTTTTAAATTAGTTATTAGGTTGTTTTTTATCAGTCCTGTAGGTCTGGAATTTAAATAATGGTCTTTAAAAGATCTTGTGTAAAACTGCAAAGGACTTCCTTGGTGTATTGCATCATTTTAGTCATGTTTACAGCACCAGTTAGGTGTTGATTGCTCTGAAGTGGTTTAGGCCCTATCTGGCAGGCAAAGCATTCGCTGTAAAAGTTGCAGGGTTTGAATACTTTTAAGCTCCTAAGTCATGTGGGGTCCCCCAAGGCTCAATATTAGAGCCTTTGTTCTTTTCTTTGTACCTCCTTTCTCTAGGGTCTATTTTTTAGAAAACACAGTGTCTCCTTCCATCGCCATTCTGATGATTGCAAAATCTATGTGCCATTAAGTCGAGGTGATGCCTGGTCCATAAAACCTGTTTTATCCTGTCTTGAGGGTATGAAAGCTTGGATGGCCCTAAATTTCCTGAATTTCAATGAAAAAGAGACTGAGGTATGTGTCTTTGGAACTAGTGGACCATGTCAGACCCCCGCTGTTGATCTAGACTCCTGGCAATGTATGTTAAGCCCATAGTTGTGTGTCTTTGTTTTATGGACGGTGATTTCAAACTTAACTGTCAAATAAGGGCCACAGGTAAATCTAGTTTTTACCATTAAAAAAAATAGCAATGGTAAAATCTATTCTCTCGAGGCAACAGTAGGAAACAGTAATCCATCTCTTTATTTCATTGCTGCTGAATAACTGTGATTCACTCTGTCGGAATCAACCAATCCTCACTTACACATCTGCAGCTGGTTCAAAACATTGCTGCATAGCTTTAAACAGGAACACATCAAGGACAGCACATTACCCCTGCCCTGGCTTCCCTCCACTGACTCCTAGTGTGTTTTAGAGTTCACTTTAAAGTACTGTCTGTTTTTAAGATTTTAAGCAGCCTGGTCTTGCTTTGTTTTACTGAGCTTTTTCACCACTTGATCTCTCAGGTCCACTAACCAGCTGCTTCTGGTCATTCCCAGTTCTAAGCAGAAGCTTAATTATGGAATACCCTACCTTTGCATATTTGACAGGCCCCTTCACTGTCCATTTTTAAAACCCGTCTAAAAACTTATTTTTACTCATTGGCCTTCAAAGCAACTGGGACTTGATTTGACTGAACTTTTACTGGTATTGATTTTATCTAATTTACTGCTTTAATTATGATTTAAATTGAATTTTTAATTCCTTCACATTGTTGGGTGTTTTGCTTTGTAATTTTATATAATGTTTTCTTTAATCTTACTTATCTGATGTTATTTGATATTCAGCACATTATTTCAGCTGTGGCTGGTGTTAAAGCGCTTTATAAATAAAGCGATGATGATGCCTCTTCAAATATCTTCAAAACTACAGCAGCAGTGAAGTACTGCTAAACTGAATTTTACTCATTGCTTTGGCCTGCACACAGTCACTCTCTGGTGGTCCAGCTAAAGTGGATTAAAGAGAGGGGAAAAAAACTTGCGAAGTCTAACTAAGTTTTGCAGGACTTTCTGGCCTGTGTCCCAGAGAAGCTCCAGGAGGGAAGGGAAGGGAAGGTGATACACCAGGCTATCAGTTCCTCTCCTGCTGTCTGTACCTACCCTCTCCTCTCATTTCCATACCTCCTGCCAGTTACTGCACGAAGACCTGACCGATCACGCAGGATGTTCTGGAAACATTGCCTTCATCTTGGTGAATTATTCAGCTCTTTATATCCTTCAGGATTTAAAATTAAAGATTTACTCTTTTTATTAAGTTTTAATTGAAGAATCCCACTCTGTTTATTTCCTTGATGCTTTTTATCTTCAGAATTAATTCATTTTGAACCTTTGACTTTTTATAAGTGTTACATATACAATATCTAATTAATTTTTTACTTTAATTTATCTTTAAGGTGTTCAGCTAACTTTGTGTTTGGGGGGGAGAACTTATGTGATTACAAATACTTAGATTTTCTTTATATTACATTTAAAATTAAACCAGTGAAGGGAAAAAAACACACCAACCATCTAAATTTGTATGTTTTAATGTTCTTTGTTAATGTTCTTTGTGTTCAGGCTGTTTGGTAATTATGTAGCTGCAATGCAAAGAGAAAAATAAGCACCACTGTAATCCAAGACATTAAAGCTGCATGCACAAAAGGGAGTGTGTGTGTATATGTAAACAATGATATACATAATATGAATATGGATATGTAAAGCTCAGATCGTGAGTATATCAGTAGTCTATTAAACTTAAGTGAGACAATGTGCTGCTTTGCATTCCACACACGGACTAAAGTCGTCGTGGGTGCAGCTCTTCAAATTTCTAGTCCTTTAGGTGGAGAGGTTGCCTCCTGGCTGTTGCTGTCTCTTGATTTCTGTATAAATTGGACTTGCTATGTTTTTCTCTGCTTCAAGGGGAGTTTGTTTTTGTGTCATGGAAGCTGTTGACTGTTCCACTCTCTTGTATTGGATTTGTAAGGGTCCCTCACTTTGATCTGAGTATTTCAGACAACTAGACTCTGCTAACTGATGCTGTGTGGGGGTCTCTGTACATAATGCATCATTTGATTCTTGTGCTTCATCTACAAGGCCAGTACCATCAAACAAGAAGAGGGATAGGCAACATCAAAGGCATTGTCCACTGGGTACTAATGACATGGGCTCTGTTTGTGCTGTGGCTCACACCCACTTGAGCTTGTTCCGTTTTTCCATACACAGTAATGCAACACTGGTTATTTAGCTGAATTTGTTTAAGTAGTTTCTGCTGACTGATTACGCTCCGACACAAAAACAGGGTGAAGGTGCCCTATGACATGCATTAGTGCCAAGATAAATTGGCGTACATGTGCGGTGAGGGGTTTGGTTGTTACAGCTCATCATTCGGTTGCGATTGAGGCAGGAGGGTTATGCTACAATTGTGCCTGGAATCATTGGACTCTGTGGATCCAGCAGTACCAATGCCATGGATGCATTGGTACTGCTGGAAGACATTCTAAATGGGAGAATCAGGAGGGAACGCATTTTCAGAGATCACTAGCAACTTGGTTGTCTAGTGTGGAATATGGGAAAGATAGTGACCAGGTACAGGTCCTTGAAAAAGTCTCCAAAAAGATTTAACATTTAAATTTTTGGGGGTTTTTTTGTTGTGTTTATTATGTTTTTTTTCAGGATTTTTGGAATAGACAAACACTGTATTACATAATTGTGAAGTTGATAGAAAATGTACATTGGTTTTATTTTTTATTAAAAATCTGAAAAGTGTGGTGTGCATTTGAATTTAGTCCCCAATCAAAAACTTTGTAGAACCACATTCTGCTGGAATTACAACTTCAGAATGTTGGGGTATTGAAGCCACATTTCATCATGATTCTATTAGACCTTTAATTACATATCGAGCTTAAACTATAGATCGACTTTATCATAAGCTTTCAAAAACACAGTGTGATATATACTTGCGCTGGTAAGCCATAACTATACATGAGTACCTGTCAATTAAACAAAAAATGTCTATATGGCAGCCTCAATTCTAAACCAAAGTCCACAGAATATTTAAACGTTTTCTCACCATCACAATCCTCTTACATATTTATTCATTCATTTGTTTGTTTTTTGTTGGGTTTTTTTCTTTTTACCACAGATTAACACATTAATTGTGACAAGGTGGGAAGGTTTCACATTGATTTCTGTAAACATCTAAATACCATTGTGACACCCGTGCGTAATGCTACGCCATGGATGCATTGGTACTGCTGGAAGACATTCTAAATGGGAGAATCAGGAGGGAACGCATTTTCAGGGATCACCAAGATCTTCTGGCCCATGTTGATGACTGGCTTATAAGCAGAACTGGGTCCATTATTGGAGATACTGACTCGCGGGAACCACGCCATCCCTGTCCAATTACAGGTGTTAACCACTCTGGGGTATTTTCAACCACCTCTTACCAGCACAAATTATCAGACACATGTTTGAATTAATCAAAAATTAATTAACTCTGCCTGAAGACTCTTTAAGGAACAGCATAATTCTGTAAAGTTATCCATAGGTCTGGGATATCAAAGGCAACGCTGAGCGCAATAATGCCTGCCGTCCTGGATGGCTTTGTTAACATGACCGGTCAATACATCAGATTTCCCTACACTGTGGGAAAACATGAGTCCATGAAAAATTAATTTGTGGAATCCTAACCGTTAGGGTCTGTTGATGCACCATTCCGCTATAACCTGCAGGGGACAGTGGCTACACCCCCAGGCACTGGCTCCTAACCCCATTTCAAAACACCCAGAGCGCAGAGGAGGCGCACTTTAATATCGCTCACAGCTGTGAGCGCTGAATTGTGGAGCATAGCTCCTAAAATGTCAGTGGCAGTTTATAAACTTTATTTCATGACACTATGGCTACCAAAAATTATGTTTTCAACTCGCCACTTTACTCACATCATTTTCTGCTTCAGAGAAATTGCGTTTTTCCCTCTTTTCCCTGTTTATCATGAAATAACATTGATCAGCTGGCTCATTTAAATAAACACGGACACTGATGAGGTGCTTTGCATTGACCATTTTTGGTTGAATGTGGGCATATAGAGGGCAGAATCTGAGGCAGGACCATGTGTGCAGACTGAGGTACAGCTATGATTTCTAAAGGAAAATTGTGTGGTGGTGTGCGTAGGCATGGTTTTATGAATCTGAATTTTTTTTTTTTTTTTTTTTTTTGCATACAGCATTTTTGCCTTTTGGGCGTACGTATACTTTTAGTATGAATTCTATGCAATCCTCTATAAATGAGACCCCTGGAGACTTCTTTTGCTTTCCCTCCTTAATTCTTCTTGGCCATATAGATTGTACATATAGTTGGGATAGTTTCTGAACAGCTTTTTTTTTTTTTTTTTTTTTTTAGTCTTGCCACAAATTCTCAGTTAAATTTAGGCCTGGACTTTAGCAAAGGCATCCTTAAGTAAGAATATGCTTTGATCTGAAGCAGGTATTTTACATGTGATGTCCCCAACCGGCCATGTGGAAATTTTAAATTAAACACTGATGGTGCTAATTCTCTACTTCAATCTAAATATAGAGCTTTTATTTTTGAAAGAAAGGTATTTTGTTTCCTGTGCAAATAGTTAACAGTCAAAAAGAGAGGCAAGTTAGTCAGAAATGTCAGAAAGCTGGATAATCGTTTTTAAATAAGAGATGAACCAAAGTATTTATTTACAGAAGTCAAAGTGAAAGTGCTGTACTCGATTTGCAGAAAATAGCAAAAAAATGTAATTGCCAAACTAAACATGAGGCAAACTAAAATGCCAGACCTTGCTCATTTCTGACAGTTGCTGTTATGAAAGATAGTCATTTATGTGAATATCAAGTGTTTATTTTCTGTGTGGCGTATCACATTATTGTTCAGCTGTGATGACTAAGATTCACAAAAGATTAAAATATTTACATTAAATTATGTGTAATGTAAGTTTAAGTAATGTAAGAGTAAGTTTCACACCAGATATGCACTTTTCAAAATTTTTGTTGTGTTTAAAGCCCAATGTGAGAGTTGATCCAAACTGGTGAAGAGGCTATCATTAGGGTGTGGCTGTAAGATCAGTCTAGTTCACTAAGTCCACCTGAAAAGATTGTTTTTAAGATATTAATCTCTGAAAAGAAATAAGATCCTAAATTATATCTATTTCTAGTTTGTCAAAGTCCATTCTAAGAGTTCTACCTTTTGAAATTGTACAAGTGTTTCCTCAAGTAGCTTTTATTCATCATTATTTTCTCTTAAAGGAAAAAAGATTTAATATCTTTGCAAATGGGACGAAATACCCGTCAATGCAATTATCCTTGTAACAGGTCGTTATCTTATAGCACAGGTTAGGCTCACTGCTATCAGACGCTCAAAAAATATAATTTGAAGCTGATGAAACATTAAGTTGTTCCTTTCATTCAACCATCTTGTATTATTTCGTTTTAATGAGCAATCACACTGCCTCCAAAGATCCTGCAGAGGTGTATATTTGTAGGAAATGAGTTTCAGCGTGTTATCGTTTCACTCTTAGCCACATAAAGCATTGGTAATGAAGACTTGCCATTCTTGCTTCATTGTTGCTCTGTTCTCCCTCTGTTCTCAAGCAGACCATCAGTCTCAGAATAATTTAGTTGGGTTGAATAACAGACCTCTCTGACACAGCTATTTTGCTGCACAGGATGAAAAGATTCTCGTTTGTATGGCTCAAGGCAGGGCTACCAAAATTCCATTTCTTTTTGCTTCTCATATAGAGCCACTTGTCCATGAGATTAGTGAAAAATGCTCCAAGACTCAGAAAAATACTTGTTTTAGTTAACTAAATACTAGGGCTGGGTGATATAGCTAAAAAACATATCACAATGTAAGCATTTTATATCAGTCTATCAATAATTATTGATTAGGTTTTATTTATATCCAAAATACTGCCAAACTGGTGATATGACCTTTCATTTTTTATTTTTAAGCAGTTATGGTGCACACGGTGGCAAACATGAAACTGCTTTCACATACTTCGGCATACTGTGTCAGAGGTTGCACTAGACTTTCTTGATGTCCATCATTTTGAGTGAAAAAAATCCTGTCATCTATTTTGTTTTTTCTATCAGATTGTAAATAAACATGAAAAATTCAATTGCACTTAAGGTTAATTTGGTTTAATATTCAACAAGCTCTCCACAGTGACAAAACCCGCTGACTGTGGAACCAGTAACTACATATAAGCAATGAAATGAAGCTATGGCACTTATTTATGAACATGGACATGAATTGCACATGGAACTGTGCGTAATCAAATGTCTCAGGGTTCTGATGTTGATCTGCAGGCTGAATAGGAGCTTTGCTGCTACACTATAAACTGGAATTACAAGCGCCACTTCAGCCTAAGTTTTAAAATCAGGGAGTCCTTTCTCTATTTGAAGTAACCAGAAGTCAGCATATTTCTCTAAACGAGGGGCAGCAGGAAGAAATCCCCCAGAATGCGCTCCTGTACCAGACGCGCTCCAAAGCCTCCTGTCCATAACTCTTCAATGCGCTGTCAGCTCCCAGATTGTGAGATTCAAAGATTTTTATTGTCATACCAGTTCACATCTTAGTACTTTGTGAACAACATACTTTGTTGGGGCTCCTTTTGCATGAATTACTCCAACAGTGTGGCCTGGCATGGAAGCGTCGAGCCTGTGGCTCTGCTGAGAGGTTAAGGATGCCCAAATTGGTTTAATAAAGGGTCTTGGTTTGTCTGCACTGTTGGACCTGGTGTGTCTCAGTTTCCTCTTGATAATGCTCAATAGATTCTCTTTGGGTTTAGGTTAGATAAGTTAGCTTTCTGATCAAAGCACAAAGATCCCTTGAACATCAAAGGAGGTACTGGTTCTTTTGGCAGTCTGGGCATCGCAAAGTCAATCTGTGCAATTACACGGTTACAAAGGACTTTTTAGATGCTATCTTTGTTAGGCTATAACATTTCACAGGCTATGCATTCAAAATTAGCTTGCCAGTTGGAAGACTTTTACTGTTTATGTCTAAATCTGAAATAGAGATGCTAAAATTTTGCAGGCGATGGGATCATCATTATGATTGAAAAAGAAAAACACAGGTTGCTCACAATCAATTTAATCATTGCAATATTTAAAAATGTTACTAAAGTTTCATGATTTCTCAAAATCATGCAGCTCTGTTGTCCACATTTTTCTGCCACACTTCTTTCCTATCAGGTAATTTTCCATTAATGTGCTTGGATTAAGCACTCTTGAAATGGTCAGCATATTTAGAAATGACCTTTTGATTCTTACACTACCTGTGGAGGGGTGTCGATGGTAATCTGCCCATAGCCATAACCTAAAATGTTTGGCCAGTAATAATGTGTTGTTGGTCTATTGTATCTTTCTCACTTTCTGATCAACTGATTTTTTATTTTAATTTTTATTTTTTTTTGCTTTCATTTGTCGTAAACCATAATCATCCAAATAACCAGATAAAAATGCTTAAAGTGTGCCAGTGTATGCAATGTTGCAACTGACAGCATAGAATGGAGTCCAGAGAGATGCATGACTATCATCTTTTATTTAAGAGTTGCTGCATTTGTCTCTGTGAGCTTTCAGTAAAAGCCACTCAAGCATTCCAGAAAGGTCCCTAAGGTACACCAAAGCATAGAGGTCATGATCTGACTGACAGGGATGTCAAGAGTGCAAGTTAAGACATAACATTATCCATACACACACACAAACTCTAATAATAATCAAATTGTGCAGTCTTCAAGAAAAGAAGAATGCCCCTCACTAGAGAAGAAGTGTCAAAAATAGCGTCTGTGTAAATGCCAAGATAAAGGTCTTACAAGCAGAACAATTGCCATTGGGCAGAGTTACTCACTTTGGCTGTCATTAAAAGTAATGTCATGACCAGTTGGAACAGGAAAAATCTTAATATGCATTTTGCCTTGTTTCCAGTTCTAAAATATGTAAATAAATTCATCTGCACTACTGTCACAAAATAACACAGGAATAACATTTGCTCTGTCTTGCGTGTGTAAAGCTCCATACATTTTTTTATTTTTTTTTTATTTAAACTTTGATAACTAAAGTAATGTTATTAAATGCTTCACCATCAGGGTAACAACATGAAGCAAATTAACAACACTCCACTCTTATAGCTGACCAGGAGAACAGTTTCTGAAAATGTAAACTTTTATAACTCAGTTGCCTCCAACATGTGGTTTGATATTGATTTCATGAGTGAGGAAATTAGTGTATTAGACAGCTGCTTCAGGCGTTGCAGGAGGGGAGGTGTCAAATAGATTTTGAGGGCTATGACAGAAAAAGGCTGCCAGTAATCAGGTTAGGAGTAGAGAATCAGTTACGACCCAAGTGATTTTTCAAGTGGGGAAAAGCTAAACTTTTCTTTGTTCTTTGTTGTTTCTGTTTCTATAATTTCTGTATTGTGGATTAAACTATAGGTGATACCAAAAAAAAAAAAAAAAAAAAAAAAAAGTATTATTACATGTCATCTCTTTCACAAGGTCTACACAGAGTTAATGAGTGTGATTAAAGTAATGATAATGTCAATAATTGGTCCTAGCTTTGGCAATTAGCTGTTAAATTGATTGTTGTATTTCCTAATTAACAATGAAGAAGAGCTCATTCATTAGGCATGTGACTCATTACACTGGAACCACAAGTCTGACTGTTTTTGAGACCTGACCAGCATTTCTGATTGGCACGGCTATCTACTATTTATGCTTTAATCCATGTTAGTTAAGATTCAAACTTCATAACATGAATCACCCATAGGTTTTAATTCAGAAAAGGGTAATTAACTGAATAAAGCCTAACAGACTGTGAGTAGATATTGATAAGCAGCAGATGTCTTTTTTATTATTATTTTCATAGGAGCCACAATAACAAAATGTGATCTGGCATTTTTCAGTGTTGGGCTAAACTTCCAAAATTTGGTTCATGACATTAAATTTTTGCTCCAAGTTATTGGGATTTAAATATTTTGGGTTATTTTTAGATCCACAGCTTGATAGTGAAATGGCCATGCTGATACCTTTTTTTTGTTTTGAAACTTTCAGCTTTGTTGTAAATTTTTCTGCTGTTCCAAGACACTAAATCTTTTTTTTTTCCTTCTTCTTTTTTTAACTGTCATTTGCTTCAATATCTTGGTTGTCTCTGTCTGGTTTGAGCTTTGCTTTAACATGTTGGTTCTTGTTGCTCAAAATATGAGTTAACAAGACACTCTTGAATAGCACAGAGGTTTCTTTCTGATATTCCAGTAAATCCTTATAAATGAATAAATTCATATCAAATGACTGGATGTTAATAGGACATATCAATGTATAGTGGTCGCTTGCTGTATTTAAGTTTAATGAATGGTTTAATGAATTTACTCAACTCTGCTTTTGAAAAGTCTTGGAAGGTTTATGGTCCTGTTCACTATAAAATTAAAATGAGAAATTCTTTGCATTGTACGTACAGTAATACTTTCAATTTTATGACGAGTCTATTTTGTCCGTGACACTCTTGCCCTAAAGAACAAAGCCTGTGTTGCCAGGGCAAATTTGTACCATTCTTGAATTGTGATCATGGGCCCCAGTGTCACTCTTAGGGCCAACTGAAAACACTTGAGTCCTCCCTTATTTTTCTAAAGTTGTGTGGTTTACGATTTTTTTTAAAAATCCAAAACGTTTGTGGCACAACTTCACTGACTCCCAGGTGCATGGAGAGGGTCAAAGATCTAATGAGGTGAAGACTCCAGCAACACTTGAAGTTCTAAGAAGCAAGTTTATTAGTAGACAAACGCTTTTTGGTCTTGTGGCCTTCATCAGGTCACATGCCGAAATGTGTTGGTCTGCTAATAAAATGGCTGGTTTGCTTTTTTCTTTGTTTCCCACTATTTCTCCATCTGGTACTTGACTATTTTCAGAGGGAGGTTTTTAGTCTCTTTTTTGTATTGTTGTGTGTCAAACCACTCAAATATGCCCAATGAATCACTCAGCTATTAAATGGCTTCTTAACTCAAGAGGTGCACAATGTTTCTGTCTGCACACAGTAAACAACTTTGCAAAAATGTGTTTGAAATAGGAAGTCTACCAGCAGGCTGTAAAAACAGTTTACATGTTTTAGCTGAATCCATAACAAATACAAAAGATATTACAAATAAAAAATTATTTTTGGACTAACAAGATAAATGATCAGATGAAGATTGTGTTGCTCAGCTTCAAGCTCAGAATTTACTTGGATGAAGTACTGGACAGTAAATGAGTGCAATAGTACCTGAGGTTCAAAGAAAACCCTCTCCCAGAAAGCCCACTGAATGGAAATAAACCATTTTTAATTTAACATTGGAGACTTGCTTTTTAAATTGGTATATAGATATAAGGAAAATAAAGGTGGTTTAAAACTTTTACCTATTGTATACATATTGTACCTTCTTTATATTGACATATTCTATTATTACAACCTTCAAAACTGAGCATGGTATGAGTCAGTTGCATTGTTGTGATTGGCAAGCCCTGCCGTTTCCTATTAAGAGGTAAATTATCTGTGGGAAAGCAAACATGGTGAGTGTTGACAAACTGAATGTTTCAGGAATAAACAGGAACATTAATGTAGCTTGAACGTTTGTTACTCTTCAAACATGATTGTGTTCATCATGCTCACAGCATAGAAATATGCCACATCTGACAAACGATACTCATTTTAGTTTCCATGTATGAAACTGAGAAAACTCAAATAGTATAATAGTTTGAAAGATAAAAAAAAAACAAGTCCTGCCAAGGATGCAGGCGAAAGTTGCACAAGAATTTCGATGCTGTGTTTGAAATGCCACTCTTGCATCAATGCCAATGGCCAGCCAAAAGAAAAGTGGTGATAGAAAAGTCTCCAGTTAAAGTTTTGTTTATAAAGTAAATATTTATATGATGGTTTACCTAGGAAAGAAGGAGGAAATCGGGAGAAATTTTGTTTGGGAGCAGTAGCCTTGAGATCTAGCAAACTGGCATTCTATGCAGGGATTCAAGAGCTCTGCTGTGAGCCAAGTTTGACTGTAATCAAGCACAGTAGAGAAATTTGACTTGTGATAAAAACTGTAATTTGAAGCACTGAAATACTTGCAGCATTCAGATAATTGTGAAATTTTTCCTCCAGTTCTGACCAGCATTGTTAGACTCTGCATAGACATGTGAGCACGTTAATCTCAACAAAAACCAGAATAGCCTACTTTATATTAGCAAGGCATGCATTCTCACTTTTCTCCACTTAACCAGTCCTTGCACATTTAACTGCTCTAAAGTAATGTAGTTGTCAAAATGTTATTCAAATGCTACTTAAACTCTAAAAGTCCATCTAAAAAGTAAAGCTAATGCTTATATACTTGTGGTGGATGAAGGGAAGTTAAAAGAACATACAAAATGAAACCGCAGGTGCTGCGAAATACTCATTTGCCTGAGACGCAGAAAAAAAAACATGGCAGCTGAAGCTGATTATTGGAGCTAAAATGAAAGAGGATCCTTTCCAAAGAGTAATTGATTTAAGATCTGTGAACATTTTGCTGACAGAGGACACAAAGATAAAAAAAAAAAACTGCTTTTATCTGTGTCCTTTATACACATCTAGTTGCATCAGAAACAGTGGATCCAGATGACTTGCCATCTCCAACATTTGGAATTGACCTGCTTTGAAGAGTCATAACTATAAAGCCTTTTTTGGTGTCAAAAAAGCGAAAACTGAAATTACTTATCTGCTTTGAAAAACATTGAAAAGGCTGATTTTATCTCTTTCATACTTTTGATATTTATAGGTTTGATGACTAAAATAAATTTTCCTTTTCAAAAGTTTCAAAATGAGTTGTATATTAATAATCAATTTTTAAAAAGACGCTCTGTCATGCCCCCAGTTGCAAGTTGTTTCCGTTTTCCGTCTTAGAGAGCAGACATAACCAGAAGAGTCGAGGACAGACATGTTGAGGGAAGGCGAGGTAACAGGCATTCCTCAAATTTAGATAACCTTGCTTTAGAGCTATCATTGTAAACCAGCAACAGTGAAAAATGAATAGTGACACAGCTGCACCCTCTCATGACTTTTTTTGTCTATTTTTTCGTAGCCACATGTATCAGTGTCATTATATAACTGTCAAATTGCCATAAAATACATCCCTATTAATGCATATACTTTTAAATTTACACCTCTGGATTACCAGATAATATATTTACACCATGAACTGCAAACTAGACTCACCTTTTCTTCTTATTTCTTCACATTGTCACACACAAAAACAGTCACATTTGTGTAATGCCTATTTTCAAGTCTGTTATGATTTGTGAATTAGCACCATGTGCAAAGGCTTAGAAGACAGGTTCTCACGCTTCCTCAAACATAAAATTCTGTTCACCTGCACTGGGAGATCATTAGTGCAAACATTTTACTAACATGAAGCAAAGTTTAACTAGGTTAGCACATCCAAATATGACTCATAAATGCAATAAGATTCTCTGAAAAATGAGCTTGGAGGATATTAAAAATCCCTGCGGTGTTGCCTAAGGAAGGAAAAATGGTTCAATAGCACTATTTGAAAAGCACTTTCAATTCTTTAGGTACTATAGTTAGACTGCATCTGTTTAAACAGTAACTAAAGCAGTGGGAGATCATACCTATTTTTCTTACAAAGCACAATTTGAAGACTGCAGTTAATACAGGTCAAATGACTAAAACATTACTGTTACACCTGTAAAATTACAAAATCTGCAGTTATTTTCACTCCATGTCAATCCTCATCTTTCCCTTCAGTAGCTGTGAGATGAGGGCAAGATTAATTTAATTTCTCTAATTTAGTCTTGTCATTTATAATTAATATTTTTTTAAAAAATCAAGAAAACGATAAAATGCAGTTTTACTACATACATGCTTTCATTCTTGGAAGATACAACATTAAAGGAGAAAAAGACCATACATGAAAGAAAAATTGAGAAGTTTTAAAAAAAAAAATCTTCAGCTGAATCTTTTATGTCAACATTATAGAAATGCTAGTAACTGATTGCTAGAGTAGGCATTTTATTGCACAATTATGCAGATTGGACGGGGACACATTTTATTTTTCCCTTGATTTCTATTCCAACCGACTTTATTTTGCAGCTACCAGAGTTTTCCTTTAATGGTGATTAGATTAGATGGAGACCTGTTTTGTGTTTTTCTCCATTTCCAGCCATCTGTTTTATTTTTTACAGAAATCTCTAAGCTGAGAACTGCAAAGCTTTACCTGCCACCTTTGCACTACTCAGTGCCATCCTGGAAATGAATAGGGACTTTTGCTGCTTGCCTGGCACACAGTGATATTCAGCACCTGAATATCACTGTTTGACCTGGCCTGTCATTCAAAACTGGTTTCACATTTGAATTCCAAGCTTTATGTGTGCTCTGAGCCACTGGAGCACTGGGAGTTTATGCCGACAAGACAGACTGCAGACTGAAATTCTTCTTATGATAGTTAAGATAACTACCATGGTTGAAAACAATAGAATGAAATGTGTAAGCTAAACAAAAATAGACTTTATTTTAACAATATACCATACAAGGCCCTTTGGCATAGTAGTGTCTTAGATGGCATGCTACTAAAGTTTAAAGCGCTCTTCAAGTTGGAAAATAGACTGTGGATGTGTGAGAAGCTGGGGGATTTAAAGAGATTTCAGTTATTCTGACTTACAGCCTGGAAAATCATGTCCAAGTAGGTTTGGTTAGCAAAAATATCCAGTTTGGGTAAAGAGAAGATTATGATTTGGGGGAAAAAAATTCAAAAACCTTTAGCTTTTATCAGACAATTCCTTCAAAATGTGAATTGTATGTCTCTCCCATTTGGTAATAACTAAAAATTAAACTACCCAAGAACAAGTACCTGAGATTCAGCCAAAATGACTTTGTTCATCAAGGATGTCCAGCTGCAGTCCTCAAGAGCCAGTGGCCTGCCATTTTTGGATGTCCTTGCTCAGACACAGCTGATTCAGTCAGTTCAACTACTTCCTCAGCATGTCGTAATGTTCTGCAGAGGCCTGCTAATGAACCATCAGATGGGTTGAAGCAGGAATAGAACTAAAACATGCAGGACTGACTTTGGGCACCACTGCTGTACATAAATGAACTGCACAGAATTCATATCATTAGGTCTTTATGCATAGTTCTGAAGGAGATGTTTACAGAAAGTACAGCTTAAGCTTTTCATCATTGAAGCATAGTTTAAGGTCTCATAGCGCTAGACAGTGATATGTGGCTGTGCGGAAACAGGGCAGCGTACACTCACTGATTCAATAACGCATTCAGTTATGACTTGAAGGTAAAGCAGGGGTCATCATTTTGCAAGAAATGATTTAAAGTTTTTAATTTACAATTTTGATTTATTAAAGATGTGTTGCTTAAATTATTATAAATACTTTTTCAACAGTGAGCATAATTATTGTTGGAACGGTCTTATATTTTGTTCTTGCGCTTCTAGGTGTCTGGGTGACATAATGTCCTTCCATTTCTTGATGACCTTGTTCGTTGTTATCCTTGTAAACACAAATTGTGTTTTTAAGGATGGCCTGTTGAAGCCAGACTTTTTTTGTCATTCTGTATGGGCCTTCTTGATGTATGTAAGAGTATATATACTAGTAAAAGCCTCTACCTTTCAACACATCTGTTTTCTGATCTCCATGTTTAATGACAAGTTCATGAGACTGCAGCACTTTAGCTTTCAAGTGCAACACTAATAACAGTATAATAATTTGTGCCGCCTCATCTACTGTGAAAATGGCGGCAATCAACCCCTTAATCCTCCCTCGAAGTCAAGGTACAACAACATTAATGAAATCTCAAAGCAGAAGAGAAACTGTATTTTTCTGTGCTTCTTGTCTGGTCTCTTTCTGTTGTTGTTTTCTATGACTGTTGCTCTGTCCTTTCCTGTCACTTCAGCATGAATGTTTTCATGGGAAATGTGCTTGACCTTATTGAGTTCAGTGTTGTGTCCATGTTTAGTTTTTGTTTTGTTCATGATTCCCACTATTCAGTCCTTTTTACTTGCTCAGTGCAGGTAGTCTGATATTTTGAAGAGAAAAATATCAGTTTCTACTGCTTTTCAATATAAAGAAAAACACTACATATTTTTTAAATATTAAATGTGATATTGTGGAAAAATATGAGTAGAAGAGTGATTTAACTAATAGCAAGTGTCAGACTTAAATTAGCAGAGCCCATTCTCAGCAAGCCAATGGAGCTCTAAACACCATTCACATGCTCACAAGGAGATGCTTCCCCTTTCTTGAATAATGTCCTTTAGTCACGCTCTTATATGCTTCTAGAAATATTTGCATAATCATATACAGTCCTTTCCTGTCATTTTTCTTTGATGTTTTTAATGACAGTTATGCACTGAAAGTTTAGTGTTGTGCTTTAAGTGACTTTTGAAAGGATTCAAGGAGATCATTGAATTATCATATACAAGCTGTCGGTGGTATTTTGAGTATCTCATAGAATGAGTTTTTGAGCTTTGATGTAAACTGGCAGAAGGTTCTATCTAAAACCCATAACTATTTTATATAGTGCAGGCATGCTTTTGAAATCACATTTAATATCACGCTCAATGTTTCCTTAATAATTAATAGACAACTCTGCGTATTTTATACTATTTAGTGGTGAGACGTGAATGAAATTTTTAATCTAGTTAATTGCAGGGTCTGTAAGTAATTAGTCACAATCAATCAGATTTTAATCTGAAACTGTTGACAAAATGAGCAAAAACATTTTGCTGCTAAATTATTGAATTGATAGACATATGAGCTCAACAAAAAATTCATTTGTTTTTAATCTGTTATTTAGGTTATTCAACCATCAGATTGGTGCTAAGTGCCATTATACCTGTTCAGCTTTCAAGCATTCCATGTAACTTCTTAGAAAAAATACTTATATAGATATGTGAACTGTGAATGCTGACATTAGCGTTGGGGACCTCTGTGCTTGCTGCAACATGTTTTGCATTGAGATGGTATTTTAGGCTTGAATACCTTCAGTGATAGGCTAACTCCTTTTTTACACAACTTGCACACAATTGTCTTTTCCAGCATCTCATCTGATCATTTTTTAACACAAAAATTAAACCAAAGTGGGCCAAGAAAAGCGGCTTTATTGTCCATCACTGCTGTTTGCAGATGCCGCTTGTGTGTCAGATTTATGGGTGTACCAGAAACAATACGAAAGGTTGTGGCTCGGGACTTTGTGTGTTTTAAAAAAAAAAAAAAAAAAAATAGAAAAAAAAAGGGTTTAATTGTGTTAAAGTTTTTAATGCTTTGAAATCTATTATTAATTAATTGAAATTAACACGTTAGAGGCCCGGCTCTAATACTTTGAAACAACCCAAATATGAAGCAAGGAGTTTCGTGTCCATCTTAAAATCTCCAATGCTTAATTGGTCATACTAACAGTTTTTGTAATTTTTTGTTTTTTCGTCATGTTGACCTTACTTCTGTTATGTTCCCCAATGCTGCTGTCACACAATTTATCCTGCTACATACAGTTAAAACCACATCTGTACATACCCTGTGTACTAAAGTTTAGATTAGGCCAAAAAAATTCAGCCTTGTCCGAGCCCTACCTGATCAACTAACTTTAATTATAGGCCCGAGCCCGAAGTAAACCTGACATATTATTTTAAGATTTTACTGCCTAACATCTTCCAGCTCCATTTTGTCGCTTGTTGTATCACAGGGTGAATCAAGTGCAAATCATCTGGGATGTGTTATTGATAGGAGGAATGTGTACATTTATTGTGCAGTGCACTATGCTTGTCTAATGAACTTCTGCACCTGTCTTTCTTTCCTGAATAGGGTAAGCTTCCTACTCCTATATTTAGGCTAAAATAAGTAGATTAACACAACTTTTTATTGTGCATTCTGGTTTGGTTTCCTCTGTGCTGTATGTATTGTAGGCTTCTTAAACACTCCACAGAAGCCCAAGCCCAACCTGACGATCAAGCAGATCATTTTTACCCGACCTGACCCAAATTTCGGGTAGGGCTCGGTCTGTAAATCTAAACTCTACTGTGTACAACCCCTCCTGTGGTCTGTTGAAGTTCAACAGAAGTTCCAATGGGAATGTTTTGTACAGGAGGGACTGGTGCTCTTCACAAAATAGGTGCATCACAAAGAAAGAACATCATGTCGAAATGCTGAAGTAACATAAAACTGGAAGTTGAAGCTTGAGCACAAATGGATCATCAAATTAAGCATCAAATTCCCTTAAGCATAGAGGGAAATCAATTACAAAAGGATTTACAGACAATACAGTTAATGTTGTTTATCAGAAACTACTGATCTCAGTTCCGTAGAACATTTGTGGTCAGAGAAGAAAATGTGTGTGTCAGCAAGAGAGCCTACGAACCTGACTTGGTTAACCTAATTCTGTCAGTAAGATTGAGCCAAAATTACAGTAAACTATTGTGAAAAACTTGTGGAAAGACAATACACACAAAAAACTGCAATAAGGAAGTTTTTGTAAACATCTAGACCCATATTCTCAAAGACTCCTTACACTAAAAGTAACTCCTAGTGACATCATCTCCTCCCAAAGTGACAAAATGTTAAGAGTAGAGAGGAGGACTTTCAGTGAGCCTAACAGTGTCTTAAGCAGGGAAGATTCCAGAAATACTGACAAAAAGGAGAGAGATTCTCTGTAAAATGGATAGAGCTATGCCAACAGCCGGTATACTCCTGTCCTGTTTGGTTTTCGTGTCCTTTTCTTCTCCATTTTATGTTGATCGTTTCATCAGATCAAACAACTTTATGTAAGCAGCCAATACAGTGAATTGCTGACAACTGAGCATCCACATTAATATCAAATAGATGATGTATTAAAATGACTAGCATGGCGAGAAGCCGTGACAAATCATAGTAATGATGAGGTTGTAAATAAGGTACGATCAAACATGTTAATGCTGTGTGGCAGTTAATTAAATTTTGCATAGTCACATCATCATAACACACTTTTCTTAATCCAGTCGAAGTTCTATGATCAGTAACTTTCTATCAAACGATTACGGGGATGTTTTGTTTTTTTTCTTTGGTGTCTTATTGTTTGGTGTATCAACATCACAGTCAAAGCTAGAACTTATTGATCTATTTCAGAAAGACTGAAGAAGTAAAAGCTACCAGGGCATATTCTCTTTTTTTTTTTTTTAAAGATTTTTGTATGATAGGATATGTTTTTTTGTTTGTTTTGTTTTTTGAACATTTGGTTCTCACCCCTTACCAGTTGGTTCCAGTAATGCTCCATTAAGTTGTTTGCCAACCGACAACAAACAAGAAGTAGAAGAACCAATCACAGTCCCTAGAAAACAGCATCACACCTAGCAACGGGGTCAACTACCCCTCACTAAGATAGGAATTTCTGTCATTTCCTCACTCAGAGTTAGTATTTGCAGCTGATTGAATCACTCTTAAGCTAGGACTCCTTGGCAGAATTTTTTTAGGCTTAGATTGGAGCTCTCTGAGAGGACTCTGAGAATCTTTGAGACTACGGGTCCTGTTTTCAACTTTGTTAGCCTTACAAATGTAAATAAATAAAGCAAAAATTTTAGAACATCATCATCAATATCCTGCTGCATAGGTTGTAGGTATACTTTTTTGTAACTTTTTAAAAAATATATAATGATCACTTTGGGCTGAAAATGTAATTTTCTGTATTCAGACTACATGTGCCCAAGTGGTTATATAACTATATTAGGTGATCCACTATACTTGGTCAAACCCCTTGGAACATAGGCTGCTTCAAGCATTTAGCATGTTGACATGAGTGAATTCTCATTAGTGCAGATAGAGCGTCTGTATAGCATTATGCAAGGTAGCTACTCACAAGTGTGATAGGAATATTAGACGCAGGTTCTTTTTTTACAAACAGCAGCAAATAATTTGATGTTTTCCTCTTGGCTTAGCTGGAAAATATTTTGGACAAAAGGGCAGAAATGTTGTTTCTTTTTCTTAAGCCACAAGAGCTATCTGCTGATGTATATATTATAAAAAATGCCAGCCCTGGATAGTCTACAACAAATGACACATTTAAAATTAAATAATTAGATATATAAAATATATCTATAAAGTAAAAATTTTATTTCATGTTCTATTTCATACCACTTCTGAAGTCATATTAAGCAAATTCTGATACATATGTATTGCAAAAAAAAAAAAAAAAAAAAGAATTTTAAAAATTTTTTTGTACTAATGATTTCCTTTGTTACACCAGTTTCTACTTTTCGAAGGACATTCATGTTAATTTAAAATGGACAACTGTAACCTAATTTATTGTGTAGCCAGCAATTCTGTAACACATCTGTATGAAGATGGTTTGGATATTTATTTTTCCAGCCAGTTGGCACAGGTTTCAGAGAAAAAGAGATCATCTCAATTTGCAACCAAATGTTCACATCAAGGGTAAATTGCACATTACTGGCACAAGGATGTGAAACTGTGCCATCTTTGCAACTGTTAGCGTAAACACTGTGGGTCTCAGTTCAAGCACAAAATGTTTAGCAGCTCCTCTTTTAGTAAGAACAGATAGAGCAAACACTCAGTTTATTTTATTGTATATTGCACAAGATAAAAGCAGGTGGTCTTTTACAGCTATGGGAGTAAAATATAACTTTCATGATGATGATAATTAGCTTTTTTATTAGCAGTATTTTCTTGTTTTGTTCTGGGTTTTTTTTTTTATTATTATTATTTTTGCTCTTCTATATCTGCTCACTAGGCCACTTTCAAACCTTTCTACTTTCTTCACATCTCATTTGTCTCTCCTCTTTTCATCCTGCCTCATTTATCTTCTACTCTCTCTGAGGCATAAAGACCATATCCTCTTTATCAGTGAGCCGCAGCAGGAGCATGTCACTCTCACTCCACCCTTTACTCTCATCATCACTCCTTGCCTCTCATCGTCGCTCAATTTATTTTCTTCCTCACAACTCCACAGGTTTCATCTTTTCTTCTATGCATCTTTGCTATGATTGGAATATTTAGTTTATGCACCATCAGGTTGGCTTACTTTTTTGCACATTGCCTTTATCTGTCTTTTTCTTTCCTTCAGATGATCTGTTGGTCAGATTTCTTTTTTTTTTGTTTTGTTTTTTTTTTGTTGTTTTTTTTTTGCTTTTGTTTTTTTTTACATCTAAATTGATTATTGTACTCCCACTTCTTCAAGAAGTAAAGCTGTGTTCCTTATTCATTTCGGTTTCATTTTTTTTTTGCCTCCATTATCATTATGCTGCCTTTAACTTTTGTTAGTCATTCACATTTGTGATGGCACAAATTCTAAACAGAACATACTTCAAATAATCAAAGGTAACCATGTTCACTGATGTTAAATCCTTTGGCAAATAGCAGTAGTGCAATAAGTTTTTATGTTGCATTTGCATCCTGATTGTATCTAGGTACTGCCTACTAAAGGATTATGGTACAATATCCCTCTAAAAGAGAACATGGTATTACAATTTCAGCACATATTCAAAACAAAACAAAAATGTATGAACAATATTATATAACATGCTCTAATTACTTTTATTTAAAACAGAAAAACAACAATTTTTCTGACAACTGCTGGTAAAATACCATTGATTAATAGTTATAACATGAACTTTTTTTTTGTTGTACTAAGTTTGATATCTATGGATGGAATTTTTTCAGGCTCCTCACCATGACTGCTGAATGTCTTGTTCTTGTAAGTGAGGGAGAACGTGCAGTAGCAGCCTTTCAGCCAGCTGACGAGGCAGTGTGCAGCAGCATGTAACAGGAGAAAACCACCCTCATTCCAGCACTTTCCTGGTGTTGCTTTCAAAGGACATTAAAGCACAAGAACACTAAGACAGAATCTTTTGCAATTTTAAAACTGGAGCTGTTGAAAAGTTTGTTACACCATAATACTAATCATATAATAATACTTAATTTCCCTTTTGGATCCATAAAATACATTTGAACTGAAATTGAATTTGAATACCTTACTTTCATCCCTCTCTGTTTTCCAAACTCCTTAAACGTTCAATATTTATGATTATCATTTTAATGGTTAAGCTACTGCTATTTTGTATGAGAATGCTTTTGATTTTTAATAATTGACAGAAAGCTCTTTGTTTCAGGAAACAAGTGATGGTTTTTCTGTCACAATTTTTTTTTATTGATTCTTTCTCATCCAAATACCTAGTGTTTTCTGAGTTGTGAAGGTAAAATTACTCCTGGAATCAGAACTGATCCTTCCTCCTTGTGGCAATTAAGAGTTTAATATAGAGAAGTCTTCTTGATCCCTCCATGGTGGGATAAGCTTCCTCATAAGGACCAAAACTTTGTCTTCTCCAAGCAAACCACCCGTTTCACCCTGCTGCTTCACCTGCCAGACACCCCTCCTTTCAAAACCATGCGTCTTTTTAGAAGTTCGGGTAAAGGTGTGACCCAGATACATTTCTCTGCGGATACTTTTGAAGACACACAAAAAAAAAAACATGTACAAGATATTCTGGCATACATAATAATACAAACCTTTTATTTGTTTTTCAGTTATGTAAGTTTTTATTCTCTGTGGTTAACCATTTTCTCACAGAAAACTTTTTTAAAAAGTATTTATATCCTTTGACTGGAACTAAGAGGTCAAAGCCGATCCTTGAAAATAAACCCCTCACCATAATTCTCCCTCCTCCAAACTTTGCATTTTGTAAAATACAATACAAACTCAGACATGCTTATTGGATTTTCAGATGGAGAAGTGATTGTTTACTAAATGAAAACATATCCCCTGCATGCTTTACACCATGCTTGGGGATGTAATGAAAACTTTTCCACAAAACACTCTGTAATGTTCTTGACCTGACGTGAAGGCCCATGATATTTGGAGTTCTGCAATTTTCCCATGTTGATTGAGGTACCACTTCATAGTTAAGTTCCTGCTACCTTCTGCTTCCACTTTATTGTGATACCATGATGGTTGACAGTTGAATGTTTAGCACCAAGGAAATTTTTATGAATGGTCTTGTAGCAGAGGTAGCATCATATCACGGCACAACACTGGAATCAACTAAACTCCTGAGAGCGACTCATTTTTTCAGAGATGTTTGTAGAAGTTGTCTGCATGCCCCAGGCTCTGATTTTACAGACCTGTGGCCATGGAAGTGACTCGAACATCTAAATTTAATAACTTGGAAGAGTGTCTCAGTTTCTTTGGCAACATAGTCTAGCTATTAAATCTGAACTGCAGTCCAATCAGATACTATAAGGTAAAAAAAAAAAAAAAAAAAAAAAAAGTTCTATGCTGCATCTAAAATTGGTATTTTGATGTTTGCAAAAACTGCATACAGTGCAAACACATTCTCGGGTCATCCATTAGTGGAATGTTTGAGGTTGTATAGTCTCTGTTGCATAAATTATTCATTTGAATAGAGTTTTGTCCTACTTATAATCCCTTAGATGTGTTTTTCAGAGCAAACCTGTATTTATCAAAGCATTATACAAAAACTACAAAGCTCGATTTAAACGATTTAAACAAACACGATAGACCAATAGATGAAAGAATAAGCAAAGGGAAAACTAAGACCATTCTTTGTGGCTCTGAATTGCATTCATTAAAGTTGTATAATAGGTCATTGACTCTAAATTTAAGGGGTTTGGGGTATCTTGAGAGACAGCTGTGATAATGCAGCAGGCCTAGGCTCTTCAAAATTAGACAAATGAAGGAAGGAAATGTTCGGGAACTCAATGAACCTGTACATTTCTGCTGAGTCTCACAGATGGTAGGGGAAGAATTTAGCCTAAGCATCTTGAAAGTGTGGACCCAGCCTTCCCTGTCCTGAAGAGTCCAGGCCGATGATGGCAGTGTAATGGTGTGGAAAATGGTCTCGCGGTGTAGTTTGGTCTCAGGTAATCGGTCATTATTTAGATTGCACAGTATGTATAGTGCTACTGCTGACCATGTCGATACTCTGACTACAGTTTACTGTCTTTTAGTAGATGGATCCTTCTAGCCATCATGATATACAACGGCATAAAACAGCATAAATTGTCTCTCTGCAAGAAAAAATGTGCTGCTCAACCTTTTCTTGTTCTTCATACATTTTGAATAAAACAGTGACATAGAGTAACTACCCCAGCATTTCATAAAGCTTACTAAACATGGGCTGGGTTGTCACCTGATAACTAGGTGACAACAGGCTTTATTGTTTTGTGTGTGCGTGCAAAAAAAATGCTTGGTTCAGAAACAAGAGCAAATATTTTTTTTATATAGTCAAAGATTTATTGGAAAAGCACAGTTGGATAGATAGAGAGAGAGCGAGCATCCCTTTTTTCAGAGGGTTATTGATTTCTATTTCATTCAAGATTTAAAAGAACATTATTTTCTGAAATGTTTCTTTTGTATTGTGATATGGTTATTTGGAATACATACCAAGTTTGTCAATTTGTCTAAACTAATGATTTAATTAGCTTAGAGCCAATTGACCTCACTGACAAAACCTTTCAATATAGTCCTTGGTCTGTAAGCACTCACAGTTCATATTGAACTATGACATCATTACATCGTTTTATTGGTTCTATTTTTATCTCTTTTTACTGTTTTTACTTCTAGTAGTTGTAGTTTAATCACTATCTTTTTCTCAGTAGTTTAATTGTGTTACTAGCTGAGCAAGTTTGTTATGTAAAATGCTTTAACTGTGAAGTTGAATTCATTTTATTAATAAACCCTTATATATTTGATAGAAGTTATCTGTGTTTATTCCACAAATGTGTAGCATATTGCTGTTCAGATAACACCAGTGTTGGACTTATGCCTTCATCTATTATTTTAAAACCTTGGCCTTATCAGGCAGGTATGATAAATAATAACTGAGACTGAACTCTTTCACTTTATTATATATAATTTTTGTCTGCAATGAGATGGTACCCTGACTTAGTAATTTTTGATCTAAGTGACTGCTTTATTAATAATTGCCTTGAGTAATTATAATAATCATTCATTTCCAAAGTTAAACCTACTGAAGTGCAACATTTTTGGTTCCCTGTTAGAGGACTGATGCAACACACTAATAGTCCAAGATAACAGTAATGGCGTTTGAGCATATAAGTCCTATCTGGCAATACTCTGTTCTGTAAAGTAACGCTGGCTAGGATATAAGGCATGGAAATTTTTTGATATGATGCTCATGGCAAGATCACTCCACCTACGCGAAAGTGCAACTCCAGTAGAGCGAACCGCTGACAAACAAACACGGTTATAATGGCAGAGGTAGTGAAGCTCAAACCCTTACCTAAGACATTTAGTGAGGCATTTTTGCCTTATCAATCAACATTAAGGCAAAGAATATAGGCAAAAAAAATTTTTTGAATGAGTCATACATATAAGTTTGTGAAGTTATCTGTGGGAAACCACAGAGAAATCGATGTTAAAGGGACTGATCTTAACAGATTACAAAAAAGGAGCGCTAAATTGCTTGTTCAAAAATAAATGTGTTTCATACAAACCTGTAAAGGAACTTTGAAGGAGGAAATTCTTTTTGTTTTATCTTGAATATCCCTTTGACTGTGTGATGGTTTTCTGCTCGCTGGTGGCTGTTGATATTCTTTTTTGTTTGTTAAATAACATGGCACAATATTCAAGTTTATTCATGGTTTTATTTCATTTTGATTTTATTGCATAAATAGTATCAAAGGTCTGGCTGCACTAATCTGCTCCACTCAGACATATTTTGCCCGCACAAAAAAAATGTGGAACATGCATTATTATTATTATTATTATTATTATTATTATTATTATTATTATCTAATGTATTTTGCAACTGCAAAAAGCTGGTAATTACTTAACGGTACGTAAACGAGCATTTATCCATTTTTTACATCTTTCCAGACTCCGTTTGGGTTTTGAAAATAGAATAAACTCTATTCTGCCTTCTAAATGCTCTGAGTAACGTGTCGCAATTGCATGTTCCCCACTGACAACATTTAATTATTTTTTTCCGATTATTTTTCACCAAACCTCTATGACCGCAGCACATTTGTCAAGATAAACCCCAACATGTTGTCAGAGGTTCAGTTCTTATAGGTAAGGGCCGTTTCACTTCAATCGACGGTCGCAATTTGTTCTGTGTCAGTTGCTGACACCAACTGGATTGATTGACAGGTTAGTTTGTAGTAAGGGTACATCCTGTCCAGCGAAATAGTGAATTAAAACTAACTGGCAAAACAGATTATAAAACTATCTGGCATTTTATTTTGTAGAAGGCAAATTAGATGTATGTATGCAAGTGATTTTCACTGATTTCTAGGGAAAAGTCTGGTCACCAAGTTTATGGCTAAAGATTTCTGTCATCTCTATAAAAGGTAACACCTGTACCATAGTAAAGTGAAAAAAATTACACAATAAAATGTCTGATATATTCATACTTTATTGATCTGGTTTTGAAAATAGCTTGCACATCCACCAGCAACTTACACTGTTATTCCATCTCGATTTATTATGCATAGACCATCTTATATCCAATGTCACAAAACCTAGGTTGACATAGCCAGTTTAAAACTAGCTCCATAGTACGACTAACCACAGTCTTCCTTGTTAGGTACGGCAGATATCTTCGGTTAAAGCTCCTTCATAGTATTGGCCACAGGTGTTTTCACTCTTCATTTAGTTTTCTTATCCAGACAAGACTCATTGCCTCTTTCATAACCATGATGCTGTCTAAATGTGGGCTTAGAGTGACTTGTGTTGAGGAACATAACTCCCTAAATCAAATTTGACCTATTTAAGGCACCTTATTGGTCTCGCTAGGCATTTAGAGGCTGTCTGGCTGGTGAAGCTGTAAAATGATGCATTCTTATTTACCTGAGGAGGTTAATATCAGTTCCCGTACCTTCTGCTGTCAGCAGTGCCTTACAGTTCATATATTACACTTCAAACATATCATCCAGTCTAACCATTTCTTGCGTCACACACTTTGTGTTTGCACAGTTGTGCTCATGAATTGTATTTTATGGAGTTAGACATGAGCCACCACAGGGTATGAGATAAAGGCTGGAAAAGTACAGATTGTTGCATCATTGGCCCTACTTGGCAACTGCCGTCTTCATTTAGTTTCCTTTTAGATCTTCTGCTGAAGTGCAAATGTGCTTTTTTTTTTCTTTTTTTTTTTTTTTACCAAGCAGTGTAGCTAGTTCAAGATTGTCACTGTAAAATGAGATAAAATTAAAATAAAATTTCCAAGATAAAGAAATCTTAAAGACAAAGACAGTTTTGTTTATTTCCTGTGAAACTAACACCCTCCAAGATTTATAACAGGTAGCCACTTTTTTGGACAGATCTTCAATGATCTGAGGTAGTTATTTCATGTCAATATTTACAGTTAAACCAGAAATGTACATACACTGTATTAAAAGACTTAACCTTTTCCTCATTCTCTAACATTAAGTCAGATTAAACTTTTCCTGTTTTAAGTCAATTAGGGTATAGTAGTCTTTTTTTCGTAAATCCCAGAATGAGAGAATTGTTGTTGTTGGGGTTTTTTTTCTCTCTTCAAATTCAGAAGATTACATCAACCGTCTTCTGTTGGGTAGATTTAAAATATTAATTGACTGAAGGGACAGCCATAGATGTATTTTTAGGGCAACACCTAATACGTGCTGCTTTGGAAGAGAATTGGAAATGAGCTGAAGCAATTACTCCAACTGAACCGTTTCTAATTTGTAGATCTACTCATGCCCAAAGCCCATGTCCTTGTCTGATGTAGTTATAATTGAAGTGTTAGAATTAGAGAAAAAAAAGGAGTAAGTGAGAAGCTTGCATGCTTGAGAACATCTTGACTGGGGCAGCATGAGGGTGGCGGTATCATGTTGTGCTAGTTTTTTTTTTTTTCTGCCGGAAGGACTGGTGCATTTTCCAGAATACGAAGAATTACGAAGAATGACCATTATTTGGAAATAATGAAACAACTTTTCAAGACCTCAGCCAGGATGTTAGCTTGTGTACAAATGGGTTCTTTGAAATGGATAATGATTGTTTTCATACTGTCAGGTTAGTTACAAAGTCAATGTTTAGGATCGACCATCTATGGCCCTAATCTCAGTGCCATAAAACTGCAGGCAGAGGTGAAAATGTGTATGTAAGCAAGCCAGGTTAAAAACCCAACTCAGTTGCACCAGCTCTGTCAGGAGTAATAAGCCAAACGTCCAGCAAACTATTGTGAGAAGGCTGAAGAAGGATAACTAATATTTTGTCCCAATATATAACCACTGGCAAAAATTATGGAATCACCAGTCTTGGAGGATGTTCATTAAGTTGTTTAATTTTGTTGAAAAGCAGATCACAGACATGACATAAAACTACAGTCATTTTAAGTGGCAACGTTGTGGCTTTAAAAAACACTAAAAGAAATCAAGAAAAAACATTGTGGTAGTCAGTAACAGGCGCTTGTTCAGCTCAAGCAGAGCCAAAAAAATTATGGAATCACTCAATTCTGAGGAAAAAATTATAGAATCACCCTGAAAATTGTCATTCCATAACATCTGCATCAGATCTGCTTGTTAGTCTGCAGTTAAAAAGGAGTGATCACACTTTGGAGAGCTGTTGCACCAAGTGGACTTACATTAATCATGGCACCAACACAAGAGGTGTCAACTGAAACAAAGGAAAAGATTATCAAACTTCTTAAAGAAAGCATAAGATGTTGGTCATTCACAGTCAGCTGTGTCCAATGTCTGGACCAAGTACAAACAACATGGGAAAGTTGTTAAAGGCAAACATACTGGTAGACAAAGGAAGACAGCAAAACATCAGGATAGAAAACTTAAAGCAATATGTCTTGAACACAGAAAATTCACAACAAAACAAATGAACAATTAGGAAACTGGAGTCAGTGTTTGTGACCGAACTGTTCGAAACCACCTAAAGGAAATGGGATTTGCATACAGAAAAGCTAAATGTAAGCCATCATTAACACCTAAACAGAAAAAACAAGGTTACAGTGGGCAAAGGAAAAGCAGTTGTGGACTGTGGATGACTTGGAGAAAGTGATATTCAATGACTCTGCATTGGGCAAGGTGATGATGCTGAAACTTTTGTTTGGTGCCGTTCCAACGAGATTTATAAAGACTGCCTGACGAAATCATGCAAATTTCCAGTCATTGATGATATGGGGTTCCATGTCAGGTTAAATCATTGGGGAGATGGTTGTCATTACATCGTCAATAAAAGCACAAGTTTATGTTGACATTTTGGACACTTTTCTTATCCCATCAATTGAAAGGATGTTTGGGGATAATGAAATAATTTTTTTCAAGATGATAATGCATCTTGCAGTAGAGCAAAAACTATGAAACATTTCTTGAAGAAAGACACATAAGGTCAATGTCATGGCCTGCAAATAGTCTGGCTCTCAATACAATTGAGAATCTGTGGTGGAAGTTGAAGAAAATGGTCTATGACAAGGCTCCAACCTGCAAAGCTGATCTGGCAACAGCAATCAGAGAAAGTCGGAGTCAGATTGATGAAGACTACTGTTTGTCACTCATTAAGTCCATGCCTCAGATACTGCAAGCTGTTATAAAAACCAGAGGTGAGGTGGTGCAGCAAAGTGTGTTGAAGTGTTCTTTTGTTAGTTTTTTTTTTCATGATTCCATATCTTTTTCCTCAGAATTGAGTGATTCCATAATTTTTTTCCCTCTGCTTGAACTAAACAAGTGATTGTTCCTTACTACCACAAGGTTCTTTCTTGATATCTTTTAGTGTTTCTTAATCCACAACGTTGCCACTTAAAATGACTGTAGTTTTGTTCATGTCTGTGATCTGCTTTTCTTTTTTTTTTTCAACAAAATTAAACTGAATGAACATCCTCCGAGACTGGTGATTCCATAATTTTTGCCAGGGGTTGTATATCACATTTAGTCAAGTTATTGTCAGATCAGTGTCTCTGGACCAGTGTATGTAAATACTTAAATACTTACAAAATTTTTTGTGAGAAATGGAGACCTTTGGCTTATTTCCTCCCAGTAAAAAGGCACCAGTAGTTTGGTGATTACTTAAAAGGTGGAAGTAATCGTTCTCTCTCTTCTTCTCCCAATGCTCAGTCTAAACAAAGCTGTTTAATATAAGTTGGTCACTATCATTACTTATTTGATTTGTTCCATCTTTGTCTTCTATCTTTGATTGCAATAATCTTCTTTCATGTCTCATGTGTCTCTTTAATGTTTTTTTTAACCCACCTTCTCGCATTTCTTCTCAGTCTTGCACATTATCTACCTCTCCTTGCCTAATACCTTCTCTTGTCTCTTCATCTCTGCCTCTGATTCTTTCCCCAGGGGAAGATGGTGAATCAAACCTATGGTTCTTAGCGATAGAAGCTACGCTACAGATTGTTTCATATCTGTGCTGTTATACACAAAGTCGCAGCACACCATATCCCATGTGCATTGTTTTTGTTGAGATAAAGTGCATTATCTCAACACTGCTGTTTGAATAGAAGCATTGCACAGAGTCCTACTAACATTCTGCTGATTCATCTGTATGACACTTCTTATCCCTTCCTCTATTTCCCTGAAGTGTTCTTATCTATTTATACTGCTTCACTAAATAGATTCTCTCTTTCATCTACACACCCTATTTTTTTTTTTTTTTTTTTTTTTTTTTTTTTTGTTTGTTTTTTGTTTTACAGCTTTTTTCCAGGCATTTAAAAAAGGCAGTTTATCATCCTGTGTATGACTTGTCTTTTCTTCATGGGATATTTCCTAAGAAATTATGTTACACCTCTAGACTTTTTAAGTTATTTCTCTTAGATTTATGTATGTCAATAAATTGACTACCATCTAATGGCTAAAAGTTTTGATGTTATTCATACAATAAAAGGTTTCAAATTAAAATACTGATGAAATAAGTTATTAAAGAGAATCAGAAAGGGAGTTTATAAAATAAAAACCAGATCCAAAGAGAAATTGGAATTGGTTAAAAATTAGTATCAGCAAGTCAAAGTTTTCTAAAAACAGGAGATCGGAAATCAGCTACAAAATTCTGATTGTGCACCACTACCAAAAGAGATAATCCAACAGTGGAAAAAAAAAAAAAAAAAAAAGTAAAAAAAAAAAAACGTAAGCTTTCAAAATAAACAAAGCATGCTGGAACTTGAACCAAAGACCATGACACAACCATCAGCATCAGCTGCGTCCAATTGGTCAGGACAGTTGGTCCCCAGTGGCAGTAAGCTGAGATCAAGCAGGACGTTTGTTGGATAATATCGGTCTAGTAGCACTGTGTGGTTGTGTTTTCTACACTAATTTAAATACCTTTGGAGTTGACATTAAAACACACATTAAACTGGGTTAATTACCTGAGGGTTACACACCATAATTGCATCACTTTGCTTTAAAATCAACAAGAACCACTTTTAGTTAGTGGTTTTTTTGGTTTTTTTTTTTTTTTTTTTTTTTTTGGTTTTGTTTTTTTTTTGTTGTTTTTTTTTGGGCCATTTCGCATTCACACATTCAGCAACAGGGTTTAGTCCTGTTCAAAGGGAGAGAGCTACCCCACCCAGGTCATTGTGCTGAAGGTAATTATGCAACTTAGATGGCAGTTTTTCCATTAGGCCACTTTTCACTAGTTTGATTGCGCAGCAATGTCAAATTAGTAATTAGCATGACAAGTGCTGTTCTCATGATCCATTAGTGACTAAATATTTACATTACAATACTCTGCTTCTGCATCTCTTTAACTTTTTTTTTTTCTTCCTGCTTTCTGTGTTGGGATTTTTTGATGTTCCTTGAGCCTTTTGCAAAAAGTCCACTTTCTTCTTGTTAATTCAAATTCAAAAATACTTTATTTATCTCAATAGGAAATTAAATGTTGATGTAACTCATTTAGTCAAGAAGTTATTATAGATGGTGATAGCTGTGGGCAGGAAAGATCTCCTGTAGCGGTCCATTTTATAAGCAGTCTGAAGAAGCCTCTGACTGAAGAGACTCTGTTTTCCAATGAGAGTCTCATGAAGAGGATGGTCAGGGTTGTCCACAATTTTCTTAATGGTATGCAAAATCCTTATTTGCATAATCATCTCCAGAGGTTCCACAGTCGTACCCACAACAGAACCAGCCTTCTTTATCAGGTTATTGAGCCTTTTTAGGTCTCTGGCTCTGATGCTGCTGCCACAACAGATGATGGCAGAGGAGACGACACTCTCAACAACAGATTAATAGAAGATCTGCAACATCCTGTGGCAAACCTTGAAGGATCTTAGCTTCCTCAATAAATACAGTCTGCTCTGTCCTTTCTTGTAGACGGCTTCACTGTTGAGCCTTTAGTCCAGTCTGTTGTCTTGATGAACACCGAGGTATTTCTATTCCTCAACCACCTCCACTTCTTCTCCCATGATGGAAATAGGGTTGTTAATGTTTGGTCTGGAATAAAATCAAACTCCAGTGAGAGAAAGAGAAAACAAACATTGATAGAAAATATGTCTTATGTGATAGTTAAAAACTAATAAAGAATAGTGTGATTTTTGTTCTTTTACCTTCTTGTAAATAAAACAACACTCATCACTTTGTTTGAAAAGTTTTATTTGCCTAATGATGTTGACAGTAAGCACATTGTCCTTGTGTTTATTTGCAAGGCAGAGCCTTTCAACTTTTACTGTGCTATTGTTTGTCTCTTCCCCAGCTTCACTTCACAGAAAACAAATGACTTTGTGCTTACCCACAGAAATGTATCAACGCTAGTCAGCCATCCAACTTCCATGGCCTTTTTTTTCACTCTATTGTCAAGGATTGTTTTTTCCAGTGCTTTCCTCTACGTAAGATGAATGGCTGTGGCTACATATACTGAATCACTTTCTTTCCAAGTTCTTTGTTTGATGTTTATGTCAGACTTGGAAAAGGCAAAACGTCTGAGATGCTTTCCTCTTCACTTTTTTGTCAAAATTGACTTGGAGTGTTATTGATCCAGGTACAACATGATAGACTTAGTAAAACTCACTTATTGTTACTTATGTAAATAGTCTCTCCATTAAAACAAAAATCTATTTGTGATGTCAAATGACCTGTCTGGGACTGTTCTAGTCTAGTTTGTGCCAGTCTGTTTGTATCGTATTCCACAAAGAGCTTGAAAACAAGAAGTCAGTTTATAGATCTTATTACTAGAAAACAACAAATTGAATCCTACATGGGTTATTTTGCAAATAGTTTGGTTATAAATTATTAAATAGGGTCTCTGTGCAGATAAAGAATTATTTTTCAGTTCAATTCATAAATATATTATTTATTCCAAAGCGAAATTATATGTCAGAATTCATATCATTCATGTATCTTCAAAGAGTCGTTGTGGATGGTGATACTATGGGCAGGAAGGATTTCCGGTAGCAGTCAGTCTTGCAACAAATTTGTAGAGGTCTCTGACTGAAGACTGTTGCTACTGTATGACAGTCTCATGACTGTCATGACGTGCTAACGGTACCATTACCGGGCAGCAGAGACAATATTCTACAGTAACACGTCCTGGATAACACCACCAGTTGTTGGCATGCACTGCTAATCCACCTCATTTGGTTTTGCCACTCTTTAAATTTCTGTCTGGCTCTATGGTTAGAAAGCCGGGCAGAGAGACGGAGTCGGGTACATGATCCTTGCCCATTGTGATTGGTGGATGAGATGGTTTGAACTTCCTTCTTCTCTCTCTGCTCTTTGGTCTTGCTCTGCATCCATAAGGCCTCTATTTCAACTCCTCTTGGAGTTGAAACAAGATTTACAATTTAATCCATTTTAAAAAAATATATATTTGTGCAAACCTGCAAGGAAGAAGGAATGGAATTTCAATTTTAAAAACATCTTTTTAAAAAGTTGAAATTATCTGGTTTAATGTTTCATATTACTTATTTTGCCATAATGCACCACAACTGAAAATGTCAGTTTGGTTTGAATAATGGCTTTGACTGGTATTAGTTTATCTTAATTAAACAGAATTTCATTAAAATTAATTTATTTCAGGAATTCAGTTCAAACGTTGAGCACATCACACAGAATGATGTAGTTCAAGTGTTTTTGTTTCTAATTTTCAGTATTCTGGCTTACAGATAATAAAAACCCAAAATTAATTTCCTCAGAAAAGTAGAATCTTACATAAGACCAAATTAAAACTCATTTGTGTATTTCTTGCTTTTTTTTCCTCTGCTGCAGCTGGCGCTGGAGGACCCGGTCCATAGTGTGTCTCTCCAGCAGTTTGTCTATGAAAAACTGAAGGCACAGCAAGCCCTGATGGGGGACCAGAGCTTCGGGGTCCTGATGGAAACTG
Source organism: Anableps anableps (assembly GCA_014839685.1). Classification (NCBI taxonomy): domain Eukaryota; kingdom Metazoa; phylum Chordata; class Actinopteri; order Cyprinodontiformes; family Anablepidae; genus Anableps; species Anableps anableps. The sequence goes on from CM026066.1 coordinate 26,987,512, forward strand.
TGGACACAGAGCTCGTCAGGCAGCTCCAGGAGTTCTTGCAAGCCCTCTGAATACAAAATCCACTCCTTCACTTCCTTACACAAATGCTACACTCTACCACCATTTAAGAAAAAAGGAAAAGAAAAAAATACTAAAAAGGCTAATGATCTACCTGTGTGACCTCCTGATTCAGAACTTCCCAACTTCTACCCAGACTATGCCTTATCTATATCCAGTCCTAGCCTTGTCAACCACTCTTTGTCCCCTTCGATGTTATTTGTGGGTGCCTATGTATGTTTAAAGACTTTTAAAACACCCACATGTAGACATCACCACACCAGAGCTTCCGTTTAATTCTCCTAGTTTCTTAACTTTGGAATAGTTTGACTTGAGATGGGTTAAAAGTTGGAATATTGATGCTGATATTGCAATTGTTGGAAGATAACATACAAAACTCAGCTGCAGGAGCCAGAACAGAAGCCTCTGACTGTTTTTCAATGGGGGGAAAAAAACCTGCAGATTGTAGCAAAAATGTGTAAAAAAGCAAACCTGAAGGAAGAAAAACAGTGTTTACAGAATCTATTCTTAAAAGACAAAACAGAAATGTAATTTTGTATGTATGTAAAGTATGGATGATAATCTGCATGACGATTCCTTTTTTTTTTTTTTTTTTTTTTAAATTGGTCATGAGAGGTCAGCTTGAAGTTACTACTGAGCGATTTGTTTTTAATTTGTTTTGTTTATCAATGCATACATTTTAAAATAAGTTTAAGTGTACTAAACCATATATATATATATATATATATATATATATATATATATATATATATATATATATATATATATATATATAAACTTACTGCTGCTAATAGATGGTGTATCAGAGCACTTTAATAACCAAAAACTGTTTTACTTTTTTTTTTTTTTTTTTTTTTTTTTTTTCTCTCCATCTCTAACACAATAATTGGGTCTCGGAGCAGGACAGGAGTTGGATTGAAAACATAAATTTTCATTTTCTGCATCTTAGTGCAACTTAGTACAAGATGCGTACTTCATGGAAATCTCAAAAACTGTTTGGTCATGTTTTTCATTTCATGTGAATTAAACAGTTCTTTGGCTTTTTAAGTGTTTGCTAATCACAGAAAAAAGTCCCACTGGTCCTGCTGTCGTGACATTTTTACAGACCTGTTTTATTTAGAAATGAAGCTTTGATAAATGTGATCTGAAAGGAGAACAGTTTGGTTTTGTTTGAGATTTTTTCAGTCTAATTACTTAAGAGGTTTACAAAATTGGTGATGAGAAGTCATAAATTACTTGACTTTGGCAGATCTAAGTACTCCATTCAGTTTAATTTGAGCCAGTTTTATTGTGAATATAAATTATAGCTCAGAAAAATGGCTTTGCTGTAAATTTGAAGTCATAAAAGGGAAAAAGTACAATCTGAAAAAATGTGAACCTGATTTAATATTGATTCTTTTGGGATTTATGGAACAAAGAATTTTCTTCATTACATATGATTTATAAGCAAAGGTAAGATAATGATCCAGACTGTAGCTCCTTTGACACTGTGTCAGAATTACAGCCTTATGCTTTCAGCCTTACCTATTCTTAGAACCTGAAAGATCCTTTTTTACTTGTCTGTTCAGTTCTTAACTAGATTAGCTGTAGAGAATTTCTTGTTTCTTCTTTTTTTTAATTTTAGTAATAAGTTTTGAACACCACATACACAAAAGAGAGTATGTTTGGTTTTGTTTTGTGGGAAGTAATCCCTGTTTTTCCTTTCTCAAGCCTTCAATAAAATGAAGTAATCAGCCAGAGCAGCTGTCAACTTCTTTTCCCCAATCTGTTTAGGGTCCCTGCTGGAAATGATTCAGATGCCTAATAAATTTAACCACCTGGCTTTATCATTTTGATTGCAAGCAGACTGATAGCCTGAACCTGACATAGCTATCAAGTTTAAGAACACTTGGTGCAAATGATATAATAAAGTTGGTTTAGGGCTTAGACTGTCAAACACTAAAGATCCAAACACAACCGCAAGGGATGCACCGATTAGGTTGATCAGGTCTGACCTGCTGGTTCTGATTCAGCCCATTCTAATTGTTCTTTCTTAGGACCACAATGCATACACTCATCTGTGTATGCTTAATTTTAATTCATAAAACCATAGAAAGTGCTGCACGCTCTTTAATAGGTAGTAGTTTGGATCAAACAAAAATATGAATGCATTACAAAATCTAAGAATTTGTCTGTTATTAACCCATGTTTGAACTATATTTTATTAAATGAGTCAATCTTGCAATGTAACAAAAATCAATCTGAAGAATAATTCTTTTTTTAATCTCTAATGGTTTCAAATGAATGAAGCAAACAAGAATTTTAACTATTTCTCATAACTAAATGTATTTAGGTAATAGCACTCAAAGGATTGCACTTAAGTTAAAATGGAAAGATAAGTAAAATCAACATGTTAAAATTGATAATGCTAAGATCTACTTACAAAAAATTAAAGAAAAAATGTACTTAAAAAATATGAAAAATAAAAATGATACAACACTAATTCTGCTTTACTACTACAGTTAAAGGGAGAAGTTTTATGACGAGTGACTTCATTGTCAAAGATATTAAACTGATTCAAGTCTGAGATCTATAAAGAGTTTTATTGGTCTCTCAGGGGAAAGAAGTTGCATCCTAATTTTGACTCAGTTCCGCTCTGAGAAGGAAAAAGAAAACATGGCTCCCCATAAGAATGAACCAAATGTCTTACTTTGATATCAGAGTGTTGTGCTCATGGAACTGATTCGGCTTGCAGTTCATGCGGTTTCCATACTTCTGGTGTCTGAGCTTACCTGACAGAGACGTTTCGGCACAAACACCTGTTATTTGGGCCAACATGGTCTCTTTGAGACTGGCTGTGCAGTGTAGAACAACTTAAATGGTCGAAATGCAGAGGACTCAAAATAAGTGGAAAAAGGGCTGTATTTGTAGAGAGCACTTGCTAGCACAAAGTTATCTAGGTGGGAATAGGGGTGGGTAAAAATATTCGTGTCACTATGTGAGCTTGGTGTCTCATAAAACAGTTCGGTGTAAAGTGAGTTTATTTGCAGTTGGCAAACAACTATTGGTAGGCATTACATATTGCATATTAATAATCTAAATCAGCCGATCATAAACAAAATCAGCTATTCAGACGCACAGACATTTCCCCCAAAACATACTAATCAGTAACACCATGAAACAGCTCATGGAGTAGTCTATACAAAAAAAAAGGATCTCTGAAGTGATCTGGCATGGCCAGATCACAGATTTTATTTCAAAGTTTCTCTAGTTTGTCCTGATCGAGCCTGTCATCGCCTTTCGCACCACAGATCAAACATGAGGAAAGACCCAGCTGAATCCCTGTAGAATTACAGCTAATACAATCAACCTATTCTGTTTTTACAGATCTCGCCATGCAGTTACTCAAAAGTTACTTCTTTCTTGGTGGGGTTGTTAAAGGGTAACAAAACAAAATCAAATAAGGGCCTATAGCCTTGATACTATCATTGAGAATTTTCACACACATCTAAGCACCACTGGCCTCCTGAGGTAAACTCATGAACGCCTGAATGTCCTGCATTGCAGTGTGTGGTGTGTTTACGATTCAAAGATGAGGGATGTCATGTTGTATGTTGACATTTTCATTCCGCTGAGGTAAAGCCATATAAACATACCTGCACAGACGTTGGCCCTTTACTACCGAGGGAATGTAGATGACATATATAGGTGTCTTTGGTCACAGTAAACCCTTCTTGTTTACAAGTTCATATTCAGTGCTGACATTTCTCGGCATTCCATTGGTGTTTAGGAAATTTAATTTAAAAAAAAACTCTTCATATGCACATGATCATCATATTGCGAGTCACTCTGGCAGACACCAAAGCAGCATTGTTTTGTTGTAACCATAAATCTGTTGAGAATAGGATTTGACTCATACAATTTACTACAAATGCTTTACCCATAGACATGAATATTTATGTCTTGTGGCTTTAACACTCCTGTTAGTCCAAATCAATAGTCCAAAAAAGGCTGTGGTGTTGCGCTGTTCTAAATTTAGCATTTTGACATCATTTGTGATCAGTGCCATTTGATTGCACATTCATCCCATAAACAAACCAAAATTTCCAAGCAAATGCAAAGGTTCAGTTCAGCAGGTAGGTGAGAATGCACTCTGAGTTTGAATCCAGGACATGGGGCTATTGCTTCCTGGGGAGGAGACATCAGGAAGGCTGATCATCCAATCAGAAATGAACTTATGGTAATGTGAAAACGATGTGAAGTTTGACAGCCTTTGAAAAAAATTATTTCTATTAGTTTTCTTACACTGCATCTCTTAGGCTAAAAGAAACCAAAAATGTTAATTTATTACTGTAGCCACTGCGATCCTGTGACTGGGGTTGCAATGCTTTCACATTCAAAGTCCATAAAAAAATGAACATTCTATTGATTGAAGACAGGTTCTCCATCCTGGTTAAACACAATCCATATTTAGTTACCAGTAATTATAGATTACTGCATAGATTATGAATTTCAAATTTAGAAAAATTACAACATTCATAAAATAAACTTACATATACTATTTTGACAAAAGTGTTCACTCACCCCTCCTAATCAACTATTTTAGGTTTTCCAATCACTTTCATGGCTGCAGATGAATAACATTCAGTACCTTGACATGCTTCTTTTACAAACATTTGTGAAAGAATGTGTCACTCTCAGGAGCTTGATGAATTCCAGCATGAAAATTTCACAGTAAACTGTTAGTTGATATAATCAAGTGTAAGCAATTGAATTGGGTTTAACAAGAACTCGGCCACTAAGTGGTAGGTCAGGTAAATATGGGGTCAGCTTAGGCACACAATGTGGAGAGGTGATCAACTTTCTTCAGCGTCGATAGCTAAAGATCCAAACTTCATGTGTCCTTCAAGAGTGTGTAGAGAACTTCATAGGATGGTTTCCAGGGCTTTACATTAAGTGTAGTGCCAGCTGTTGGATACTGTGGTGTAAAGAATACCACCATTGGCCTGTAGGCTTATGGAGACATTTTCTCTTGAACTACTAATCATGCCTTTCTTGTCTGGGTTTGGTAGGTGTGAAGAGAACAGCACTTGTTTGACTGCAACTTTACACTGTCTAGTGTAAAATTGGGTGCAGAGGGAATATGGAGTTGCTTTCCAGGAGTTTAGCTCAGCCTCTTAGTTACAGTGAAAAGAACTTGTAATGCTTCAGCAAACCAAGACATTTTAGGGAATTACATGCTCCAAACTTTGTGGGAACAGTTTGGGGATGACCTATTTCTTTTCCAGCTGTGAGCCACTGGACAAAGCGAGGTCCTAAAAGAAATGGATGAGCAAGTTTGGTGTAAAAAGCTTTTCTATTTTAAAAATACTTTTTACACTTACGATGCCATTCTTTGTAGATAGAGAATATTAGGAATGCACTTCTTCTTGAGACCCTTCTGCTACCAGCTGTTGAGTACTGGCAGATGTTATCTGCAGTGATGTCAACTGTTTAACATGAGAACTACAGCAGTTTGGCTGCACCTCAAGCATACATGTAGCCATAGCATAAAGAATTTAAATGAGATCACTTTTATTCCTGGGGTGAACACAAAAGGGCCTTTGAGAGAAACAAATTATTGTTAATTTGTTACTCTCTAATTGCAAGTAAAACAAATAAGGAAATCAAAGCAACACTTTTTGAAATTATTTTATAAAATTGAACAGTTGCTACTTTTACCTACAACTCATATTTCAGAGGGCTTATCAGGAAATTGATAGCTGACAATAAGCATAGCCATTTTCAATCAAATTGCAAAACATGACCCCTGTAACTGAAGGCTAAATGCACATGATGATGCCAAGTAGAGTGAGTTATTGCAAAAACATGATCTTTAGGCACCAGGTTACAGGAACAGAACCTTTATTAGTATATGCACTCCCTAATAAACTTGCCCACACTCTGGCCACCCCTTGTATAAAAGTCTAGTTCAACAACTGGAGAAAAGCATTTTTTGTAGGAAAAATATCAAATCTGTGTGTGTGTACTGCATTTTTGTGGATACATCCACACAGTGAAATATAGTGGAAGCTTAATATTTTTATGCATTTTATGAACAGTGACAAAAAATCAATTTGTCAGATGAAAAAACTGATTAAGGGACAACTGTCAAAATTATGTTTGAGTTATTGGTGCATCACAGCTAACAGCAAGAGGTACATTAGAGAGTTCCAGCACACCTAAAGAGCAGGAAAAGGTGTTTGTGAAAGCTCATCTGAATAATTCTTCACACTACAATCAGTTTCGGAGAGACCTTGCCAGAAAAAGGACATTTGTAGGATGACACCAAAACAACATACTGGAGTAATTAGGAAAATTACATGGCAAAAACTAGCAAAACAGATCAAAGCTTTACTCTACACTAGCGCCCCTGGCTCATTTTCATCATTGTGCTCTTGGGCACAATGATAACTTGAGAAACAAGGAAGCAACATTATGAAATATAGCATTATTGTAGTCCTAGTTGTTGATGTTTACATGTTGAACTCTTAATGAACTCTTCTGAGTCATCGGGCAGGGGGTGGGGGGGTGGGATTTGAAAGAACAAACAGTTTGTAGTTGGGTTCTCAGAAGTAATCCCAATTCTTCCATGGAGCATTATAAAAATTATTTAAGAGGCCAGTATCACAACCAAGGCAAGAAATGTAAGACCACTGAAACTTAACAACGAGTCACATAGGGGGACTCTTAAAGTAACTTTAAAGGGATTAGCCTGTATTATATTTCTTTTCAATAACAGCTGGATACTAGTCAAGTCAAGTTTATTTGTATAGCACATTTCAAAAGCAAGGCAGTTCAAAGTGCTTCACAACATAAAAAAATCAATCAAGTATACCGCAAAGTCAGCAAAATCATTGAACAAATATCAATGCATCAAAATCATGAGGATCATCAAGCAAATATAATTTGAAAATATTGATCAATGTTCCACTTACTACTAATCAAAGGCAGCTCTAAACAGGTGGGGTTTTAGCCTTGATTTAAAGGAACTCAGTGTTTTGGCTGTTTTGGAATTTTCTGGGAGTTTGTTCCAGATTTGTGGAGCATAAAAACTGAAAGCTGCTTGTCCTTGTTTGGTTCTGGTTCTGGGGATGCAGAGCAGACCAGAACCAGAAGACTTGAGTGGTCTGGTAGGTTAATACAATGGCAACAGGTTTTTAATGTATTTGGTGCTAAGCCATTCAGTGATTTATAAATTAACTGAAGTATTTTAAAGTCTATTCTCTTAGCTACAGGGAGCCAGTGTAAGGACTTTAGAACTGGGGTGATGTGTTATATTTTCCTGGTCTTTTTTGAGAACATGAGCAGTAGTGTTCTGGATCAACTGCAGCTGTCTGATTGATTTTTTTAGGCAGACTTGTGAAGACACTGTTGCAATAATCAATGCGACTGAAGATAAACACATGGATGAGTTTCTCTAGCTCTTGTTGAGACATTAGTCCTTTAATCCTGGAAATATTCTTCAGGTGATAGAAGGCTGACTTTGTAACTGTCTTTATGCGTTTCTGAAGGTTCAGGTCTGAGTCCATCACTACACCCAGACTTCGGGCCTGATCACTAGTTTCCAGTTGTAATAACTGAAGCTGCGTACTGACTCTAGATCGCTCCTCTTTCGGTCCAAAGATCATAACTTCAGTTTTATTTCTGTTCAGCTGCAGAAAGTTTTGGCACATTCACACATTGACTTGTTCTAAGCATCTGTTCAGTGTTTGGATGGGTTCAAAGTCACCTGGTGACATCGTGATATAGAGCTGTGTATCATCTGTGTAATTGTGGTAACTGATCTTATTACTTGTTATAATCTGAACAAGTGGGAGCATGTAGACATTAAATAGGAGGGGTCCCAGGATTGAACCTTGGGGTACTCCACATGTGACTTCTGTCCACTCTGATGAGAAGTTGCCTATTGACACAAAGAAATCCCTGTTATTTTGGTAGGATTCAAACCAACTGAGTACTGTATCAGAGAGTCCAACCCAGCTCTCCAGTCGCTTCAATAATATATCATGGTCAACAGTGTTAAATGCTGCGCTGAGTTCCAAAGTTTCACAAAAAGACATGCAAAGACCATCACTTAATTCTGCATTGTGTAAATTTGGGTTGATGATGTTACATTAGGCAGTTAGGCACTTGACTGCCAGGACCAACTGCGAGGAGGGAGGTTCAAACAAATCATCTGACTTTAGTGAACTTTGTGCTGGATGAGCTACTTGATTTTCTTTTAGTCTGTCAAATTTCCCCTCTATGAATAAAATCCATTTAATTGTCCATTCTCTATACCCACTTGTTCTTGTATGGGTGTGGGGGGTTTGGGGCTTTGTGCCTATCTCCAGCTTTCATTGGGCGAATGGCAGGATACACCTTGGACAGGTCACCAGTTCTTTACATCCAGATAAGGATGATGATGATTAAATCTGTCTATGTTATTGCTTGGGATTTTACATCTCATTAATTTCTAATAATTCTTGTTACTCATAAAAGCTCAATTCTGTAGTTCACGTACCATAGAAATATATTAAAACCCAATGAGGTTTACTAAATGCGGGAAGTCACCTAAAAAAACTTCTCTGTTTTGACTGCAGTGAGGTGGTTATTTTTTTTCTTGCCTTTTCCCCACTGGTGTGGAGGAAAGGCAATTGTGGCAGCTGTATTGACTCTACTGCAGTTTCAGGCATGATGGTCCTCATAACTCTGTCTTTCTGGCATTCATTCTTTGCAATAGTGACAACACTAAAGTTAGCATCCAAATGAAGACTTCCAACTCACTGCCAAAGTAAAAGTGTGACTTCACAGCTTTCAAAGTATCTGGATTGGCTTTTGCCTACTAAACTTTGTAAAGTTCTTAGAACTGGTCAGATCTACACTATTATTTCACACAACTCTGACATAGCTTTTCGCTCAAATGACTCAATTGGAAGCTGATATCACCATTCAGTGTTTCCTGCTTTGGCATTAAATATCATTGGGGTGGTTTGATAATTATGCATAGAGGTGGGACCAAGTCATTGTTTTGCAAGTCTCGAGTCTTTATCCTCAAGTCCCGAGTCAAGTCTTAAGTCCCAAGTCTGAAACGTGGAATGTTGCAATTATATGTGAAATGTAAACATTAGACCATGTTTTGTGTTTTAAATCTGTATTTTCCTCAATTTGTGATGAAACGTGCAATTGAACTTAATAAATATATAATAAAGTTATTCTAAAATTGCACCTCTATTGCAGGGTTTCCCAAACTTTTCACCGTGACCCACAAAATGCCAGAGACTGGCGACCCCCTAAAAATACATTTTATTTTGCTCTATTTAAAAAATAAATAAATAAATAATATATATATATATATATATATATATATATATATATATATATATATATATATATATATATATATATATATAGAGAGAGAGAGAGAGAGAGAGAGAGAGAGAGAGAGAGTGACATAATTATACTATTTTCAAATTAATTTATTTTATATAAAGGATTAAAAGGTATATTACTGTACATTATTTAATAAGACATTTAATGGTACATTGATTTATTTCATGAGATTGTGATTTTGCTTGTGATGGGCAACAAAGTCTGACTTGTAACTTTAAAGTAGCTATAAAGCCTCATACAAGTAATTATTCATCTACGCCTCTCTGTTCCCCTAAGCTATAAAGTTTAGGATGGACTAAAAACAACATTGCATGAATTAAACAATACTGTTTGCTTACTCTGAGAATGGTTATGATTTCTTTATATTCATGTTCATTTTATAGCAGCCTTTTCTTGAAATTCAAAATGGGGAACTTTTCTTAGTTTGGTTTACGTGTTTCTGCCCGCTATTACTTTGAAAACACTGATATCAGAAAAGGCAAAAGCAATATAGCTTTCTTCATGTGCCATTTTTCTGTGAAAATCTGTAAATGCTGCACCACACAGTAATATTTGCTAAGGTTGCAGCTGGATGGCTTGTTCCTTTAAATGGTTTCCCTGTGTGGCTCTGCTGCTCAGTTCTGTAACTATGAGGTCTGTAAAGTAAATAAACTTTGTTCACCTCTTAGATATCTGCCCTTATAAGATTACCTATAAGGAATCAGAACACAGAGGTACCAGTGGCCACCATCGACCCATTTGTCTTAATTGGTTGAGAATGAATGTACTTCAGGGTAGTGGTCACTTTACTGGCTTATAGAGCGTGGAGAGACTATTAGGGATTCTGCACTCATCCTTGCTTCTCAACCTGCCTTTTCCTCTTCACCAGTGCTATTAATCCAATGGACTCTACTCATTCGTCTTTCCACAGGTGCATTATCTGCAGAGCTTAGCATTTAATTGTTCCCTGGTGTGCATGACAGAGAAGAGCGAGAGGATTAGTGCTAATCAATGATTTGCATTCTTTATTGGATTACTTTCTACCAAGATTACAAAATTAATCAGCAGCATGTTGCTCTGTCCCAAACTTGGGGACTTGACAATTAATTTATCCCCCTTTATTCATATTTGTTTTCTATGCATCTCCCAAGGTTATGCCAAAAAATTGTCATTTATTTTTTATACAGGTAAAAACATTTTTATACAGGTGGAAAACGTTTTATTCCACTACCACTTTCTTCATACTTTACTTCTAAAGGAAGCAAACTTTCTTATAATCTTTCAAAATGTTCTCAATCAGTAGATCTTCATGCTTTCTGAAGGCTTTTCAAGGTTTTCCTTCTTAGACCTAGTTGGTTTGTCACTCATTTTCGGCTCACTCCTCAACACTCGTCATGACAGGGTATTATGTAGGACAAGTGAAGGGCAACAGACGGAGAAAGCCTTGTAGCTGTGACTGAAAAACTAAGTATGCCCCAGGGTTTAATAGCTTTTAGATCCACTCTTTGCACCAATCACTTTAAATATTAATCATATTTCTTTCCATCGTAAGCCTCTCCAATCACAGCATAGGAGTTTTTCTCACTTTTCACTTTCAGCATTTATTTGCATGTAAAAGTCAGCAGGCTTCTGACTATTTGAAACCTGTCATTTATAGTTATTTTTGTCATTTTCAGTAAGTAATTTATAATCTTTAAAAATGGAGTTCAACTGTTTCTTTTATGACCTACATTTACAGCGCCTTCCAAACATTTTCATTTCACTTGAACATTTTCACATTTTGTCATACTACAACTGAAAACCTAAATATGTTTGATTGCGATTTTATGTGATAAAACAACAAATGCAATGCATGAACTTGAAAGGAAAGTAATATGCAGTTTTCAGCATCCATCCATCCATTGAATAGAATGTAAACACTTATTGAATTTGTTGGGAGCAGTGATGATTATAAATTCTAACAGCTCCTGGGAGGAAGGATCTGCAATGACACTCATTTGCATACCAAGGATGCAGCAGTCTGTCACTGACGGAGCCCTTTATGTTCATCCATATAGGGTCACAGGGGAATGGTGCCTATCTCCAGCAGTCACTGGGAGAAAGTCAGAGTACACCCCTGATAGGTTGCCAGCCCATTGCAGATATATATACCGGACAAACAAACATTCAACACACACAAACACTCACATTTAAGAGTAATTTAGAGAGACCCTTGAACCTAACAGTGATATTTTTGGAATGTGGGAAGAGAATGGGTACTCAGTGAGAACCCACACATGCACAGGGAGAAAATGCAACCTCAATGCAGAAAGACCCAAGTAAGACCTAGGGCCTTCTTGCTGCAGGGCAACTGTGCAGACAGGTTGACTATTTACAAATGCAATATCCAAATTTGGTCTTCATTGAGGAGTGGTGAGAAGTGAGCCATTGTCAAAAGAACATGTTATAAATGTTTTTTGTTTTCTAGAAGCCGTGTAAAGAACAAAGAAAACGTGGAAGAAGGTATTCTGGACTGATGAGAACAAAACTTGAACTTTTTGTAAAACATTATGTTTGGTAAAAACAAAAACTGTACATTGAAGGGAACACACTATGAACAAGATGGCAGCATCATGCCCTGTCAAGGTACGGTAGATGTCTGTGCTGATCCTCTTTCGTTGTGTTTCTTTGAAATTGTCCCAGAAGTTCAGATGTGAAATGATTGGGTAAGACAGTTTATTTCTTATTAATTCCGTGTCTTTCCTTTTCATTTTTCGCTAATTCTCTTGCAACAAATTAATTAATTTGAATGACCGTACCCAAGTACTACTTAATTTACCTTTACTTGGACAGTAAGAATGGATTAAGGTTGTCAGAATTTGTATATGTAAGTTTTTGGAAAATATAACTTCATGTGTCATGTAACATTTTAGATCTGAAGCTGTGTGTGTGTGTGTGTGTGTGTGTGTGTGTGTGTGTGTGTGTGTGTGTGTGTGTGTGTGTGTGTGTGGTTAATCTAAATTAATTTTAGGACATGGTTAGGACCAGGTAACAATTTTATTCATAAAACCTTAGGCTTTAAAGGCAATTTTCTTCACTATGAGTGTATGCCAAATTTCTTTCAAGTTTTTTTTTTTATATATGAACTTTCCTGGGCTGTGGTTTAGCAGTTACCTGATTGTGTCATTTTGATTGTCTGTGGCCTCTGGAAGCAAGAAAGTGTCAGTGACAGTGTGTGGGTGAGTGTCTTGTTGTCTGTGCATTGAGCCAGATTAGAAGTGGCAGATCCTGTCTGCTTTTAGAAGCCTGTTATTAAAACCTGAAGTCCTAGACAGCTGCAATAGTTCTGTGTCCCTGCTGTCTTGAACACCACTAATAATGTAGAGTCCTCATGTGGTCATGTGTCTTTGTGTTTGTGTGCAAAATGTTCATATTCGTCACCTGAGAGTGGAAGGGGGGGGGGTCTCTGATTATATTATAACTGATATGCTAATTGAATATTTTGATATGCCTGTGAGTTATACAGAAGCAACCAGTAATAGTTTATAAGCTACTTAACTCACTCTCTCTTAAAATACTCATGAAACACAATGCTCTTCTACACAGCTTGTTGCAAAAAGCTATTTCACAGTTTTAGTTCGAGTTCCCATCAATGCAAGACTGTGAAGTGAAATCTGCACATTAACTTAATTGTTTGTTCATATCTTTCTAAAGATATACAGATGAGGTGAGTTACATATCCTTAAACAATAAGTAAAGTATTAACTAGTGTAACTTTTACAACAAATACCAAGGTAATTACAAAAAGAATGTAGGTAAAATGTGGCTAAAAGTTATTAGATAATTGCCTGGTCAATGCATTTAGATGCCTTTAGATTTCAAGCACAAGGAAGCACTGGGGCTGGGTGCTTGAGTATGTGCTGGCTCACCCTCGTATCTGCTTGCTGGGGCCTGGGTGCCCTGGCTCGGTCAGGCCCCTGCTGGGGGGTGGTGTGCCCTCAGGGCTCAGGTCTCTGTCTCTATGCCCGGATCTGCTCCAGCATGGCGGGTTACCGGCGGAGCCTGTGGGCTTGTTACTGCAGCCCCCTGGGGCTTCTGCATTGTGGCTGTGGGTGGGGGAGTCACCCGGGGCTCTCCTCTGCTACACTTTGGGGGGGTGCAGCTGTCCCTGCGGGAGTGGCTCCAGCCACAGAACATGTAACTTAAAACAAACAAACAAAAAAAAAAGACTTCAAGCACAATTTCAAACTTTATTTGTCATTGCATTGCATCGATCAATTTTCTTGAGACACCATGTCACCACAAAGACAGTAAAATATTGAAGAGATAAAATTTAACAATATCTAAAGAAACAAAATAACTGCAACTGATGCTCGACATCAGGAATTGACCAGCCAAACAATGTACAAAAAAACTGGGCAGAAGTATTAACATCAAAAACAGTCTCAGTAACTGAGTAAACTCTTCTCTTGTTCCATTAAATTGGACATGAACCTATTGAAGATGACTACTTCAGGTCCATTGGTTATTTATTCCAGGAAAGACACATTTTTATTTTTGCTAATTCTGTTCTGACATGAGAACAAAGGTTTGCAGAGTGCAGACCATAATGGGTCTGGCATTTAAACAAACAATGAACCCCAGCCTATTTACGATTCACTGATTCACTCCAAGTTATTTGCCGAAAATTCGCCTAATGGCAGATTTTTTTTCATCGAGCACATCTAAAGTATTTGAAAGAAAATCCAGCTTTGGAAGCTGAAATACCTAAAGGCTACTTGATATTGGCTGGCATTTGCAAAGCAGCCAATCTAGAAGCACATTAATTTTCCTTGGTGCTGACTGGCTGTATCACAAGAGTGGAGACGTTGAAGACTATAGATGTTAGCTTATGCAGTAGTGCCAAGATGGTTTCCACCTTGCATGTTAATGCATTTTAAGATATATTTGGTGTTTTTGAACAACTAAAATAAGCAGATAGATAGAGGGGCTCTCAAGTATTCACAGATTCTAGCTTCAGAAATGTCCCCATTGTGGGACAATAAAGGATATTTCTATTCCATTCTATACTATCTAGCTATTGGGCAATGGTAATCACCATGAATACCAGAGTTCCACTATATTGATGAATAAATAAGGAGGTAACAGCCCAAGCAGAGATTCAAATACAAAAAATCTCTGTCAAATGAAAAAGTGTACAGACATACAGGAAGGGCAATTCAGAAGCAGCATACAGACAACAGTGACGTACATAAATCCCCCATCTGGTAATAAAATACAATAAGTACAATGGTTTGTATCAGAGCTCTTTAGATACTGGCCAGGTGGAATTATAAACAGCAGATTGCCAAAAGCCAACGAACAAAAAAAGTTGGCAGAACCCCAACTGTTCTTTACCTAGAGTGAAAAATGAGATTTATTTCTAAAAAAAATTGTACTGAAGTTTTAGTTTGGAATCAAGCCTTCAAATGTGGGTTTTAAATGACAAATTCTAATCAAAATGATGCCTGCTTACACACTTTTAAACTTCAACATTAGCAAATAACAGCAAATAATGCAAATTGGAGAGTAATAGAAAAAGAAAGTGATGTTGTGTCAAAATATGTTTGTCTTAAGTGTCAAAACAAATGCAGTACCTAAACCTAGACATTTGTTCTTATTTGTTTATTCTTTAAAAGGAGCATTGCTTTTTGTGTAAATATCTGTGCCTGTTTAATGTTAGATTTAATTTCTTAGCATTGGTCTGAAAGTTTAAATGGCACCTGAAGGTGTGTTTATTTACAAAATCAAAGTAATTTCAGAGCGCGTTAGTTAAAATGGATTTTGAACTACATTCAAAGGTTTGCTTGGCACCAGATATAGCTACATGATGCAAAAAAATGGCATTTATAGTACGGAAGTAGACCTATGGAATTGTTCTTTCCAACTGATTGGCAATAATGCCAATAAGCTATGGATCCACTCCTGAAAAAATAGAAACAAACACAGTGCTTTGTGAAAAAGTACCTGTCATTTGACTTTTCCACATTTTGTCACATTACAACCAGACACTTCATTCATATTATATTTTGATTTTTGGCAGACCAACATAAAGTAATGCATAGTTATGAGTTGAAAGAATATGATATACAGTACAATTTTCTTACAATTAAAAATCTGGAAAGTGTGGTGTGCAGTTGTATTCAGATCCTTAAGTAAATAGTCTGTAGAACCACCTTCTTGCTGCTAATATAGCTGCCAGTCTTTTAGGGTATTCATCTGCTAGCTTTGCACGTTGAGATGAAATTTCTACCCCTTTAGATTAAATAGTTTGACTCTGTAAACATAAGTTTCAAGTTTTGTCTCAGATTTTCAGTTAGATTTAGAGCTGGACCTTTAACTGGGCTATTCTAACAGAGGAATATGCTTTGATCAGTGGGAAAGGGAACTGAATCCAAATGCTTGCAATACTTTTCAGACTTTATTAATTTAATATTTTGAAAACAGAATAATTTTTCTTCCACTTGACAATTGTGTGCTAATTTGAGATGGTCAAGCACATACCCTCCGCCTCTCCAAAATACATGTCTATGGCTGTAAAGTGACAAATTGTGAGACAAAAGTTTAAACTTTGTAAACTGAATTGAATGGCTTTTACTTTTCCAATCAATATTTTGCAGTCTCATAGTTGCAAAATTTAGTTGTTTGAGATCAACAACTTTTCTCTTTGCTTTTGATCGGTGCAGCAAATGGAAATTTTATCATTTGTTCGATCTTTTTTGTTTTTCTTGTTGCCTTCATGCTTTAGTTTTTCCATTTTATTTTTTACTCTTTATGTGTCAAAACGTTTATATGGATGATTTTAAACTTTTTCCTTTTCTGTTTTTAAATTTAGATTTTGAAGCGGCTGTGACTCAGTGAGGAAGATTCATCGTCTGACAAACTTGAATTTATGCGTTTGATTCCACCTTGTTTAAGTGTCCTTAGGCAAGACACTGATAGTTAAGATGTTAAACAGATCTGTCTATCAGCGTGTGAATGGGACTCATAATGTAAAACTACTTTGAGTAGTTAGTAATACTAGAAACATGCCCAAAAAGTTCAGTTATTTAGTAAATTTGTTGCTGTTTGTTCTAACTTATTTGTCTCTTAATTCCAAAAAGATGTGTGTTCAGTACTGCACCAAACAAATGTTTCCAGACCTGTTAACGGTTCCCATGAATAATACCTTACCCATTGATTGTATGATCAGACCGCATTAAACATACAGAATCATGCAGACGTTGTGCATATTTGTAAAACATGAAAACTGTCCAGGAAGAAAATTTTAAAAGTCATCAGATTTGCCAAAACTTGTTTTGAAGTCCATTCACATTCAAATATGAGAAAAAAGTGAGATGTCATCGGAGGCTAAAAATACATACCTTTTATTTCAACAACTGAATCGGGGTGAAATGCTCTCTAGTGCAAAGATTAACTGTGTTTATTGATGCAACAGATGACATTAAACATGGACAACTAGGCCATTACCCACATTTATTTAAACCAGTGGCTTGAAACCAGAAACTGATCGGCTGAGTGCTCCAAATGTATTCTTGTTGTTCCAGACCTGTCAATGTGATCTTATTGTCCTGGCCATAATAGCATAAACAGATTGAATTCCAGGAGAGGAAAAAAGTAAATCTGAGCTAATCCCTGAAATGTCTGGAAAATAATCACTGATAAGAGGTAGCCATAAAGGAAAGTAGATAAGGCTCCAAAAAAGATAGAAAAAGCTCCCTATCAGTAGTGTTATAAAACCAAAATACCCTCTTATCGGTTTTCCAACGCTTAATGGCACTCAGAGCAATGCCAATAAAGAATAAAAAGGCACAGACAATTGTATAGGTCTGGCCCTGGTAAAACTGTGTGTGTGTGTGTGTGTGTGTGTGTGTGTGTGTGTGTGTGTGTGTGTGTGTGTGTGTCTGGAGTCTCTTTTCAAAGGAAAGTGACCTCATATTTGAGGACTTATGGCCTCCAAGTAAAGGGCTAAATAAAGAAAGAAGGCATTTAAATTAAGAAACCATAAAAATGAACACAAATTACACCTCTGAATGTTAAAGAAGAGATGTCACCAGGTTTTCGTGACCCATTTCTCCGCAGCTCAGCATGTTCTGGCTCCTGCTGTATGCTTCAAATGGAGATCTTCTTGGTTGAAAAAGTTTCACATTTTGTCGCATTACAACCACAAACCGCTGGGTATTTTACTAGGATTTTATGTGACAAAGTAGTGCAAAACTGTGAAGTTCATGGAAAAAGATACAAGGTTTTAGTTTCTTTTTACAAATAAAAACCTGAAATCCTTTTCTTTGATACTCCAAAATCAATTACAGTGCAACCAATTGACCCCATTAAGTATCAGAGGTTTGTTAGAACTTTAGTGAACATTAATCAGAGAAGAAGCTAAGGTCCATGTTAACTCTGGAGGATCTACAAAGATCCACACCTCAGGTCGGAGAATTTGCTGACAGGACAACAAGTGCGCTTCACAAATCTTTATGAAAGAGTGAAAAGCAACAGGAAGTTTTCATTAACATTTAGCACAAGCTATTGAGGAGACACAGCAAATACATGGAAGAAGGTGCTTTGGTCACCAAAACATTTTAGCCCACATAAAAAGCTATATATGGTGGAAAATTAACACTACACATCACCCTGGACACCATTCCCATGAGGACACATTATGGTGGCAGCATCATGCTGTCGGGATGTTTTTCTTCAACAGTGAGTTAGCGTATCAGAGTTGATGGAGCTAAAACACGGAAATCCTGGCAGAAAACCTGTTCAAGGCTAGAAAAAATACAGGACTGCGGTGGATGTTCACCATCCAGCAGGACAATAAAAGCCCATCAGCATTCATCTAGAGCCACAATGGAATGGTTTAGATCAAAGCATATTCATGTGTTAGAATGACCTAGTTAAAGTACGGACCTAAATCCAATTGAGAATCTGTGGTAAGACTTAAAAATTGATGTTCACAGATGCTCCCCATCCAGTCTGACTGAACTTGAGCTATTTTGCAAAGAAATATTGGCAAGGGTTTCAGTTTCTAGATGTTCAAAGCTAATAAAGATACACCCCGTTAGACTAGCAGCTGCAGCTGGAGCAAAAGATTATTTTAAGAAGTATTGACACAGGGAGGTTAAACACAAATGCACTTCACACTTTTCAGATTTCTACTTTAATAAAATGTTGGAAAACATTGTATCATTTTCCTTCCACTCCACAAGGACATGCTACTTTGAGCTGGTCATGGCAGAAACGTGCCCTATTTTTGCCCACATTAAATTTTAAGAACATTCTAGAGTGCTGGTTGTCTCTATTTTTTGCAGTTCTTTGGACCTGGGCACCTATTTGCTCTTCTCTCCTTTTTGGCATTGAAGTTGTGTGCACTGATTTCCCTCTCTCATCACAAAATCCCAACAAAACACATTAATGTTTGTAGAACATGATCAAATTTGAGACAGCTGAAGGGAAATGAACACTTTTACAGTGCACGGTTGGCTGAATTTTGTCAACCTGAAGCAAATGGATATTTTGTCCAACAATCATTTTAACATCCCTCAGATTGATCAAAGGGAAAAAAAAAAATAATAAAAAGCTAATTCAATATTTTTATCACTGTAAGCAAACATGCAGTACATTACTTGCCTTTAAGAAAACTCTGTGCAAATACAGTCTGTGTTTGAATGGAGATATTGACAGCAAACCTCAGCAGCAATATAACCTGGATATAATTACAATGGCAGGGAAGCGTCCCTTGAGACTGTGTGCAGGTGTCACTCTATCTCAATTCACTTACCCCTTGGTGTTTATGCCTTCAATTCTTCTGAAAAAATGTATTTATTTTGTAGCTGTGTGTGTTGACTGGGCACACGCTGAATCATGGCCAAGTGGCTGTCCAAGCTGTCCAATATGGACTTCACCCAAAGTCTTTTGTAACAGTTCACACCAGACTGTCTCTTCTTTCTCCACTTCAAAATAAAACTTAAAGAAAAAAGCTACAGCAATCTTAACAAAAACAAAAGTGAAAATTTCTCACAAAGCTCTTATTCACGTTCCTTGTTTTTTTTTTTAGTTTAAGCAATGTTTCTGAGTTTCTTATATTATTCTTTTGTTTTAACTTAAAATAATGAAATAATAAAACAGTCATTAGGACATCTCATGCACTGCAGTGAACTCTGTAAAATCTCTAAACTGTTACAGATGGGAGTCAATATCTCAGACAAAAGCTGTAAAATTCTTATCATTATAAGCTTTCTCCAGAGCTTTTTTTCATACTGTGATGAACTAATCCTCAGGGAAGTTCTCACTGTTTTTGTGTACAGAAGCAAGTAGGTCAGCATGGGGATTATCTGCTTTAGTTAGCTGCTGCTGTAACTGAGACACTTTGTATCCAGGCTGAAGTCCAATATCTTAGCTCTACAAAAATTTGTTCAAGTGCCCAAACTGTTGGAAGAATCCAGACTTTGATTCACTAAGTCTACATTCACATTGCAGCCTGAAGTGACCTAAATCTGATTTTTTTGCCCTTATGAAACCTGTATCTGATCTTTTTATGACAGTCTGAACAACACAGATCCGATTTTTACAAATGCAACTTGGATGTGTGGTCCTAAATCTGATACGTAGCTGATCTTTTCAAATGGGACCTGTGTCTGTACGGCCAGGTCGCATTCATTTGACCTGTATGTCATTTATACTCAACAACGTCACTATTCTGCATCCTGATACACAGAAACAGGAAGAAAAACAACAACCATGGTGGGCGATAATGTGGAAAGCAGTCAATAGAGAGAGTTGTTAATGTGCTCCGGTTGGAGAACAACTTTAAAATCTCAAGATATGCTCCACCATTACCATCCATGTTTACTTCTTCAAACACTGAGCACTCTTGCTACGTGTGACATTATTGCATTCTCTACTGCGCATGTGGGACACTTTCAGGTTGTTTGCAGTTCACACAGGAGATCATATGCAAGTCGCATAAAGTCAGAAATGTGAACGACCACCTGAACAAAATCGTATTTCACAAAAAAATCGGAATTGAGCATTAAGACCTGCTGTGTGAATGTAGCCTTTGTTTCTGAAAGTAGAAGCTCATTGTCTATTTTGACCATTCCAGCTTAAGTTTTTATGTGTTTTGGTAGTCATTGTCCTGTTGGATCCCCAAACTCTCTCTGATTTTCAACAGTTTCACCCAAGCTGTCAACCTCAAATGAAAGGAAAGTGGTTACATTTTCAGAAATCAATAAACAAAGGGTCCAAAATGGATCCCTTCAAGCTTGATTGAAAGCTGCGAATTTCCACAAACCACAGTCATTCTGGAGAATTTTTACATGGTAAGACAAGACAAAGATTGAAAAATTTTGCCACAATAAAAACAATGTTTGGAGGAATTAAACCTAAGAAAACTATGACAGCCATTGAGTGTGATGGCAATTGCATCATGCCGTGCAGATGCCAGTTGTACTGGTCCATTGCACAATGTTTATGAAATATGAAAGAAGGAGAACTTCCTCCAAATTCTTTGACTTGTCAACAGCTGAAACTTACATAGTTGGGTGTTCCCACTGAACAATGATCTAAAATACACATCAACACTGGTTTTAAAATAAATAAATCAGACTACCATTAAGTGTCTGGAATGATACTGATCTCACCCCTATTGGAAATGTACACACAATGGTTAACACAAGAACCGACTAATTTAAATAAACTCTGCAAACTGTACCAAGGAGAATGGTTAAATATCCTGCCAGAATTGTACTAGAAGCTTGTTAATGGCTTAAAAAGCTGTGTGATTTCTTGCAAACTTACTATGGGACATTTTTCCAAATATTTCAACGCAAGGCAATGCAAGTATGATTTTGACTGTGTTCAGATTCAAGAAAATCCACAGCAAATTCAAACTTAACTTAAAACGGTTTGCTTGTATGTTTAGTAGAAATCTGTATGAAAAAGATTAAATGTAAAATTACAGTTAAAACCATATTTACAAACCCTCTGTTAAAAGATAGAAACTTCTTGTCTCATTATCTTACATTAAATCAGACTAAATATTTCTGTTTTTGGTCTGTTAGGATTATCTAAATATTTCTGTTTGCCAAATGCTCGAATAAAGTGAGATGTTATTGTCATAAGCTTACACACACTAAGATTACTGTAGCATTTTTCATAACATTTCAGTTCATTTAAAGCACCTCTGCTTCACTGTGAGACATTATCACGGTAAAATCAACAAAGATCTGCCAAAATATTGAGTTGTGGATGTAATGTAAGTATAAACAGCAGGAGAATTTTCTGCTGTCATAACTTTCTGGAAGAAGATGTGTTTTGTGTCCCAGAGATGAACAAGTTTTTGTGTGAATCAATCTCAGAACTAGCATTGTCATAACAATAACATTTCAAACTTGATCCTGATACCAAGAAAAGTACTCAGTACTTGATACCATTTTCCATACTGCATCATTTTTTGAAGACACAAGGTTGTTTCTGGTTAATATAAAAAAAAAAAAAATAAAAAAAAAAAATCAGATTAATTACTATATGACAATGTTCTAATTTTCTTTAATTCCTTTAAAGATTCCTTTTAAGCCCTCATTTAGAAAAATATATAAAACTTAGTATACACATTAATATCCTTTTTGGATTTTTTTCTGGCATTCAGTTGTCCAATTATTTTATTTTGTTATAACTGCTTATTATTAGTGTGCTACTGTGTACTTCCATTTGTCTGTCAATTTGTTTTTGATAAAAATAAATGTTACTAATGAGGGACAAACAAAGGATCATTATATCCTAAAATAAACTGTTATAAAGCAAACATGGATCTGGCGCATACAAATCATATCTTTTTAGAGTATAAACAAGCACGTGGTCCATGTAAATGTATTCAGTAGCAGCCTCTTCAGCTTAATGTCGTCCTGAAGGTTTACTACTTCACTGTTGCAGATACAGAAGCTTTAATGTCCTTTTTAAGTTGCTCTCATACATCAGTGTCACATCATTAGAGTCTCGTACGTCTTTTTCTGGATGTATTCACCATGTTAGCAGAGTTTAAAACTTCTAGCAGCAGCTCATTGTTTTGGTCAGGTCAGCAGCTGCAGGGAGGGGAGGGGCTAAGTGTCTTAAGAGCAAATTAGGAGCAAATTGTTGCAGTCTTTGTTATTGTAGCACTGCAAAAACAGAGATTGCAACAATTTAGACAAACCTGAATAGGTCAGTTTGTATCGATTTTGATGCAAACAAGGATCTTTGAATAATTCAGTTTTCTACTATCAATCATATCAAAATATCTTGCAAACCCTAATATAAATATCACCTTTGAAGTGCAATATTTTATAGTTATTTTTATTTTTTTTTTTTATTTTTTTTTATTTTTTGGTAACTCTTAAGGCTACTCGTAATAAAAATTAGAGGATTTGTTACAAAAGCAAAGAATAAATATCTGAGCAGCCAAGAAATCAGAAATGAACTCCTTCAAAATTAATTCAATATAATAGAAGCTAACTTTACAACAGGGGCTAATAGTGCTTTAATCAACACTGGATTCACTGATGCTGTTTTTGTTAGATTCAGGCTGACTTAGTTTAAGTTAGTGGCTCTGTCTAGCCCTTACTAAAGCAATACTTCTTCATAACTTAAGACATTTTGGGAGGTTTAGGCTCATTGCTCAGGGCTCCAGATGCAGACACAAGCATTTTTTATTTTATTTTTTTGCTTCAGCGACCTTGTTTTGGTATGAGTTTGGGCTCATCACATGCTGGAAGCCTGCAACTGCTTTGAAAAGCTGAAGCTCAGCGATTATTAACCATAATCTGATCTCCAACTGACTCCTTCATCAGAAGATTAAACATAAACTATTATTATTTTTAATACTTTGTAGCATGGGCTGGATGAAGTGGTGGGATGAATGTGGCTGACAAACACTCTCCTAGCTGAAGGACTGTTTTTAGCATCAGTCACTATCACTGGATCCTCATGGTAATCATTCTCACTGGTTAATTTCACAACACCTAATAGGCTGCAGGTTTAAGTGTGTCGTGGCGACCATAATGACAGGGTTTTTAGTTTGATGCAGATTCATGGTGATAATCAGACTGTCAACTGCCTGACAGATGTTTGACAGAGTACCTGTATCTGTGGTGTTTGATCAGAGAGAATAGAAATTAGAGTGTGAAATAACCATCGCGCCTGCACATATGGGCTTACTTTGTCCTTCTGTTTCCCATCTCCCCCTCCTTTGACTCCCCTATCCTTCCTCATTCTCTGTCTCTCCCTGCTGGTGGCTGATTAATATTGGTAACATTATTCTTCCTTCTTGCAAAGATTATTTTTAGGCTGCATATTTGAATTTCATGCATGAATTTCCCTGTAAAGGTGCACATTTAGCAAGGTAGAAGTGTTCTAATTCCTGTTTTTCATGGATTAGAGTCACCTCTAGTTTCCCTACAAGAGGCAACATTATAAGCTTCTCTGTAAAGTCTAAAAAATTCTCTTAAGACTTTCTGGCTCCATTCAACTCCCACTTGTCCTACAACAAGAGTTTTATGGCTGCCCTGGAGGTCCATACACCTTTTTGGATTACCTGATTTCCTCTGGTTCCTATTTCCCATTACACAGGATTTACAAGGATTTAATCTACAACAGCATTTGCCCATGATAGCATGGCTTCATTGATATAAATGTCATGCAGTGGAAATGTCATTACACTTAAAAGTATCTGCTTCATGGTAAGTTGCTGGACATTATCACACTGGTATGAATAGTAGATTACCTTCTCCTTTTGTTTAGGGTTGGCACCTTTCAGTCTGTGCAGAGATGAGGAATGAGTACGTCTCTGCCGAATATCACTTGAATGTCAGATGATTCGCTTGATCACCTCTTAAATCTGGAACATTACCTCGTAGAGTCTAAACAAAAGGAGAAGGTAATCTACTAATATCCATCCATCCATCCATCCATCCATCAATCCATCCATTTAAACTGAGAGGCCTAGACTTCCCTCTCCCCAGGCACTTAGGACAGCTTCTTTGGGGGGAAAAGCGTTCCAAAAGTTCCAAAAGTGTTCACCTGGAAGTGGGTCACTGGGACCCCCATCTGGAGCCAGGCATGGAGGTGGGGCATGCTGGTGAGTGCCTGGTGGCTGGGCTTTTACCCATGGAGCCCAGCCAGGCCCAGCCCAAAGAGGAAATGTGGGTTCCCCTTCCCATGGGCTCACCACTTGTGTGAGGGGCCAAAGGGGTCATCATGCAATGTGGGATGCTAACATTTTCTAGTGTCTTAACTACAGTTTTGTACAGGATCCTGCATCCATCAGTTGTCTCCTGGTGAAGAGTGAATATGTGCAGAGAAAGTAGCTTTAATTAAACATTTTGTGTTTATTTTAAAGCATTCTATTTTCATTAACACTTGGAAAAGGTAGTTATAAACAGTATGTGAAAGCAGTGTTTAATGCAGATAATTTCTTAATCTTAACCAGCCATTCAAAAGTCCAGACCCTGATCTAGATAAGGACAGAGCCACACGTCAATCCATACTACACACCTTGTTTTCAGAGCACATCGAGCTGACACCATTCTGACAGCTGTGTGTGAGAAACCTGATCACAACACAGCATGCTGCTTTAACACGAGTCATTAATCACAATGCTAAATACAAAGCGCTTCATCTATGAACCATGAAAACAACTCTTTCTGTAAGTTTTCTCCACAAACGATTCATTGTAACTGCCAAAAATATATATGTTATGATCCAAATAATCAATGAGTCATATCAAAAGCAAAAAAAATAATGAATGCGTCTTTAGCCTTTGCTCAGCAGTAGAGAGATGCATCTTTATTGAAGACTTCTGGCAGCTGTATGTGATGAGTCAGGCTGTCTGTTAGAAATAAATGATTAAGTTTCAGATAAATTGTTGTTTGTACATTACAACAGCTTTCTCACACCCAGGTAATCCAGTGTTGGAGCAGAGAAGACTGTCCAGAATCTCCAGGGGGCACAAACTGTCTGTCGCTGTCTAAAAGGGCATCCTGAACATGATTAATTGTGAGTTTGTTGGGGAGAACACAATCACAGTACTGTTGTAGCTCATGCAATGCTGAATAATACTGAAATGAAGTGTAGATTTTAAGTTCCTATCTGAAGAGTTTTTATTTTACAAAAAAGATTTCTGCTTTGCTTTTATATCAAACACATGCACAGAAATAAAAAAACTTTTAAGAATAAAAACATGACTCCCAATAAATTTGAGGTTATTTTCCCTCAGAACTGTTGAAAGTTTGTTCAGTAAACACATGATGAGATTAAAAAGAGCCTTTTGAAGGTAAAGATTGTCTTTTTTTTCCACCTTAAATTTTTTGTTTTACAAAGTAAAGACTGAATTAGGAATCAAATAAAAGTAACTTAATGGATCTTTTGTGCAGCACATTGAAGTCACACTGGGTTGCTGTTTAATACAACTGTCTCTGTGTGTTTCACCTTAGCTGTTTTGATTCCACAGTGTTTTTGTTAGGGAGAACAAAGTGATTATTTGAACCTTATGTTGAATTTATTGTCAGATTACAGTCCTCATTCTGCCTTACTATCAAAAATTAGAGCATCTTAGCATCACAAACAAATGGATTTATTTTGTTCTTCAGTTGTCAGCAAGTCATCACTAGTTGTTTTGGACCTTTGACTTTATCTTCACGTGCAATACCCATTAACAGTCTCTTTAGCATTTTAGCTTTGTGCCCTACCTGAGCTAGTATGGGTGGATCCTGTACCATATCGCATCATATTAGGTTGTGTTGCTTCCTTTTGTATCCTGTTATTAAAAAAAACCCAGGCAACAATATTTTATGGGAATGGTGAGAATTTAAAACTAATAAACAGGAAAAGTGGGGAAATGCAACAGAGAATGCAAACAAAAAAACGAATAGAACATTAGGTTTGGTATTAATGCTGGTCTATTTGATCAATTGATATGTTTTGGAATCTGTTCTGTCATATTTGTAGACTTATCTTTGTAATACAATAAGATATTTGTTCACTACTGAAAGTGTTAGATGCATGCTTACTAAAGTAGATACAGCAGACAAAACTTGCAGGTAAAATTGCACTAACAGCATCTAGCTTGCTGTCACAAATCTTGAAGAAAAACAGTTTCTAAACATTCTTTTGAAACTACTTAATTCACTTTCTTCTAAGCAATCATCTTTGCATATGTGCGAGCATGCGTGCTTTCCAGGTTGCATACTAATGGGCCTTCTCCTCTCTTCTTCATACCTCTCTCTCCCTCGCCCACCTTTGATTGTCTTACTTCCTGTCCCTCTCTGCAACTGTCTTTTATTGTCAGGCCTTTTGATGGCAGCACTGTTAATTCTTCACACACCCCCTGGCCACCCACCTGCTGCAAATTGTGCATGACGTGTGGATAATCATTTCAGTGGAGTTTCCTACAGAGATCTGCTTTAGGAAATAAAACCCAGTCAGCTTGGCGCTTTTATCCTACAAAATTAGCAGTTTAAAGGTATTTTTCTGATTGCAATGCCTGAAAGAATTCCTCATCAAACTTTGAACTTCTTCCTCTATTGTTCTTTTCTGTTGCTGACACGTTTAACCCCCTCCTCCCCCTCCCTCCTCACCCCACCCACCCAAAATTATTTGAGAGTATGCTGCAAAGTGAGGTTAGAAGGCAAAGAAAGTTGTTAGTGTGGAACTCATTTGCAGTCGTGTGTGATTGTGGGGTAAGATTTGAGCAGAGGAAGAAGAGCAGGACTGAGATAACAGGGGAGGCAATCTCAGAAGTGAATACATTAAGAGCTTGAGTGCTTTGATGAAAGTTGTCACAAGATATGAAATACATAACAATGAACAGCCTGGCAGCTGCAGCTCTTCGTTCTGTCATAACAGACTCATAAACAAAACCAGGTGGGTGTTAATAGTGTGATTTTGGACTGTTTTATTTGACTGATAAAAACTTGCATTTTTGTAGAGTAATTTCAATATTTTTGTTGACCCTATGCAGCAAATTTTACTCACAGAAGGATATGTTGCCGGTTACAAATATACTCAAACATTTTATTCACTTTTCTTTGAACTGCAACCTCATTGAGTACAAACCCCCAGCAGTTTGCTCCTGTCCCAGCTCAAATTGCTCTCAGTGATTGTGCTTAATGCATTCCATCCTCACATTTACAGTGCTGTGAAAAAGTATTTGCCCACTTACAGGCTTCTTCTGTTTTTGATTTTTTTTTTTCCTCACAGCTAAATGTTTCAGATCCATCTATCTGTCCATCGGTTATACCTGCTTATCCTTGCAGGGTCACAGGGGGGCTGATCCCAAACTCCAGCGGTCATCAGATGAGAGGCAGGGTACACCCTGGACTGGTCACCAATCCATTACAGATGCTTCAGCTCATCAAACAAATTTCAATATTGGACAAACATAACCTAAGTTAACACAAAAAGCATTTTTCAAATGAGGGTTCTTGCTAATGATGGAAAAAAGCTGTTCAAACCAACCTATTACTATATAAAAAAATAATTGCCTTTTAACCTAATCATTTTTATGTTAGGTTTACAGTATTAGGAACAGGGACTACAGCTGCCCGAGAACAGCTAAAATTCGCCAATACTTGTGACCCCTTTAAAAATACATATAAACTGCCTATTTTAATAAGTCAAACACCAAATATGCCTCAGTCCATCGGTTCAGTCCATGATCCATTAATATGCACAGCGGAAAACGTCTTGGCACTACCGCAAAAGCTAATATCTTCTGTCTTCCTTATTTCTCCCCTTGTAGGTACAGCCATTCAGCACCGAAAAAAATAAATTGTATTCCAGGATTGGCCACTTTACAAAGGTCAGCCAGTATCATGTCACTTAGCATAGCACCGAGGTATTTCAGAATCCGAAGCTGCATTTTCTTTCAAATCCTTTAAATATGCTCTACGGAAAAATCTGTGAATCCGCGAATAACTATGAATAGGTGGGAGTCCACTCCAAATCTGATTTAGCTGAAATAATTTAATTTTGTTTATTTCTTTTTGTTTTTGGTTGGGATTTTTTTTTATAGTTTTCAGCCATCCTGATATGGGCTTCCTGGTTTGCTTCAGCTAATTGTTCCTGAATGTTTTCTGGAAGATAGCAGAATTCATGGTTCTATCAATTATGGCAAAAATCCTAAAGTGATGTAGCAACCCTAGACCAACACGGTACCAACACTACTATATTTAACAATTGTTATGGGATTTCTTTTTCTAAAATATTTTCACAAAAGCCTGGGGGCGTCATGATCCATACGTGTTTGGACTTAAGTTTCATTTGCATTTCTTGTTTTGATCTTTTCCTGTTTTTTTTTTACTTAGATCTGGTTTCCATTCCTCTGTGTGTTTTACTTCTTGGTTTATTATTATTTGAGTATATTAGTTCCGGGTTCCTTAGATTAGTGTTCCTTTCTATTTACTGTTTGTTAGCTTCAGTTTTTTTCCTTTCATCCATGGTTTCCCCGAGTCTCAGCTTTGTTTATCTTTCTCCCTTGCTCCTTTCCTATACTTCCCTTCCCAGCTGTTTCACATCCCCTGATTTCCCTCTGCCTGCTATCTTCCCCAGTTGCCTCTGCTTGCTTCTGATTAGTCCCTCTGGTCCCATGCCACTCTTTTCTCTCACTCAGTGTGTATTTAAACCTGGCTATCCTTGTTGTTCTCTAAAGGTTCCTCCATCAGTCTTCATCAATCATGTATTCTCCTATTGCGCCTTTTGTTTACCTCTGTGTCCTGCGGTCTACATTGTAAGTTTCCTTTTATTCATTTTTCATGGAAGTCATTCACAAGCTCTCTGCACTTGAGTCCTCCTTAAAACCAAACATGATGGGTGGGGATCATCTTGATGTTTGTGAGATGGGCTTCTATGTTTGTCAGCAGAAGTTTTGGCCTTGTTATTGTTGACTTATGAGCACTGACCTTGATGTTGACATGAAGCTCTGCAGTGGTTTAGATGTTCTGGATTCTTTCATGACTTCCTGAATAAGTCATTGATGCGCCATTTTGATAGGCTGACCTAGCCTTAAAAGTTTTATTACTATTCTATTGTGGATGGTGGCTCTTACGACGCTTCACTGGAGTCCCAAACCCTTTCCAGTCTGACATATGGTGTGCTGATCTTTTGAGATCATTTAGCCTGCTTCATGTTGCCAGACAGATTCTATTTTGAGTGATTTCTTGATTCTACAGGTCTGGTATTAATCAGGGTAGTGGAACTGAACTTAGCTTTTAAAAAAAATACGTGACCAATCACAGTAAATTCATTATTTAACCGGTCGAGCAATATGGTTTTTTGTTTGTTTGTTTGTTTTTTCCCCAAGAGCTAGGTTAGTTTTTGACTTTCTTACCTTTTTAATAAATGAAATCATCTGAAAACCGCATTTTGTATTTACTCAGGTCATCTTTGTTTGAAATTGTGTTTTAATGATTTGAAACATTTAAGTGCAGCAGAAAACATATGAAATCTGTAAAGGTCAAATACTCATAGGCATGTATATTAAACCCTTAGCTTGGATGTCTATTATTCCCAACATCAACATTCTCTTTTAATGTTGACATAACTCTCTAATACTGTAAAAGATTACCAGCAGTTGGTCTTTCTTGGGCCGCAAGAGATTAAATCAGCTTTGGAGGATTTAAGGAACAATCACAAAGTATGCTTTTGAGCAAACCAAGAGTGCAGTCCACAGTCCCAAGTGTGTTAGCTCATTTCTTTTCTTGTTTCTACTTTCATATGTGTGTCTATTTTTAGTGTGTGCCTTACATTGCTGATTTGTTCAGGGGACATTGTTCCATGAAGAACTGCAAGAGTGTGCCATTTAGTCATCTTTGCATGCAAAGACTGAACATGTATATGGAAATAAATTTAGCGTCTCTAGGTACAGTATTGTATCCAAGTCTTATTTCATACATACAACTTGAAACAGCAGACCTGAGCAACATTTATTCAGGCTTTCTATAAGTCAAAGTTTTGATTCTAGGTGGGTTTTTATTTTTTAAATTTTTCCCAGCCATTTGTAATTCAATCTTCACAGTGTATCGCAATATTCAGGTCTTTAACTTGTTCAGTCTGTTACATAGTAAGCTTACAATTTTCTGTATTTTACTGACATTTTATGTGCACAAAGTACAGCATAACTGAAGTGAAAGTAAAAATAACTGCTTTCTAAAAATTTCGATTGAAGTGGTAGACTTTTTTCTTTACAGCTATGAGTCTATCAGCTTCGCAAATATAGAAAGTGAAAGTTTGATGGACTCTTTTTTGCAAGTTAGCTCAAGTTCAGTTAGTTTGGATGGAGAAGATCTGTGAAAACTAAAGCCTTGCCTGAGACTAGATTTCTCTATCAGCTTTGCACACTTAGACACTGAACACTTTTTTGTTTTTGTAACAGATTTGTTCTTTGCGATATTGCTCAAGTTTAGTCAGGTTGGATGGAGAGCAACATTGCTCCGTGGGATGTTTAAAACTTCATATTACTTTACAGCAATACAATGCTTTAAATTAACCCAAACTGTGTGGTGTGTTCCTTGATTTTCATGATGCTTCTTGTTCACTAATGTTCTCTGAAAAATCTCTGAGAGGAAGAACTATATAGAACAGATAAAGGGGTTTGAAAGTGATTTCTTTATTTATATTTTTACGCAAAGACCTGATGCAGAACATGAGAGGCATCATCCTTCAGCCACTCATATGACGCATGCCAAGTTTGCACCTTTAACTCTGGAAATCTTTGTTGGTTTTAAAGTGTTAATTTTACCTCTCATAATATTTCTAGTACATCCAACAGAATAAAAAAGACTGTCTTAATGATTAAAAAAAAATCTTTTTTATGAAGTTGCCTGCTTTGTAAAGACACAACACTAGCTCATCCTTCGAAATTGGGAATGATTTTATGCCTGGAAGGCAAGGCCACAGTTAACTGGTTTAATAAGTTGACAAAAAACATTAAGCACCCTGCACACTGGATTAAGAATACACTACAACATTGGAAATCAGTCAGAACAAATGGTGGCGGCAAATCAGGGACCCGAGTGCGGCGTATACTGGCCTAGTAGCTGTTTTGGCAGATTAAGACTTGTGGCCTATATGCACTTGTGTGGATTATTCATCTGTGAATCTGAAGATGAGTGGTTACACCAAACTGGCTGCATCAAAGTAATTTTTTTTTTTTTTTTTTTTTTTTTTTTTTTTTTTTTTTTTTTTTCTTTTTTTTTTTTTCTTTTTTGTAACTCTCTTGCCTGTGGAAATGACTTAAAAATGAGGTATTGACACTGCTCTGGTTGTACCCAAAAGAATCTCTCCAAACAGCTGCAAGAAGCAATCCACAATTCCCCACTGATAAATATATTGCCATGATCAGCCCCTTGCACATAAAGGCTAAGATGCACTGTGGGCACACACACCTTCAGACTGCACATATGGACAGGTTGCAGGAAGACCAAGTTGAGAGTTCTCCAGGCTGCAGTTCAGTCCTGGCATTTTATTTAGTGATGAGAAGGAAGAGGATGAAAAGGTGTGAGCTGTGGCTCATAGGGTTTGTGTGTGTGTGTGTGTATATATATATATATATATATATATATATATATATATATATATATATATATATATATATATATATATATATATATATATATATAAAATGGGTTTTATGCAAATTATTTATTTTTGTACTTGCCAAGATGTGTGGAAAAAGCACTGTGCCAAATTATTTATTGTGCAAAACTTCATGATTGGTAGTGTGCAGTGCCCTTCTAAAAACCCTTTACTTGGATCTTTTGATGCTGTTAAACTTATGAAAATCCTGATGCTGTTACCTCCTGCACTGCAAAATTAAAGGTGGAGATGCAGAAACATCTCATTTATGGTGGAAATTGTGCTAACTGTAAGGAAACATTCTAAAGCGATATATCTATGGTGGTAGCACTGAGACAGCATAGCTAAGAAACAGCTTATACAAACCTATGGTGCTGAGCACTAAGAGTCCAGTTGGATGTTGTTCAACTTCGAAGATAAAACATTCCTCTAAAAATGCTCAATTGAAAAACTGGACTGAAATAACTTTCTAAAACCACCAGAGAGCCCAGACAATGATTGCCCAGAGCAAAAAATAAATGGTAGCTCAAGACTTTTGAAAAGCTCTGTGTGTGTGTGAAACACATTCAGACCTGGTGTGAAACTGATATTGAACTGTGCTTCTTTTGAGGTACAGGAAGTGAAATTTTCCATCATCATGCTTCACTGGAGTGGAAATAATTGTTTGCCATGCTTTAAATGAAGCGTACCTACAGAAAACTGAGGCTCAAATCCATATGCACCCATTCATGAAGACAAATACTCTCAAATCCTGAACCTGGAATATCTAATATGTTGTTATGGTCAAATTTGCACAGCGTGTGGGTGCAGCAGGAAGCTGTAGTGTGCTTGGTAGGAAGACGTAAAAATCCATTTGACACTGAACTGCAGATTACTCTGTGGACCACATATGAATCATGGAGTCTGCTTTAAATCTCCCTTAGTATTCCACTAAAAGGAAATGACTTGGACTGCAACTTAAATTCTTTTAGTGTACAAAATAATTTGTTTTCAACTGCATCCTAAATTTAGGGAAATAAAACCTTAGAAACAGCTTGAATGCATTTGTTTGATGTGAAGAGATTGCATGTGTCGTTCCATATGCCTTTTGTTTTGTTTTGGGTTTTTTTGTTTTTTTTTCATAGGCTGTATTATGCTGTATATTATCAGTGTTGAGATACTGTATCATTTCTATTGGTTTGTATTGCTCAAAAGCCAGCACTAATCAGTTTACATAAGCACACATCATCCCTGGATTAGAGATGACTCAATCAAATTAGGTTGGACTGGCATTTTTAGCTGTGTCCTATAAATGTGTCGTTTCTCTCCTGGGAGTTTCTTAAGACAATAATCCTTTTGTTCTATTTGAGGATTCAAACAAAACTGCCAGAATGACAGCTCCAAACAACTTGGAGACACCAACTTTATTAAAGCTGAGATAAAGCAAAGCTGTTCTCAGGTAATAAATACAGGCAGCTGGCACAGGAGCTTTCTTTTCATATGTTCATTTCATAAGGCATTTAGCTTTTTTTTTTTCTGTAAAAAGCTGTTCCTTCTCCCATAGCAATTTGGATCTTGTTGCTTGCTTGAAGTTTGTTTTGAGGTCAGTGTTCATTTATTTGTAAAAATAATGTATATAATTATCTTTCACAAAGAAAGTACAAGGTGCTCACATATTTCAGTCTTTAGAAATACCTGGAACTGGAAATGATGGAATTTTGCTATTTGTAAAATACTCCACTATAACAAATCTGAAACAGATTTTTGGCATGCTTAATATGTGGTTCTCTAGCAAGGATTATGCCAAAAAGATATGGAGTTAACATTTATTGAAGGAAGCAGTCGGAGGGATGGATGGTTGGGATGAGTCATCTGGGCAGATACCCGAATGGAGGCTTGGGTGAAGACTCAGAGTGGGGAAATAACCTTTCCCAAACCTTCTTAGGAAGGGGAGGGGAATAAGGGATGAGGAGGAGGTGTGAGGAGGGGGAAAGGGGAATAAGGGGACATGGAGATGCCTGGGCGAGGGAGGGCAGGGTTTGAAAGAAGATGACAAACATGGAATGTTGGGTGGAATGAGATTTTATAGACAGCTGTGTAATTAGAATAGTTGAGGCATGGTCCTACTCCCAAATCCAAGTTAACATATATTAACTTGATTTATAAAGAACAGAATTTCAATTTTCAGAAATATTTACTGTAAACTCTTCAGTTTAAAAAAAAAAAAAAAAAAAAAAAAAATTTCAAATGAGCTTGTTTAGACCAGTCTTGTTATATCCATCTTTAACTAAATCTGTTTCAGTGCATACTTGGAGCCAGTGCTGAAACTTGAACCACAGTGCCCCTCATGCTTATTTTATAAAAAAATAAATCTTTTATTGCAGCATCATAGTCCTGCACTGAAAAATTGAGAGAAGTCAAGGGTTTAATTTGAGGACATTTATTCAGAAGGATGGGTCCCACATTATGAGATTTTTAATTTTATAAATGCATTTGAGTTACCCTAATTGAAAAGCCTAATAAATGCTCAAAAATACATGAGTGAAGATTTTATTTTAAATTCACACTTCAATTTTTAAAGTTAATGAGAATTCCTAGGGACCTTTAATTAAACTTCTTTTCTTTGGGTACAATATGACTTGACACACTGGCCTTTCACACCCAGCCACCAACCACTAGGCTGTCTCCAAAGCTCCCTGAAAAAACAACAAGTTGCATTTTAGGTTCAACAAGTCTCTCGTGACAAGAAAACAAGAATTTGTTTTCTTGCTTAGAACTTTGTCACAATGGTAAAAATAGGTAGACACTTTTGGAGCTCTGCAAATTCAAGTTTAAATCTGAAAATCCTCTGGTCAACTTTAGGCTTTTAAACTAAATAAAAGTCTGAAAGTCATTCTAATTACTTCCAACTTTCTCAGTCTAAAAAAGCATCAGTGCAAAGAGTAGAACCCTTTTTAGCTGATTCTGTGATTGAGCATATTCCTCGTCTGGTTTATCTGAAAACAGTTTGGAAATGCTGGATAAAGAGAATGAGTTGTTATCCTAAGGTTTTAATTGTAGCAGAGGAAATGATCAATATCACAGATTTTTACAAAACTGGAAAAGAGGAGATGTAAACTGACCAGGTAGAGTGCCTAGATGCTAGCAAGAGGATGTGAAGGAATTTCCAACAAGTACTGGTTGTGTTCTACATGTGGTTTCAAGACAAAATTATTTTCTTTAAAAGAAAACATCCAGGATTGGCTCAAATTTCCCACAATCATGCACTGATGAAACCAAACTTCCACTTTTTTTTTTTTTTTTTTTTTTTTTTTTTTTTGTTGCATTAAAACAACACTCCAAAGGTGAGCCATACATTCAAATCCACAGATGAATGATTAAATGAGAGGAAAATTAAAGTTTTGGAATAGTTTACCCAGAATTTAGCAGAAAATCTGTGGGGTCATCTTGAAAGAGGGTCCCGTTTAGGAGATAGTCTCAGTCAAAAAGGTTTAGAGAAGCAGATATTGTCAAGTCAATATGTGACATGCTGAAGAACTCTTGCCAAACATGGCTGAATGCTGAAATTAGTTGTTTTTTTTTTTTTTCTTTTAAGTCTTTTAGGTGTGTGTGTGTGTGTGTGTGTGTGTGTGTGTGTGTGTGTGTGTGTGTGTGTGTGTGTGTGTGCACACTTATTCAGTTGGGTCATTCCACCTTTTTTTTTCTCCTTGTCATAATTGTTTTTGTTTAGACTTAAGGACATTTTTATTGTGAAAGCTGCATTCAGAAAGACCAGCATTTTGTGCACCTTAGCACTGATACAAAAGATATTTTTTGGGCACGTCACAAACTTTTTCACTTTGACCACTGCTGAACGTTTCTCTGAAATTACTCTCATTGGTTTTACAAATTTCTCTAAGATACCCCAGGCAATAAATGTGTCTTTAAAAGATAGAGCTTGCATTGTTTTGACTGAATTCCTGCCATTGCTGTGTTTGATGCACCTGCAGCTTGAATTTTAGCAGGTGACAAATGTATGTCAGAAAAACATAACTGTGTGTGTAGGCTTTAGTGTCCATGTTAATAACTCTGAGATGGGTAAACCCTGAGCAAACCTCATGTTATCTGCTTCCTGCCAGAACACCTGCAGGATTGTTTCTGTTGTCTGTTATTTGAGTTTGTTCAACAGTTTCAAAAATGTTTATCCTCATGATATGGCAACTGCCCCCCGTATCTATTTATTGGACGAACAAAATGATATGAACTACATTATATCTTATGTGTAAAACTGTTTCTGTGTTATTGGCATGTAGTTTGTTCTGACAAAGTCCTTACCTATAAGGGAGAAGCAGAGTAAATTCCATTTTAAATATGCAGATCAATATTGACTTTGGCCCATCTTCATTTGCTCATGGTCTGATCCTCTTGTGAGTGGAGCTGTTGCCTTATTGAAATGGGGATTGGCATCGCCCCAAGCACTTTCGAGTGGTAGTGGAAAGATGAAAGGAGTGGAAGCAGAAGCATTAAAGGGCATATATCATCTTTTTTCCACAGCCTTCTCCTTTTCGATTATGTTGAGGCCTGTAGCTCACAATACTTTTGTTCATTCCAATGTTCAAAATCAAAAAATATTAAAAAAAAAAAAAAAAAAAAAAAAAAAAAAAACTGAGAAAAGAAAGCAAGTACAGAGCAGACAAGAGCACAGCTGAAAGTTGCAAAGCAGTCCCTATGTTAAATGCAGTTGTCCCCAGTTCGACTCCCAGCCCAGGGCCATTTGCTGCATGTCACCCCCTTCTCTCTTTGCCTTTCCTCCTGTCCAGCTACTGTTGAATAAAGGCCACTAGTG
Organism: Anableps anableps; assembly: GCA_014839685.1. NCBI lineage: Eukaryota > Metazoa > Chordata > Actinopteri > Cyprinodontiformes > Anablepidae > Anableps > Anableps anableps. The sequence continues at coordinate 27,024,368 of CM026066.1, forward strand.
CCATAGAATCCTATAAAACCTGAACCTAACCTAAAGACCTAACAGAATGGCACCCTACTTTGAATTTTAAAGGCATTCTGAAAAGAGCCCAGTTTGATTTTTAATCTACCACAGTGGAGAAATGACTGCTTGTGACCAAAACTGTTGATTAAAACTAAAAAAAAAAAAAAAATCTATCAGCATTCAGATTAGACACAATTTCTGCTCCCATTCTTATCAGCATTGGTACTCTAAGGGATGTGCCCCAGTGCTCTTATTTTAACATCTTTGTCACCAGAATAGCTTACTTTATTCTAGTGAGCCTCACAGTGATTGTGCAAGTCTCACATCTCTCCACATAGTCTGTGTTTCAATCATAATGATTTAATTGCCCTACAAAAGAGAGCTATAATACAGTATTCTGAAGTCATCTCCAGTTAGTTGTCCCACAACATGTCATTTGGCCCTAAAATGTCATCTCAAGTGAGTGTAAATATTACACATTTGTTGAGTCTTAGGGAAGTTAAAATATTGATATACAATCAGACAGAGGCGGTAGTCAAACTCTTTTAATTTGGTTTAAAAAGGGGGAAAATAAGAGTTACAGGTGCAGCTAGTTATTAAAAAACATGCAGGAGAGGTGCAGTGCAGGAAGCGATTGCTTTTTAATAATGCAATATGAAAACAGCAGAAGTTTTTTTTTTTTTTTTTTACATGCAAGGTGCACCTAAAAACTGCAATAAAATGTATTTTCTTACCTGATCAACCTAATGTTCACAAACACCTGATGTGATCACTTCAATAATCTGGCTGCTGATACTCTCATAGGGGTTTCTGTATTAGCCATGATGTTAACTGTGCTGATTTCTTTGCCTTTGGGTTTTGAAATCAGCACAGTGTTCGTTCCTTTCAAGCCAAAGTTGTTTCATAATGCTAAACCAAAAAGGTTTTCCAAAGGAGAGACTATTTTTGGTGGGGGAGCTGAAATATATCCCCCTTACCTGTGTTTACGTACAAATCCTTGTTTCCTGCACAGATGATCTCTGTTGTAAAAAAAGATGACTGAAACCTTTTTTCTATAATCAACCACACATTCATTTGACATATTCCTGCCAGAAAGGCCTATTTTTGTCAAGAAAACAATCCATTTTGTCATAATCAAATATGGATTTGGTTTTGAAGGCATGGCTCAAAGACTTTTTGTGTTTAAAAGTTGTTTTGAAATTACTTGTACCCTTCAAAAACAATGAAAAATTTGGTTGTTTGTGTTTTCTGGGTATTAAAGCCTAGTCTACTCCTTTTTTTTGGTCTTCTGTCAACAGAAGCTGTCAACTGTATGGACAAGCAGTCATTAAAACTGATGGTAATGTAGAAATTGCCTATGTAATTATTATTACATCCCTACATTAGCATAGTCCATTTTCTTTACCAGCATCCTGAGCTAGCTCCTGATACCTTTTGAGTATAGTGTCAAAGTAGCATCAAGCTTTATTTTAAACGGAGAACCACACATCTGAAGTTGACCTTCACTGGAAGCATAAAGCAACTTCCCTTACTAAAGTGATGAACGAGTTTGTTCAGTCTATCTTGATAGATGCAGTTCCAGTCCACGCTTAAGCTTTCTGCATGATGGATAGTTGCAAACAACTGTAAATCACAGGAAAAGCTCCATCACAAGCAGTTAGTCATAGTTCTGCTTGAATGGCTCTGTGCCACTCTTGGGAATGAAGAAGTATCGTGCTACCTTCTTCTGTCAACCCGAGGGCTGTTTCAGTCAAAATGTTATGGCATACAGATAATGTTTGTAAATGCATTCAGCGTGGATAGTGTGCATGATAACGTAGGCCATTTCACAAATTTGCAGGTCCAAACATTTTCTTAAATGTATAAGTTTGAGACTGTTTTAATAATTTTGCAGCCAGACCTGCTGACAGTGTTTTTGTCTCTACTGAACCTGAAGTTGTTTCTTTGCACAATAACTTTTTGATTCAATGCTCACTCTTGCTGTGTTTGAATGTATGCATTACTTAAGTTCTGCTACTACACTGCTCAGAAAAATTAAAGGGAACATTAAAATAACATATTCTAGATCTCCATTAATTAAATATTCTCATTGAAAAACTTTATTATTAACACAGTGGAATTGATTAAGAAAAAAAAATATCAATGTAAATCAAAATTATTACACGATGGAGATCTGGATTTGAATTCATACTCAATATGAAAGTGGAAAATAACATGACAGGCTGATTCAATGTCAGTGAATATTTCTCAAGACAAGTCTAAATGAGGCTCAGTAGTGTGTGTGGCCTCCACGTGCCTGTATAACATCCTAACACCACTTGGGCATGCTCCTGATGAGACGGCGGATGTTCTCCTGAGGGATCTCTTCCCAGACCTGGATTAGAGCATCAGTTAGCTTCTGAACAGTCTGTGGTGTGATGTGGCATTGGTGGATTGACTGAAACATGATGTCCCAGATGTCCTCAATTAGACTCAGGGCTGGGGAACGGGCAGACCAGTCCATAACATCAATGTCCTCATCATGCAGGAACTGCTGACACACTTTAGCCACATGAGGCCTAACATTGTGATGCATAAGAAGGAACTCAGGGCCCACTGCACCAACACATGGTCTCACAATGGGCCTGAGGATCTCATCCAGGTACCTTATGGCAGTCAGGGCACCTTTGGCTAGCACATGGACACCTGTGCGGCCATCCAAAGAAATGCCTCCCCACACCATGACTGACCCACCACCAAACTGGTTATGCTGGAGGATGTTGCAGGCAGCATAATGTTCTCCACGGTATCTCCAGACTCTGTCACATGCTCTGTGTGAACCTGCTTTCATCCATAAAGAGCACAGGGTGCCAATGGTGAATCTGTCAATTTTGGTGTTCACTAGCAAATGGCAATTGTCCTGCATGGTGTTGCATGGTTGTAAGCACAGGCCCTATATGTGGATGTCTGGCCCTGGTCTCCTGGTGTACTGGCCTATCTCCTGGTACCTATTCCATGCTCTGGACATTGTGCTGAGAGACACAGCAAATCTTCTTGCCACCGCTTGCATTGATGTTCCGTCTTGGATTAGCTGCACTACTTGAGCAATTTCAGTGGGTTGTTAAAAAAATAAACACCTCATGATGCCCCTATGTATGACAGCACTGACAAAATGAAAAAGTGACTAAAATTTCAACCAGAAAGGACAAGAACAGAGAGAAATGATCTGTGGTCACCACCTGCAGAAACACACTTTTTTTTTTTTTTTTTTTTTTTTTTTTTTTTTTTTTTTTTTTTTTTTTTAGGGCTTGTCTTTCTAATTCTCTCATTTCCACCTGTTGTATGTTCCATTTGCACACCAGCAGGTGAAATTGATTCACAATAAGTGTTACTGCCTAACTGGTGACATTGATTCCACAAAGGTGTGACTGATTTGGAGTTGCATTGTTTTGTTTAGGTGTCCTTTTTATTTTTTTGAGCAGTGTATAAGCAAAAAAAAAAAAAAAAAAAAAAAAAAAAAAAAAAAAAAAAAAAAAAAAGTTTAAGATATTCTTTCATTCAAAATTCATTAAGTTTAGTAATCATTATGGCAAAAAGCAACAATCCAACTTGAATATGAATATATATATATATATATATATATATATATATATATATATATTATGGCGTGCCGTTCAGGAAATTATTGTATATATATATATATATATATATATATATATATATATATATATATATATATATATATATATATATATATATATATATATGTATGTATGTTCAAAAGTCTGAATATATGGAATGAATCTTGAATATATGGAATGAAAGTCTGAATATATGGAATGAAACCTGAATATATGGAATGAAAGTCTGAATATATGGAATGAATCTTGAATATATGGAATGAAAGTTATATAGGAATTATGGGTAATGTGGTCTGTGGTCCAAAACAGAGGAGGGCAGAAACTTCGTCTTTTTAAAAACTATTATGAGGTTGTCACACAATTAAATAGTTTCCAGATGTTTTAAGCAAGAAGGTAGACCTCAATAAGTCATCTGACCAGTCAGTTCATCAATATTGAGCATAATTTGAAATATAGTCTGGGATTTTCGAAACAGCAGGTCTCGGTTCACAGATAGCCACTAACAGATAACTGGTAGCGGGAAATGACAGAGCGCCTATCCGAGATAAGGCAGGGGTGAGAGGGGAGAGCACATTCCAATGCCGCTTAGTTTAGCTTAGCAGCCAGACGGGTTTGTGAACCGAGCTGTGCTGCTCCCAAAACCCAGAGCATATTTCAAAGAATGCTCAGTGTCGGTGAACTGACTGGTCTGATAAAAATCAAAGGTATACTTTTATGCTTAAAACATTTTGAAACTACTGGCGACCTGTTCGGGGTGTAACCCGTCTCTCGCCCGATGACCACTGGGGATAGGCACCAGCACCCCTCGAGACCCTCAAAACAAAAAAGGATAAGCGTGTTGGATAATGGATGGATGGAGGGACATTTTGAAAGTTTTTGTGACAAACTCAGAATATTATGAAAACGATAAGTTTCCGTCCTCGCCGTTTCTGTTTACCACTGCTGGTGGCGCAATACGTTGTGGGATATGTTGCTGGCCCAAGTCCGCAGAGGGATGGATCCTTAATAAAATGGGTGAAATAAGAACGTCTCTGGGTTGTTTTTATATTTTTAAAGTACTTGTTTTGATGCGTACTTAGGATTGGAACAGTGCTCGGGCCACTGTCAATGAAGTATCAAAAGCACGGGAATACACACCAACAGAGAAGTATGCATGTTTTGAACCACATTACCCACAATTCCTCGAGCCCAGTCCGACTTTCATTCCATATATTCAGACTTTCATTCCATATATTCAGGTTTCAATCCATATATTCAGACTTTCATTCCATATATTCAGGTTTAATTCCATATATTCCGACTTTCATTCAATATATTCCGACTTTCATTCCATATATTCCGACTTTCATTCAATATATTCAGACTTTTGAACATATATATATATATATATATATATACACAATAATTTCCTGAACAGCATGCCATTATATATATATATATATATATATATATATATATATATATATATATATATATATATATATATATATATATATATATATATTTTTTTTTTTTTTTTTTTTTTTCCCAAAAATTGACCAAATAGATTTGCCGTGATCCATAGATCTTAGAGTATTGTTTGTCACTTTGCATTGTGACTAAGGTTTTTTTTTCACTCAAAGCCTTCCATAAAAAGCCACAATTTTGTTTTTGAGAATCTTAGCTCTTTATCATGCTCTGTTCTTTTGTATTGCTTTAGGTTCTTACTTTAGCGTTTATTCTATAGCTTGTGGGTTCACAAGATCCTTTGTGTCCTGTTTAAGCCATTTGTTTTGTGTTAAGGTATTAGTCCTTTTTGCCTCAGCTTTTCCATCGAAGTTCTTGCTCAGCTGCATTGCATTCTGTTAATTGTACGCACCTGGTTCCCCTGTTCGCCTCTCAACAGTTGTCAGTCTGCTTACTTCATACCTTATCATTCCCTCTCATTAACTGTCACTTAGCCTGTCTTCCTGTGCCTCTGCTCAGTCGTTTTTCTGAGTTTTCAAAGATTCTCACCTTCAATATGAGACTTTTGTTTTCCTGTCTGACCTTGGGTCCAACTCCACCACCACTCTTGACCAGGTTTCCTTTGTTTCTTTTTCAGAATCTGCTGCTTTGATTTAATACCCACCAGTTTTTTAAAAACTGTTTAAGATATGTTGCTCCTGCAATATTTCAGATAATTCTTCTCTTCCACCAGGTCATTTTTCACAGGCTCTTATTTTAAAAAAAGGATCAAACCTTTTTTTAAAATAAATCAAATCTAAATCAACCAAAAAGTGATTATAAGCCCATATCCAATCCACCATTTTTGGTAAAAGTAATTAAAAAGACAGTTTATAAACATATTTACCCCTTTATGATTAAAAAAAAAAAAAAAAAAAAAAAAAAAAAAAAAAAAAAAAAAAGATCTCTTTGGTGCTTTCCAGTCAAGACTTAGACTACAATGCATCACTGAGATGGCAATGGTAAATGTTTTGAATGAAATACATTGTAACAGTGGTGGTCTTAGAACTTTTTGTTATTACGCGATCTCAGTTGATTGCAATATACTGATAAATAATCGGAAAAAAATGGTTGGGTTTGGTACTATGCTAAACTGCTAAACATCTTATTTGGCAGACAGGGACTACTTTGTGTCATTTGATAAATAGAAATCTGGGTGAACAAAAATAATTTGTGGGGGATCCTCAAGGGTCCATTCTTTGGCCACTTTTACTTTACATCAATTTGATTCCCCTAGCTCAGATTATAAGGTACTTCAACATCACCTACCATATGTATGCTGTGTCCTCATAAATGAGAGGATGACAGAATTTGCTTCATCTTAATGCAGATAAGACAGAAATCATTGTTTCTGGTCCTAAAAATGCATGAAACCAGTGGTGGCGATGGTGGTAGAAGTGTCTTGTTGGGTTGCCAGTTCGAATTCCCACTCAGTCTGTCTCAGTCATTGTGTCCTTGTACAAGACACTTCACCTTCCTTAAATGCTTGTGGTGGTGCATGGCAGCGTCACTTTTCTCAGACTCCCCCAGGACAGATGTGGCCACAATGTAGTAGCTTACCAACTTAAACCTGTGTTTGAATGACTGTAATGTGAAGTGCTTTGGGGTCCTCTGGACTTGATAAAGTGCAACACAAGTACAAACCATTTGGATTCAAATCTTGACAACCTCATAAAATCTGTTTCTAAATCAGCTTTCTTTCATCTTAAAATATTGTCAGAATAAAGAGTTTTCTGTCAAAACTGGGTACAGAAAAACCGGTAAATGCTCAAATTTTCAATAGGTTAGATTACTGCAAGAGTGTTTTCATTGGTCTGTAAAAAAAATTAGGCAGTTGCAGATAATAATAAAAAAAAAAAAAGCCATGAAAATGGATCATCTTAAATAAAGCTTCATGTTTATCAAAAATAGATTAACATTCAACTATTGGTCTATTAACCACAGACTAGTTTTGGGCAGTTATAATTTGCATCATGTCAAGTATAAACCATGTAGACAACCCTGGTCTTTAGAGACCTGCTGACTCAAAGGTTTTGCCTATTTTTACTAGTTTTACATAAACAGTAATTTTACTCTTAGCCACCCAGAGTTTTTAAACATTACTGTGAATTAGAAAAATTAGTCAATAGTATATAACACTCACTATCAATTAACAGGATGTGTCTAGGGATGATATCTAGGGTTTCTGATAGTGTTTTTGTGCTGTGTTGTTTCATGGTTGTTTACCTAACTGTTTTGTACAGCATACTATATATAGAGGATCGTGATATAGTGTAGGTTCTTGGGATGAGTATTTTAAACATTGATAATCAGACACATCTTGGCAATTGCAAACACAACCACCAGTATTTTCTGTTTTACCTCTAGATTGAATGCAGCCAGACTAAATACCATGTTGTGTGTATGTATCAAGAATGAAAATTACCAGCAGGTTTCATAAACTTAAAACTTTGAAATATACCCTAGTAGTATTTTTATTATTGTTATAGACTTTCATGTGTGGTGGATTGCTGTTTATTTTTTTTTTCTCTCTCTCTTTTTCTCATGTGCTGTTTTTCATACTTGCAATACAATGTTAATTCATTTGAAATTCTTGCTCAGATATTATTTTATGAAGTTTCTTCATATATAATTTTTTTTCCAGCCTGGTATTTTAACTCTGTTTTAGTTGTCTTACTACATAAATCACTGATTTATGATTTTATTCTAAAGCCTTCTTAGTGACATTTTTTGTTATAAATTTAATAGAAGCAAAACTTATTACTTGAAGACAGACAGCACTCTTAAATGAATGCAAATTTTAATGTTCTTCAGGAGCAAATTCAGCTTACAGTGTCCGTCTAAATCTTTATTTTTTGATACTTTTTAATCTGTGCATAATATTGTCACCCACAGCCTTTTAAAACCCTGTTTGTTCTAGGCTAATTAGCACCTTAACGTATATAATATGCTTAGCAGATCAGCACACATTTACCTGTTTTCACCTTAGTGATTGGTTTTAATCTTTTTAAAATGTGTACCACTGTTCAGATACCACTTTATTTGAGGCTAATTATTTCTCGCACTCCATTTCTCTCCCTCTGTGCACTCTGTGTGTTTGTATGACAGCAGTAACCTTTAATTTGAAGAAGACTGCAAAGCTGTGAGCACAATTAGTGTTGTTATGCTTCCACTGTTACCTAAATGTACTCGTACCTGTTTGGCAATTTTCCTACTAGGAAATAAGATCCTATTTGAACAAAAATAACAATCATCTTCATGTTTTGACTTCTACCAGTTTTTCCAGACTAATTATCGCTGATTTTTAAGATCCTTTCCTCTCAGTTGAGCAGCTGTCCCTGGCTGTGACCAACCTCCCTCAATCTTCCTCACCTCCAACTCCTGCTGGTTTTTCTCACTAAGACTTCTTGTGTGTTCCTTGGCTAATTACAGATGCTGGAAAAGATTTTCATAGTGAGGTAGCATCCCTTTTAGATGAGGTATATAAATTATATATTCAATATTTTTATGAGCTGTTTTAATTGGTAGATGTAACATTAAGAACAATGCTTCTTAAAATGTGATTTGAAAGCAGTTAATATTCATAAGCCAACTTATACATTGTTTCAAATTGTAGGTTAACAAGCTTGAAAGTGTTGCAGCTTTACATGTACTTCTGGTTGATTCTGGTAGGTCTGAAGAGTGCAGATGATGAAACTGTTGCATCCAGGTAATGGAAAAAGCCTTTGCAGTTGTAAAATTGAACAAATCATTAAAGCAAAATGAGCCTTTTACCTTGACTGTCTTCAACCTTGCAATGGTTTAATAGCAGTTTTGATTGACACACCCGATAAGCCGGAGAGCTCAGTAAAGTCTTTGTTGTTGTTTTTTTTGTTTGTTTGTTTGTTTTTTATCCTCTTCTAAAATGTAGTACCATATACCTCTTCCCCCACCCAGTCCTGTGTGTTTAGTGTTAGCACTTTTATTCATCTGGTTAACTCAAAATATAGGTGCTATACAAATATTGTTGCCAAATGTCAGCATGTGGACAAGATATGGATAGGTCATGTTAAAAACAATTAAAAGTTGAGGATGCTCTTTACTTTAAGATCATTCTGAATGTTTGCCAACAAACCATTTTTAAAAGAAAGAATGAGCTCTAGGAAAGATATGGCACAGTTGGTAGTTACAGTACCTCCCAAAACTGTTCATGCCCAGACTTTTTCTCATTTCAACCTGGAGAGACTCACACGGAGAGAGAGACAATTAGAGTTTTATTGACTTAAAGTTCTTTGATGCTCAGACCCCAGCAGGAGACATGTGTTCTGAGAAATGCCGTGAGTTTGAATGAAGAACATAGGGTGATGATTTAGGGTCGTCTTCCCCCCTGGGGTCCGGACCTGGTGGTGGAGTAGAGGTGGAGGAAGGGGAGCCCAGAGGAGCCTGAGAGTGCAAGGGTGGAGACAGGGTGGCGGCGGGATGAAGCTTGGCTGGCGAGCAGGCGGAACCATGGATTGTGAGCCTTGTATCTGGAATCCTGGATGATAATTGACAGAGGCATGGCCCGGTGATAGATAATGTAGGTAGGCTGGGAGAGAGTCTGCCAGGTTGAATTTACGGAGAGCCTTCATTTTGCCATGTTACTACCACAGACTGCAATGGGTTTTTTTTTTTTTTTTTTTTTTTTTTTTTTTTTTTTTTTTTTTTCGGGGGGGGGGAGGAGGTGGCTTTGTAGTGCATAGCTGTGAAGTAGAAGGAAAGTGATAGTAAATTGTTCACAGATGAATATCTGAAAACTATAGTGTGCATTTGTATTTAGTCCCTCCAAGTCAACACTTTACAAAACTACTTATGTTGGAATTTCAGCTGCAGCTTTGAACTTTGCACATCTAGAGACTGAAGTCTTTGCCTATTCTTTTTCACAAAATAGCTCAAGCTCAGGTAGATTTGAACTTCTTGCCTGACTGGTCAGCTTAGGTGAACAGCCATATCATATCATAGGTTTGCAGAACTGCCACACTTGTTTGTTTCCATTTTCAAATCAGACTTGTGTATAAAGTTACAAAAATTAAGATTTAAAAATGAGAATAATACATAAGTATCACTTCTTATTTCTTGCTAAAAAAAAACCCAGAATATATAACAAAATAAAAACAAAATATAACAGTTTTATGAATCAGTGTATATTACTTAGACCTTCAGACTAAAAAAAAAAAAAAAAAAAAAGACTATAACCAGGCCAGTGTTATGGGACTTTATGTCTCAGGAATTTCACATTGGTTAAAATGCCTATCAATATTAACCCTTGATTTATTGTGGCAAATCTAAAATAAACTTATGTTCTTTGGGCTCCCATTTGGTCAAATAATAGTAAGGCTTCAACCTAAACCTATAGTGTAAATTTATTATTGTTTCATGGCAGAAATTCCTGTCCAAGGCCGACAGCCAAAAGAACGCTCGTTATTAAATCTTCTTTTATGCATTTCATTTATATTCCCAAAAGAGAACTCTTTCTTCCTAACCTGCACGTCTGGTGGTGTGGCAACACATTTTGTGTCCACACTTCAGTAAAATTGATCCCCATTGATTTTTACCAAGGCCTCTGGTGCTGTAAAAGCCAGTTTTCCAGACAGATTTGATGTCGTACTTGTTATTATTAGTCCAAGGCAGGGTGAGGAAGATTTAGTTGAAGGCCCCATGAAGCTCTGTGTAGGTGTGCAGTAAATGATTTACTGTGTGGGTCAGTAAGAGAACCAAATCTGTCACTCATCCAAGCACAGTTACTATTTCTTTTTTTTTTTCTTCCTGAATGATTTTTTTCCCTTCACATTCTGAACTTGACATATTTGGTAAAGCTTGTGTGTATTTGTATGTAAGTGTAAACATGTAGTTTTTTTTTTTTTGTGAGCATGAGCAGTGTGCAATTCTGTGTGCTTGATGTGGTGCCGTTCAGCAGTGATGAACCTGCATGCTTCAATTGACTGCAGACTAACAATGATAGACAATCAGCTGCCAGCGGCTCTGTGTAGGCTATAAAAACAAAGAAAAGAAAAAAGCTATATGGTATAAAATGTTATGGAAAGGTTTTCAAATCTGATCCTCACCAATCCATGTTAGCTGTTGAACCAAAAGCAAAAGACATGTCAGCAAGGGAAGAGAACGACAGCAGGGTTTGCTCCAACCCCATGTGGCAGCTAAATGTTGTAGCATTCAACAAAAGTTCAGTCTCCAAAAATAAAGCACTTGAATAAAAAAATATTTAAATTTGACCATACACGGATATGGTAATAAGAACATTTACTGTAACACTGCTATTGACGAGAACAGAAACTAACAACACTCAAACCAAATCTTATATTCATTGTACTCTGTGTGTTCAGTGGTTTTTTGCTGTTGCTGAGGATATTTTGTCATTAGAACAATTACACTGTGGCTTTACATATGCTTTCTATATTATCTCAGCTTTCCACTGACATACAAAACATTCAATATTGCTTGGAAGTATGAAATCTATGGAAAATTAATCAAGTGAATGCAATGAAACAATGAGTGTAAATAATTCAATATACTACTGATATATTGGAAATATCAGCTTATATACATTTCTGAGATTTGCATTTAAGTGTAACATATTTCCTTTGGCTGAAAGGCTAAACTTACTTGATAAAATGAGTCAAAATATATTCTTGGATAAAGCCAGTAATGTGTTCTTTCAGGCCATATTTACCAGAAACAGAGGAGAGAGCAGAGGGTAGCATCTAAGCATTTAACAACCGGGTTATGTGCTCAAATAGCTCTAGATAAAAGTAGTAAAAGAACACAGAACACTGCTTTGGAGAGTACATACATGTATGTGTATTTTTAACCACACAAGCAGTTTTCTAACCTAGAAGATTTTGGGAGTCCTAAATTCAGATTTTTACTTAGATAAAAGTCAGATGATTTAATTGGCCATTCCAATTAAGAGTTTATTTGGCTGTGAATTTGGGATTATCTTTCTTAGAATTCCATATTTGTTTCATCATCAGATTTTTATCAAGCATGACCTTGTACACTTCTCCATTCTTCCTTCCTTCAGTTGTATGAAGTCTGCCAGTAGCATAAGCTGTATAACAGCCAACACCACGATGTTCCCACCTACAGTCTTTACTTTTGGCATGGTGCTTTTGGGGTGATGTTGAGAACTATTCTTCCTCCAAATATGGTGTATATAATGACAACCAAAGGGTTCAGCTTGTTCCTCATCTGACCGGACTATACCTTTCCAGTATTTCAACAGCTTGTCCAGATCTTCTTCAGCAAGCTTTAAACAAGCTTGAACATGCTTTTTTCTTCAGCAGTGGAGTCTTGTACAGTGAGTGTTTCAAGAGGCACTTGCAGTTCAGTGCGTTACTTTTTTCATGGGTGAAAATGTACTTACCTTCCAGGTTTTCAGAAGATTTTTATGGGTACTCCTTGGTCCAATTTTGATTATTATTATTTTGGCTCCTCTGTCAACAATATTGTAAGAATCACCTGGCCAGTTTATGATGAAATTATGTTCTTTCCCTTTGCAGGTTATGACTCCAATGGTGCTCACTGAAGTATTCAAACATTTAGAAATGCAGTTGTAAACATTATATATTTTGCAACAATAAGACTTTTGTGAAGGTCTCCTTGCCACACCAGTCACACCTCTCAGTATGATACTGTGGTGATGGGAAACCTTACTATAGGTCAACATTAAATCAGCTAATATTATTTTCAAAAAGCAGTAGGGCTCAATTTTTTTTTTTTATTTAGCTTTCTCTGCCTTTTTGCACATCCTTTTCATCATACTTACTCCATTTCCCATTCTACTTCACTAAACATAACTAAATTTACAGACTAATTTGTTTTGATTTCATCCAGTTATGTAGATTATTTGGACCATTCAATCTGATATCAATTGAGATATTAGAAATATTTATGTTGACATGTGCAATACTTATGTTACTGTCTGTGTGTGTGTACTTGTTTAGCTATCCTAGTTGGGACCATTTCTGGCATATTTACTAACCCTCTGAAGACCAACGGGCCTTATGGGGACCAAAGCTTGGTCCTAATATGGTGGACCCCCTTATTTAGGGTTGGGGTTAGATATAGAGGTAAGGTGTAAATTTAGTTTTGGTTAAGATTAGGGTTAGGAATTGAATAGCAATGGTTAGGGTGAGAGAAAATGTCTGGGTTAGGTTACTAAAATGAATGGAAATCAAAACAAAGACCTTATATAGGTAGAAATACAAACTGTGTTTTTGTATGTATGTAAAATTACAGCAAAAAATCTCAAAAGTTACATTAACCCGCTTTCTTTTAAAGACATGTCAGCCATTATATGCTAATTGGGGCCACAATTCAAGCAGATTTGTCTGAGTGCTGGCGCAATGCCCTTTCTAATGTGTTCTGTGGCTTCGCCGTCTCTAAATTACAGCCCATCAGCAGCTGACAGCTCTAACACTACCAAAGCTCAATGTAATTTTTACCCCTCTGTTTTACTTTCCGATTTGCAACCTGTCTCTTGAGTATAATTCAGGATGATTAAGACTGTTTATTAGTCCCAGAGCCCTGACAATGACTCAGTAACTAGAAACCTTTCTGTCCAAGTCCAGAACACTCTGACAATGTTAATTAATCTTTTAGCTACTCATCTCTGGAGAGGATTAATGGCTTGATGATTGGTGTCCTGTGTCATGGGAAAAGCAAGCTAAAGGAAGAGCCAAATAGGAAATATCTTTCTTGTTTTTCTTCTGCGTACATCTCTCCTTAGACCCCTTTAATTTGTTTGATGCATTTATTATTAATGGTGTTTTATTAAAACTCACAGGAAGATGTTTTTACTGTATCTTGCAATCTTTCTCCCTCACTTTTAGTTTAATATGGAGATGAGCCCTGCTTTATGATTATAAGTGGGACCTAATTAGCATTCATTTGAGTTTTTCTACAAAGGCCAATCACTGACATTATACCAGTTAGGAAAATATTACTCATACAGCTTTTATGATACTTTAATGTAGTGACAATCATTCTAACCTCATCCATCCCTCCATGTCTATCATTATCAGTTGCATCCTCAACCTCTGATCTGCAGATGACTCATCTTGTCCTCCAAGCCTTTTGAGTTCAGGGCATTCAGGTACTGTTTTTCTCTGTGCTTCAGGCAAACATGCAAATGAGCACATTTCACAACCTAAAATGAAATTAAATCTTGTCATTCTATCTATCTGACTGTGTGTTTGAGTGTGCATATTTAATCCCTAACTCATGAACACACCAGTGTCCTCATGGACCCATTGGCTTACATGCAAGCATTTTGGAGGTGACAGTTAAGGGGTTAAATCTTAATAACTGCAGAAGCGAGAGAATAAGCTCTTAAAACAAAGGTATTTTCATGAAAATCTGTGGATCAAAGACCATGCCATGCTGTTTGAAGCACGATGCAGTCACTCTTCCAGGTTTAGAAAATTATAGCTCACCCTTGCTAAAAGCATTGGCTGAGGGAGGCAACACCAGTGCCCCCTCTGCATCACAGTCCCTCTCTGCAGTTCTGTTCAAATGTCTGCATCTGTATCTCTAAAACAACAAAGAGGCAGCTTTCATATCTCACACTTCCACCTGGCGGTGCAAAAGAAGTTAAGTGGGATTAGAGGGATGACGTAGTTTGAAGTGAACACAGCTCAAAAATAGAACTTTTAATTTCTTTGATTTGTTCTGTTTTGGTTTGAATCCCTTGATCAAGTCGAGTGCCATCACTCTAGCATGAAGTAAATGGAAGTGGAGGGAGGCACAGAGCAGCATGGGAGCGCTCGAGTCATGGAGGGACTTTTCATAAAAAAAAAAAAAAAAAATAAAAAATAAAAAAAAAATTAAAAAATGCAAACACCATGGCGCTAAACAAAGAGCAGAGTTGGTTGTTTGAAGCTTGGAAGACTTCCTCCTCCATGTGTTTGTGTTTTTTTTAATTTTATTTATTTATTTATTTATTTATTTTTTTTTTTACCACAAATACAAGCATTAATTAAATAAAATAAAAAAAATACTCACAGTAAATAAATGTTGACTGACTTTTTGCTGTAAGTATTGTGTATAAGGGAAATGGTATGTGGAAATCAGACACATGTTTTCTCTGTGGAGGCAGTATATTAAAATTTAAAGTTAAAATCCATATAAATTTATTATTGTAAATATTTTTAGAATACCAGAGTTTTTGAAATACTGCAAAAAATATTTTTAAGCGTTGGTAATTCAAACGAACATCTGTTTTAGGGTAAAGTAAACTAAAGATCAATACCTTTTTGTTGTGTTAAAGCATTAACAGCTGAATTTAATTCATACCTGTGCTTATTTGGTTGAACAACATTTGACTAAACAAACTGACAGTCTCAAAGCAGCAAAATCACTATCTTAAATTCATTAAAAAAGATAAGACTCACCTTCAGCGTAAATGATTTATCTTATTGCATTCACAAGGAACCCAGAGTCAGCTAGTTGTGAGCTCTTTAAAATTTTATACTCTAAATAATAGATTAAAGCATGAGTTTTCAATTCTCTGTTTGATATCAAACATCCATTTCATGCATGGTTTCTGGTGATGTGATTCAATGGGGTGCTGATGTGAGAAAAATGCTGCAATGCTTTGTCATGTAACAAATATAGAAAAAAGCTGCTTCTTATACAAGCAGGTATGGCTTAAATCTTGAAATAATTGCTGCATAGTTCCCTTCGCATGTGGCTCATCACAGAGCAGCTGAAGAAATGTAAATAGGGACCTCTATTAGCATAACATTTTAGAAGAGGCCTTGCTGGAAGCTAATTTGAGCAATTCATCATGCCAGTATTGTATTCAGAAAAACAATAGTCACTAATTTAATAAAAAAACCAAGTGAATAAGATGGGATGCTACACCAATTACTTTATACCTGATTTATACTTTTCCTCTGAGAGTGATAAAATGTGTGAAAATATTCTTTCAATTTAAGAGCTACTTCCTTGGATCATGCTGAGCTCTAGTTCTCTGACCTGCACAAGGAAGCAAAAACAACATGAAGCAAAACTTTTGATGTTTTTATCTTTCTATTTACGACTCCAAAAACAGTTGATTACTTTTTTGCCCTATTTTTCAACTCTATCCATCTTCCCAACAATTCTGACAAGCTTCTGTGCCCTTCAAATGTATTACTTCAACATAATGCTGCCCCCACCACATTTCATGATGACTGGATATGGTAAGTATTACAAAAACTTCTGAATTCCCTTTTCTCCAGCACTTACCCTCTCTAACCCTTGTTCACTATCCTGACCTGTCCATGCTTTTCACTTTCCAAAACTGTTGCACCCCCTCTCCCCCACTCCTTCATCCATTTTCTCCCACCCTCTGTTTGCCATCAAGTGTGAAATGAGACGGCAATGTGTTGGTGTGGGGGGGGCGAAGAGGAGGAGCAGGAGTGGTCTGTCACAGGAGAATGATCTTAACCGGCTTGTTTATCTTCAAATCCTTAACTTCCCTTATTTTATATATATATATATATATATATATATATATATATATATATATAATACTCACACACTGTGGCAACACAACATCCAATGGACTGTCTGATCCAGATCCCTGTTATGTTTATCCTAATGATCGATGGATGATTTACCAATATGTTTCATTTACTGTCTGACTCAATCTGTGACTGACTGAACATTGTATAGAGCTTTGTATTCCATTATTTTAAACTATCCACACCTGCATGCATCAAGGGCTTCCTTCATTTTCTAATTGGTTTACTCTCATAATGAAAAACTCCAATATTCTCACATAAAATAAGTTGGAAAAGTAATGGGATTTCAAGTAAAAACCACTTTCCTCCAAGGCAGTAATTGAAGTACAGCATGTGAATCTCAAGCAGCATTGAAGATGGATAAAAAGTGCTTACTTAATTGAAAAAGTCATACACTGAATGATGACGGATGACAGCAGGATGCAACGTAAGAAGAGCAAATGCAAATGAGATAGATTGCAGTTTCAAGCTTACCACCTGTTGGATCTCCGAAGATAATGACTACACCTGTATGAAGTCTCAAACCAAATGAATCAGCTGAACCTTATCAGTTTATATTTGGGAGTTTGTAGACATGTCTGGTGCTAACACTTATGTTTCTGCTTCGTGCTCACACACAGACACAACAGTGACTTATCCCATGTGACGATTGCATTTCTCTGCTCCAACAGATGAATGGCACCAGAGCTAAAAGGCTGATGCTTACAGGACAGGAAGGTGGGAAGAATGAAGAAAAAACAGAGAAAGAAAAAATAAAAACTATGGCAAATCTTTTCTGATCTCTTTTTGGATGTACAGTTATCAAATGTCAACTGTGGTGATTTCTGCAGAATAGTTTGTGCAGCATTATTTATGCACAAAATAATTCAAAGGGCTTTACAGGAAAATAAAAGAACAGAGGTAAATAAAATCTCATAAAAGACAAAATGCATCAAATTGGGGAAAAAAAAGAAATGCAATTATAAAACTAACAGATCGTTAAAAAAATGAAATGAGTAACAGTGTAATTGACTTTTATGGGTAAGCTGCAGTAAACAGTAATGTTTTAAATTCAGATTTGAGAAGCCAACTATGCCCAAGGGTGAACCAGAGATTTGGAGGTCCACAACTCTCTTCCTAATATCTTAGTTAATTTCTTCTGATTTTTTTTTTTTTTCATGAGGTCACACGAGGCAGCAGTGTTTGAGGAGTTGCCTTAAAATACATCCACAGCTGTGCCTCCATTCCACTGAAATATTGTTAATTATCCTTTCAGAATTCTGCAGAACCATGAAATCATTATCTTGGCTTGCTCCCTGTGTTGTCTATTGCAGTGGTGTCCCCAGAGTATTTTCATAAGGGTGGGGAGACCAAGCCAGTAAAATTTTAGGGGGGCAAAGCTAAAAAAAAAGGGGGAAAAAAAACCACAACTATAATTGATAAATATCATTTATTTTGTGTTTTCTATGACATGAACATGATTTTTTTTTTTTTTTTTTTTTTTTGGGGGGGGGGGAGCAGTGGAATGCCACTGGTCTCTTGGGATTTATTGGGCTGTTTTGCAAATAGAAATGTTTCAGTAATCCGACATGACTTGATTATTGAAAGATGTAGTTAATTTCAGACAGTAAGAAAAAAAACTCTTATACGGTGTATGTAAATATTTGTATTTTCCTGTATGTAAATGGGAGAGTTAAATTCCCAAGACTGAAAAACTGACTGGAAAGCACTAAAGATATATATATATATATATATATATATATATATATATATATATATATATATATATATATATATATATATATATATATATATATATGTGTGTGTGTGTGTGTGTATACATATGTGTATAATTGTATAATTCAAGTTAAATTGGAATGTGTGTAACTGAATGTGAATCTGCATGACTGGATGGACTGGGACTATATAAATAAACTGAATTAAGTTGTACTAATAACTGCAGTTTTCACTGCCTCTATATAAAGACCTAAGTAAAGATAATAATTTACTATCAGCAATATTTCATTTACAGCACAGCCAAAAACAGTTTTGAAAAAAAAAAAAAAAAAAAAACTTCTGGGCACCATGTCAAGACAACAGGTTGTGGATTTCAGGTCATTCACACTCTGTCAGAGATACACAATCCAAATGTCTAAAATAATTGAGATAATCCTAAAGGCACAGAAAGCATACAAAAATAGAGATGATGATGCATAGAATCAGTCTTGTGTGTGCAAATGTACAGAGTATTCAGTGTAATGATAGTGGTGACATATCTTGGAGATTATATAAATCCTTCAGGACCTTAGCAACTTTTAGTGGATTAGAATTCAAAATGAGGATTGTTGACTCAACAAAAACACTGGTGTGCCCCTGCCAATTTCCTGAATGGCTGTATGGGAATGCTAAACAGGCTCATGATGGACAGATCCAATTTACATTATCCAGTCTATTTTTGTTTCATCCTTGCGATTAAATTGGTCAGGAAAAATATTCATCAAGTCATTTCTTGATTTCAGAGGTGATAACCATCATTACCAGCTGTCACTGTTTGACAGTTGAGGCAGCATCACCTGTTTTAGACCAAAACTTGGTTAAAAATACACTTGAATGAGCTTGACCTCACATCAGGATACAAACTGCAGCCATAAAAATGTTCCAGTCAAAACCAATCCATGCAACAAATGTCATTCATACTCGTTTTCTCTGTTTGACAGACAGCCTGGTAACCTTTTGTGAGGTTGACAGGTTACATGTTTTATATTTTATAGTACCACAGACCTTGAAATGAAACTACATCTAAGCACCAACTTTGTGATTGATTAATCTTAATACCCCCATCATAATACTGTGTATTAACCTCTCATTTTAACGGATTTGGATTGGTTTATGCAATTATAAAAGAATCCTCCTACATGGCATTCCTACATATTTGACACTGTAGCATACGAAATTCGATCCCGATATAAAGTAGGCTGCCACAAATTTTTGGGACATTTTGAAAAATTCTGCCACATGAGCCTTTACATACCTTTTATACCACACATATGCATCATCACTGCAGAAACAATATAACTACAACTCAAATATTAACCCAATAATGACATCACTTAATACTGGGCCATCTTATGCAGATGGTTTACTCATCTTCAGGGACGTAGAATGGCTGAAAGAGAAACTTATGGTGTCACTGATTGAATAATTCTGCTTAACAATTATTTGGCTACTTGGCAACATTCAGTGAGCATGGAATTTCCAGATGGTTAGTTAATTCCTTATTCAAGAAAAAAAGCAAAAAACCCAGAGATGATGACATCACAGAAAAGTAATGTACCCAGTCGTAATGCAGCAAGACACTGTTAAATCCACTCTATTGATCTCCAACTTAATACATGAACTCTTCACAATGGGAGCCCATGAAAAGCGAAAAACTTTAAAGACATCACAGGTCTTAATGTTCTTCCAAATCTTCCTTTTTTTTGCTCATAGTTAGACTCACATAAGTGTTTTTTAAAATGCCACCATACATGGCATAGTAAAAGGAAACAGTATGACAGCAGATTAACATTCACACAATATTCTGAGTCATCCAAAAACTACCAGAACACACATTTTCCAACTGGGTTTATGATTGTGGTTATTGCCTTTGCCTTTTAAGATAAGTTATAATTATGATGTGATTTTTTTTTTTTTCCTTTCTTTGCAGCATTAAGGAATTACCCATAGAAGGACAGTAAAAATGCATTAAAGTAGATAGAAAGCATCTATAAAAATCCCACAAGCAAAAATACAGCCTGAATTTTTGGATAGAAAAATGTCTACTAGCAACTAAACTTCATTTATTCCTCAAATGTGTTGACCCCTGAGTGTGTCCATAAAGCCAATTTGAAAATACTTTCCCCTCTTTTAAAGCTTCTTCCACTTATTTCCCTCCACACAGCCCTCTCTGATTTTGGCAGGACTTTGATAATCTGAATAATCAGAAGAGCCGGGCCTGTGAGGCAGCCTTGAAATTGGGCTATACCAATTCAGGCAGCAAATCATTTTAACAAGGCTGTGAAGTGGCAGGACTCAGCAGTAAAGTTGGCTCGGTTTGCAGCCCAGAGCCCTGTGGGATGTGAAGCACAGACAGAAATCAACACTCTAACTTGATCCAAGCAGTGTTATGAAGTCAAAATAATGCAATTCAGTCAAAAAAGGAAATTTAATTTCAAGAATTTTGTCATATTTGGTGGATATTTGACAGACTTGCTAAATCTTAGCTATCTATCTCTGCTTCACAGACACACACTCTCAAAAGTGACAAGTTATAGAAAAACTGAAGTTTAAAACTCTAGTGTTAAGACATTTGTAAACCTTGAGAAACACTACAATACACATTTTTATGAGTAACATTTATGTACAATTAAAACACATCAGCTCCGTTTCTGACTGTGTTAATACATTTTCTTCATTAAGCATCTTATTTTTAAAATTAATCCAGCAGTCTGGCACAGCAGGTCATTTTATTGTGGAATTCCAAGTAAGGTCTGCTGATATTGGTCAGGAGCCTATAATTCAGGGTTAATGTGTCTGGAAATTCTGACACTAATCCATTAAAAGTAAATATAAATAAAATGCCAAAAACCTAAATTAGGTACAATGAGTTGTATGTTTTGCATTGCTTGAAATAAAAAAAAAAAAAATTAACCATCAAGTTAATAATGGTGAAACGCAAAGCATAAGGCCTTTTTTCCCAGTATTCTTCCAGGTCAAAATTATTTGGCCTGAAAAAAATGGTCTTGAAAAATGTAGGATTCTCATTAAATCTTTGTTCTTTCAAAATAATTTTTCACATATTAATATCCAATCTATTTTTTATCTGTGGAAAAGAAAGTGATTCAACCAGAACTAAACACCAAAAACTCATTAAACAAGAAGTATGAAAAAAAGTGCTTTCTAATGGAGAAAAAAAGTTAAGACATCCTACCCCTTAATAATTGGTGTTAACCTCTGGCTGTGAGATGCTTGAGTAGTGTCTACAGCCCGTTTCAAGTCAAGGCACACCACCTCCAAAGTATAAACATCTGAGCTTAGACTCTGGCCAGGACTTTCCATTTCTCTGTTTTCCGTCAGTCTTTGGTGTGCTTAATGGAATATTTTGGGTCATCACTATGTTTTGGGGTCCTGCCTAATTTTTTTTTTTTTTTTTTTTTTAATTTAGCAATGGTCTCAGACTTTCCTTAAGCACCCTCTAATACACAATAGAGTTAAAAAAACAAAAAAAAAAACGTTTATGACAAAAATATAAAATAAAAATGTTTTAACTGTGTACAATAAACAACAACACAATTTTAAGAATGGATGTGAAAAAACAAATACATTTTCCCCAATTATTTCAGAAATTCAAAAGGTATAACATTTACAAACTCAAAAATTCTTCAAACTCAAAACTAACAAAGTTTTATCTGGCCTTAATGTTTTTCTTAGAGAAAGGTTTCCTCATTGGGCAGCTCCCATGAATATTAAACTTGTGCAGTCTCTTTCTGACTGTATGCACTTTCATCAGATTACAGGAAACTTAAAGTTATCAGTTTTGTATTGTTGTATTCATTAGACTACTGTGTACATTCTAACTTGGCTCCAGTAGTTTTGATTTTTAACAAAGAACCACTGTCTTCTTTGACATGTATGTATATTTCAAATTTGAAGAGGAAGAGGTTTCAACATAGCTAAACATCCTGGAAAAAAAGTTTAGGCAAAGTTAAATAAAATAAACACATTATGTGTCAGAACTATTTAGGTCAACTGGTATGTTGTCAGTAAAAGGATTCAGTATAAAAAAGCATCCCAGAGTGGCTGAGTCTGTCAGAAGTACAGATGGAGAGAGGTTCATGCTTTCAAGCCCTCAGGCAGTGCTGTATTAAAAAATGTCAAGATTCGCTTTGCAATGCACTGCTGCCTGAGCTGGGGTTAAAATTCTGCCATGCAAAGAAAAATAAATAAATAAAAGTAAGATTCAGAAAGATTCAAGATTCAGAGAAAGGAGGAGGCCTCCAATGGTTAAGCTGTTGAAAGTCCTATCCTTTATCAAGCACTTCTAAAAAGAGAGAAAATAGTGCAAGGCAGTGCTAAACAGGCTCCTCTCTAACTTATAGAAACATTTTCATAATAAATAAGAAACCCAAAGTGAGCATGTTTCTCATCAACCATAACGGTGTGACCTATGTATTTAATTAGACATCCTTTAAGACTGAAATCCCCAACCCTGGTCCTCAGGGCCCACTGTCCTGCATGTTTTAGGTCTTTCTCTGCTCTTGCACACCTGGCTTAAATGAATGGGTGATTAACAAGCTTCTGCAGCAATTGAAAGCATGGAAAGGAGGGTAATGCAATCATTTGAATCAGCTGTGCTGGAGAGGGGAAACGTCTAAAACATGCAGGACAGTGAACCCTGATGACTAGGGTTGGGGACAACTACTTTAGGAAACTGCACCTTGATCACATGCTTGTAGTAGCTCCCAAAAACCTTCTGGCAATAATTTTGCCCTAATATTTCTCTGGGGACAAATTGTAGTTCTTTTAAACAAACTTTTAGGCGTATAGTCCACAAATGGGATTTTGTTTTTTGGTTAGTCCCGTGGCACTGATGTCAGGGCTTTGGGAATGTTGTTTAAGAATCTTAATGTTCGTCTGCTTCATCCATTACAAAGCCCATTTTGATATATGTTTGCATTCATTTTTCAGGTCACTTCACACCCAGTGATGTCTGAGTTTTAGCCATCTTTCTGTTGTTTTGAGGGGAAGTTGACAAAATTAGAGTTAGTCCTCCATCATTTTACAATGCATGAGTATGGGAGAACAGTGTCAGTTGTCACACTTTTTGCCTTCTTCTAAATAAAAAAAAAAAAAAAAAAAAAAAAAAAAAAAAAAAAAAAAAAAAAAAAAAAAAAAAAAAAAAAATGCAATGCTTAGTTGATCCCATTTCAGTGAGTAATGGAACCCCAAAGTGTCTTGTCAGAACAGAGTAACCTTATCCTTCTCATGAGAATTTTTTTTCAAAAGTTCTGCACCACCAGATACGGCTTGTGCATTTGTGACAACCAAATGCACAAGCCATGAATTTGTTTTTTTCTTTATTTCACACTGCAGGGTTGGTTGTCCCAATTATCTCAATGAGAAATCATTTAGAAAGAAGGCTTCTGGAAAAAAAAAAGTTTAATACAATCTTTCAACTTACAATGTTTAATATCTTAGTTGAAAATATTTTATAGAGGTAACAACATCTCATTTGCCATGAACTGACAGAACATATAGGCTATCCAACTTGTCAAAAAATAGTAGGCTATATAAAAAAAGAGTTGAGTTGTCTACAACAGAATATGGCCCACCCAAATCTCTATTTTATTTACTCACTTTTTTTTCTTTTCAGCTAACAATATATTTTTTTTCATTATCTGCTGAGTAGCTGCCATTTTTTTTTCAGTTGTCACATTTGACAACCAACCCCAAAGTGGATGTGACAACTAACTCCATCAGTGATTTTTTTTTTTTTTTTTTTTTGCTAGCAAGCACATGCTATAGTATAGCAAAGAAAAAAAAAAGATTTTAACCTTTGCCTTTGTACTTTTAAATGCTGATAATTGTTTAATTATAAATCCCTTGTTTAAACACAGTTGAAAAGGAACATAGAATCAAAAGTTACATTATGATGTGAAAAACAAAACAAAAAAATCCTCTCACCTCTATGTCAAGTGTCAAACTACTAAAATACAAATGTAGCTAGTTTGTGACAGCTATTTTAGAAGTTCACACAAACATTTTGTAACAGCTTCCACTAAGGGCCAAGATTTAGCAATTGTGACAACCAACAACCTGTGAGACAACCAACCCCTTTCTCCCCTACCACTTGCAGCGAAAAGTGGCTTAGCATGTACTACCACCACCATACTTGACAGTTGGGGCAGAGTTCTTTGGTCTGGTAGCCCCACCCTAACTCCTCCAATTTATCATTCTGGTTGGACAGTTAAAGCTATATCTCTTTTTACCATAAAACATTTCCCCAGAAAGTATTAATTTGTCTCTGTTGACTGCTGCAAATTTTAGTCAAGCTTAACTGTATCCATGTTGAAATAGGCACTTCATTTTTGGTCATTCAGTGACAAAGTAAGGTTTCCATCACTTTGGACAGTGACACTGGTGTTCCAGCATTCTCCAGTTCCTGGCAGCCTTGAGCCTTGGTAGATCCTGAGTTTTTCTGAACCTCCTTTTTATTGGAGAGGGAGAGTTTGGGTCAGATGGCTGGAACTTGGATAGCACTTGGTGCACCAACAGAACAAAAGTATGTGGCTGAGGTGCAACTCTCTAAAGGACATTTAATTAAATATTAGTAAAGGTCTATGCTGGACACTTAAATCCAAGATGAGTAGCTACATGTAAATTTATGTCTGGAACTGTAATGTACTGTGGTTGCTGAAACTAAGTCAAGATGTTTGATCACAAATCCCAGTAAGACAAAATTAAATTGTGAAAAGAATAATATTCTGGTTATATTATTATTATTATTTGGAGGAAAAATAATAAAACTCAGAGTAGTAGTAATGATAGTTAACGTTTAAAAAAATGCAATTAAAGTGTTACTTTAAGCTTTTTATTTTTATATATTTTTGTGGTCTGGCTTCAGAAACACACCTATAGTAGGTTTTCCAGTAAGTATAACTTTTATAGATACATTGTTTAATGTATATAGTTCCTAATCAATCATCTGCAGTTTCTGAAAACACAATAAACAAGAAGATGAAATGGAACCAGATCAAAGAGCTCAAAGGTAATTTATTAGTTAAAAATGGGAGAATGAGAACATCTTTAAAACAGACAGGCAGAGAGGTAAAAAGCAAAAGTTTAAGAGGAATCATAATTTAGGTTGAACATGGAGATGTAATAACGAATAAAGCAAGCAAGTGCAAGCTTTTTTACCTTGCATACAATATACATGTATGCACTGTTCAGTATACTATGTAGTTGTGAAGAACACGTCACCTGAATATGGAAGTGAGGGAATCTATAATTATGATAATTATGCATGTACTTTTAATCAACCTAGTTTTTTTTTTTTTTTTTTGTTAAAGGGGTGATGACATCACTGTATAAACAATTTATTGTAGTTGATATTGCTGCATATGTCAATTCTCCAAAGAATTTCATGAACAAAAATAACATCACCTTTTGTAGGAGGTTGTTTTGGCAGGCCAGATTTCCCTCCTTGATTTAAGGGTTGGGTACGGTAATGATATGTGGCTCTAACTAGTTGACTTCACTCTAACTGGGTACAACCATATTTGGGAAACTCTTCAGTAAAATGCGCGGAACATAGTCTGAAATTGAGGTTATAATTGTGTGGTACTTCCCCATAAATGAACTTCAGCCACTCTTCTCTGATTCTCTCATCCTTTGGGAGTAAGCAGAAACTACCATCCATTTTTGAGCTCCATCGGACATAATAGCTCCGCTTTTTAGTAGTTTTCCTCTTCTCAAGTGGAGTAGCCAGACATCCTAGTGCGATTTAGCCCTTAAATTAGCCATTGTATCAGCTGGAGGGAAGAGGGATGGGGATGGGGATAGCTGTTTGCTTGATGGTGTCCTCTAATTGGACAATATGAAATATGTAGAAAGATAACCTACGTAGAGAGATAAACTGTTTTCTGATTCATCCATTTTTGAGCAAAGAAACAAAGCTGACCACCTATGAGCAGGGCTTTTCATACCAACTTTTGACATTCACATGGCCTCATCAGTGTACAACAGATCATATTATACCCCCAAAACCACAGAAAAATGAAATTTGTTGTCATGACCCCTCTAAACAAACCAGCTCTTTCATTGTTTTTTGCTCGTTTACATTTAACATCTTTAACACCCTGAATACCTCTGTGTTTTATGTTGGGAGTTTATGTGATAGAGCAGCACAAAGAAGCACATAGTTTTGAACTGGAAGAGAAATGATACATGGTTTTCAAATTTCTTTACAAATATAATCTGAAAAGTGTTTTGTGCATTTATATTCAGTCCCCTGTGTCCAAACTTTGTAACAGCACTGTATTACATTTTCAGCCCCAAGTCAATTTGGGTATGTTTGCATTTTTCCACATCGAGAATCTGATTTGTTTCCCCCAATGTTTTATAGTTCAAGCTCAGTCAGACTGAATGGAGAGTCACTGTGAGTTTTGGATACTGTTCATCAACCTAGACCTGCTTTAAACTTATCTAAAACTTTATCGTTGACCTGTCTGCTGTGTTCCATGGTCTACATCAAGGGTCTTCAACTCCAGTCCTCAATGGCCAGTGTCCTGCAACTTTTAGATGTGTCCCTGGTGCAACACACCTGAATCAAATGGCTGAATTACCTCCTCAGTATGCAAGCCAGTTCTCCAGAGTCCTGATAATGACCTGATTATTTGACTCAGGTGCATTGAAGCAGAGACACTTCTAAAAGTAACAAGACACCGACCCTCGAGGAATTGAGTTGAAGACCCCTGGACTACATGGTGCTATTTATTCAAAAATGTTTTCTAACCTCTGTAGCCTTCGAAGAACAGCAAGATTTATGCTAAGACTAAATCACACTTCAATGTACTGGATTTTATGTAGGGGCATCTGAGAAAATGGAAACCTAACCTTTTCGATTTTCATTTTAAAATGTTTACAGTATGCTCTACTATGCGCCACGGCTGTGTTGGCCGATCACATAAAAGGCCAATAAAATATATTAAAGTTGTTGGCTGTAATGTGAGAAAATATGAAAGAGATTATGCAGTATAAAAATGTTTGCAACACACTGCATAAACTAATTTACCAAGATGAATCGTTTTTAGAATAATTCCTTTGAGAAACTTACCTGACAGTTACTGTAGATAGTAAGAGTGTGAAAAAGAATGACAAATTGTGTATACTTTGTTTTCAACTTGGTAAAAACAACACATCCTGTGTATCAATTATGTATATGTTGGCTTCCATGAAAGAGAAGGCAGGCTTTCGGGTGAACAAATACTTCAAGTGTAAACCACTCAATGTAAAATCCCTGAAGGCTCCCTGAAGGTTCAAGCTTTGTTCTCACTGCTGTGCACTTACTTATTATACAATGCCTGCTTAAAACACAGATTGCTGTCCCTCACATTTACTCTGAAACTGTTTGTAGAAAAACACTTTAATTTATGATGTGAAAATGACATGCAGGTTTTGATAGTGTAAATTTGTAGGAGACTTTTACTTTCACTAGAATGCATCAAGACATGCAAAAAGCATATTCAATGTTTTTTGGTTGCATACTCTTCCAAATTTATAGTTTACAATTTTACAATTTGCAAATATTTTGACTCACCTCTGATCTTAATTCAGTATCATGCAAAAGTCCTTGTACTCCTTCAACTTTTCCATATAATCTCATTACAACAACAATCCTGAATGTATTTTATTGGGATTTTAAGTGACAAACCATGGGTGTCGCACAGGTGGGGGATGTGGGAGTTTAAACACCCATACTTTTCCAAGTGAGATGGTTAAACACCCTCCCACTTTTCCCACAGTTTTGTTCAAATACTGTGAGACGTTATTTATGCCACCAGTGAGAGAATACAGTGAGACTGATCTCAGCGCATATATCTATGTGAACAAACAATAATTTCTGGTGTGTGCATTTAAATCTCACATGCACTCACTAAATACGTTCTGGCATGTGGTCCACTCATATGCTTTGAATGCTCGGTGCTAGCTCACCCGGCTCTGTCACTGTGCTTGCATGCCCTCCACTCTGACTCGCCTGCTTCTCATGTGTATGGCATGAAACGTGGCCAAACTTGACAAAAAATAAATAAAAATCCACAAGCACACACAGATCCTTTTCATACCCCTCACAAATACTGTGTTGAGAATCAGAATCTGCTTTATTTGACAACTTCATGCATACAAACAAGGAATCTGACTTCAGTTCAACTTTGATCTCAATAAAGATGTTTAAAATACAAATGGATAAAAAAGGAAATTAAAAAAGCCTTTTCTCTCTACAAGAAAGAAAACACTATATTTTACCCTTTTTATCCAACATCCATTTACCTTTGGCAAATGATTTAAACTGAACTGACCACATCACATTATGTTTTACTTGACACTCACAATGATCACTTAACACCTTTTCTAAATTAAATACAGTCTTTAAAGTATTCACATCACTTGAACCTTTTGACTTTGCAACCACAAACTTCAATGTTTTTGATTATGAATTAATTTGAGAGATCAGTAAAAGCACAGGATGAATGATATAAAAATGTTTTACAAATACAAATCTGGAACGTGTGGGATGCAAAGCCAATACCATTTCTGTTTAGTTGTCAATGCAAGTCTCGGGTATATCTTTATCTGCTTTAAACAACTAGAGACTGCAATATTTAACTGTTCTTATTTGCAAAACAGCTGCTATCAGATTGAATGGACAGCAGCTGAGAATGTCAATTTTCAGGTCTTGCTGCAGAACATAAATAACATGTAGGTTTCAGCTTTAGCTGGACCATTCCAACATAAAGATACTTTGATCTGAACCATCTATTGTAGCTATGGCTTGTTGGGAGTCATTATTTGTTTGGAAGATGAACATCTGACAAAGTCTTCTGCCTCTAACAGGTTTTCATTCAGGATTGTCCTGTATTTGACTTAATTTTTCTTTCCATCAATTCTAACCAGGTTCTCTGTTCCTGTTGAAAAACATCCCTGCAGCATGAAGCTGCCATGGACATATTTTACAGAGTTGATGCTCTGCTAAGGTGATGTGTGGTGTTTGATTTTCTTCATATTCAATGAGTGCAGTTTAGTCTTATCTGCCAGAAACACCACCTCTTCCATGATACGTTATATAAATATTGTATATAATTTTTTTTCAAATGAGAAAGACAAGGTTGGATAAAAAGAACCAATCACAACCACTGCGCCAGGTGTTCCATCTCCTCTCTGTGTTTGGACTCATCATTGTTCATAATGCGTCTAACTACTGCTGTGTTTTCCACAAACTTCACTATATGACAGCTGGGGTGTCTCGCCAAGCAGTCATATTTCAGGAGGGGGCTCAGCATGCAGCCCTGGGGTGAGCCAGTGCTGAGGGTGATGGAGGAGGAACGGTGTTGTGGATCCTGACAATCTGAGGTCTATTGGTCAGGAAGTCCAAGACCCAGTTCCCCAGTGTGAGACTCAGTCCAAAAGAGAAGAGCTTCTGCACCAGGGTCTGTGGGATGATGGTATTGAAGGCTGAGGAGGAAGAGCAGATGGACGTAAGAATTTCTGCCTTCCATATGGGTGAGGGCTGTGTGGACCACCGATGAGATGGTGTCATCAGTGGAGCAGTTCTTGGAATAGCTGAAGGTTGCCAATCTAAAAGGCTGAGTCTGGTATGTTATTAAGCCAGTTTTCTATGAAGTAAAAAAAACACCACAGTTCCTCATCTCTGTGGAAACACTCAGCCTCAGACATAAGTCTACTTGTTATCCAGAGAGTGGATATTGGCCAGAAAAAGAGTCAGAATCAGCGGTCTGCTAGCCTTTAGCTGAGCTAACATTGTTTCCTCTTGCCCATTGCTCCCCGTACTCTACTGCACCACTCCGTTGTCCTCCAAAGCCGCTGTCTGCTGAGTACGGATTTCAATTTTGTTGATATTGCAGTCACCGAATTGTCTCTGATGACCATCTGTTTGGTTGAGCTGTACTTCACATGTGAATTTAGCACTAAACTAGTGCCAAAAGTGGCAACATAGGTTTTAGAATAAGGCTTAATCCCAGGAGCTCGATAAGATGCTGCACCCCTGTGTGCCGCCATGTTGGAAAAACATAAAATCCCAGAAAAAAAGATTGATGTTGTACATGACAAAGTGTGGACAAGTTTAAAGGATGGGAAAACCTTCAAAAGACACATTATATCAAAATGACTATACTTGATCTTGTGCAACAGTTCTCAAAGCTTTGTCAAGGTCAGACTCTGGATCTTTGTTTTTTCATCTTTCTTGTTTTCAGTGTAGCCTGTCTATTCCTAAGAAAACAATGTTTCTGTTTCAGGTTTTAAAAGTTTTTTGGAGGGCGTTTGCCAAAGCATTCTATTTTTTATACTATTTTATGCCATTGTAGATTGTAAGTTTTAGTTTTAACCATGTCACTTTTACTTAAAAACAATGTTGGTCATGGATTAGAACTTAAATGGGTGAAATGTCACAAAGAAAACTTTTGAACAATCTTTATAAAGATCTGAGAACTATTGATCATGATAAATTAAAAAGGTTACAACAAAGTTTTGCATCTTGGAAGTAAAAAATGGGAGAAAATAAAATGTTTAGATTAAATATAATGATTTACATAAAAGACATAAATGCCTTCAGTGAGGCAGTTAAGTGTTCTTCTCCTGAAAACATCAACAAGCCTCTAAAAGTTCATTAAACATTAAATGTTACTTTAGGTTTTTAGTTGATGAGAAAAAACTGCTAATTTTTAAAGGGGCAGTATTAAGTAAAATCAACTTTTTTGAGCTTTACATCATGTTATAATGTTATTCCCTCATCAAAAACATACGTGGAGTGTTGCCTTGATTCTTTCATGCATGTTTGAGAAATCCTTTAATCTCCAGTGGCAACCGTTCAGTTGTGCAAAATGCCTGGATGGACCTAGCACTGCCTTTGAGCTCTAACTCCTCCTTAGGGGGTGCAGTTTCTAAGCTTCAGAGCTTCCTTCTTACAGAACACCCCTCCTCTGCAACTTCCCCACTCAGCTCCTCCAGACTAACCAGCAGCAATTAGCAAACACCTGATGAAACTATGTACCTATTGAGCTCATTATACTACTTCTCAGTGCAACGCTTATAAAAACATTGTTAAAGGGTTAGCTGTTGTGATGACTTCATGAAGGCGAAATTTCAGAAAGAGAAGGACTTTCTTAAAGAGACAGATGATGTTAAATTACAAAGTCAAATTTCTTTTAAATCATATTTGATATATGCAGCATTTTTGTGACAACGGAAGGTAACATAGTTATTTGATTTGGCTTTATGCTTGATTATTTCTATGTGCCAAGGAAACACATAATACTGCCCCTTTAAAGGGAATCCTATCAAGGAATTCTAAAAGAATAGCTCTGAGACAGATTTTTTTTTTTATCCATTACAGACAAAATACATAAACATATTAAATTAATGGTAAATAAATTTAAATGAGACAAGATATTTTAATCTTGTGTTGTCACATTTTTTAAATGTTTTTGACAACCTGAATATAAGTTTTGGAAATAAAAAATGTTTTAGAATCTTTCTTTAGGCAGAGATTAAATAATTAAGCCCCTAAAACTGTGTTAATGGGCTTTTCCATGAAAATAATCCCTTTATGGATTCCAGCAGCTCATTTTTAGTTGTATATTTCTCAGTTGAAGACGGATTCCAGCTCCTTCTTAACTGAATCCTTTTCAGTTGGTTTGATACTGCACAGAAACGCTGGCAAACCATACACAAATTACAAATTTTTTTTTTCTTTTTTTTAAGAAAAGGGAAATCCACTGGTCCTTTTGTCAGTAACTGATGAATAATACTGTGTCCTCCCTCTGTATTATTTTCTGTGTGCTTCTGCTGTGTTTGGCTTCCCTCAGTGCCACTTTATCTGTCTGCCTTTGTTATATTTCTGTTCATTTTAAGAGTCTCTACAGTTGATTTGCTGCTCTGTCTCTTTCTGTTTCATGTGTGTGTGTCTCCCTGGTGCCTGTTTCATCCACTCCAAGGCTAGCCGCATGGTGGGCAAATGGGAAATTTTAAATCCATTGTTACAGACGATACAGGGCTACTTACAGCACAATAGTGAGTATTGCTGGTCTCCAAGACATAAATATGTACTGAGAGAAAAATTGCAAAGCTCATTGTTTGTTTTTTCATAAATTTTCCAGCCACAAGTGGAACTGATATGAACCTGATTGGTTGCTTTAATTATGGGCTGGATCCCATTTCACAAGGTCCATCTCCCACCCCCAACTCATTTGGTACCTAATGGGGTAGTGGCTAAATTACTTAAAAAGAATCAGCAAAAACTTGCACTATTTCTAAGTTATGTACAAATATGCAACTTATTACAATATATTAGTACTTTAGACCAAACATTGTGTTGTTTTTTGTGTTTTCGCTGTTGTGAACATATCTTTTAAACAGAGAAGTATTGAAGAATGCCTTTGCAAACAAAATGTATTAGTTTGAGTTCCTACCCTTTCATTTCCCAAAAGCCCCAACCCAGAAACCTCAGTTTTTAAGTCTTGAAAAGCCCTCGCTGTGTCTTTATTATTTATTCCTTATTAACTTTAATAAAATGCACATATGCATTTCAGAATGTTATGGGTCGGTGGGAAGACCTCCTCAATCCCACCTGCAAGTCTTCCAATGAGGAAGCAGAGCTTGGGGACCTTGGGGTAGGCTCTCCAATCTCTGGTAATGAGGTCACTGAGGTTGTTAAAAAGCTCCTTGGTGGTAAGGCCAATGGTGGATGAGATCTATCTGGAGTTCCCTCTGGCTCTGGATGTTGTGGGGCTGTGTTGGTTGACACAACTCTGCAATATTGCATGAACATTGGGGGCAGTTCCTCTGGATTGGCAGACTGGGGTGGTGGTCCCCCTGTTTAAAAAGGGGGACCACAGAGTGTGTTCCAATTACAGGGGGATCACACTCCTAAACCTCCCTGGTAAGGTCTATTCAGGTGTTCTAAAGAGGACTGGTGAATTGGTGCTGTGTCTGCAGTGATGCAGGCGGTGTACCGATCTGTCGTGGCGAAGAGAGAGCAGACCCATAAGGCGACGCTCTCGATTTACCGGTCAATCTACATTCCTACCCTCATCTATGATCAAGAGCTTTGGGTAGTGACCAAAAGAACGAGATCGTAAATACAAACATCCGAAATGGGTTTTCTCCATAAGGTGTCTGGGCTCTCCATTATAGATAGCGTAAGAAGCTCCGTCATCTGGGAGGCGCTCAGAGTAGAGCCACTACTTCTCCACATTGAGAGGAGCAGGTTGAGGTGGCTCAGGTGTCTGGTTAGGATTCCTCCTGTACGCCTCCCTGGTGACGTGTTCCGGCCAAGTCCCACCGAGAGGAGACCCAGAGGAAGACCCAGGACACACTGGAGGGACTATGTTTCTCAGCTGGCCCAGGACCTCCTGGCTCAGGTGGTTGGGGAGAGGGAAGTCTGGGCCTCTCTGTTCAAGTTGCTGCCCCAGTGATAAGCGGAAGGTAATGAACTGATGGATGGAAAATCTGTTGTCTGAACAACATCATAATTTGAGTGCTGTGCTGTTTAGATTACTTTTGCTGGAGCTTTAGTCCCTTTTTCAAACATTTGTTGTGATGGAGAGAAGGATGGAAGAAGTGTTAGAGTAGAACCTGTAATTTTTCAGAATTTTAGAACTGCCAGAGGGGCTCATTTTATCCCTCTGTCAAAGCAGCACCAGCAGAGATAAAAATGACATTTGGAATGATATTTACTGGTTTTACTTTTTGCAGTATTGTGAAGATTAGCAGTTGCTGAAAAGGCATTTGGATGTCATTTAATATATCACAAAATTGTTTTAATTTTGAATTTGAGTTTTAAAATGTCAAATTCATAATTGGCAGATAGGTTGGATTTCTCCCCCTCCATTTACAGAAATTCTTATTTATAAAGTATGGCAGCAGATTAAGGAGGGAAAACTAATTGATAATATGATATCAGAATATTAATATCACTACTTGTTCAGATTTAGAAAATCTTTCCAAATGTAAAAGAGAAATAATTTGGCTCTAGAGTGACATGTCAAGATACATACAATGTTACAAATTAAAAATTACAACTTGAAATGTAAAAACAAACAATTACTGCATACATTTTGCTCCATTTGTTATGGCGGCTCCTGAAATTCAAGAAGATGTATGTACTGTGTAGGTTCTGTACAAGAACCATCCTGATTTGAGTGTTGTGCTGAAATGAAATTTAGGCACTCTTTAAATATCACTTATGAAGAAAGACTGTGGCTGTGCTAAAGTTGCTTTCAGATGAGCAGTCAAATTAGCAGCCAAAATAAAATCAAACTATTAAGAATGTACGGCAGAAGAAAAAGAGAGTGAAGGAAAATGAAATGCTAGAGTAGATGCTGCAATTTTGCAATACCAGTGCCAAAGGGGCTCATTTTATCCCACTGCCAAAGCAGCATAAGCAGTGATAAAAATGACATGTAGAGTTTTTCTTTTTATATATAAACTTTTTGAACATTTGTTATGAGTTTTAAAGTGGATTAGGTTTTTCTTCAGAAAAGAAGAAAAAAAATTACAACTCAGTTATTTTAATCTTGACAAGGAGTATCAATATGCCAAACACTACATTCATAAATAAGCTGTCTCCAAACATAATAAACTTTGTTTTACTTTAATTATGCTAACTGAGTATTTTGGGGAAATCTAATTGCTAATAACATGACAGAATATCAGTGTCAGCAGACCAGCAGGCATGTTCACCAGTCAATCTAGCATGTATGTTTTTGGATTAAAGAAAGAACAAACTCACTGGCCACTTTATTAGGTACATCTTACTTGTACAGTCTTGGACTTCTTTTACCTTCAGAACTTCAACAGAAACATTCCTCAATGACATTTGCTCCATATTGACATGATTGCCTCATAGTAGCTACAGTTTTATCAGCTGCATATTTATGATGGAATCTACTATTCCACCAAATCCCAAAGGTGCTCTTACTGGTGGAGATAGTGCATTATATTACTTGAAGTGGCCATCAGAAGATGGGTACTCTGGGGTTATAAAGAGACAGATATGGTAAGCAACAGTACTCAGGTAGACTATGGCATTTAAATGAGGCCCCAATGATGCCAAGAAACTATCCCTTACTACATTTCCTCTTCATCACTAGTCTAAGCTGTTGACACATGGCCAAATGGATCCATGCTTTCAGGTTGTTTGCGCCAAATTCTGACCCTGCTATCTGAATGTTGCTGCTGAAATCAAAACTCATCAAGCCAGGCAACATTTTTCCAATCTGTTATTGTGCAATATTTTTGAGTGTGTGCAAACTATTGGTTCAGTGTCCTGTTTTTAGCTGACAGCAGTGGCAACTGGTGTGGTCATCTCCTGCTGCTTCAGAGGTTCAGTGTGTTGTATTTTCAGAGATGGTATTCCACGTTGTTGTAACAAGGGTTTGTTGGTGCTTCTGTTGCCATTCTATCACCTCAAACCAGCCTACCCATTCTGCTCAGACCTCAGACATCAATCAGACATTTTCATCCATTCAACTATCACTGGATAAATTTTCTTTGTCTGACCATTTTCTTGAAAGTGTAACTAACCCCCTTTTAAAAGCATAACCTCGCCCCAGAGAAATTTTGAAAATTTCTGCAAAGTGGGGGGAGCCAAGAGACACTGAGACAAGATTGTGTGGCTGCACAGTATATAATTTGTAGTTCTTTCAACCCCAGAAGATATAATCTCACTCCAAACTTTTCATGAAGCATGAGGGCTCTGGTTTAATGCTGATCTGTTATATACTATAAGACAGTGGTCTCAACTGCAGTCTTGAGGGCCAGAGTCTTACAACTTTTAGCTGTGTCCCTTGTCCTACACCCTTGACATTAACGGTGAAGCTGCCTTACTAGCATTTACTCAAGCTCGACAAAGCTCTGCTAATGAACTTGTATTGGAGCCATTTACATGTATTTTAAAGAAGCATGATATTCTGGTGGTTTTAGAAAAATTTTCATAATTCATATACTTTTTTTTCAAATGCGAGTCAGCTCAAGATTATTTGTATAGCACAACTCAGCAACTAGGCAGTTTACAGTGTTTTAATTTATTCTGGTGTACTTGGATGTAAACGAGATATAGTGTGTTGCAAATTGATCTGGTTATGCTGAATGACGAATGACATTCATTCTGGGGCGCTGATATTTTGCCGGGCCATTGTGCCCCACGCTATGCCATATCAAATGGCTTCTCTGCCTCTCCTCTCCAGTCAGGCAGATAAGTTCTGCTGTGCGCAGCTGCAGAGCTGATCTGTAACACAGAAACACGCGCTGCAAGGCCGGCCAGATGAGCTGACAATGAAGAGCAGAGATCAGAAAAACTCGTCCCAATAAGCCCGGCCTTCTAAAACAAACAGTGGCGCTTGTTAAAAACTAAACCTTCACAAAATAAGAATGCGTTGTCCCTATTAGTGGCACATAAATTAAATCTCCGTTTGTCTCTGGCATCCAGCAGAGAGATGCGCAGTGCAGCAGCTCTAGTTTGTCATCTTATTCCTTTGCGGAACATTACCTGTCAATTACTGTAACTATAAGCAAATTAAATAACTCTGCATTAGCCGCGAAGATGGAGCAGCGAAAGCAAAGTACAAAGTGTAAATGTTGCGCTGACACAATGAGCTAGAGAAAAAAAAAACCCTACAGGAGAGTGCAGCAACGAATGTGAAAATTTCTGACCTGTTTGGTGGACCGTCCCATAGTTCTGGGTCTGGTATCTCCATCAGACATGAAAGGTCAGATGACACCGCCTGCAGCAGCTTAAGCGAGGTTAGCATATATTATATTTCTAACTGGAAAATATTTTTATTGATATGGCATGTTTTTTACATAACCCTTTACAAATTAAAAATACTAATTTCTTGCATAGACTGTGGCTAAGGATGACCCAGTTGAACCAATAGAAAGCCAGAGGGACCAACGCTTAGATTTTGATATGGGGAAAGAAGAGCTGCCTGAAGAACATTTACAAGAACAAAGCCAAAGCACTGTGGTTAGAATAACGATAATCTTTACTCAATAAGTCATGTACTAAAACCAAATAGTCAAATTTAATAAATTAGAATGTTGTTGAAAAGAAAAATATTATACTGAAGAGAAGAAAAACTTGATTCACTAAGTGAAATACATTATATAGATTAATTACACTCAGATTGATGTTTTTAAGCTTTTTTTCTGGTAATGGGATGATTTTCTGCTTGCAGTAATGAAAACATGATATTTAAGGTTAGAATATCATATCTAACCAACCAAAAAAACAAAACAAAACAAAAAACATTTTAACAAAGAAATGTGGCATTCATGAAAAGTATATTTAATGCCTGCTTAAAGGTTGCTATTTTGCGCTCGCTCTCTCTCTCTCTCTCTCTCTCTCTCTCTCTCTCTCTCTCTACACACACACACACACACACACACACACACACACACACATATATATATATATATATATATATATATATATATATATATATATATATATATATATATATATATATATATGTCAGCGCCACTCAGACGTATTATATACTGGGTTCACTGTATATTATATATATCGCGGGGGTTACGTTAACCAGCGATAGGTGAAATCCGCGAAGTAGTCAGTTTTATTTTTTACAATTATTGTACAGTACTATAGAATGAAACCAAAGATCAAAACCTGTTTTCAGGCGCAAGCATTTGTTTAAGAAATGAAAATAGAAACGTTTTCTTACAAATAACTATGATAGTTTTTAGAAATACTGTAAAATAATTTTAATAATCAATCAACGAGGTTGGACATATTTTGACTCACGCGTATTTCACAGTTACTTTGACTGTGCCTCTTCGTGCTGACTCCGCTCCGCTGTAGCGTCTTTTTCTACTGAAAGCCGCTGTGCAGGTGTCTTTGTGAACATGTAAATTTGCCAAACCGAACACATTCTGTGCAGTACAGAGACAAAGGACGGAGGAGATTGACTGACATCCAATCAGGACGCAGAACACAATGCGCGTTCATACACTGTTAAAAAAAAAAAAAAAAAAAAAAAAAAAAAAAAAATGCACTAAAAAAATCCGCGAAACATCTTGGCTGCGAAAGGTGAAGCGCGTTATAGCGAGGGTTCACTTGTATATATAAAATTAAAATTTTAACCAAGCAGCAGCAGGTGGGACAGTCTGTTAGGAACTGCTGGGCCACTTTTTCTCCCCAGTCCGCCCCTGTCTCGGAGCGCACAGAATGCTGCTCTGTAGAAGTGATTTGAAACACAATTCTCTCGTGTGACAATAGAATTGTATTCGGATTCAAGCAGCGCCACTCAGACATGACTGACAGCGCTAAGACCCACCTCCTGGCTCGGATTAATTGTTTCTAGATAGCACTGGGAGAAGGCAGCAGAGCATGATTTTTTTCACAGATTATCTGTCTCATACCATTCTGTCACGACATAGTGACAGTTAAACCAAATATGTAGAAAAATATTTTTAATAAAAGTTACATACTGCAGCTATAAGGACAATACCGTTTTGCTGCCCCTTTTCCAGTTAGGAAACTCACTATCACTAACAGTGTTTCAGTACAGATTTGGTGGAATCTGGGAGAGGGGGCCAAGTTTAGTTGGTCAAGCTTCAAAGCAATCAGTGATAATTGGTTATTATTTGCTGAGATGTATTTGTGAACAAGCGTATGGAGGACTGAAACTGACAAAATTAAAAATAAAAGCAGAAATAAATATATTCTGTTTTCCCTTTTCCTTACGCATGCATTTTCATCAAGAAATGTATATATTTTGTTTTTCCTTTTCCTTATATATGCGTTTTCTTCAAGAAATGTATATATTTTTTCCCTTTTTCTTACACATGCATTTTCATCAAGAAATGTATATATATATATATATATATATATATATATATATATATATATATATATATATATATATATATATATATATATAGTTTTTTCCTTTTCCTTATACATGCGTTTTTGTCAAGAAGTGTATGTATTTTCTTTTTTGTTTTCCTTATACATGTGTTTTCATCAAGAAATGTATATATTTTGTTTTGCCTTTTCCTTATACAAGCATTTGTTCTTTTTTACATTTCCTCATCTCCTCTTTTTACTTTACAGTATGCATTTCTGCCTCATTATGCAAAGAAGGAGGACTGCCTTCTATGGAGGACCGTCCTCCATAGTCTTCTTGGTCCAGCTCCTCTACTATTAGTCAATAAACAGGAAGGAGCAGGAGCCATGTGCAGATTGATTGTGCAACTGAAGTATAATTATGGAGGGAGCGGAAATACGGTGTGTGTTGGAGTTGTTAAGGGCAGCTGCAAATAGACTGGACAAGTTGGAAGGCGGTAAGTTTTCAGCTGACCAATAGTAGAGGAGCTGGACCAAGAAGGCAGCCCTCCTTATTGTACTGTATATTGCATGTTTTTTTTTCTTTGTTATTACTGATGTTATTATATTTGCCCTTACTGATTGGTACAAAGGCATAAATGATGCTTTTTAAGCTTTCTGGCTTTTCCCCTGCTATGCACTAAATTATTCTTAATTTTTTTGCTGTATTTCATTATCCTAAGAAATTAAAATAAAACTGAACTAAACTGACTTACGGGTGATGATAATACTGCTCCTGTATACGTAGTTGAAATTAGACTAAAATGCAAATCATCTGTCTGAATAAATTAAGTTCATCAGGAAATTCCTTTACTCTTCCAGCTCTAAACTTTTCATGAAACATGTTTTAAAAACTTGCTTCACTAATACTGATCTTGACCATCATCTTGAGCCTGCAGTGCTTACTACCTTTTTGTCCATTTACCGGCTTCACATCCTCAGTTTGCAGCAGGAGATTTGTTGGTCTGTTTATCACCCTAGCCGGCTCGTGTGTGGATTCGTAACTTCAAATTCAAAGAGACACCAAACCCCTGAGATTTGAAGTCTGTCAGCTCTGCACTTGAGGCCTGAACCAAGCTGAAAGGACCCCTTTAGATGTAATGTGGTTTGCCCCTACACACACACACACACACACACACACACACACACACACGCTGTGACTATTAACTGTCTCCAGGTGCTTCATTTACATTTGACTCACTGGGGCTTTGCTGTTTGTTTTTAATGAAACAGTACCGTTTGTGTAAAATTGGGGAATGTAATTAGATCTGGCAAAAAAAAACATACACACACATGCACACAAATATACATCAGAAAGA
This sequence comes from Anableps anableps, assembly GCA_014839685.1. NCBI lineage: Eukaryota > Metazoa > Chordata > Actinopteri > Cyprinodontiformes > Anablepidae > Anableps > Anableps anableps. Next base: position 27,064,995 of record CM026066.1, read on the forward strand.
ATTTCTGAACATTAGCAACCTGAGAGGGAAAAGTTACTGCATTATGTATACATCACAGGACTGAGCTGAGAAATCTGTGAACCTGATTTTCATACCCCTTGGAGTTCCTCCCTGATTCATACCTTTTGCAGTCTTCAGGCCAGTCCTTGTTACACAGTGATAAACTTTACTACCCTCACCATTTATGACCAAGCTTTCTGTCATAACCCAAGCAGTTATTGCCCATAGCATAAATTGCAGGGTTGGCAGAACCTCGTGAACTTCTGACCTTGTAGTAAGTCACACTTTTCAGTCTTTGAAATACGAGATTCTCAGCCCTTCTGATTTACTCCACAGCTCTGATCCTGCTTGGTGAAGCATCCTCCCAGCTCACTGGACCAGTCCCTAATACATCACACTCTGTAGTTTGAAGTAAAAGAGACCCTTCTACTAGCAACAGAGATGTACTTTTTTTAAAATCTCCAACATCTGCTAAAGTTGACCCCTCCCAAAAAAGCCCACTTTAAGCTTCAGCTTCTCTCAGGTATTGTGCTTTTTTTTTTTTTTTTTTTTTTTTTTTTTTTTTTTTTTATCACAAGCTATTAGTTACAGGTTGGACAGCTGTTACTGCCTCATTGTGAGCAACTTTAAACAGATTGTGCATGTGTAAGCAGGCTGGCACTGGTAGTTACAGGAATACACCTAAAAGCTGTACATTAAACATACCCACAATAATAAAAATTAATTTAAAAAGAAAAAATAAATAACTGCTTAGAAACATGAACAATTTTTAAAAATGATTTTTTTTTCAATACTAGTATTGTGCTTTACAAAACCGGTTTTATAGATTAAGTAACAATATAAGTATTTTAGATTTTAAACCAGAGATAAAGAAAGAGATTCTTTCATAAGAAATCTGTAAATAGAGCTTTAATTCAGAAACCAGACATCAACTCTATAATTATTACCCGGCTCCCGTGAACAGGCATGCTTTGTAACAACAGCAGTGCTTACATGTTACAAAACACTAGGGGGCGCTGCTCCCACCTGTACTGCACTTGAATTAGGCAAAAGAGAACTTAGAGCATAACTTTGTAACTGACAGAATGTTTTTCGTGTTCCCATGGCACTCGTTAGACATGCCGCCCTAGGCAGGCAGCCATAATGCCCATATCAAAAACCGCCACTTACTGTAGGAAAACTGTTGACTTGGCTCTAAATTTATCCTTAGTACTGTCAAGCTAAAATATACAGCTCGTGTGATTTCACTGCACACTGAAAGTCAACAAAGTGACTCAGTCTAAAGCAGCAGATAAAGGGTTTTTGAATTATTTTTAAAAAAGTTTTCGCTTATCCATTGTTTAATACTGACAGAGTATCAGCAACTACCCAGCTATAGAAAAATGCAGGATTGATGGTAAAAGCAACCATGGAAATTGGCCAATTGTCTCAGTTTATCTGTAAACAAAATAGTTTGTACAGGGTATCAGTCAGATATACTCCAAGGGTTGTCTTCCAAATGATGACACAAAGTGGGCTGAACAGTATACTGTCAAAGAAACTAGCCCACAAGCAGGTGCAGCTGTGTGAGTTACAATGCTACGGATGTTACACTCTTGTCTCATAAATTACTCATTAGTGCTGGCAGAATTACAAATAGCTTCCAAAAAAACCAATCAAACTACTTTATGCTGCTTTTGATTTCTAGCAACTTTCAGGAGTTATTAGATAAACAGAAGCACCTATATTCACATTTGAAAAAAGTGCTGTTCTGATCAATTGTTTCCCCTTTTCAGCGCTTGTTTTTCAAGACTCAGCTATTATACATTCCAGTGGAGTTTTTCCACTGGAATGTATAATAGCTGAGTCTTGAACCATCCTCAACATTTGCAAAACAGTAAGTGCAATGGGAAAACACCATGGATTACCTGCAAAAGCCAGTCTCTTTTTCAAAATCCTTAGTATCTGTGTCAATGAACATGTCCGTGTCATTAGTATAAGTCCTTGTTTCATTGTGTCAATGATAAGACAGACAAATTGCTTAGTCATGTTGTCAATATAACATCTCTTAAGGGATGTTCTGTAGTAAACTATGGCAGAAGTTGTGATGACAAGTATTGTCAATTGTAAGAGACAGAATCGTGATGACATACTTCCAGTGAGTAAACACGGGTATGGCAAAACAACTCGCCAGCGACAATGTGCACTAGGCAGAGTAACAATAACAACTGTATAAAACAGCAAAATGCCCATCATCTGTTGTGCAGTTCTACAGGAGTCCAACTCATGACAACAAACAATGTGATTCTTGGATCAGAACCATCTGAAGAGTTTGTTCTGACTACTTGCCAGCTATCTTTGATGTCCCACACACTCCAACATCAGACAGTGTTCAGTCAGAGAAGTAGATACTTGCAGATGGCCTAAAGAGGAAAAAGTCTTGGATGTAATGAAAACGACAAACAACACAGAGACTACAACACAAACTAGTGTTGTTGATGAATTGGTGGGTAGATGTAAACAGTGTGATGCTAAACATGAAGAAATTTACAATCTGAGACAGTCAACAACAGACCTTGAAAAAAAAAAAATGAATGAAATAAATTTTGAAATAAAAGATAGTTTTTAGAAGCAACTTTTATTTTTATGTGAAATTAATCTTCAACATACAGGCACCACAACATTTTTTGATAAACCACTTAACTCCTAGGTTTGCTAGAAATGCTGAAAAAACTGCAATGGAGCCACTTTGTAAGGTGATGGCTGGGTTCCTGGCATGATGCTGGAGGTGATACACACAACACACTGCTGTTGCCATTAAGGAGACTTGGCCTGACCAGAAGTACTTCTAGCTAAGTTGTGCACATGCTGAGATTGCCTGGAGGTATACCTAATAGAACTGTTCATGAGCTCTGTCAGCTGCTGAAAAAGGAGCATCATCCTTTATTCTGCTGAGCAATGGTGGGTACGGATCAGTCTCCGAGTCCTCATCTTCTGAGGCTGGATCTGTGTCACTGTCAGATTTTGCAATGCAGCCAGCAGAGGGGCAGAACTTAGTTCTTGTCATGGAGTTCTGGCTTTGACTACCTGAATGCCCGAGCCTGAAAGACAGAGACACAGAAAATAATTTAATTATTACATGTACTACTGAATTAAATTAGAGACCATCCTCCTCATGAAACGAATCATTAGAATGATTATTAGGTTTATTATTATCACTACTATTTAATTAATTTGGGTTAGACGGAGAAAGTTATGCTTTTTGACTTGAGAGAACATTTTGCTCTTTATGGCCTACCATTGGGATCTATTGAGAGGATACAGGATCACAGGCATTCCTTTCAGAGTTCAGGGGTTAAAATCTATCAGCCCTCAAGTAGCCACATCAGGCTGGAAAATATATACCTTTTATTAAAACACTAAATAGTCATTTGACTTATCTGTGCTCACCTGTGGTGCTCATATCCTAGTATAATAAACCTTTCACATGTCCAAAGGAAAAATATTTGAAAACTTCTAGAGACTTGTAGGCTTCCATACACTATACATCGAAGAGGGCAGGAGTTTGTCTGCTTGTTGGTCCAGCCAGTCAAAATACGCCTCCAGCAGGCTGTATCCATACACACCCATACACAAGTTTATTTTTATACCACTGCAAGTTCTTGGGTTAAAGCGCTAACACATATGGAGAGTGTGAACTCATTGTTTCACTAAAATTATCAGTTTAGTTCAGAAGCAACAGTAAAACCTTATAAAGAGAACGCCAACCGGAAGTTTTTTTGCCATCCAATTACAGCGTATGCGCACGAATGGCCATTGTAAACAGTAACAATGAACTCATCTATTGTTTGAGATCAATGGTGTCAGACTGGACAAGATTCACATTTATGTTTTTACTGTAATTTGTTGACAGACCATGTTATTGTGATATAGAAAGGAAAAGACAGCACTGCCGAGCACAAAGAAAAAAAAACTTCCTTAAGGACAACTGTACATGCAGTGCTGTAGGAACAGCAGTCTTCCTATACTTTCCATCTGAGGAAAAAAAAAATTCTGAATGGGGTTAAAGAATGAGGAGTAGGGTGAGAGGAACTCCATCATCTTGTTGTGTGTTGCAAATCATTTCCTAATTAAGGTTTAGCACTGCTTCCTAACTCCTCCACAACACAGCCCCACTCTTCCATTTCTCCTTTTCTCTGGCTGTTGATCCCATCCAAATCCTTGTCCTTCCATTGTCAGGAATGCAACATTGTGTTGTGCTTTGGCTATATACACTATATACTTGCCAATTGATGGTTAATGAGATGTACCTTTGATCTGTTTCAGAAAACTGGTTGATCATTGGTTGATCTAATGCTTCACACATTTACCTATGTTGGAGAAACTCAGGATTCAACTGGAAGCGATTTAACAATTCAGGACAGATTTAGAAAAAAAGTCTAATGGAAATGACATAAGCAATTGAAATTGTAGAAAAAAGCAGAGCTAAAACACTTGCATGGATGTACAAAAGCATTTGCAACTTGTTCACAGAAATGAGAAACTACTTTTTTGATGAGCACAAGGGACACAGTGATTTGAAGATTGAACAAGTAGTTTTGAGAATTTTAATTCTGTTCTGAGAAATGCACCAAAGCGACTGAGAAAAACTGTTTTAAAGTTTTTTGTGATAGTATCATCAACCTGTTAGGGACAGAAAATAATTATCATCCTGTATGGCTAAATCTGGAACATTTATATGATCAAAGGAAATGTTCACTTTGATGAATGTCTGTTGTTTCTTTTAAATAAAATAAAAGTTTAAAACCTTTATTTTTCTCCTCCTGTCTAAAATCTAAAATGTCCGTTCATGAGACTTTCACAACATATTTACTATATTTACTATATATGTTTGTACATTGCAAATGATCTTATCTGTTATTATTTTCATTGTCTACAACTTGCTTGACATGTATGTGGAAATGATTCTGATTTAGGTAAACTCTTCAGTGCAGTGAGCAGAGAGTCATTCCTCCTGTGGAAGCATAAACATGATCAATATTCCTTCATTATGATGTGATTACATCTCTGTGAGCAGTATATATTCTTTCTGAGAGTTCTTAGCTTTAAAAGTATGAAAAGACCAGTCTGTTTCCTAAGGGAGCAACAGTGCAATCAATTTCCTAATACTCAAGTGAAAATGTCAAGAACATTTCAAAGTTGATTTGCACCAGGGCCCCTAGTTTTCATCTGAATCTCATTAACTGAAAGTACGCTAAAAGGTCTTTACACTACTATAGTAACTGAGCATACTGTCAGACATGTTTCATTTTAACCAGAAATAAAACCTGTTGGTCCTTTCTATACTCTTGTTTAGTGGAAGATAAAAATAAAATGACAAGGAGAGCTGATTTTGACCCATGAAATTTCCTGTTGATTTATGACTCATTCTTTTATTTTTAAGTAACCCACAAGAGACTGAAGTCAGAAAAGTCTAGAAATGTGCAGACTGCATTTTATGACATTTCAGACTGCATGTCTTTTTTCCTCATTTCTTGTAAGTTAAAGACTTCTATTCTTAATCCTAATTCTTAAAATTAAGTGTACATGCCACTGGATTCATATATATATTTGAGTCAAAGTCAGCAATAAAAGAAGGAAAAGTTTTTGTTTTTTTAGACTAAAATAATTTTTAACTGTATCTGAGCTGAAATTGCATACTGTTTTTGGTTTGCCAACACCAACCTTATTTTGACCCAGGACCATTATTGTAGCTCTTCGTTCACATTGGAGTGTTGCCATGTCATGAGCAAAAGTCCAGGACAGTGCATGGTATTAGCTGGGATCTTCACTCAGAGTTCCCCTTACTCATTGTTCAGTGGTGTTTAACAACTAACTACATAAAACTACACCCCATAGGCATCAATATGAGAGTAAAGAACAAACCTTGACACAACTTTGTCAAGGAGAAAATTAGGGCTGATGGCACAAGGCAGCTGTTGGAATTTACAAGGTGCTCCCAGAAAATGCATTTTGCAGACAGTCTTCTGACTCCTTTAGCCTGCATTAGGATGTTCAAAAATTAGGTAATATAGGGCCTTTGCAAGTGCAAAATATGAAAAAACATATTATCTTTTAAACATTATCTAACACTGTTCTTTTCAATGATGACAAAAACAAAATTATTTAATTGACTCACCTTTTTTTCAGAACGAGAAAAAAACGAGATGATGACGAAAATAACATGGCTCTTTGATGACTATAACATGACCAGACATCTTTGAGTTTTCGTTGACAACACAAAACCGAATGAAAATGTTAGTGGGTGGTCTCTCACATTTCACATTTCTGCCTATTGCACTTGTAATATGTCAATCAAAAGCTAAAACATATCAGTAATACTGCTACATCCTATCTATGCTTGGTCACACCCATCGCGTCAATGACTTGGTGAATGATGCACATTATACGAAGGGGCTCTGTTGATGCAAACCAAAAAAGATTTTATGGACTTATTTTGAATAGGCTATAACTGTTTTGAAAAAAGAACTGAATTGTCAAGGGAGACAGCAGTAAATGTGGAATTAAACTTGGTGGACAAAACACTAGGACTCTTAAGCGGCACCTGAAGGCTCACTGCACTGATATTTTCTCAAGGTATAGTTACAGCTGATATGTATACAATTCTACTTGACAATCATCTTGTTACTCAGTATTATAATGACACTGAAAAGCTGCATGAAAATGTGTTCTCATGTAAAAATCTGTCTTCCTTTTTTAAGATTGTCAGCCATTCAAAAAAAATGTGTTGAGATAAATTATGTTTCATAGATGTTTCTAAGAGTCTATCCAAGGAAAAGCAAACATCTCTGGTTTCAATATTTTTTTTTTTTAATTTTAGCATTCAGTTAATCTCACATCAAAGTACAGACATATTTAGTCCTAAACTTACTGGACCAAGTAACAGTATACGTTTTTGTTACTAAACATTAGTGATCTTTTGAAAAAATGACCAAATTTCTCTGTAGTGTAGCTTTTATCACAGTGAAGTGTTCCTTTTCTTGATGGAGTCTAGATTCAAACATGTTTTCCAATCTTTTCCTGTGCTGTAAGAAGATGGTTTAGGTTATCTGAACTACATGCTATTTGGGATCCCAGATAAGACGGAGATTAAAAAGAGGATGAAATCAGGGACACAGTTCACACAAGAGATAACAGTCAGAGGAAATAATACCTCAGGAGAAAATCTCTAATGCTGAAGTAATGGCTTTTTTAGTTTCATTTTAAATTCCACAACAAATATTTTTGTGTTGTTTCAGTTGCAGTTACCTTTCCTTCCCGGGCTGTATTTCAGGAATATCCTGAGGCTGTGAGGCTGCCTTATTGTATTTTCATGAAATCCAGGTCATTTCATGCAGAAACACTGTGTTTATAAAACCGCCTCAGGCCCCTTGATGAGAAAGCTTGTTGCCTAAAGCCAGCAATCCCAGCTGAATAAGGTGAGCCAGACCCCATCTTCACCTGACTGATAAATTGCTTGGACCAATCCCCTCGCTTTGCTTTTTTATGTCGTCACCTGTCTTTGATGTCATCAGATAATTGCTCCTTTTAGAACTCGGAAAAGGGCCACTCAGCGCTCCTGGGATGGAAGTGTATCCATGGTGACAATCTTTGTTATTCCACACTGCAAAAAAAGGTACTGTTTGTTATACTGGATGAGAAAAACACTTTTGAATGGATATGGAGCACATCTGGGGCTGAGGAGAAAGGGAGACAGAAACATAAAGACAGAAATTATCCAGGAGAATAGAGAAAGAGATGAAAGAAAAACTATATTTGTGTTTTTAAGCTGGTGATGGAAAGGAAGACAGATGGGTGCTGAATGGATTCTGAAGGTCCAGAGAAACGAAATAAAGCTTGGCTGTTGTAGCAGAAAGAAAGAAAAATCCGTAGGATTAGCTTTCACAGATAAACTCCATTTGTACAGCATCGATCTAAACCTGGTGATACATATATCCACCGAGTCTCATCGTAACCATTCAATTCTTCTTACAAAAACTGCCACCTTTGTCATGTTTCCACCATCTTAGCCATTATTTGTCTTGTAAAATACCAATCATAAAGTCATATTTTAGTTCATTTTGTTAATCAATTTAGAAGTTTATGTTTCTTCTGCATCCCTGAACTCCTCCGGTTCTCGTCCTCCTTTAGTGTCGCCATGCTGAACTCCGCCACAGGTCAAAACACTTTGAATTACAGTCCTCTTCACACTCCAGTGCAACAAAGAAATTGGTCGTCCAATGTTATGCAGTTATTACAGTTGGATACTGCCCAATACAATTATGGCAGACAATGCATGACTTCCAGCCAAGGTTTAAGTATGACTGACTGCCATCTTAAGTTTGATCATATCTTAACAAGGTGATAAGAGTCAAACAGTTAATGTATGTGATCAATACAGTAATCACTAATTCCCACTGTAACATGTTCAGAGCAAGGACCAAGAAATTGTTTTATATCTGATACATGCAGGGCATGGCAAAAGTATTCACATCCTTTGAATTTTTACAGGTTTTCATGTGATGACATTTGGAGATATTTAGTGGCATTTTATGTTATGTGGTAGACCAACACAGTAGTAGTGCATAATTGTAAATTAGAAGAAGAATGATGCTTAGTTTTTTTAAATTACAAGTGTCTTGGGTTGTGTTAACAGCAACCTTTACATCTAGAGACTGGAGTTTTACAGGACATTTAAGTATTGCGACAGATTCTCAGTTTAATTTTGGTCTGAACTTTGACTTGGCCTTTCTAAGACATAAATATATTTCAATCTTAACCATTCTATTGTTCTGGATGTATTTTTAAAGTCATTGTGTCACTAAAAGTTGAACTTCCATTTCAGTGTCATGTCTTTTACAACCTCTGATGGGTTTTCTTCCTGTCTGGTACTCAGTCCATCTTTCCATCTACTCTGACCAGCTCTCCTGTTCCTTCTGAAGACAAGCATCCCCACAGCATGATGCTGGCAATACCATGTGTCACATTGGAACTGGTGTTTTCATGGAGAGTTATTTGTTTGGGAGAAGTTAAATTTTTAGACTTCTGATCACAGCACCTTCTTTCACATGTTTACTATGTCTCAAAAATTCAGGACGGCTCTTATAATGGCTTTCTTCTTGCCACTCTTCCATAAAGGCCTTATTTGTGGAGTTCATCAATAGTTATTTCCAAAGCTTACTGAGGGCCCCTTGGCTGTTACCTTGATTAATGCTCCCCTAATCAGAACGGTCAGTTTATGAGGACAGCCATGTCTTGCTAGGTTTGCTGTTGTGCCACCCCTTTAAATTTTTGGGAGGTGGATTGAACAGTACTTGTTGGGATGTTCAAAACTTGACATATTATTTTTTAACCTAACCTAACCTTGCCTTAAATGTCTCCACAACTTCACTAACAAGGCAACTGGTTGCAGTGTATCAGAATTTAGGGGGCTAAATACAAATAATGCCACACTTTTCAGATTAACTTTAAGCTTATTTTCCTTTGGAGGTACTTTCTTTGCAATATGCAACAGGTTCAATTTCAACCAAGTGTTAGATGGTGATGGATTTGTTAAAAATATGTATGAACTTCAGGGGAAAAAATCCTCTCTGGAGGAGTGAATGTAATATGTGTTTAAGTGAAAACCACATGGAGCCCATATCATGTGAAATTGCCCCCTGTCCATAGCCATCTGTTGCTGATCTACCCATGTTTTGTGGTGTATGCCAGAGTGTTACCCGCAGCACTTATTTCAGTGAACCCTCAAAGATATCTCTGGGGTTTGGAAGCAGCATTCACTTTCCCTGCACTACATTGTAATGATGGAGGAATGGATGCAATAGAAAATAAAGTAAAAGAAAATGACAAGAGCAGAAGGAAAGCAAAGAGCATAGGAAAATCTAATATGCACCATTAATGTAAATCTATATGCATAGCGCTGAAAAAAGTATTTGTCCTCTTAAAGATTTATTCTTTTTTCCCCTTTTTGTCACATTTAATGATTTAGATGATCAAACAAATTGTAATCTCAGACCAACGTAACCTGAGTAAATAGAAAAATAAATTTTCAAATGATGTCATTTATCAAACCTTACCACTCCTGTGGAAAAGACTCATTACTGTTTAATGTTAACATTTGTGAATAGTGGCTCTCACTGTGGTTCCTTGGATTTCCAAAAGCCTTAGACTTTATAGCTATTTCCAGACTGATGAGTGATTTTTTTTTTTCTCATCTGTTTTTGAATTTCTTTAGAATGGACCTGCTTGTATTTTAGTCAACCTATTTCATGCTGTCAAAAAAGGTTCCATTTAAGTGGTTTCATTCAGCTTCTATGCTTCACAAATCTAGAAGAAAATTTCAGAAAACTGCAAAACACTGAGTTCCTTTAAATCAAGGCTAAAACCCCACCTGTGTAGAGTTGCTTTTGACCCATAATAACTGGAACATTGACCAACATATTTGATGTGTATTGATTTTTTTAATGATGGCAGTTGATAAAATGCAATGTTTGTTACTAGTTTCACAACCAGTGACTGATGTGTTTATGATGTTTTTATGTTTTCATGATGTAAAGCACTTTGAAATGCCTTGTTGCTGAAATGTGCTATACAAATAAACTTGACTTGAATTAGGTAAAGCTAATTAACACTCTCCAAATTACTGATGAAATTAATCTGGTTTCTCAATATTCACATTTTATATTGGACTTCAACATCATTACATAATTTTATTGGTTTTATTTTTATCAGTTTTATATATTTACTGTTTACTGTTAGTAGTTTTAGTTGTGTGTTACTAGCATAACAAGTTTGTTGAATAAGGTTTTAATGATTTTTTTTTAATAAACTCTTGTTTACAGAAGAGAAGTTGTTTGTATTTCTTCCAAACACTTGTATTATCTTGCTGTTCAGATAATGCCAGTGCTGGACTTATGCCTTGATCTATTATTTTAAAACCTAAGTCTTATGAGGCAGATATTTATAAATGATAACTGAGAATGAACTATTTAGCTATTTTCTTGACAATCAAGTGGTGACTTGACTTTGTAATTTTAATCTAAATTACTAGTTTTGTTGATGATTGCCCTATGCAATTTTTTATAGTTATTCATAGCCAAAACTAGACTCCTATTGCATAACACTTTGCTTTTACCATGTTGTCAATGGAATACTAATCTGGGCAAAAAAATATATTATACAGCTAAACTGTTGATATAATAACAGCCTACAGAATATTATACACAAAATAGATCTGACAGTCCAAGAGCATTGACGATTTTTTTTATCTTGATGTGATCTTCCCAGTTTTGCTCAGATGACCAAATCAAAACTGTTTCATGCAGAAAATATGACCAATTTTAGCAAAGCTAAGAAAGTTATTGTTAGGTTCAGCAACAATATAAACATATATTGTGGATATAACATATAAATCTAATTAAGATTTTACATCATGAGTGTCAAACTCTAATTCTCGATTGCTGGTGTCCTGCCACTTTTAGATTTATCTCTGCTTCACTAAATCTGAATCAAATAATTATATCATTGGCATGACTCAGTAGAACTTGTTGCATGCTGAACCAGAGTGAACAAAGGTAACATGTAAAAGTTACAGGACACAGGCCCTTAAGGACTGAAGTTTGACACCCCTGTGTTAGTGAACTGGATTATTCTATCTGTGTGGTTTTTTTTATGTCTGTGGAGCTCCAGGTTCCTCCTGGAGGGCAGGGCTTGCAGAGTGCTCTTGTGCACTTACAGAGCATCAGCCATCAGTTGTGGATAGTAAGAGGAGCAAGCTGCAGATCATTTTTCACCTGAGTGTTATCCAATGCAGTACCTCTAGCCCTTTGCAGTCCTTGTGTTTTCAGTTGCTCTAGATTTTCATTTAACTTGTTCCATGTGTTACCTCTTAAGGCGTGTTCCGTGTCTCCCACTGGAAACAAACTCCTGCAAATCATCTCAGAATCAGCACCTCATCTCAGACAGCCATTCCTATCTGGATCACCACCACAGCTCGGATCCAAATCATCATTGTCCTCCAAGCAAACCTCTCTGTCCTTCAGTCCTTCAACACTCCACCACTCCCTGCAACCGCACAGACTGGCAAACTGGAACCCACTCACTCCCCCCTTGGTGTACTCACCTCCCCCTGTGACCAGTAAGCACACTCCACCAGTACTCACCTCTCTGTGTCTCCCTCACAGTCTCCTTCTGCCACTGCATCCTGAGGAGCTCGGATCAAGCCATCAGCACATTTCACTAATTTTCTGTATCAATAAACCTGTTCAAACTTTTATTCCATTCTCCTGAGAATTTTCGTGCACGTGGGTCAGAAGCTTAAACTTTAATATGACACCCTGAATTTTACATTTTATCTCCAACAGAATAAAGCATATTTAATATAATTAATAAACCACTCTAATGTGGAGATAACCAGAAAAAAGAGACAGATAAACAAATAATGTATACAAGTGGGACGATAGACATGAGTCACAACTTTTCACCTTGGATCTGAAAGTGAAGTTTTTTAGAGAACAGTACAGTAATCCTTACACACAATTCTCATATACAGCTAAAGGTATTCTTTTAACTTATGTATAAGCAATGATATATTGTATGATCATAAGGGTAAAAACCAAACTCAGCATAGTGTAAAAACTGTGTGAGGTGTGCACATTTTTCCTTCATGCCTTCCAGTCTGTGTATTAGTATTAATGGCTTGTGTGTAGATGCATTATTTATGCATCTAGCCATGGATGTTCGTGATAGACATCACACCTGGAGGGGCACACCTTCTTAAATACCTTTTCCTCTTTAATATTACCATATGTCTGTTAAATATACTTCTACCTTTTATATAGAATGCATCTAAATCAGTATAACCTTTCAACATAGTGACGTCTGTTGTAGGTCTAATGGCTGTTTCTTCATGTGCTCCACCTGAGAAAAAAAAACCCAACGGTTGCAGTAGATTGTTGCAGTATAGAGCCAAAAATCTGCAGAGGGATGAAAATGGATGTGTGGGTCATCAGACATTGTTTGGAGGGACTTATAAAGTCCTCTGAGGCAAAGCTGGGAATTTTGAGTCATATAAATTGACCTGATTTGAGAAGCACAGAGTGAAAAGGGGACAAAAGTAGAACAAAGGGATAGAGCAAAACAAACAAACAAAAAAAGAAAAACAACCAAAAATCAAGTTCTGCAAACTGGCCGTAGTCTTGTCATTACATAAGGAAGAAGGACTTAGCTAATGAAAATGACTGGAGGCTAAAGAAGCAAAAGAGTTTTAAAGGAAGACAGATAATAATGAGTAAACTGGTAAAAAGTCTTGGGAGTTATGTTCCAGTGTTCTAGTTTTTTAAAGACTACGTTTGGCTTTGCTTTACTTTTCTTATTCCTGGTGTACAGATGATCCCCATGGAGTTTTGCACATTGCAATAATGTCACTTTGTTTGGCTGACCTTTGCAATAAGAGTTGTATATTGTTCACACATCTGTGGTAATCCTGACCTAATCCTGTTGGATTAATGCTCAAAATTCCCCTGTGGTTTTCAGACCAAACATTATTGATGCTTATATTTTATGTGGGAGCTCAGGAGATGATTTAGCTCAGTAGGACCAAAATCAGATATATTTCACTGTCTACTGCCTACATTGATTTTTCCCACAAGCTGTCACTGTCACGTTTATTCTTGCTCACATATTGCAATTTTCCTTAAACATACCATGCTGCTGTGAAATGAAAATGGTCAAATATTGATCTTGTCGTAAAACAAGTATACCATTTGAGAAGGTACATATTCACATAAATGGAAACCAGTTTGAAAAAGATGATAGAAGATGTTTATATTAAAAAATAAAATACTTTATTTACCTTTTGTCTTGTCAGCATTTGAGCTAACAGAGGTGGGGTAAACCAATTGTTTTCCACCTTTTAAGTCTAGCAATGAAAAAAAAACTTGCTGTGGAGGGGGAAAAAATGACCCCAAGATATAAAAGAGGTGCAGCTCATATTGACTGACATTTACTATTTAAACGAATTGAAGTTCAACATATTCACTATTCTGACCCCAGTTTCTATGGATATGAAGGGTACAAAACACAACTATTGCTGGGTTTCAGTCATGTGATCTGGATGATGCACGAAACTCAGATGGGTGTCAGGAAGTGATTTGCTCCAGTTCAAAACATAGCGAAATGGATAACAGCAATTGCGCTAATGCCTTTGATGGGCTGGTACAAACGAGATACTGCAAAAAATATGCATACATTCAGGATATGACCCATGTAGTTTTAATAAAAAAGTCTTTTCATATAATCTGGAAGATTTACCCGGCGTGAAGGCGATTGACATAAACTGTCTAGTGCTGCAGACTTTGTATTATACAGTGAGCCAGATAACCCCTGTTTATTCTATGTGCTTGAATTTACTTGTAAATAATTTATTTAGCCACTGTAAACCCAAATTCGTGCTGGAGTTGTATGTATATGTTGAACTTGAGTACTGAATTTCTTCAATGTAGGTCAAACATTTACAGAGATCTACAGAAACCCCATTAAAAACAATTGTCGAAGTAATTATCCAATAAAATATCTGAAAATATGATTTAATAAACAATACTAGCCATACCTGTTAGAAAGTGGTTGCTGCAAACTCTTGCATTGTCCATTTCCGCACCTCCTGATTTTAGCTGTAGATTGTTGATCCACTTTTGTCGTCTTTTTTCTGTAAGTTTTTAAAAATTAACTCCCTTGTGACTCGCTAAATTCGAAACACAAGAAAAATGTTTATCTTTCTCCCGATTAGAGCCGTTGTAACAACCGTACACAGCACAGAATTTAAGCATTTTGATGCTGAATCAACAGAATGAAACAAGGTTATGTATAACTGCTTTTACTTCCTGCCCCCCATCTGCATTTTGTGATGTTGAC